>CM031615.1:46801744-46836744 GCA_018398815.1 Conus ventricosus | reverse complement strand
TGTCGCCCTGTCTTCTCCATCTCCCCTCAAGCCCTCTGTCTCCCTGTCTTCTCCATCTCCCCTCAAGCCCTCTGTCTCCCTGTCTTCTCCATCTCCCCTCAAGCCCTCTGTCTCCCTGTCTTCTCCATCTCCCCTCAAGCCCTCTGTCTTCCTGTCTTCTCCATCTCCCCTCAAGCCCTCTGTCTCCCTGTCTTCTCCATCTCCCCTCAAGCCCTCTGTCTCCCTGTCTTCTCCATTTCCCCTCAAGCCCTCTGTCTCCCTGTCTTCTCCATCTCCCCTCAAGCCCTCTGTCTGCCTGTCTTCTCCATCTCCCCTCAAGCCCTCTGTCTGCCTGTCTTCTCCATCTCCCCTCAAGCCCTCTGTCTGCCTGTCTTCTCCATCTCCCCTCAAGCCCTCTGTCTGCCTGTCTTCTCCATCTCCCCTCAAGCCCTCTGTCTGCCCATCTTCTCCATCTCCCCTCAAGCCCTCTGTCTGCCCGTCTTCTCCACCTCCCCTCAAGCCCTCTGTCTGCCCGTCTTCTCCATCTCCCCTCAAGCCTTCTGTCTCCCTGTCTTCTCCATCTCCCCTCAAGCCCTCTGTCTCCCTGTCTTCTCCATCTCCCCTCAAGCCCTCTGTCTCCCTGTCTTCTCCATCTCCCCTCAAGCCCTCTGTCTCCCTGTCTTCCATCGCCCGCCATTGCATTCAGCCAGAGTGTGGATGTCCCCGTCACTTGTTGCATGGTAGAAGCACTGAGGTAATGCCCAGTGATATAACCAATGACTGCTGGAAGGTGTGATTTTATAACGGAATGTGCCAAAGAGGGTTGGTATCAGGATGCAAAGCCCTCGTGCACAGGAAGCCTGAGAGCTCGTGGTATCCAAGTGATAAGGTTTGTCACCCAGTTGGTTTTGCAGCAGCCAGGTCTCCTGAGTTTTTCAGGAACGTCCATATGTGAATTGTCATGTGTGGCAATGGTTGGTGAAATGTACTGCGGAAATGAAGCCCAGGTTGTTCTGCAAAGTGGTGCTAAGTTCATGTCGTGGGAGATTTTTTTAAAATGTTTTTCTGTTAGTTCAAAACCAGACTGTGCTCTTTATCCTGAGGGGCCTTTATTCTGACCCCAGATGACTGGCAGCCGTGCAACGTCCAGCATCGTCACTTCTGTTTGATATCACCTGTTTTTAAAATTTTTAAAAATTATATTGAACATATAGGATCTTTACTTTTTGATTATTACATATTTGATACACTACTCACAGGTAGATGTTCTGTAATGTATACTTAAAAAAAAAAGAAAATTATTTTATGACCTGGTCACAGCACCCACAGGTGGTTTGCGGCATTGAGAATGTTCAGATTATTAAAACATCGTTTTGTGAAAAATTACAAACACTCGAATTTTAAATTATTAAAACATTGCTCTGTGAACATTACAAATACTCAAAAGTAGAAAAGATTGTTTATACAGTTTGTCGAGAAACCAGAAACAACAGGTTCAGGGGATTGTGTTAAGTTGACGGTGAGGAAATTTTGGGGAGGGGGAGGATGTTTAGGGTGGGGGGTGGGGGTACCATCAGAGGGGAGACAGCAATGGGAAAATTTTTTTTGAATGAATATGTTTCCCCCTTTTTTTTTTTTGCTGTGCTGGGTGGAGATCCTGCTCTAGAAACCTCTTCATTTCCGATTCTATCGCTACACCTTTTTGTTGTTGTTGTCGCATATTTAAATATTTTGTCATCTTTGGAAGTGTTCTTTTCTTTTTCTTTTCTTTTATTTTTTACCCAGATACCCAATCCCTCCCTCCCCCCTCCCTCCCCACCATTTTCTTTCCGTCAGTATCCTTTCCTCATTTCTATGGGTTAAATTTCAGCAACAAATTGTCTGCATTTTTGGCTGGATCTGAACTCGCCTTTTGCACAGTGTTTACAAAAGATTTTTTTTTGGTGGGGGGGTGGGGGGGGGGGGGGGCATGTTTTTGTGTCAGTTATATATATTTCACCTTTATACAGCTTAAGGTTCATTTGCCTTCCCCACATTTTGACCTTTCCTTCCCCGCTCCTCACGCCTTCTGCTTTACGAAGAAATTAAAAAAAAAAAAAAATCATGCATACAATTAGCATGCAGTGGTTTGTTATATTCATTTCCAGCATGTATTTGTTTCTAATGCTTGGGTTCAGCATTGAATGGTATATGAAAAGGCAGAATGCTTCATGTATTGTAGCTGTTTTTTTTTTCTTTTTCTTTTTTAAAGGGATAGATTGTTGTTCGTTGAATGGACTGAACTTTGGATCCATATCGACTGAAATATTGATCTAATTCCCATTGCATCTCTGGCAGCCCTCACAGTGACCTGCATGCTGGCATTTTTGAGAGAGTCAGTATTATGATTTATTAATTTGGGGAGTTTTTACCATATTGTAGGGGCGGCTGTAAAGAATGAAAAATCTTTTGCCGTTTGCACACAGTCCACTCCTTTTACACCCATTCTTATCTTTTAAAAGGTGAAGAGGCTTCGTGGTGCATTCCATGTCATGTACCACTCACAGTGAAACATTCTTTTAGAGTGTTGGGACTTGCACGATGTGAGACATGACCACTTTACAGCAGACTCCATGAAAACCTTGTTCAGAGATGTCCCCCACCTGAAGTGATCTTTGAATTTCTGAAAGAGATCAACATTTTTTTCATGTGATCTAAGATTTTACGTAACAAAGATTTTTATTGAAATTTCCAGTGTGTTTTTAAAAAGGTGTAGTTTAAAGAGTTGTGTGAATTATAGTTTAAAATTTTTTAAATATTTTTTTTATTGACGTGTGAGTTGACTTAAAATTTTTAAATTTTTTTTTATTGACGTGTGAGTTGACTTCGACGCGGTGACAGCCCTGACATGGTGGCCCTTTGCAGTCAGCTGGGCCATAAGCAACATGACCTTACTTTACCTTAATTTTGGGATATACCCAGATTTTTGTTGAATATGCGCACAGAGTTGGTCTTTTCGCCCAGCACCTGAATTTTCGACGCAGATGAATTCAGGTTTTGATCAGAAATGTTTTGTGGCATCGGGCCCCACCATCTGTCGCCTCGTCTAGCACGCTCCCTGATATGGGCCATGATGTTTAGGGGGAAGTATCGAATGGATGGTGAGGAAGCTGGTCCAAGGGCCTTTTCCTGTTTCTAACTAGAGCACCTTGAGAAGTGCTAATGATATCAAATAACTGGAGGATGTAATTACCGTCATGTGCCGCGGCACGTGTGTGTGCGTGTGCGTGTGTGCGTGTGTGTGTGTGTGTGTGTGATGTGATACCAGTATCATGTCTACTATCTGTCCCATTCAGGTCACTCGTGCTCTCATATTCTCTCTCTCTTTGTCTCTCTGTGTTTTGTCTCTGGCTCTCTCACTGTGTATACATGTGTGTGTGTGTGTGTGTGTGTGTGTGTGTGTGTGTGAGAGAGAGAGAAAGTGTGTTTGTAGGGATATTGTGCATGCTTATTTCGTTTCTTGTCTTATTAAGAAAAAAAATTTTCCCCCTTTTTTTTTTTTTTTTTCAATTAGGCCGTCTGTTTAATCTGAATCAGCTCATCATATTTTGGACTTGAGTCACACAGAATGTTTTAGACAGTAACATATTGGAATTTTGAGTCAGTCTTAAATCATAGCAATCAGCATTATCCAGTCTGTTACACGCTTGATTTTTAAAAAAAAAAAGGAGCAAGAACAATTAAACCAAGATTCCCCGAAGATGGAGTATGGCTGCCTTAATGGCGGGATAAAAAAGGGTCATACACACAAAACTCCACTGCCTGGCTATACAGGGAGTGTTCGCAGGAGTATCAGCCTGCGTACGCAGAAAGAAAGAAAGAAAGAATTAAACCAAGATCTGATCAACTCGAAAGACTCTTTTGATCTGATCCAGGTTGAACAGTTTGAATGTGGATCAAAACAGGTGGACAAATTTATGATAAACTTGCTGTCTGAAACCACCTAAGTCTTGGAACAAGACATGCTTGGAGACCAGTGGGCTACTCTAAACAGTTACAGAAGGCAGGTTGTCTCCGAGGTCTTTCAAAGGGTCACAACAGTACGTTGAAGAATCAAGAGTAATAAGAAGTGGAATAAATTAAAAAAACAAAACAAAGCAAAAAAAAAACCACAGGGAGGAACAACTAACATCACGACCAACTAATTTCTAATTCAGACCTGAGGTTGATTCGGCAGGCTTTAGATGAGCTCACAAATCATCCAGCTCCTTCAAAACCGACTGTCATCGAGATGTTTTTGTTGTTGATTTAAGCACCCACATGTGCGATCAAGATGTTTTTTGTTGAATTAAACACCCACATCTGCACAATAGCAAATGCAGGTGTCACAACAGATGATTTGATGTACTAGTTTGAAAACTAAAGTGATTTGATCGTAAGGAAAATCTGGACTTTGTATCCCACCTACGACAGTTGAAAATGAAACAGACTGAATCACCACTGAAGACAAGGTGATTACAACAGCCTTACAAAACAAAGTGTAAAGTAGCAGTGATTCAGAATAATGTTCGAAACAGATAAGAGAATTGTTGACAGAGTTTTCTTCAGATGTTAGAACAAGTATGAAAATATGCAAAGCAGTACTCCCCAAATGGACATATGCATGAGAAGAACAGTGTATGAAAGACAAATGAGGATTGTCCTGAAACAGAGAAGCGGAAGGGGAGGTGAAGAGAGAGAGAAATTGAGTAGAGGGGGGGGGGGGGGGGGGGGAAGGGAGGAGAGTAAGAAGTTAACTGGATCACAACCTAAAGGGACACGGCATGTGTGTGTGTGTGTGTGTGTGTGTGTGTGTGTGTGTGTGTGTGTGTGGTGTGTGTGTATTAGAGGAAGGGATGGAGAGAGAAGGGGAGGGGGTTTGGGGGAGGAACAGATGGTGAAGAGGAGGAAAAGTATGGAACAGTGTGTCAAAGTCAGCGTAAATCAGCCACATGATAAACAGACGGTAAATCAGCCACATGATAAACAGACGGTAAATCAGCCACATGATAAACAGACGGTAAATCAGCCACATGATAAACAGACGGTAAATCAGCCACATGATAAACAGACGGTAAATCAGCCACATGATAAACAGACGGTAAATCAGCCACATGATAAACAGACGGTAAATCAGCCACATGATAAACAGACGGTAAATCAGCCACATGATAAACAGACGGTAAATCAGCCACATGATAAACAGATGGTAAATCAGCCACATGATAAACAGACGGTAAATCAGCCACATGATAAACAGACGGTAAATCAGCCACATGATAAACAGACGGTAAATCAGCCACATGATAAACAGGCGGTAAATCAGCCACATGATAAACAGACGGTAAATCAGCCACATGATAAACAGACGGTAAATCAGCCACATGATAAACAGATGGTAAATCAGCCACATGATAAACAGACGGTAAATCAGCCACATGATAAACAGACGGTAAATCAGCCACATGATAAACAGACGGTAAATCAGCCACATGATAAACAGACGGTAAATCAGCCACATGATAAACAGACGGGCAGTGTGTACTACATAGTAAAGGAATCTCCAACCATGCCACAGGAACTGCACAGCAAACATCAAAATCTATGGCGCCGAAGGAGGAGGATAACGAAGCTAACGAAGCCTACACAGAGGGAACATCAGCGCATGTGGAAAGGAAGTTGGAGAGGGGTCGGTCACTTGAACCAAGCAGCAAAAGTCTGGCCCCTATAGAACCGGCTGCCATTGCTGAAAACGTTTTTCATCTGTTCATTTGTGTTTCAATTTCCGAGGCGTTGTACCAAGAGTCTTTAACACGTGCATCCATTAAATCGTGAACCTCTGGTACAAAAGCTCCATCCGGTAGGTGAGGAACATCCAGCAGCTCATAGTAGTCGTCCAGTTACAAAAAGTACCTCTCACAGCAGATTTTTTAGTGTGAAATACAGTCTGCTGTCCCAGGAGAAGATTATGTTGCCTGACAGCAGTGCCACCCATAGTTGTTTCCAACGCCCCCCCCCCCCCCCCCCCCCCCCCCCCCCCCCCCCTTCCCCTTTTTGTCTGTTTCCTTGTCAGCTGATGACTTTGACTTCACTGTCAAAGTGGATATATTCCTGTTGAATTTTGCCAGGACTGTTCCTGTCTTGCCTGTTCTTTTTGTAACCAGTGTTAAAAAAGGTTGCATCCAAATAAAGGATCACCCAACCCCCACCCCCCTCCCACTGCCACCTCCCCCTAGCAAACGGCCAATATATCTTTAAAGATTTCCGAGGGTTTTCATTGAGAGTACTGGTGAGTATTGGTGAGATCTCTCGAGCATGGTTCTGGTGAAGCTGAAGATTACATGTGTGTATGTGTGTTTGTTTTTTTTTTTCTTCTTTTTTTCCTGTGCTGTGGGATTGATGAGATGACGATGTGTGTGTGTGTCTGTGGCAGAGCGATGGCATGATGGAGCCCAACAGCCAGCACCAGGGGGCCATTAACTTGTCAGCTGCTGGGCGGGAAAACTCTGCTGCTGCCCAGGACGACCTTCAGATTAATGGGGACGTCACTCACAATGGAGAGAACGGCTATGACAGTGCTGCCCCTTCCCAACCACCACCACCAGTGCGGGTAAGTCGTTTACGCTGCTTTTTCGGAGGGAGGGGGGGGGGGGGGGGGGGGGGGGGAGGAGGGGAGAAGTTAGATGTCTGTCAATCGGTTGGTCACTCTCAGTCAACCAACCAACCAGTCAGTCTCTCAGCGTGTCCTTCACGTCAGTCAAGTCAGTCCAGAAAGGAATACGCTCTATCGTGGTAGTGATTTTAAAAGCGAGTCAGCCAGCCAACCAGCCAACAATCTTTGCTAACAGCCAACCAATAAAGTCTGCCTGCCTGTAGCAAACTAACCAACCAGAGATCCATTATCAACGATCTCTGCTAACAGCCAACAATCAAATCTGCCTGTCTATAGCAAACTAACCAACCAGAGACCCATTATGTTTTTTTTGGTGGTTAATTCATTCCTACTCAAGTCTTATGAAAAAGAATGAGAGTGAAACCTCCCTATGTGTACGTGACAGCAGTTTGAGAATAAGAAACAAGGGACAGTTTCTCTTTAGGTATGGGCACATTGAATGTAACTAAACACTGTATGTCAGTGTATGGGCACACTGAATGTAACTAAACACTGTATGTCAGTGTATGGGCACATTGAATGTAACTAAACACTGTACGTCAGTGTATGGGCACATTGAATGTAACTAAACACTGTATGTCAGTGTATGGGCACATTGAATGTAATTAAACACTGTATGTCAGTGTATGGGCACATTGAATGTAACTAAACACTGTACGTCAGTGTATGGGCACATTGAATGTAACTAAACACTGTATGTCAGTGTATGGGCACATTGAATGTAACTAAACACTGTTATGTCAGTGTATGGGCACATTGAATGTAACTAAACACTGTATGTCAGTGTATGGGCACATTGAATGTAACTAAACACTGTATGTCAGTGTATGGGCACATTGAATGTAACTAAACACTGTTATGTCAGTGTATGGGCACATTGAATGTAACTAAACACTGTTATGTCAGTGTATGGGCACATTGAATGTAACTAAACACTGTTATGTCAGTGTATGGGCACATTGAATGTAACTAAACACTGTGCGTCAATTGCGGAAATTTTTTTCCACTCCCTGTTCTTGTTCAATGAGAAAAATAATTTACATCACAGGTTCTCTTTTATGTGGGGACTAGTTGGGCAAGAACTTATATCTGTTTCCTCTTTTTATATCTGTTTCCTCTTTTTATATCTGTTTCCTCTTTTTATATCTGTTTCCTCTTTTTATATCTGTTTCCTCTTTTTATATCTGTTTCCTCTTTCTTTTTTTCTGTGAGCGTATTTGCATGTATCAGTGGCAAGCGCTTACATTTGTCTGTTTTTGTTTCTGTTTAAAAAAAAAAAAAATTTTTTTTTAAGGGTGATGGGAGGAGGAGAGGGGATAGGGAAAGGAAGTGCTTGTTAGCCTTGATGAGTTTATCATTGCTCACAAATATGTAAATTTTTGGATGACGTGATGTAAATTGGATGGTTGTGATGTGTGAAGAAATGGGCAAAGCCAACCAATGAAAATAGGCACAGCGTTTTATGAGGGGCTGCTGTCAGATAGGCAGGTGAAATGAAACATAGCTTTGTTTCCCTGTTCTTTAACAGTTTGCTCAGCATGTTCCTAGCCTTTAGTGATATAAAAAAAAACAAAGAAGAAATTTGTATCATGTGGTGGGCCCAAAGCGTTTAACAAATGGAACAAACAGGCATTATCGTGAAACACATGTGTCTTCCCTCCCTCCCCCTCCACCTTTTGTTTTTTTCATGAGCTCATGTGTAAGAGTGTACGTGTGTATATGTGCGCGTGCTCGCACATATTTGTGTGCATGTGTGTGTGTGTGTGTGTGTGTGTGTGTGTGTTCAAGATATTACTGGTAATGATAATTTTACCCAGCACTCTTTTTAAATTAAGCAGGTGGGTAGCGCTGATGGCTTCACAATGAAATGAAGAACAGGCCCTCGTTCTCGCTCCCTGCCAGTGCCTTTAGTTGTGTCATCCCTACCTATGGCGGCCCAGTTTTCTTTCGCCTTCTAAACTGCTTTTTTATCATAAAAACGGCGCACGTGGGTCCGACTGTGCCCTGGCTGAACGCCCGCACCTATATTTCTGCTAGCTGCATTGGGAATTATAATCACTTTCGATGGTGATCAGCCGCAGCTGTTGAGACTTGGGGAGTGGTTGACAAAACATGCATTATGCGGGGAAAACCTTCCGGGGGGAAGGGAAAAAATGTTGGTTTGAAAAAAATGCCCCGACTGGGAACTTCCAAATATAGGGTGAAACCGGAAGGTGGTCGTTAGGAAATTTATTTGTGTTACAGTGTCGTGTTCCAAACAGTGATAGAAGATTTACATGCTTTTGAACATCTGAAATCATGCCCAGTTTCTATGGTCAAGCCAGAATCTAGGCCGTACCAGCCACCATGGCAAAGTGATTAGCATTGCAGCTTGGAAGTTGTGGGTTCGGTTCCTGTCAGCAGCATTTATTTGTGGGATTTTTCTTACCCGACCAGCATTTATCCAGAGTTGAGTTTGCTGTGACCTCAGTTTTGGGAAGACTGGGACCACACAGTGGAGTTTCATCTCTGAGAATGCTGCTCAGATTTTCTGACCCCAGTACTGCAGGTGTGTGTATCACTCAGGCCTGGTTGATGCGGGATATATTATGAACGAAGCATAGACTGAAGCCCTGTCATACAGTGTAAGACTGGAATGGAAATGGGTTGCATCAGGTGCGTTATCCGCATCCTCATCGATCAGCATTTAAAAAGAAGTATTAAGTTCTGTGGCCTTCAATGCCCTGCTCTCCTGGTGTGACTTCAGTTTCGGTTGCTACTCCACATCAGTGGCCTTGGTTTGACTATGTTGGCCTTTGAGTCACGAGTTCTGGCAAATTCATGCGCACTCTTGTGGGACAGACATGGTGGCGGCCTCCAGTGGGAAAGAGCTCATGCACACCGGCTCCATGACTAAGCATTTATTGTGGTCAGAAGAGGGCTTAGTAGGTGGTGTCCTGCATATGGTGGATCAGACCAAGCACCACTGAACACCACTGAAGCGATGCGGCAGCAGTGCAGTGTCTCCTCTGGTGGGTTGCCTCATGATGACTTGACATTGACTGCTCCCTGTGGATTGCCGGTTGCACGGGATGTGAGGAAATGGGCCAGACTGTGGCTGTGGATGAGGGATGTGAGGGAATGGGCCAGACTGTGGCTGTGGATGAGGGATTTGAGGGAATGGGCCAGACTGTGGCTGTGGATGTGGGGGGTGAGGGAATGGGCCAGACTGTGGCTGTGGATGAGGGATGTGAGGAAATGGGACAGACTGTGGCTGTGGATGAGGGATGTGAGGAATGGGCCAGACTGTGGCTGTGGATGAGGGATGTGAGGGAATGGGCCAGACTGTGGATGTGGATTAGGGATGTGAGGGAATGGGCCAGACTGTGGCTGTGGATGTGGGGGTGAGGGAATGGGCCAGACTGTGGCTGTGGATGAGGGGGTGAGGGAATGGGCCAGACTGTGGCTGTGGATGAAGGGGTGAGGGAATGGGCCAGACTGTGGCTGTGGATGAGGGGGTGAGGAATGGGCCAGACTGTGGCTGTGGATGAGGGATGTGAGAGAATGGCCAGACTGTGGCTGTGGATGAGGGATGTGAGGAATGGGCCAGACTGTGGCTGTGGATGAGGGATGTGAGAGAATGGGCCAGACTGTGGCTGTGGATGAGGGATGTGAGGGAATGGGCCAGACTGTGGCTGTGGATGAGGGATGTGAGAGAATGGGCCAGACTGTGGCTGTGGATAAGGGGGGTGAGGGAATGGGCCAGACTGTGGCTGTGGATGAGGGGGGTGAGGGAATGGGCCAGACTGTGGCTGTGGATGAGGGGTGTGTGGGAATGGGCCAGACTGTGGCTGTGGATGAGGGTGGGGGTGAGGGAATGGGCCAGGCTGTGGCTGTGGATGAGGGGTGTGTGGGAATGGGCCAGGCTGTGGCTGTGGATGAGGGAGTGAGAATGAGCAGAGTGGGTGCAGTGCCACTAAGGTGGCACAGATAGAACAGCAAAACAAAACAAGCAGAAGATGGAACAGCAAAACAAAACAAGCAGGAGATGGAACAGCAAAACAAAACAAGCAGGAGATGGAACAGCAAAACAAACAAGCAGGAGATGGAACAGCAAAACAAAACAAGCAGGAGATGGAACAGCAAAACAAACAAGCAGGAGATGGAACAGCAAAACAAAACGAGCAGGAGATGGAACAACAAAACAAAAAAAAAAGCAGAAGATGGAACAGCAAAACAAAAGCAAAGACAAAAAAAAAAAAAAAAACCCACTGAGGTGGCACAAAAGATGGAACAGCAACACAAAACAAGCAGAAGATGGAACAGCAAAAACAAAACAAGCAAAGGAAAAAGAAAAAAAGGAAAAAATAAAGTAGGCTTTGAAGATATACATCTGCTGTGATTGGATGGTTCTGTTCATGGTTCATTTTTGTTTAATTGGTAATTACTGGTCCAGATGGTAAAGTACTGACAAAGATGTCATCTAGAGGTACTGTGTACCAACTGAGTGTGAGTTTCACCAGATGTTGGTGCGTTTGTTTGATTCATTTCCCCTAACAAGTTTGCTGAACATGATTTTATCCTGTTACCATCGCGGCCGATGGTCATGTTTAAGCACAGTCATATTGATATAGGTAGTTTCATCACTGAGGAAGTTGAGAGGGATTTGCATTTCTGATTACTTCCTGTGTTATGGTACATAATGAAGATTCAGTTTTCATGTTGTTGTTTTTTTCTTGCTCAGGTGACATTCTCTGTGGGGAGGGGGGGGGGGGGGGGGGGTGACCTCACAGGGGTCATATCAAGGCTGCAGAGTAGAATGAACATAATCGTTGTGTTAGAGCTTGAGATTTTTTTTCAATCACCATGGGACACGTGCGCCCTAGCAGCTGAGAATGAGGGAACAACAGGTAAAGGTATGAGACATAGGTTTCAAGTTGATATCTGGGAACTGTCGTGTCTCTTTAACCAGTAATTAGCTGTAAGCACCGTGTCTTGGCTCTGACTGTACTTTTAGCCAGAGTACACAGTGTATGTGTAAAATATTTATCACTGTGTGTGTGTGTGTGTGTGTGTGTGTGAGAGAGAGAGAGAGAGAGAGAGAGAGAGAGAGAGAGAGAGAGAGAGAGAGAGAGAGAGAGAGAGAGAGTGTGTGTGTGTGTGTGTGTGGGGGGGGGGTGTTTATCAGAATGTGGTCTGTGTATTAGTGTGTAAATTGTGTGTGTGTGTGTGTGTGTAATAGAGAGAGAGAGAGAGAGAGAGAGAGAGAGGGAGAGAGAAAGAATATGAATGTTACTTGTGAAAGAAGAATTTTCGTACTATTTGCACGCATGGATGTTCGATTCACTTTTAGAAAAAAAGAATAAAAAAGGAGAGAGAGAAAGAGAGAGAGAGAGAGGGAGAGAGACAGAGAGAAGAAGAAAATCCTTTTTCACACGGTTTGTGACACTGCAAATCACTCCGCCTTCGGTGGCCCAATTCTGGCTGATGATAGCACGATACAATGAGCAGAAGACGTAGCATGTGCATCAAACGGACAGTTGCAGTAAAGGAAAGGTACTCTACTCTCTTCCTCGAGTCCTGACTACAATTTTTGTTGTAGGTTTCGATTCCAAATCAATGGAAAACTGATCGTTTACATCGCAAAACGAACTGTGGTTGCTTGGACAGGCACAATTAAAAAAAAATCTAATGCCTCAAGATTGAATGAGAGAAGTGCCAATTCCTAACTCAAGCAGTGTCGCGAAAGGCGAGCGTTAACCATGGCGCACAAGCTTAATACGTGACACGCCATTTAAAGATTGAAGGTGAAAATGTCCTGCGTGTTCATAGCATGTTCTGCCGTGAAAGTAACCAGTTTATGATGAACCCTGATTAACCCCTGTTGACAATAGGTTGTGTGTCAAACCAATTAGTTGTGAGTCAGCAGATGTTGGCGATATGCTGTTGCAATCAGTCCCTCGGCAGTTGTAAGTACAAATCTGCGAAATACACAGATCATATGCGAATGAAACAAATAAATAAATTTAAAAAATGGCTGTCTTACGGAGGACTGTCTGAAAATGAAGAGCAACTGTGGGTGTCATGGTAACCCTAACAGTGGTATTTTCATGGCTACTACTGAATTAACAGAGCAGAAAGCAAAGAACAAGCATGGCAGTTGTCGTAGTAGCAGTAGTATCGATGCTGTTGTTACTGTCATTGATGGCAGCCGCTGACAAACTTCGATATGAATTACATTATTCACAAGATCATCAGTTGTTTGATTGTCTGCTATTGGACTGACCGTTGTAAAATGATCAGCATGTTTTTTTGTCTCTCTGTTCTTTAATAGAAAATGTTAAGGACTAAGATAAAGATAAGGGGTGGGGGGAGGGGTGGGGTGGGGGGGGGGGGGGCGAGGGTGATGGGGCGGGGGGTGAGGAGGTGTTTGAAGGAAAGGGTCTGTTAATTTTTTGGTATGAGTGAGTGGTGATCATCGCCTGACAGGCTTGAGGTTATTTGCTCTCTCGGTGTTTTGTTTCAGCTTTTCCTTGTTTGATCAACTTTCATACGCCATTTTTTATAAGTTTGTTTGTAATGACTTTCTGGTTCTGGTGGTGTAAAAATTGTGAAAATCGGATGGGCAGTTTTCGTGTGACAGTGACTTGTGTAGTTGTGCTTTTCCTTGCCTTTCTCTCCGCCATTTTGACTCCTGCTTCACTCAACGCTGTAACGGATTTTAATATCTGCTCACATGCAACAATGACGAATCCAAATGGTTCTTCTCCAGACTTGAAATACACACGCCAAGATCTTCTGTCTCTCAACATTGGAGGAGACTGTGACCCTGCTGTTCGGGAAAAACTCTGTGTTTTTCCCTTCTTCTGATCGCCACACAGGTGTCGTAAAAAGTGTCGGCCTTTTCGCGGTGGTCATCGGAAGCAAGGGCGTCGCATACCCGTGTTGATCAGAGTCACAGACAGTGTGGGCACAAAGAACTGGAAAAAACAGTAGGCATCCTGAAAACTTGATAAACATTCCCCTTTCAGAGACTCTTCCACAAACACTTCTATTAAGTTTTCCTTCGTTAACGCCCAGTCCTGCAGACAAAAGACAATCCTAATAAACGACTTCATTATCGACAATGATTTTGATCTTCTCTTTATGATGGAGACGTGGCTCTACGAACAAGGAGACGAGGCCCACATCACTGAACTGACCCCAGCAGGCTACGATTTCCATTCTTTTCCCCGTTGTGGAAAGCGTGGTGGTGGCATTGCTGTTGTCTCAAAGCAATCACTGACTTCATTGTCGGTGCGACGACTTGACTGTCTGTGTTTTGAGGCCGTGGAGGTTACTCTTCCACAGAGTAGGGGTGCTGTTACCATTGTCTGTCTCTACCGACCTCCTCCCAGCAAATCAAACAATATGACGGACAAGATGTTCATTGATGAGTTTCCTGTTTTGGTTTCTCGTCTGTCAAATCTCTCAGGTGAAGTTATGATTGCTGGCGATCTGAATTTTCATTTTGACTCCCTGTCCTGTCCCCATGTCAGACAACTAAAGACCCTCTTCAGTGACCACTGCCTCAAACAGCTTGTTGATCAGCCAACCCATCGGTGCGGTCACATTTTGGACTGGTGCATAGTGCGTGAAAACTCCACTGTTGTGTCCAGCTGTGCTGTGCTCACCATCCCCTTCTCTGACCATGAGGCGATCATAGGAGCCCTTGCCATGGAGAAGCCCCAGAGAAAACAGCGCATGGTGCAGTCCGGAACCTGAAGCGGATCGATCCCAAAGCGTTCCAGGCAGACGTGCGGCATCTGACGGCCTGTGATCTGAGGGACTGCCCGGACCACCAGCTTGCCGACCACTACAACGTGGGTCTCCGCCGCATTCTGGACCAGCACGCCCTCTGGTCACCAGGATGGTGACTGACCGCCTCTCAGCGCCGTGGAGAAACAACAGTGTCAGGGATGCGAAGAAAGATGTTCGTCAGGTGGAGCGCAGATGGAGGTCAACTGGTTTGACTGTCCATCAAGAAGAGTACAAAAGAAAACTGAACTCTTACACTACGTTTACTAAGAACGTCCGAGTGAAATACTATAGTAGCCTTATTGCCGATTGTACCTCCTCAGAACAGTTGTATGCAGTGGCTGGTCAGCTCTTGGGCACAGTTCAAGTTTCCCCCCTCCCAAGCAACCTTGACCCATGCCAACTTCCAGAAACGTTTTCTCGCTTTTTTCATGAGAAAGTGTCAAAAATAAGGCATGATTTGTTTGGATTGTCAAAACGCTGGCCCACCAAACTTCAAAATATTTAACGGCCACAGTGTCTGAATCGTTCGTCTCAGAACTTATTTCCAAGTCTGCTACAAAGTGCTGTGATCTTGACCCAATCCCCACCAACCTCACCAAACAGAATCTTGCCGATCTTGCCCCAGTTCTCACGAGAATTATAAATGTTTCTCTGGCTACTGGCTCTGTTCCTGGATGTTTTAAACATGCTCTGGTAGTTCCTCTTCTAAAAATGGCCTATGTCCCGATGAACTTAAAAACTTTAGACCTGTTTCTCACCTTCCTTTTCTCTCCAAACTCCTGGAAAAGGTTGTCTTTGTGCAACTCGAACGCCATCTGTCCGAGCACAATCTGTATGAAATTAACCAGTCTGCTTACAGACAGAATCACAGTACCGAGACAGCATTGCTTTGTGTGACTGACAGTCTTCTTCGGTCCGCTGACAACAAAAAGGCATCGCTTCTGACTTTGCTAGATCTCAGTGCCGCATTTGACACTATCGACCACAGTATTCTTTTTAAAAGACTGTCGGTGTCTTTCGGTATCACAGACACTGCATTAGAATGGTTTCGGTCATATCTGACTGGCAGAACTCAATCTGTGTCTGTTGGTGGCAAGGTCTCTTCTCCCCTTCCCCTGGACTTTGGTGTGCCCCAAGGCTCCGTTTTGGGCCCTCTTCTCTTCTCTCTGTATATTCAACTTCTATCTATGGTCATTGAGGAACACGGGATTCCTCATCAGAAATTTGCCGATGACACCCAGCTGCACGACGCTGCTGAGCCTGCTGCATTCCAACTTCTGGTATCGGAATTTGAACTGTGTTTCCAATCTGTTAAATCATGGATGCTTAAAAATAAGCTCAAGCTAAATGATGAAAAAACTGAGGCTCTGTTGGCAGCACCTCGTTCTGTTTTGGATCGCATTTCTGAAAAATCTATTCAAGCTGGAACCAACAAAATTCCCTTTGAAGACAGCGTGAGGGATCTGGGTGTCCATTTGGATAGTACGCTGTCCATGAATGTCCAGATCGGTCACCTGTGTCGTTCAGCCTATTTGGCTTTGAGAAAGATGGCGTCAATTCGCTCATATCTTACACAGAAAGGGACTGCCCAACTTATCTGTTCCCTCATCATGTCAAAACTCGACTACTGTAACAGTATTCTTGCCGGTCTTCCCACTGTCGATATAAACCATCTTCAACGTATACAAAACAACGCAGCCAGACTTGTTTTCCAAATGTCCAAAAGAACCCACACTACACCTCTGTTAGTTAGACTACATTGGCTTCCCATTCATGCGCGCATTCAGTATAAACTCGCAACACTTGCCTTCCGACACTTTGATGAAACATTGCCTGCTTATCTTTCCAACACACTTGTCACTTATCAACCCTCTCGCACTCTCCGCTCTAGCAGTGACAAACTTCTCAAGCTTCCCCGCATGAAACTGAAATCCTTTGGCCAACGTTCTTTCAGTTATCAAGCCCCCCTTGTCTGGAACTCCCTCCCCTCCCAGCTCCGCTCTTCACAGACTCTCTCTGCGTTCAAATCTGGTCTCAAAACGCATCTCTTTCAGAAGTCTTTTTGTCTTTCTTCATAGCGTACGAGTTAATGCGTGTTTCCCATGCATTTTCCATCCTTTCGCCTCTTGTATGTGCACGCGTGCTTCCGTGCCTGAATGCTTGTGTGCTTTTGCGTGTGTGTGTTCGTGTGTGTGCGTTTACGCGCGTGGGTTTTTGTTGCTTCGTGTTGAGTTTGCCCTTTGTGTGTGTGTGTGTGTGGGTGGGTGTGGGTGCTCCCTTCTGCATGTTTTATATTGTATCCCGTGCAGTGTTCACGAAATTGGAGGCGGGTGGGGGTGGGGATGGGGGTTGGTTCTTTTCTTCTATTCCCAAATTCTTGTCGAGCGTAACAAGCTGCGTTGTTCATATAATGTCGTGTGTGTGGGGTGGCGGTGTGTGTGTGTGTGGGGGGAAGGATAGAGTGGGAGGGGGGGGGGGGGATGTGGCTTGTGCATCTGTTTTAGTGCTTGCTTTGTGACCTATTGTTTTGATGCCTTTTTCCCAATATTGTGCAATGTTAATGGAAACTTTTATTTTTCCTGTATTGTAAAGCGCTCTGAGGATGAGTCTTCTCTCATCGAAGAGCGCTATATAAGCTCGATTTATTATTATTATTATTATTATTATACCCTTTCATGAACATGTCAGTGTTTTTTTGTTTTTTGTTTTGCTGTGTGTCTGTGTCCATTTTTCTTCGATTTGTTTACTTCTTCTTTGTTTCATTTGGTCTTTCAGTTCATAGAAATACCATCTTGCACAGAAATGAAATGCTTCGCTTTGTATTTTCTTTAGTAAGCTATGTATTTTCAGCTGTTGTTTCTGATGAAGAATGATGTTTTTCAAGATTAACTTGTTTCGTGACGTGCCATGTGTAGGGACGGTATTGTAAGGCATTTATCACCATCAGTCGTGCCATGTGTAGGGACGGTATTGTAAGGCATTTATCACCATCAGTCGTGCCATGTGTAGGGACGGTATTGTAAGGCATTTATCACCATCAGTCGTGCCATGTGTAGGGACGGTATTGTAAGGCATTTATCACCATCAGTCATGCCATGTGTAGGGACGGTATTGTAAGGCATTTATCACCATCAGTCGTGCCATGTGTAGGGACGGTATTGTAAGGCATTTATCACCATCAGTCGTGCCATGTGTAGGGACGGTATTGTAAGGCATTTATCACCATCAGTCGTGCCATGTGTAGGGACGGTATTGTAAGGCATTTATCACCATCAGTCGTGCCATGTGTAGGGACGGTATTGTAAGGCATTTATCACCATCAGTCGTGCCATGTGTAGGGACGGTATTGTAAGGCATTTATCACCATCAGTCGTGCCATGTGTAGGGACGGTATTGTAAGGCATTTATCACCATCAGTCGTGCCATTTGTAGGGACGGTATTGTAAGGCATTTATCACCATCAGTCGTGCCATGTGTAGGGACGGTATTGTAAGGCATTTATCACCATCAGTCGTGCCATGTGTAGGGACGGTATTGTAAGGCATTTATCACCATCAGTCGTGCCATGTGTAGGGACGGTATTGTAAGGCATTTATCACCATCAGTCGTGCCATGTGTAGGGACGGTATTGTAAGGCATTTATCACCATCAGTCGTGCCATGTGTAGGGACGGTATTGTAAGGCATTTATCACCATCAGTCGTGCCATGTGTAGGGACGGTATTGTAAGGCATTTATCACCATCAGTCGTGCCATGTGTAGGGACGGTATTGTAAGGCATTTATCACCATCAGTCGTGCCATGTGTAGGGACGGTATTGTAAGGCATTTATCACCATCAGTCGTGCCATGTGTAGGGACGGTATTGTAAGGCATTTATCACCATCAGTCGTGCCATGTGTAGGGACGGTATTGTAAGGCATTTATCACCATCAGTCGTGCCATGTGTAGGGACGGTATTGTAAGGCATTTATCACCATCAGTCGTGCCATGTGTAGGGACGGTATTGTAAGGCATTTATCACCATCAGTCGTGCCATGTGTAGGGACGGTATTGTAAGGCATTTATCACCATCAGTCGTGCCATGTGTAGGGACGGTATTGTAAGGCATTTATCACCATCAGTCGTGCCATGGATGGGTGAGGCAATCATTACAAAAATTCTGATATTTTCCTTCTACCAGTTAATGATGTAGTTACATTCCATTAGATGTCAACTGATGGAATTTTTTTTTTTTTTTTTTTTAATGACAGAGATGGTATTTTTTATGCAGAGGGCGAAAGAACAAGAAATGTCAAACATTTTCTTGACAGGCAAATGAAAATTTCATGTTTTTACGTCACAGTAATTTTTACGTCATTTTGGTATTTGCTGAAGTAGAAGATATTTTAAAATATACTGAGTGAAGTATTCATGGTTCACACATTCCATTGACATATTGCAGTAGGCTTTTGTGTTGGTATGTATAGAGAGTGACTATGACGAGTTGGTAGCCTTGATATTGCGCTTTACAGTCATCTGTGTGGAAAGTGACTACGATGAGGTGATGGATTTGATATGGCCCCTGGCAATCGGCTGGGTTATAACAACATGAATTTAATGGAATTGAATTGTAAGTGAAATAAACTCGGACCCAGATGTCTGTAATTTCAAGACGGCTAAGATACATGACTCTAAAAACAGACTTTTGTTAGGGAACATGAAGAACATACCTTCTCGAATGAGTGCTGTGTTAGTCCTGTTGTTCCTTCAAGTGGAGGCTGGCAGGACCAGCAAGTGACGGTGTTTCCCTCATTGGAGAGGTCATCAGGCTTGCTCTGGATCCCGGGTCCTTGCTGATGGGAAATGCTTTCAAATAAGCAAAAGGGAAACTCTCCAAAATTGAGGAGATCCTCCTGCATATAAGTAAAATATCCATGAAAAAAACACCCAAACAAACAAGAGCACATGATAAAGGGGAAATAATAAAATAATGGTATTTAAAAAATAAAGGTTGGAATGCCAAAGACACAGCCTGTGGTGGTTGTTTTATGTATTTGATGTAAACTGAACAGTTAAATAGAGCAAACAGAGTAGACAATCATGCCCTCTTTCTCGAAATACTTAACACAGTTCAGGAGATAAAGTCAGGTGTACAAGAGTGCGAGATGAACAGGTCTAAGCTTGTTGTGAACAGCCACCTGGCAACATCAGAATGTTACAGAGCCAGACGCTTCTCAGCCTGAGGCTGCTCCCAGTGCCAGGCAGTTCCACTCAAAAGGGGAGCACACTCATGTGCTCAGGAAAGCTCTTGAAGGAAACTCTGGATTTAGACTGTCCTGGACCCAGGTCTTGGAGAGTTACCTCCTCCTCAGAAGGCTAGGCAAGTGGCAGAAAGTACAAGGACTACTGAAAACCAAGAAATACAGTGATGGACATTATCAGAGGAATTAAAAACTAAGAACTGCTTTTTTCCTGAAATTGTAAAGCGTACACAAGCATGCTTCACCATGTATCAATAAGACGCTTTTCTCGGTGTGGATAAATCGCAGTTCAAGTGGTAAAGAGTGGGTCCTCGAAATATGTTGGCGGTATTTCAGTTTTGAAAATGTGTAGAATCAACATGCTGATGGAAAGCGATTTACGGTGTGATTAAGTTTTGAAAATGCATAGAATCAGCATGCTAATGGAAAGTGATTTACACTACTTGCAACACCTGAGACTTGAAATAAACGAAGAGAGAGAGAGAGAGAGAGAGAGAGAGAGAGAGAGGAGCTGTGTGCAAGAGTCGGTGAATATAATAGGAATTAATTTGAGGCTTGCTGAATAAGATGTAAATAAAGCATTCCAGTGATATGATTTATGACCCTGTTGTTGAGAACTGGAGCTGTGGGTGATATTATGTCATGGGATGCACGGTGTAGCCTGTATGGCTGGCTTGTAGCCAGTACGGTTGGCTTGTATCCTGTATGGTTGGCTTGTAGCCTGGTTGGCTTGTAGCCTGTATGGCTGGCTTGTAGCCTGTACGGTTGGCTTGTAGCCTGTATGGTTGGCTTGTAGCCTGTACGGTTGGCTTGTAGCCTGTATGGCTGGCTTGTAGCCTGTACGGTTCGCTTGTATCCTGTAGGGTTGGCTTGTATCCTGTATGGTTGGCTTGTATCCTGTAGGGTTGGCTTGTAGCCTGTACAGTTGGCTTGTAGCCTGTACGGTTGGCTTGTAGCCTGTACGGTTGGCTTGTATCCTATACGGTTGGCTTGTGTCATATATGGTCTGTTGGCTTGTAGCCTGTACAGTTAGATTGTAGCTTATATGGTTGGCTTGTATCCAGTATGGTTGGTTTTTTAGCATGTACAGTTGGCTTGTAGCCTGTACGGTTGGCTTGTATCCTGTGTGGTTGGCTTGTAGCCTGTACGGTTGGCTTGTATCCTGTAAAGTTGTTCGGTTGGCTTGTATCCTGTGCGGTTGTATGGTTGGCTTGTATCCTGTATGGTTGGTGTGTAGCCTGTACAGTTGGCTTGTAGCCTGTATGGTTGGTTTGTAGCCTGTGTGGCTGGCTTGTAGCCTCTGGGGTTGGCTTGTAGCCTCTAGGGTTGGCTTTTATCCTGTATGGTTGGCTTGTATCCTTTACAGTTGGCTTGTAACCTGTATGGTTGTATGGTTGGCTGGTATCCTGTACGGCTGGCTTGTATCCTGTGCGGTTGTACGGTTGGCTTGTATCCTCCTGTACGGTTGGCTTGTGTTCTGTACAGCTGGCTTGTAGCCTGTATGGTTGGCCAGGCTATGGCGATCAGTTATCTTGGTAAACAAAAGAGCATGTGCCTTTGGAAAAGATCCAACAGCCCGGACTGATGAATTATTAATCAGGATGAAGAAAAGGAGCGCCTGTTTAATTACCTGAAATGATGGCGATTGATAATGGGACAGTTTCTGTTGAAAGCTGAATGTTTCATTTTTGGCGTATACACGATTTCTAGTTTTGTCCTGAGAGAGGAGGAAGGAGGCATGTTTGATATCTGATTAAAGAAGTTCAGCAGAATGTGACATGCTTATACGATGGGCACTGCCTTTTTTTGTTTTGTTTTGTTTTGTTTTGTTTTGTTTCATGAAGTACCTTCAATATCTAGTTTTAGGATTGGAAGTTTGGTGACGTCAGGCATGAGGGATGAAGCGAGCAGAGCAATAAACGTGGAGTTGCATTGTTGTGCATTGTCATTTCTTTGTTCCATTTGTTGGGACTGTCAGGCAACAAGTGACGTTTCCTCCCACCATATTCGAAAGTCGTGTTGTGTTGGGCGACATGTTGCACGGGCGTGATGATAAGTTTCAGTCCCCGTTTCCATTCCTTTCCCAGGGTGTTGGATGGGCGGTGTTTGCTTTGGCGTTTGTTGTCTTTGGCTTGGAGGGTGGAGGGAGTGGCAGTCGCTGTGACTGTGTTATGTGTCTGTACGAAGCATGTTGTGTACGGAGCAGAGGGAACGGGTACTGGGCCGGGTGGTAGGTGTTTGAAAAGAAGTTTGTTTGCCGGAGAAGTTTGTTTGGGGAAGAAGAAGAGGAGAAGGAGGAGGAGGAGGACTGAACAGGCATAGGCGTAGCCTGGACCCTTGGCGTGTGTCAACAGACTACCCAGTGCAGTCGATGGAGAAGGTTGTGTGGAGAGGAGCGGTGGCTGAAAGTTGTTTCCAGTGGCGCCTTTTATCTTTCGCTTTATTTTTAAACACGGGACACTGGGTGGATGACGCGCGCGCGCACGTGTGTGTGTGTTCGTTCGTTCGTTCGTACTTCTGTTGAACGTCTGTTCACTTTGAGTGATATTAGACGTGAATGAAAGAAGAGAGTGACTGACTGACTGAATGGTTAAATGAATAAGCCTATGTGTTGTGTAAGCATGAATGTAGGCCTTTGTATGTGAGTGTGTGTGTGTGTGTGTGTGCGCACGTGCGCGCGTGCATTCGTGTGTGTGTGTGTGTGTGTGTGTGTGTGTGTGTGTGTGTGTGTGTGTGTGTGTCGCACATATGTGTGTGTGTGTGTGTGTGTGCATGCGTGTGTGTGGCGGGTGCGTGTGTGTGTGTGTGTGTGTGTGTTGTGTGTGTGTGTGTGTGTGTGTGTGAGAGAGAGAGAGAGAGAGAGATCTCCACCTTCTCATTATCTCTGACTGGGAGCCTGTTAACAGGCTGGGACAGCCAGGTCTGCCATCCCTAGTTCCACATCCCCAGACACACACAGTGGCTAGTCTGCCATCCCTAGTTCGGACTTCCACATCCCCAGACTCTCACAGTGGCAGGTCTGCCATCCCTTCCACATCCCCAGACACGCACAGTGGCTAGTCTGCCATCCCTAGTTCCACATCCCCAGACTCTCACAGTGGCAGGTCTGCCATCCCTAGTTCCACATCCCCAGACTCTCACAGTGGCAGGTCTGCCATCCCTTCCACATCCCCAGACACACACAGTGGCTGGTCTGCCATCCCTAGTTCCACATCCCCAGACTGTCACAGTGGCAGGTCTGCCATCCCTAGTTCCACATCCCCAGACACGCAGAGTGGCTAGTCTGCCATCCCTATTCCACATCCCCAGACTCTCACAGTGGCAGGTCTGCCATCCCTATTCCACATCCCCAGACTCTCACAGTGGCAGGTCTGCCATCCCTTCCACATCCCCAGACTCTCACAGTGGCAGGTCTGCCATCCCTTCCACATCCCCAGACTCGCACAGTGGCTGGTCTGCCATCCCTATTCCACATCCCCAGACACGCACAGTGGCTGGTCTGCCATCCCTTCCACATCCCCAGACACCACAGTGGCTGGTCTGCCATCCCTTCCACATCCCCAGACTGTCACAGTGGCACGTCTGCCATCCCTAGTTCCACATCCCCAGACACGCACAGTGGCTGGTCTGCCATCCCTTCCACATCCCCAGACACGCACAGTGGCTGGTCTGCCATCCCTTCCACATCCCCAGACTGTCACAGTGGCAGGTCTGCCATCCCTAGTTCCACATCCCCAGACCACACAGTGGCTGGTCTGCCATCCCTAGTTCCACATCCCCAGACACGCACAGTGGTGGTCTGCCATCCCTTCCACATCCCCAGACACATCACAGTGGTTGGTCTGCCATCCCTTCCACATCCCCAGACTCGCAAGTGGCTGGTCTGCCATCCCTTCCACATCTCCAACACGCACAGTGGCTGGTCTGCCATCCCTTCCACATCTCCACACGCACAGTGGCTGGTCTGCCATCCCTTCCACATCCCCAGACACGCACAGTGGCTGGTCTGCCATCCCTTCCACATCCCCAGACACGCACAGTGGCTGGTCCTGCCATCCCTTGCACATCCCCAGACTCCACAGTGGCGGGCATAGTGTAGGTAGGCTTAGGAGGAGGAGGAAGGGGGACCGAGGGAAGGAACAAAATGTCACGTTTCCATCACGACATGGATTCCATTAGCATGCAAGAGCTATAGAAGCGTGCAGACATGATTTTGTTTTTTTTTCATTGAAAGAAACCTGCTCTTTCCCCCATGATTTTGCCTTCCTGTCCCCCCCCCCCCCCCACCCCTCCCACTCCCCACCTCCCCACCCAGCCATCCCTGCACCCCACCCCTGTTCCCCTCAGCACCCCGTCCCCTCCCTTCCTCTTCCCCAGCTTTGTTCAGTTTACCTGCAATCTGATGTCACTGTGTGTCCAACGCCAGGTGTGAAGTGGTGGCAGGGTGTAGATAGGTATGACCCGACTGTCGACTTGGTGGTGTGCTGCGGGTGAAGCTGCCTTTCACTTTCAGCAATCAAGATTTGGGTGTTGAGGGACGTGTCCGTTGTGGATCTTGTGCCTGATTGATCATCTTTTCCTGGACAGTTCTCCTGGTGTGTGTGTGTGTTTTTAAGGGCGTTTTTTAAATGTTTTTTTTTTCTCTCTCTTTCTCACCCCCATTTGTTTCAGTTGTGGTGAGTAGAGTGTGTTGTATATTGAATTTTAACAGGTGATGATACAGATCAGTATGTCATGTGTGTGTGTGTGTGTGTGTGTGTGTGTGTGTGTATGCATATGCATGTATGTATTGTGTGTGTATATATAATTATGTATATGCATATCTATATCTGTCTGTATATATATAGAGAGAGGGGTACACAGATATAGATGTTGAACAATTTAGTAGTGGGGGAAAACAAGTGCAGGTTAACAAATCCTGTCATTACATTAATGACTTGGCAAAGATTCATATATATATATGAACCCTTGGTGATGAGAACACCACAGAATTATGGACTTTGGTGTGTCTCTATTTGACACCAAGGGCACAGACACAATCAGCCGTGTCTCCCTGATGAGTCCGATTCAGCGGACGAAAGGCCTAGGAGCAGGCAATACAAATAGATCAGTCTTCGAAGGGGAGTACGATGGTTCCCTTAGGCAGCTAGCGAAGGGTTTGTCATATTTATAATATATTCCCCCCATTTTCTTCATCTTTAATTTTTTTTTTTATTATTATTTTTTTTAATAATCAATAAAATCTTTCCCAAGTCGTTACTATAATGACTGAAGAATTGTTAACCTGCACTTGTTTTCTCCCACTATTTAATTGTTCAGCAGTATAATGTTTGGTCAATCAGTGGGAGATTGCATCTCTTAGGAGATCCAAGTAAAGGTTGTTCTGTACAATTCTTCGCCACTCACAATGCTTGGGTTATTGAATAGCAGAGCTGACCACTCAGACTGTTCCATATCTTTTGATCTCCCTTGCATCCTTGAATGGATCCTCAAGCATAGGCTCAAAGATTGTCCCCTATATTTCATACTGTTTGCATAATGCTTTTAGTTTTTTTTCAACTTTTTTCTTCTCCACACTTTCCTTTTGTTCCATTTACTACCCTTCGCTGGCTGCTTTGGGGGTGCTGTTGGATTCTTTTTTGAACCCTTGGTGATGAGAACACCACAGAATTATGGACTTTGGTGTGTCTCTATTTGACACCAAGGGCACAGACACAATCAGCCGTGTCTCCCTGATGAGTCCGATTCAGCGGACGAAAGGCCTAGGAGCAGGCAATACAAATAGATCTGTCTTCGAAGGGGGGTACGATGGTTCCCTTAGGCAGCGAGCGAAGGGTTTGTCATATTTATAATATATTCCCCCCATTTTCTTCATCTTTAATTTTTTTTTATTATTATTTTTTTTATAATCAATAAAATCTTTGCCAAGTCGTTACTATAATGACTGAAGAATTGTTAACTGCACTTGTTTTCTCCCACTATTTAATTGTTCAGCAGTATATATATATATATATATATATATATATATATTAACACACATAAAACGAAGATAAAAACAAGACTCGTAATTTTCCCAGTATTTCGGCCTGTTAACGGGTCTTCCTCAGGGGACTTTAATGTATGTGTGTGTGTGTGTGTGTGTGTGTGTGATAGATGTGAATATTTTCACTCATACAAAAGTGGAGCAAAAACAAACGAACAAACAAGCAAAAATAAGAAAATACTCGGCAGCTTCTTCAGCTTTTTTCTTGGAAAGGAATTTGAGGGGAAAAAAAAGGGGGGGAGGGGGCAGGGCTCTATGAATAATTCAAAGCATTCATTTCTAGTTACATCACATTTAGTTAGTCTAGTTCATTTTATTTATCTATTTAGATCTCTTGACATTCATGCGTTAGTGTGAGTATAAGTAGAACTAGGGATACGCAATTATATATACGTAGTCTTCAGATTTGAAATCACTGAAAAGTTTTGATTTTGTTTGTTTGTTTTTGTACTCCCAGTTCTTACAGAACAGGGAGTACTTTACAATGGGAACGAAGAAATAGTGTCTGTGTGTCTGTCCATGGTCGAAATGTGTTCCACTCGCACCAGACAAAACTTCTGGGGCCGATCTTCCTGAAAATGTGAAGGTATGTTCAGGATGGGTCACGGATGATGCCCGATGTTTTATTTTACCAGAATAGCCGTTACTAACGGCTTTTAACGACCCAAAACGGTTTTTCTTCTTTGACGAAATGCGTTATGACGAATGGTTGATTGTGACGTGTTTTTATTTTTATTTGGTAACTATCAATGAAAGTACTGTATTTGACAGATTTGAAAATTGCTTTAGATCTAATAACTTTCTGGTAGATCATGGGTATTTTCATAGTAAGCATGTTCTTGACATGTACAACGCGTATTCAAGACAAACTGGGAGTACGTTTATATGCTTTGCATCTTGGGTTTTTGTTGTTGTTGTATCTGAAGGAATGTACTCAATCTGAAAATATATGTTGAGCCCTGATTGTAAAATGTTACCGTGGGATGGCCAGATTGTCTGTCTGTCTGTCTGTCGCTCTCTCTCTGTCCTTGTTCCTCCCACCCCACCCCACCCCCTCTCTCTCTGCACACACACACGCACGCACGCGCGCGCACGCACGCACGCACGCACGCACGCACACGCACACACACACACACACACACACACACACACACACACACACGCGCGCGTACGCAAAAAATGTGCTGTGTCGATGTCAGTTCGAATCGTGTAGAGTGAGATTCTAGATATTGGTTTTTTGTTTTCGGAGAGGAAGAAGTTTGTGTGTGTGTGTGTGTGTGTGTGGGGCCGGGGGGGGGGGGGGGGGGTGTTGTGAGGTATGTGATTGTAGAAAAGGCTCTCATTGACGGAAAGATGGAATTCATTTCACAGTCATTGGCACATACGACTCCAGTGACCACTGATTGGTTTTCTGTGTGAATTGTCGTATCATGTTTCAAAACGATAAAAAATGATCAAAAATTTTCAGTCGTCACCGAACATGAGAAGATAGGTGGTTTCTCGTTCATCGTTTTCACTGTCCTAAATGTTATATTGTTTTTGCCTGAAGAGGACCCAAGAGGTCAAATGCATTGTGTCTTGTCCTGTACTTTGTCTATGTCATGTCGTGGTTGGTTTTCTGTGTGAACTGTCATATCATGGTTGGTTTTCTGTGTGAACTGTCATGTCATAGTTGGTTTTCTGTGTGAACTATGATTAGTTTTCTGTGTGAACTGTATATCAAGGTTGGTTTTCTGTGTGAACAGTATAACAAGGTTGGTTTTCAGTGTGAACTGTCATATCATGGTTGGTTTTCAGTGTGAACCATCACGGTTGGTTTTCTGTGCGAACTGTCATATCCACGTACGTGGAAGGTTGAAAAAGCTGTTGTTGGCGGGTCTCCCAGGAGGTTTAGACACGGGAGCATCACATTTTGAAACCAGTACTATTGCACAAACATGTAGGATGAAAAAAATACGCATGGTACTTGAAGCTAGGCCTTGTATAAAGAATTTGATACAGCAGTCCACAGCGCTCTGCTATATGATACTGCACGATGGGAAACAGGAGAGGGACGGATCACATGTCCATCGTGCGGGTTACATGTACGCCTCACGGTTGTCATTTGACTGCGTGTTACCTCCACCCCCCCTCCCCAACCTTTTTTTTTACTGTATAAAAAAAAAATTCTGCTGTGATCAGTGTCATATAAACAAATATTAGATGTTGTACAATGGCACAGAGAACAGTGAAGTGGAGTCACAACAGTTCTGGAGACAAATTGGAAGATATTTTCAGAAAAAAAAGTAATGCGAGTATTGGTGGAGAGAATATCAATTAGTAAAGATAAGCTATAGACGGAGCTTAAGAAAGTGTAAGCATTTCGGGTATTAAGGGTGCACGCGCGCACGCACACAACACACAAACACATATGCATGTACACACACACATTCGCTCTCTCTCTCATTCAAGAATACACACACACACACACACACACACACACACAAACACACACACACACACACACACACACACCAATATATGTATACGTGGACGTTTCTTCACAGTTGTCAATTAACTATTTCAGTTACTTGTTGTTGAAAAGCTGGCCAGTTTTGACCATTAAATTCATGCAGAGAAAAATCACTTGGTGGTCTAGTTTTCCTGCCTCCTCAGAATATCATTCAAATACTATTGCCAGGGGAGAAACAAAGTAGTCGAACTTCAAGGCCATATAAGATAAGATAATGTTGCTTATAGCCCAGCGACCGAAAAGGGCCATATCAGGGCTGTCAAGGCCATATGACATAATCTTACTTTATATGCTAAGTGTGAAATGATACAGGGTGGAGAGGATCATTGTGTCTCTGTGATGATTGAGAATGGAAGCTGATGTTGGTTTCCGCATGGCAATGAGGATTGACAAAGTGCCGCCTGCTAAGGGAAAAGCGGAAATCGCACAGAGTCAAACACCGGCACCTTTGCCAGCACTAGAAAGTCAGGGAATATATTTATAAGACAGTACTGTATTTGTATACCGGGGAAAAGCCCGTGGACTTAGCCATGTATTGAACAAGAACTATAACAAATTGCAAAAAAAACAAACAAAGAACCTCCCCCCCCAAAAAAAAGCAACAAAAAAAAAACAAAAACAAACAAACAAACAAACCGTGCACAGGCTATTGTTTTCCCTTTCTTCATTGTTGATTTCCCTTTTATATTTTGCTAAATGATGTCAAGTGCTGCAGGTGTCTGACCATTCCAGTGCACAATGTCATTATATATGATGACTGAGTAATGTGATGTATTGCTGTTTGTGCTCATTGGAGTCTGGATGTGGTCGTATTTTCTTAACATTGTATTGATTGTAGAACGAGAACCGTAACCGTGAATGCCACAAAAACTAATTACTGAATTACTGACATGTTTTCTTCCCTCCCCCATCCCCCCTCCAGCTCTTTTTTCTCCGTCTCTATCTGTCTGTCTGTCTGTCTGATTGTCTGTCTGTCAGCAATTTGACTCCCTTACACTTAGCAGATTTGTGCGGTATCTCTTGATATATGTCTATATGTGCATATATTTTTTTTATATTGATGTAATGGCATGTGATTTTATGTCATGTGATGACTCGCGTACTCTCTGTGTCAATGTATGCATGCGCTCTTGTTCGTATAGAATAAGTAAAATGTCTGAGAACAATTTTTTTTAAAGGGGAAAAAAGAAAGAAAAGAAGGGGGGGGGGGGGGGGGGAAAGGGTAAAAGAACTCAGGTCCTCAAGGTCACACTGAGGCGTGGACCTAGTTCTCTGCGATGGTGACCAGGACCACATGGAAAATGGCATCAACAAGTTGGAAGATGCTTTTGGTTTCCGACTGCATGGTGCCTCATTTTCAATAACAGATACAAGGAGAAAAATCCTGTCTCAGCCATTTGTGGCTGAAAAAAAAAAGAAAAGAAATAATGTCACATTGTTTTTTTACTGTCATCCATTTCATTCTGCTTTATATTCACAGCATTGCCATTTTTCTCTATTTCGGCTGTCTTTTGTGGAGAATCAAAAGATTCGCTGGGAAATTGCCACACGCTTTATGTTTGAGTGTAGTTGTGTGTGCCTGTGTGACTTAATGTTTGTGCGTAATTTTTGTGTGTGACAGGGTGTTATCTTTGTGTCCGCTTGCCAGTCAACAGTCTTTTGTGTTTTGTATAGCAGCGTGGTTTTCTGATCTTGCAGGATTGGATGGGATTGAGTATCCCAAAAGGCCTGCATTTTCTTTCGATGCCTCTGTAGAATTGAAACTCGCATTTGAATAATGACAAGGGATTGACTTCATCTGATAGAAAGAGAGCAAAGAGAAAATAATCAGATATTACAATTGTGTTTTACATATAAAGGTAGCGAGGGGGAGGGAGGGGGGGAGGGAGAGAGAGAGAGAGAGAGAGAGAGAGAGAGAGAGAGAGAGAGAGAGGACTTCGGTGTAAATAATTCGTCAAAAAATGAATTTGGAATATGATGCGCTTGAAATCCAGATGAAAACAAAAACAATGCGATCATTATGCTCAAAATTAAAGCGGTCATTTGAAACAAGTAAAAAGATCAGAGAGAGCTTTGCGGCAGAGGCAGATAACAGCTGTTTTGCATTTTGTTTACAGCAAAAAACGAAAAACAACAACAACAACAACAAAATAAAAACCTAAAGCAACCAGATGAGACCAGACATACATATTTTTATTTGTGTTTGTTCGTCTTCTGCCATGAAGAGGGGTGATGATGAAGAGCACACATAGTGGTTTGGGGCTGAATGTTGACACAAAGAATCACAAAGTCGGTGTGTGCGTGGGCACAAAATGGTCAGTTCAGAGTTCTTGAAGAACGGTGAGGTGGCACTGGTGATCAGCTTGGACGACAGCGGAATAGAGGATGGAACATTGATGATCATCACTAAAGGGCCGTGAGACCAGTTCTAGGGTTCTTCTTTTGGCGCATCAGAGAGGAAGGGGGGGGGGGGGGGGGGGGGGGGGGGAGGCACGTGAGGGCAGGGAGGGAGAACAGTTTTCTTTTGCACCATCACCACCTGCCTACCTTTCCTGCATTTGAAGAACATTGATCTTATTGATCTCTTAAGGTGGTGGTGGTTGTTGTTGTTTACGTTCTCTTTCTCTCTGTATTTCTGTCTGTGTGTCTCTGTACTGCTGTCTGTGTGTCTCTTTACTGCTGTATCTCTCTCTCTCTCTCTCTCTCTCTCTCTCTCTCTCTTAGATGTTTATTAATTGTATCATCTTTCTCTCACTCGCTCTTTGTGATGTGCAATCCAGTCAATTAGATATTATAAACTGTCCCTTTTCCTGTACGTTTTTGTCCAATTTTCCTGTTTCTTTTAGTTTCTTTTTTTTTGTTCCTTTTTTACCCCTTCGTTTTTGTTTTCTGCTTTGGTGTGTGTGTGTGTGTGTGTGGTGTGTGTGTTGCAGTTTGATCATTTAACCCTTCATAAGGAGCCAAAAGCCTATTTGAACAAACCATCTGAGCCCCCCCCCCTCCCCACCACCACCACCACCACCCCCCCTTCGGTCTCTCTCTCTCTCTCCCTTTCTCTCTGCCCTCTCCCTCCGTGACTCTCCCTCCCCCTCCTTCTCCCTGCTACCCCCTCCCGCCTTATGTCTCTCTGCTGTCTCTTGTCTCAGTGCGTTTAATTGTATAAATCAAATTTATTTTAGGTGCAGCTATTTCGACTCTTTGCTGGAAAGCCCCTAACGGTATTAATTGGCTTTTTGTCAGTTCTCCTGCTAGCTTGTTTCATGTTTTTATTTATGTAGGTGCGAGTTTATTATTGTTTCTAAACTTGGGTTGTTTTGGCTCATTAGCAAGGGGCGCTTCTGAAATGAGAAGAAACGGGAGGTAATTGTTTTAATCATACCGGTTGTTCAGAAACGCAGGTGTTTTATTGCGTTCAAGTTAATTTGACAGTGCAAGCTATCAAAATTAAAAAGTGGGCGGGCACTAGGGACTCCACCTGGTGTTCCGCATTAGGTATCGTTGAGTTTATTTTGAAAGATAATTTACGTTTCTTTCACTCTCCTAACGTGTATTCTTTTTCCCCCCTGTGTTTTGTTTTAATAAAAGAATGCTATAATAATACCTGTTAGATTACAGATGTAAATAAGGTGTTTCCAAAGAGGAGGGAGTGTGTGTGTGAGGGGGGTGGGGGTGGGAAATTACAAGAGTCGGGATGTTTTGATAAAGTGGTTATTGGCCTGCCTTCATCTTTCCCAAAACAGAGCGTTAAATTTGTAGATCATCATGTCACATGAATGAACAAGCGTTTTTTTCCCCCACATTCTTTTTTGATGGTCGTAAATCGCACACGCTGTTGTCCTTAACGAATTGTGTCTGTTGCTATTATGCTGCACAAAATGTTCGTACAGTGTGTTGTTCTGATAGCTTTGTCACAGATTAAATTAGGTTTATCCTAGGATGCTGTTTTAAGGATTCATATAAGACAAAATCTTGTTCTGATAGCGTTGTCACAAGTTAATAAAGTTTATCCTGGAATGCTGGTTTAAGAAATCATATTAGATAACTGCCCAGAACTAACTACTCTCTCTCTCTGTCTCTGTTTTGTCTGTCTTTCTCTGTCTGTCTCTTTCTCTCTCTGTCTTTCTGTCTCTTTTTCTGTCTCCCTGTCTGTCTGTCTGTCTGTCTCTCCCTACTTTTGTTTGCCTTTTGAAGTTTTTTCCCCCCATAGCGTTTTAACTAGGTTACCGTAGAAAATTAGTTGAGCCTTGACAACTGTTGTTTATATTTGGTAGTTGTGTTTCAAGAGAGAGATGTACGAATGTGGAAACGCATAACTAAAATTCAGCTGAGTTTAACGACCACCTTTATCCACTGGGCCTCAAGTGGAGTGGCACAACTCGGATTCATGAACGTCTGGCACCAAGTATAAGGAAGACCGCCTGACGTTTGTTTGGAAACCCCTCGCCATCGCATTGCCCTCGACGCATTGCCCTCGACGCAGAAGGTTCCAAAATTAGCCGTAGGTTTTAAAGGAGGGGGGGGGGGGGGGGGAGGGGGTTGTTAGAATGTAGACACTATGCCGGCATTGTTGTGGGCTACCTTATATGCAGAACATAAAGAACATCGATCTTTCATCAAAGCGCCCGTCCCGTTCTGGCGAATGTCTCGAGAGTTTCCAGTTTCTGGAGATTGAAACGTGAAAGGTGTGCGGCTGTGAGCTAATTAGGTGTGGTGTTACTTTATTGTGAATTATTGTGGAATCGTGGGGGGGGGAGGAAAACAAAAAAAACAAAAACAAAGCAAAAAAACCAAAAAAACACCACAAAAAACGAGCGGTTATTTCTTTTTTTCTGCTTCGTGGCATACACAGTCGCGTCTCTTGTTTGTCTTGTCCATCTGTGTCCGCAGCCTCGCTGGAAACTTTGCTGTCGGCCAGACATGCAGTGAAATGTAAAGAATGGACCATTGTAGAATGACCGACCATTTGGGGGAACGTGAAAGGACAGACGTGTTTTTTTCCCCTACTGTTCGGGTTCACGCAAGTGCTTATATCCCCCCCCCCCCTTCCCACGTCCTCCTTCACCATATTCCTTCCTCTCTCTCTCTCTCTCCTCTCTCTCTCTCTCTCCCCCCCCCCCCACCTTTCTCTCTCTGACTGTCTGACCTCTCTTTCTCTTTGATCCTCTGTCTCTCTCCCTGTTTCTCTCACTCTCTCTGTCTGGCTGGCTGTCTGGCTCACTCTCTCTGTCTGCTTGTCTGTTTGTCTGTCTCTCGACTGTCTGCCCCCCCCCCCCCCCCCCACACTCCTCCATCTCTCTCTCTCTCTCTCTCTCTCTCTCTCTGTCTCCATTTCTCGTCTTGTTCGTTCGTCCCCCCCCCCTCCCACCCCTCTCTGTTCTCAGTATCCCCATACTCGAGCACATCTACATCCATGCTTGCTCAGCTTGTCTGTTCTCTTAGTCTCTCTGTCTCTGCCTCTCTCTGTCTCTTTCTGTCTGTCTCTCTCGCTTTCTTTCTTGCTTGCTTGCTTGCCTCTGTGTGCTTACGAACTCTGAAGCAGGGAGGTAGACCCTTGACCCTCTCTTGAGTGGCCGAGAGCAAGGAAGCTAGCTGATAACCTGTCGCAGCGTGCCTCAAGAACGCGTCACCACCAGATTGTCGTCATCCTTCGACTGTCACCACGTTCGCCTGCACATCGCTGCCCTCGTTAGGCACTGTCCCGTCGCTGCGGAACACGTGACTCGCGTCCCTGAGTTTCAGAAAGGAGTGACTGAAGGCGGGAAAAATGGAAGCAAAATTTAGAAAGAGTGTGGGTTAGCTACCGCCAAGGACACGGACCAAGTACACGACAGAACAACAATGCATTTCGACCTCTTGGGTCTTCTTCAGGCAAAAACAAATAACATTTAGGACAGTGAAAGCGATGAACGAGAAACCACTTATCTTCTCATATTCGGCGCAAAAGAGGTCGAAATGCATTGTGTTTTGTCCTGTACTTTGTCTTGCGTCCTTGGCGGTAACTAACCCCCCTCTCTTTCTAAATTTCGCATCCCCAAATTAGGAGACAGTAATGTATCGGCTCTCCGCACCAACGGCGAAGTAACGTTTTCTGATCGGTTCTCGGAGGAGAAAAAAAAGGGAAAAAACTGCTTTCTTTTTTAGGAATCGTTTGCTGACAGGAAATCTGAAACGAGGCAGATAGAGAGTACACTGCTAAACGGTAAATAACGAACAAGTAGGGTAACTCTTGCTCCCTCGAGAAAATGATTACACAGGCCCGGTAACTCCGTGCGAGTGCCGCTTACGACGCGGAAATGACAACACGGAGCACACGGAACAAACAAAGAGGGATGGGGAAGGGGGGGGGGGGGGGCGTACTTGTTTGTTCTGTATGTGCTGCAGTGTTGTCATTTTCTGCCAGGCGATTCGGTGTCGTAAGCAGCACTCGTTTGGAGTTACGGGGCGTGATGGCAAAGCGAGAGTTATCCTACTTGTTAGTCACTTAATCGTTGCTGATCAGGTACCAGTTGATACGAGACGGGGGTAAGAGGAAATATGGGGTGACAACTCCTGTGCGGACTGACTGGCCTCTGTAGGTGTCTGTCTGTCTGTCTCTTCTCTCCAAACTACTTGTACCTACACATGCATTATTTCGTGATTGCACTGTTTCCGGACGTGTTTCCCCAAGTCTTGTTTTTATAGCTCCTCCCCCCCTCCTCTCTCTCTCTCTGTCTCTCTTCCCCCACTGTCTCTGCCTTAGTCTCTCTGCTTCTCTC
>CM031615.1:46769244-46796744 GCA_018398815.1 Conus ventricosus | reverse complement strand
AAGGATTAAATACCCTCAGAAACGGCGAACTGATTGATAATTGCGAGGATTGTTTGAGATATCCGATTCAGGACGAAACGACAACCGAAAGGACAGGTGGGGCGAAACGGAAAAGAAATTGAGATGATAGAGTATAGTTAATCCGCCCGGACAAACGGGACAAATTACAAGACAAGACACGACGCGTTTCGACCTCTTTGGTCATGTTCTTCTTCAGGCAAGATAAATGACATTCAGAACAGTGAAAACGAAGAACGAGCTATCACTCATCTTGTCACATTGGGCGCAAAGTGGACGTCTTGGGGGGGGGGAGGGGGGGGGGGATACCCATGTTGCCTTTTTTCGTTTTGACCCTTTTCCATTTCGTTTCAAAGTGGGGTACTGCAGGCGGAAAATGAAAATGAAACAAATTTAGAGGAGAGATGATGATTATCCCCCCCCCCCCCCCCCCCCGGACAAAAGGGACAAACAACTGACGAGACGCTGCCTTTCTCTTTTCTGCTTGTGTGCACGTGTGCGCGCGCCTGTGTGTGTGTGTGTGTGTGTGGTGTGTGTGTGGGGGTGCGTGAGAGAGAGAGAGAGAGAGAGAGAGAGGAGAAAGGTGTCTAAGAACAGGCGTAAAACGTGACCAGAACTGTAGATACAGGCGTCACGTTTTTTCCCGTCTGACTCTGTCACATGTAGAGGCGGAAGAACGGGGACACACACACGCACGCGCGCACGCGCGCACGCACATACACAGCTTGACATACAGCGAAATCCCCACACCATGATTTTGGAAACGTTCCTGGTAACTTCCCCCACCCCATCTTCTCCCCCCCCCACCTCCCCATCTTCGTTACTGATTTAAAATGATGTAACAACCCTACCACTACCCCTACCTTTGTTTGTATTTCTCTTTAACTGTGTGTGGTGATTTTGTGTCTCGAGAGACTATCCCTCCGGTCATCTCCTTCCGACTACACAAACACACGTTTGCCTGCTCACACGCAACATGAACACGCGCTCACAGACACAGAACGCAGACACAGGTTGACACGCGTGCGCGCGCGCCCGTGCGTTTCCACACACACACGCGCGCGCATGCGCGCGCGCACGCGCGCGCGCGCGAACACACACACGCACATTCTCTCTCGCTCGCTCGCTCACTCGCTCGCCCCCTCTCTCCCTCTCGCTCTCTCTCTCTGTCTCCGTCCGTCCGTCTGTCTCTCGCTTCTCTGTCTGTCTGTCTCTTCGCTCGCTTGCTCGCTCTCTCCCTCTCTGTCAGTCGGTCTTCTCTCTCTCTCTCTGTGTCCCTCTGAGAGAGAGAGAGAGAGAGAGAGAGAGAGAGAGAGAGAGAGAGAGAGAGAGAGAGAGAGAGGGGGGGGGGCGGGGCGGCGACAGTTTCCCTCTTTTGTGGAACCAGGTTTATGTCCTGACGCAACAAGTCACGTACGCGTCAAAAAGTTGTCAGCAGGCAGAACACATCATCCTTCGTCATGCCTCTCCCTCGCCCAGCCTGACAATGTCACGCACTGTCCTGTGACCGGCGTGCTGGCGGAAGACGATTTTTTTTTTTTAAAAGAAAAAAAAAAAGAAAGAAAAGAAGAGAGAAAAAAAAAGACAAAGAGAAAATTTAAAAATAAAAGGAAGAAAAGAAAGAAAAAGAAAGAGAAAAAGCGCGAAATGCACCTAGAACAAAGAGACGGTGTGTCATGTCCACATAACCGTGTTGTAGGGCCCGGGGACGCTTTCTCTTTTCTGTCCGCTATAATTGTGCGGCGAAGAAACGTTTTTCTCCCTTGCTTCGTCAGGAAATGTTTAGATGAGAAGCAGCGGAAATTTAGATAACTTTTTTTCTTTTTTCTTTTTTTTTCTCCCTAATTGTAGATCTGCAATCTCTGTGGCTGGCTTTGTCGCTGGATGCCGTCTTGTCTCTTTTTCAGTACGTCCTTGTGTGTGTATCTCTGTGTCCGTCTCCGTCTCTCTCTCTCTCTCTCTCTCCTCTCTCTCTCTCTCTCTCTTGTCTGTCTCTCGTTCTCCCGCTCTCTCTACTCTGTCTCTCTCTGCCTCTGTCTCTCTCGCGCCCTTCTCTCCCCCCCTCTCTTTCTCTCTCTCTCCTCCCCTTTTTCTTTTTTCTCTCTTTTCCTCACTCCCCCTGTGTGTGGTTTGGTGCGCTGCCCCCGGGCGCGCCGCGCGCGCGTGTCACGCTTGTTGCGCTTCGGGACATTATTCGGGGTTCCGTATAACAAAACGTGCTTAAAACACAATGTAAATGCAAGTTTAATGAATACGAAATCCATAAGGATGCTGTTATTTTATAAGGGTCTTGGTCAATAAAATGGGGAAAAGGTTTACCCAAGCCAAATATTTTTGTCCGGCACAAACCGTCGGGGCTGCCACTCACTCGCTCTCACACACACACACACACACCCCCACACACACACAAAACCACACACCACACACACACACACACCACACACTAACACACCAACACGCGCGCGCGCGCCACACACACGCCCACCCCCCCCCCCCCCCCACACACACACACACACCCCCAACGCACGCACCACGCGCACACCACCACAACACACACACACCACACCCACACCACACACCACACACAAAACCACCACGCCAACACACAACCACGCAGCTACACCACGCACACACCACGCCGCGCGTCACACACACACACCACACACACCCCAACACACACACAACCCCACACACACAAGAATGGAAGACAGTTGATCACATAGGTTGACAATTTTTTTTAAATTTTTTTTTTTAAAAAAATGAAAATGTTCTTAAAAATACATACAATTACCCCCCACCCCCCCTTTTTTTTTCCTTTCGTTCCTTTTTCTCCTCCTGCTCTTCCTCCTCCACCTCCTCCTCTTCCCCCTCCTCCTCCTCCCCCCCTTCTCTTTCCTCCTCCCCCTCGCTGCCTCCTCCTCCTGTTCGTTCTTCTTTTTCAAAGGTTTTGTAAGAGGAATGTTTGTTTCGGTTTTAATTCGGGGATTTAGTCGCTTCTTTCAGGAGGGTTCCCTTTTTTGGGGGGGGGGGGGGGGGGGGGGGGGGGGGGGGGGGGGGGGGGGGGGGGGAGGGGGGGGGGGGGGGGGGGGGGGGGGGGGGTTTTAAAGTACGGGGGCGGCCCCTAGGAAAGTCCCCCCCATTTTTTGCCCTACTTTTGTTTTTTTTGGGGGGGGGAAATTTTTTAAAAATTTTTTTTATTTTGTTTATTTGATTTAATTTTTTGTCTGTTTGAACCTGCGATTCGATTTCCTTTTCTGATATTAACTTCCCTGCTCCCAACCTTTTTTTTTCTCTGCACAAATACGCATTTCTCCTAAGTGTTATTGCATTTAACCGGAAGTCTCTGTGCTGGTGAGGGATTAGCCTGAAAGGACTTTCATGACCTTTTTTTTTTGTTGGGGGATTTTGTAGGCAAAATGCGTCTGGAGATTGAAGAAAAATTTCGGACTTCTTTGTAGTTTTTTTGTTTTTGCTCTTGGGCGAAACAACGGGGAAAATGCATTTTTTTTGGTTGAAAGGATCTTGGTCGGGTTCTCTTCCGGGAAAAATTCTTTTCCCGAGTGGATCTACGTTGTCTGAATGATGGGTCCCCCAAGTTCTTTCCCTGTCTCATTGGACAGGCCGTGTTAAAGTGGGCACTGCGTGATCCCCCGGCTCCCCCCGGGGTGTGATGTTTTGCCCAGAGTCGCCGGGAATACGTTTTTTGCATGTTTTCAAACCCATTTTTCAAACCCAGCGACTGGGACGCATCATACCCCAAAAAGCTTTTATTGAACAAAGGGAACTAGGCACCCCCCTCTCCCCTCCCCCCCCCCCCCCCCTTTTTTTTTTTTTTTAAAAAAAGCTTGGGTTTTTTTAACAGAAAGATTAAGAGCGTTGAGAAGTGGTCGGGGAAATGACGCCCGCTATAGCTCCCCGGGTCGGCTTGACTGTAAAATGAATTGAACCGGGGGGAGGGGGGGGATGGGGGCGATAGGGGAGGTGTGGGGGGGGGGGGGGGGAAAGTGGGAAGGGGGAATTGGGGGTTTTGGTTTTCAGAGTAAGACAAACCTTTGAGACAAAAAAAGATGTGTTACAATTTGGGGAAAAAAGAAAAAGAAGAAAAAAAAAGAGGAAGAAAAGAAAAACGCAGGTTGAAGAACTGACCAAAGTTGGGCAATTTCTCAGCCCCCCCCCCTCCACCCCTCCCCCTCCCCCAATCCTGTGTGGAAGAAGGTAGATGATTCATTGAAAATAAACAAAACTACAACAAACACCGGCATGATATGCACTGAGAGAAGGTAATCGGGAGCGGACGACGGGATGGAATGGCATGGGGGTGGGGGCGGGGTTGAATGTGTGTGTGTGTGTGTGTGTGTGTGGTGTGTGTGTGGTGTGGGCGGGGGGGAGTGAGGGGGGTGGGAGAAGGGGGTCGGCGTCGGGGAGGGCTATGCTGGGGGGGGGGGGGGGGGGGGGGGGGGGGGGGATGTACAGTGCCGTGGCGACAGTAAGTAGTCCGTGTTTAGCAGGAAGCGCGAGGCGTCTGTCAGCGAGCGAGGAGAAGCACACACAAAGTTGATGATTTGTGGGAAATGCTCCAACCATTAGCTCATCTATCTTGTCTGGCGGGGGCAAGTTTTTTCCCCCTTAAGGGTGGAGGAGAGAGAGAGGAGGGGGGGGGGGGAGGTGAGGACGGGTGAAGGGTGGTGGTGGTAGGGAGGGAGAAAGGAGTGTTGCATGAATACGAAATGCCGGAAACGCATTGTGTTGGGAATCGGAAGTCTTAACTTTTATGGTAAAATATCAGAATTTAGATTGCCTTGCACATGCATTTTGTGTGTGTGCGTGCGTGTCGTGTGTGTGTGTGTGTGTGTGTGTGGTGTGTGTGTGTGTGTGTGTGTGTTCTTGTTCAAGTCTTAGATTTTTTAAATCCTTCATTTGAAAAAAAAAAATTATTAAAAAAAAATTCCGTCCTTTCTGCCATTGGCTGGTCAGACGTCTTCATTTCCGTCTCATACCGGCGTCGCTGCCTTTCAGCATGTAGTGAGTGGCGTTGAACGCTGAGCGGGAGATAGAATCGCAGGTTGAACAGTTGGTGTGAAATGTCAAATCAGTATTCATGTGTAAAAGAAAAAGAAAAAGAAATGGTGACCACGCGCGCGCGAACACACACACATACGCGCACGCGCTCGCGCACACACACACACACATTGACACACACACACACACACCAAAAAACGGGTGGGGAGGAGTGGGGGGGGGGGGGGGGGAGATCAGGGTCCGCAGTCTTCTTCCATAGAGAGCTGTTTGTCCTGGCGGGGGTGACTCGACACGACTTTCGTTCTGGGATGGAGTGTCGTCAGAAGTGTTGGCCGTGGCGAAGTGGACTGGGCCCTCTATCACCCCGCCTTCCCCGAGTCCCTCCTGTACTGGCAGAGAAGCCCCGAACGGCGGTGAAAGGGGATGTACCAGTGCCCCAGTGTGCTTTCGGTCTCTGGTGGAGTGTCGTCAGGGTGGTGGTGGTGGGGGTGAGAGCGGACTGACCCGGGCGTGTGTTACCGTGAGCTTGTTGTAGCGCGAGGGGATACGTCTCCAGTTGGACTGAAAGTCGGTGTTGGACTGATGGGTTGATGACTGATGGGTTGATTGACTGCGAGTGTCGCCGTTTTAGCGGTGTCGTCAGGAGTCTCGGCACTGGCCGGGGAGGAGGGGGGGGGGGGGGGGGGGGGGGGGGGTCGACTCTTTCACTCAAGATGCTTTATGTTTCGAGATCAGAGAAAACGCAGAAAAAGAATAGAAAGACTATGATAGTCTCGAAAGTCTCTATAAAGAGAAAAGCGTGAGGGACTGTGAACACGCAAAAGGGAAAAAAGAAAAAAAGAAACTGGGGAGGGGGGGGGGGGGGGGGGGGGCGGGGTGGGGGGGGGGGGGGGGGTGAGGGGCTGGTGACGTTCGATGTCGGGGAGGGGGGGAAGGGGGCTGGAGGACGAGCGGATCGGGGGTGGGATGGGGGGGGGGGGGGGGGGTTGCGTTATGTTTGTTATCCGGAACTCCCGAGAAGGCCGCCGCCGCCGGCAGCTCATCCCCGCCGCACGAGCCAGGGCTGGTATGACGCACGTGGGATCCGTTGGTGTGATGAGTGTTCCATGTCATGCCCGGAAATGAGTCGCGCTGCCAGTGCCGTCGTCGTCTTGTGCCGATAGTTCAGCTGGGAAAGGGGCATCAAGTTCCATCCCTCCCCCAGCTTCTACCCACAAAACGACGACGACGACGACGAGGCTGGCGTGTTTTTAAGTAAAAAGAATCCCCCCCCCCCCCCCCCCCCCCCCCCCCCCCAACTCCCGCGGCGTTTTGGATTGAAGAATTCTCTTCCCCTCTCCCCCACCCGCCTCTTACCCTCATTCGTCCTTTTTACTACGTGACGCATGTTAATTTGAACAACCCCCAACCCCCCCCCCCCCCCCCCATCCCCACGACCCTTGCTACTCTCCCACTTTGGGTACTTTTTTTTTCGGGACTTGAGGGCGTTTAGGTTGTTGAAGAATTCCCCTGCCTTCACATCTTTTACTGCGGGATTGTGGACGTTTTCGTCTGAAGAACTCGAGATTTTTAGGGTTCCATGCAGCGGGGCTGTGGACGTTTTCGTCTGAAGAACTCGAGATTTTTAGGTTCCATGCAGCGGGGCTGTGGGTCCCCCTAGGCCTCCTTCACCTTCTCCTTACTCAACAGGGGACTGTTGAGAACCCCCATCCCCGTCCCCATGCCCTGTGCAGTGAGGGTATGGGGGATTGCAGGTTGAAGGAGTCGTGCACTTCCAAGTTCCTTTGCTATGGGACTTTGGGATGTTTGAAAAGGTTGAAGATTTCATCGCTACCACATCTCTTGGCAACGAGACAGTCGAGTGTTTCGGGGGTTGACGAGCTCCCGCCACCTCGTGTCTCCTGTTACGAGACTATGGGGTGTTTGTAGATTGAAGATCCCCTCCCCCTCCACACACACACACACACACACACACACACACACACACACACACACACACGCACGCAAACAAGCACACACACACACACACACACACACGCACGCACGCACGCACGCACGCACGCACACGCGCACGCACACGCACACACAAAACACACACCACACACACACACACAACACACACACACACACGCACGCACGCACGCACGCAAAACAACACACACACACACACACACACACACACACACACACACACACACACACACACACCACACACACACACAAAGAGCCCCTAACTACGGGACTGCAGGGCGTTTAAGGTTGAAGACAAATCCCCCCTCCCCAGTTGATTGATAATAGATCTAGATATCCTGTGTGCAGACGTAGCACCATAGAACAGGGCAGCGTTTTCGGTATGGCCATTTGTCTGTCGGCAAGGCAACGAGAAAACAGCTGTGTGGATCTTCATCAGTTGTACATGTGTATGTCCGGGATCAGCAGCTCAAAGGGACTACATTTTGGGGTGGGTGGTGGTGGTGGGGTGGGGGGTCCGTGTTGGAGGCCTGACGTTGTGCTGTAGGGAAAGCCCGTGGACAGTAGTTTATAGTATCTCTTTCGTTTGTGTACAAGGGAGGTAGCGCGCAGGGTCTGCGTCCTCTTCTCATTTTGTTCCTATAATAGCGAAGAAAGTTTCCATTGCAAATGGGAGGGGGAAGGGGGGGGGGGGGGGGGGGGGGGGGGCGCGATAAAAACTGTAAAGCTCATATAATCTGCTCGGGACATTTGCCTCAAACCGTTATTTTTCTCTTTGTCGATGTGTATTGATGAGTGGTTTCTTTTCTGCTCGTACGCGTATGTTTGTAATCTTTTTCGCTGATGTTACTTGTATATGAAATTTCACCCCAGAAGATGCAGATTTCTGACGGGTTTTTGTTCGCAGATGAACCAGGTCATGTGTTACTTTAACATTTACAGCAGACTCGATGAAAAGCTTGTGCGGAGACGGTCCCGCCTGATGTGACTTTAGAGTTTCTGAAGGATATTAACAATTTCTATTTGATCCAAGAAAGATTCAACCAGATTCCGGCGTGTTTTAAAAAAAAAAAATCTGTTTTGATGAGTTGAATGTGTGTGTGTGTGTTTCTTTTATTTTTTTATTTTATTTTTTTTAATACTCCTAACGAAGTGACGTCTGGTATGGCCCTGTGTGGTCGGCAGGGCTGTGAGCAGCGTTGAATTGAATGTTCTCACGGGTGAATTCATGTGAATTATTTTCTTTTACATGGGTGTGGATACTTCTGTATAGTTTCGTTTGTTTTTCTCTTGCGGTAAGTGCGGGTGATTAGGAATGATTTTCATCCCTAGCAGATGTGCATATTTACGAAAGAATTTGTTTTTTTCTGTAGATGCTTATGAATGACTTTTTCGTAGGTGTGTGTTTTGAACATATGTTTATATTTAAGAATGATTTTTTTTTTAATTGTCATACGTGTATGCGTTCGTAGGTGTAACTCTCGATATTTTCTTGAAAGGCGTATTCTTAAGAATGTGTATAACAAAGCATTAAAGGAAAAAACAAAAAACACACATTCTTTGACATACATTCGCCAAATAAAGTAGCTTAGTGATCCCAGTGACAAACATTATACGGGTTCTTTCTCAAGAGCCTGGATGTTCGATGAAATGTAGTTGTGTTTTTCCCCCCCAAAGGAAACACGTGAGTGCTGATAATGTTATTTCAAGTAGGTGAGGGAGTAGGAGAACTTTGTAGGGGTAAATTGCTCTATCGCTTTGTCTTTCTTTCTTTCTTTCTGTCTGTCTGTGTCTGTCTGTGTCTGTGTCTCTGTCTGGTAGTAGTACCTGCGATCTTGCCTCACCGGTTACGCCAATGTTTTTGTCAGACGAACGTTATGGTTCTATGAGAAAGGCTGGGTTAGTGTTCACCCAACCACGGGATCCAACAACAGACGAACGTTATGGTTCTATGAGAAAGGCGGGATTAGTGTTCACCCAACCACGGGGATCCAACAACAGACGAACGTTATGGTTCTATGAGAAAGGCCGGGATTGTGTTCACCCAACCACGGGGATCCAACAACAGACGAACGTTATGGTTCTATGAGAAAGGCCGGGGTTAGTTTTCACCCAACCACGGGGATCCAACAACAGACGAACGTTATGGTTCTATGAGAAAGGCCGGGGGTTAGTTTTCACCCAACCACGGGGATCCAGCAACAGACGAACGCAGTGGAAAATATTGACTGATCGCCAGAAGTTTATACTACTTGGCTAATTGCGTTGTCGCTTACTCGGACCTACAGACTCAAAGACACAGGCAGGCGGCAGCGGGCAAGCACGCGCGAAACACACACACACAACACACACACACACACACACACACACACACACACACACACACTCTCTCTCTCCTCTCTCTCTCTCCCCTCTCTCTCTCTCTCTCTCTCTCTCTCTCTCTTACCCTTCACCCTCCCTCTCTGTGTTCTCGCTTGTGCAAGCATGCGTGCGTGGGTGTGCGCGCGCGCGTGCGTGTGTGTGTGTGTGTGTGTGTGTGTGAGAGAGAGAGAGAGAGAGAGAGAGAGGGGGGGAGAAGGGTAAAGAATTCCAGTCTTGATTTATCTCAGAGAGAGAGAGAGAGAGAGAGAGAGAGAGAGAGAACGAACGAACGAACGAACGAACGAACGAACAAAACGAATTTTATTTTAAGAGGGTAGTGGATTAAGCATGAATACTTTTTTACATCCAGCCCTCTGGGCAAGAAAAAAAAAAAAAAATCGATATATAGTAAAAAAGCAAATCAAACAAATACATGAAAAATGGAACAATTCCTTGCATGGGAACCTTTGACAAAAAGAAGAAAAAGAAACCGTGAACACCACCACCAACAACAACAACCCAACAACGAGAAAAAATGATCAAGGCAAGAGGTGAGGAGAGAGAGAGAGAGAGAGAGAGAGAGAGAGAGAGAGAGAGAGAGAGAGAGAAGAGAGAGAAACCGACCGACTGACCGACCGACTGACCGACTGGCGGAAGAAAGCAGAGATAAAGGAAGAGAAATACAATGAAGCAGACATGGATAAACACCTACGAAAACCTTTGAAAAAAAAAACACATTAATGGCACAGGATGATCACTGCAATTTGCGTAAAATGAGTCAACTTCCAACATCACATATTTGTTAAATTGAGAGAGAGAGAGAGAGAGAGAGAGAGAGAGAGAGAGAGAGAGAAGATGGAGAGAAGAGAGAGACAGGAGAGAGATGGAAGAGAGAGAGAGAGAGGGGAGAGAGAGAGAGAGAGAGAGAGAGAGAGAAGGGGGGGGTGAGGGTGGAGGAGAGGGGTTAACGAATTCCAGTCTAGATTCATCTTCTTCCTGTTTTAAATCATCGTGTACATCTTCGAGGGAAACGGCTGTAAAAAGCTGGTTTTATTTCCAGTCCCAGAGGTCAGCGAGGACATCGTGTAGGCAACGGAGCGTACTGTTCCGCACTCGCTGGCATCAAGTTTGCGACTGCCTGGTTGTAAAGCTTGCGTCACGCATACAAGGCATGCTGATACTTGTCGACTCGGCGCGCCTCCCCCCCCCCCCCCCCCCCCCCCCCCCCCCCCTCCCGTTTCTTCCTTGTTTCTTAAACCGCTTGATGCGCGCAGCTTGATTGACTATTAATAATAATCCCGTCATTTCGATCGTCATGAACATTGCGCGATTGTTTTGTATAACTTCATTCCACTGTCTGGTAGGTGCTGATGTATTACATTCATCGTCTTGCGAGCTCTCTTCTGTTAGCGTGGATTGTGGAGGATTTCTATGCCCCTCATCCGTGGCGCGGTGATGACGCAGGCAGGATCGGCGTGGAAACCGGCTACGATGAGGGAATAATAATTCAGTTCTGAGGTTGAGAACAACGTCGTGTAATAATAGCTGCCTCAAGTTAAGCATTTGATAGCGCTCGAAATTGAAGAACATTGTCGACTTTCTGTGGAGTATTCTTAGGTTGTATGTGTTTCCCCGCTCCTCTCTCTCTCTCTCTCTCTCTCTCTCTCTCTCTCTCTCTCTCTCTCTCTCTCTCTCCTCTCTCTCTCTCGTTCACTCTCGCTCTCTGTCTCTCCCGCTCTCTCTGTCTTTCTCTCTCGCTCTCGCTCTCTCGCTCGCTCACTCCCTCTGTCTCTCTCTCCATCTCTCTCTCACTGCCTTTCGCTCTGTCTCTTACTCGCTCTCCTCTCTCCCTCTCTCTTGCTGACTCTCGCTCCATCTCTCTTTCTCGCCCCCCTCCCCTCTCTCCCTCTCCCCCATCTCTTTCTCTCGCTGACTCTCGCTCTGTCTCTCTATTGCTCGCCCCCCCCCCCCTCTCTCTCTCTCTCTCTCAGACTTTTTTGGATCAGTGGGTGCAGAGTTGTGCAAACTGGGTCAGATATGACGAAGGTAACGGTTTATGGCCGGGATGATCACAGGGAACGGGTGAGGAAAATGGAATTAATCAGTCATCAAACAACATGCGATTAACGCTGTGGTCTTAAGTTTTGGAGTTGATTTTGTTGTTGTCACACTCGGGTCGTCAGTGATGAATCAGTCCCGTGCAGCTGGAGACATGCCCCCCCCCCCCCAACACCATCCCCCCGCCCCCCTCCCCTCCCCTCTGTCACCACCCCCGGTCTTCTCCATCTTCTTGTAATAATTGTAATAACTTAACAAAGCTAGTAATTCTCTCTCTCACTCACTCTCTCTCTCTCTCTCTCTCTCTCTCTCTGCCCCCCCCCCCCCCCCCCCCCCTCCTCCATGGCCTCGCCTTAAGTCTTGCGGGCTTAAAGCTGTAACACTCCATCCCTGTCTTGTGGACCGAGCCTCGCCTTAAGACCCCCGCTCCCACCCCGTCCCCTCCCTCCGCGCCCAACGGCGAGGATGGAATTGTTTGCAGAGAACACGGGATAGAGAGGAAAGGGGAATTGCGTGCGTGTCTGGAGGGCGCAAAAAAGTGTGTTGTACGCCCCCTTCCGGAACAGATTCTTGGTTTTAATATTGATTTACTATCATGTGGATTTATATTTGGGACTGTTATGTGTTCTGTATTTCTCTCTTTTCAGATCATGCTATTCGACAGATGTAATGTTTGACAATGTATATGTATATATGTGCGCATGGTGTTATATTTGAATTGTAATGTTATCATTTTTAATCATTATCATTCATTACTATTGTTATTGCTATTATTATTGCTTGGAAAGGATTGTGCGACAGGTGGATGTTTGGTTAATGGTTGGGGTGTGGAGGGTGGCTTTTGTGTTTGAAAATGTTTCTTTTTCACTTTTGAGGGCAAGATGCAAACAAGCCTGCCATGTGCTTATTCTTTTCCCTCATTAAACAAATTTCGTTCGTTCGTTCGTTCTCTCTCTCTCTGTAGGTCTGTCTGCCCCCCCCCCCCCCCTTTATTTTTTTTACACGCCGCATGCGCACACTTCTCATGACGTGTGTGCATGCCCTTGCGAATATACTGTCTCGAACAGGTTACCGTTACATTTGAAATCCGCTCTCCACTCTCTTTTTTGTTTTGTTTTTTGTACACATCTCCCATTCTCTTCTACTTGGGGGCAAGACTCCTGGACTGTATTTTAAGATAGTGTATCTAGGCGTATTTAAGATACAGAGGTGCGTCTTTTAGTAGAACAATGTGCATGTTTCAGGACGATATATTGCTTTTTAAAAAATTATTATTATATGATCAATTGAAACATTAGAGACTTAAAAAAAAAGAAAAAATCTGCGAATAACGTTTTGCACACCAGATCGCTCGTGAACGGAGATGGTAACGTGAGTTCAGATTCTGACAGATGATAATGCGAGTTCAAACTTGACATCACAATATAATGAATAGGTTTGCATCGTTGGAAGCGTCTAGAAGTGGACGCAGGTCACATTCCCACTGGTTAGGGATGGACCGTCATTATTTCTGACCCGGTATTCGTTGGGATTTAGTGCTTGCACTGAAACTGCGAGGGTATGGGAGTGAAAACAAAAATTTGGGCATTTGCTCACTGTATAGATTTGGTGCTTGCATTGTTACTGCGGGGATGTTGGAATGGAAAACGATATATTTTCATAATTTGGCATTTGCTCCTTATATGCATTTAGTGCTTGCATTGTTACTGCGGGAATGTTGGAATGGAAACATATATTTGGCATTTGCTCCTTATATGCATTTAGTGCTTGCATTATTACTGCGGAATGCGGGAATGTTGGAATGGAAACGATATATTTGGCATTTGCTCCTTATATGCATTTAGTGCTTGCATTGTTACTGCGGGAATGTTGGAATGGAAACGATGTATTTGGCATTTGCTCCTTATATGCATTTAGTGCTTGCATTGTTACTGCGGGAATGTTGGAATGGAAACGATATATTTGGCATTTGCTCCTTACAGGAATTTGGTGCTTGCACCGAAAGTGCGGGGGATATGTGAGTGGAAATGATGAGTTTGGCGCTTGCGTTCAAACTGCCGGGGAGGGGGAGGAGAGGTCGGGGGTTGGAAGGAGAGGGTGTGTTGTGTGTGTGTGGTGTGGGGGGGGGGGGGGGGGTTGGTAGGGTGTGTGTGTGAAAACAGAAACTGTTGTTGTCCCCCCATTCTGTGCTTTTTTGTCTCTGCCCCCCCCCCCCCCCTCCTCCATCTGATGTCTTGCGGGCTCAAAGCTGTAACACTTCATCCCTGTCTTGTGGACCGAGCCTCGCCTTTAGACCCCGCCCCCACCCCGCCCCCCTCCCTCCGCACCCAACCACCTCACCCTTCCGCTGTGCGTTTCCCCGCATCCTTTCCGACGGATATTTAATACTTTTTTTATTTTTTTTAAATATATATTTAGAAATACAGAGCGTGATCCCCGTTCCCTCATTGCTCCCCTCGACTTGGTCTCTTGAGTTTTTACTGCTGCTGCTGCTGCCGATTTAAAAAAAAAATCCAAACCACCCACTTGCTCGTCACTTCCGTTTTACACCCCCTCCCCCTCCCTTCTTCCCTGCCACTTCCGCCCAACCCATCCTTTCGAGCGCTACCACACACACACCACACACACACACACCACTCACACACACCTCACGCGCACGCGCGCGCACGCACACACACATACACACGCGCGAAACGCGCGCGCGCGCGCGCGCGCGCACACACACACACACACACACACACACACACACACACACACACACACACACATTCAGACACACATTCAGACACAACACACACACACACACATCACACACACACACACACCACACACACACACACAACTGACACACTGGCACACGCCCCGACACATGCACGCACGCACGCACCACACACACACACACACCACACACACACACACCACACACACACACACACACACACACACACCACACTGACACACGCCCCGACACATTGCACGCACGCACGCACGGTGCCTTCGACCCCTGCTGCTCGGAAGGGACGTTACAAGCGACTGTTCGGGGATTGCAGAGCCAGTTGAGCTTTCCTCTCGGTTAGTGGGATGGTGGTTGGTTGCTTTTGTACCCCAGCGAGATGAAAGGTCTTCCATCTTTTTTTCGGCTTGCACTTGGTGAGCGTCAGCGAAATCGTGTAGGTTCATGGCCAAGGTTGTTCGGAAAGTGGGGGTTGGGGGGGGGGGGGGGGGGGGGGGGGGGGAGGGAAGGAGGGGAGGGGGAAAGGACGTGGTTAGGGGACGGAAGAGCAGGGAGACTTGGGCTCGGGGGGGGGGGGGGGGGGGGGGGGGGGATGTTTCGTGGGGAGTATAGTTGTGTGTAGGGAGAGGAGGACAAGGGAATGGCTCGTCGTCTTTGATATTATGAATGGTGGATGGGGTGTGGTTTTTTATGTTGAAGTTATACGCTGGAGAGAGAGAGAGAGAGAGAGAGAGAGAGATGAGAGAGAGAGAGAGGAGCATGGGAACTTCGTTTCGCAGATCAGGAAAAAAAAAATGACGCGACCCCAGATTCTATACGGTCATTGGTGCGACAGTATGGGGGACAGTAGTGTCGTCATAGAGTTTGGGATGACGGGAACGAGAGGGTTGTATTATGGAGAACAAGCGTTTCCCAGCGGACATACATACATACATACAAACACACAGCGGTCTGTCTCCTGTAACACCTATAGAGACGAGTGATGAGAGATACTACTACCACCACTACTACGAGGCCTCCGGAGGGAGGGCGAGACATTCACATTGTCAAGACCGAACAATGTTCCGTCGGAAATCTGATCGCGAAGGACACACACACACGCACACACAACGCGCGCACGCACGCACACACGCACACACAACACACACACACACACACACACACACACACACACACACACACACACCACACACTGGTATACCTTCCCTCTCATCCGTCCGTGTCTTTGGGGCAAGCCTAAAAGAGATGTTGTGTTGTTTGGTGGGTTGTTGAATAGCTGGGGAGACACCAATACCTGACAACTGAGAGGACCCTGGACCAGCGATTGATGAACAAAGTCACCTTGCCAGCCGGTGGGGCTGTGGACGTGCGCGCGCGCCAAGTGTGTGTGTGTGTGTGTGTGTGTGTGTGTGTGTGTGTGTGTGCGCGTGCGTTTTGTGGTGTGTGTGTGTGTGTGTGTGTGTGTGTTGTGCGTGCTGTGCGTATTTGTGTGAGTGTGTGTTGTTTTGAGGAGGAAGGGGAAGTGGGGGGGGGGGGGGTAGATACCCTGCGCTACCTTGGGTGGTTGATACCCTTCCACCCTCACCCACTCCGTCTTTGTCGCCTGGGGTTATAGGGTTTGTCACTTGCCTTGTTTGGGAGGTAAATCGCTCTGTTGCGGGCATCACGTACTTTTTAGGTGCTCACATCTCCCCCCCCCCCACACCCCACCAACTCTGTCCTCCCCATTACCCCATCCTTTTTTCTTTATCTTTTTTTTGTTGTTTTAAATTCCAAGGGTACATCATGTTTCACTCGAGCCCTTTGTTCTCGTGACTAACTGCAAATGTTTCCTTTTCAGTGCTCTAAAAAAAAAAAAAATCTCAAACGTAACCTTTCTCCTAAATACTTGCGGACGGGGTTCGCGCAATAGTTTTCGTGGCGCGGTCCGAAGACATTACACGGTTGTGTTCTCCACGGGAGAAGTTAGTGGTGGTATAAGAATGATTCTTGTCAGGTCTCTGGCGACAGTATTTAGGCCTGTTGATGATTGCTGGCGTTGAAGATGAAGTGGATTTTCAACGGACAGAAGTTAAAGGATTGGAGATTGGATCGGGTGGTGTCCGTCACTGGGATTGGTGTGTGTGCCGATGTGTTTACTGGTCGGGAGACGTGATTCGCTCAAAACAGTGCGTTCCACCAGCTCTGTTCAGCTGTTGTCACACCTCCCTGTGTCTGTGTTAGCATCCCGGTATGAGTCTCTGTCTGTCTGTCTGTCTGTCTCTGTCTGTGTGTGTCTCTCTCTATTCATCTCCTCTCCCTTCTCTCTCTCTCTCTCTCTCTCTCTCTCTCTCTCTCTCTCTCTCTCTCTCTCTCTCTCTCTCTCTCTCTCTCTCACACATTCTCTTTCTCTCAGTCTCGCAGTCTCTGTCTGTCTGTCTGTCTGTCTGTCTGTCTCTCTTCTTCTCTCTCTCTCTCTCTCTCTCTCTTCTCTCTCTCTCTCTCTCTCTCTCCTGTCCTCTCTCTCCCCTTCTCTCTCTCTGTCTCTTTCTCTGTCTCTCTCACCCTCACTCACTGTCTCTTTATCTCTCTCTCTGTCTCTGTCAGTGTGTGTGGTGTGTGTGTGTTGTGTGTGTGTGTGTGTGTGTGTGTGTTGGTTCGTTCGTTTTAATTCAATGTCTATCCACTTTACAGTGATCTTAGACAAAAACAAGAGACAAACGAACAGGCATACAAACAAACAAAGACAAAACAGAAAAACACATGTAAAAGGGGCCGGTGTGTGTATGTCGGTGTGTGTGTGTGTGTGTGGGGGGGGGGGGGGGGGGGGGGGGGGGGGGATACATGTGTGTGTGTTGTTTTAAAAATGTCATTAAAAGTGTATGGAGTGTGGAGGTAGTGTAGTATACTAATCTTTACATGCATAGTCTATTTAATTAATGAGATACCAATAAGTGACTATCACTTTAACCCCATTCTAATCTACCGGCATAACGGTAAACTGCTTTAGCCTGGATTCATATCTGAACATTTTTAAAGAAACAAAACATTTTTAACCATTGAAATAATAAGAAAATAAATCAAACAAATAACTGAGAATCAAAGTAAATGTCCAACTGGACTCTTAACAATTGCCCTAACAACTTCTACAGCCTTCGCTTCGTTCCCAAAAATGTCCCAAAAATTCGTCGATTGATGGGTTCAAACTTAATAACCAAGTAGGTAAATATTTTTTAGTATTTCTGCAAGGAAGATGACATGGAATAGTGTAATATTTTGGCCACAAATGCAAGTGACATTTTTACAATATTTTGTTTTGTATGCATCAAGTCTGAGTCTAAATATCACTCTTCAAAAGTCGTTCTGGTGGAGATTGTGTCCCGTTTTATATTTTACAAGCTTCTTAAAGAATTTTCCCTTGTCCTTTATTATGTTTAGACAATCTTTTTGTCTTCCTATCACCGAATCCCATGATGCACGCACGAGCACGCACGCACGCACGCAATAAACCATACCTACCAGTGTTAACCCTTTCCTTCGCCGAACCCTAACTTAACCCTAACCCTCATCATCCTCAGCCTAATCCTAACCTAACCAAGCGGGCCGGTGAAGCACTGGGTACCTACTACCTGTTCGTGTTGGCACTGGCCGGGGGAACGACGGCGTAACCCGCTAGGTTCGATCTGATTTGGGGCGACACGTGAACAGGGAGGGGAATGATTAAATACGCCCAGGACAAAACGTGATTGGGTGAGCCGTGAGTGGGTGAAGCCTGGTGTACCGAGTTTTATGTGTGCATGTGATTAATAAATGAATATCGCCATCATCGATACCATCATCGATATCATCATCATCACGCCGCCTGGATTGTTTATTTCATTGCATAATTATCTTATAGTTTAAACAGAATGTGATCTTTGAACTTCTTAAAGAGATCGATTTTTACGGAAGCAAGGTTTTTAACATTTCCGGTGTGTGTGTTTTTTTAGGTGTATTTTAAAAGGTTGTGTGAATGAGTTTTTGTTGTTGTTGTTCTTTATTTGTTTTGTGTGTGTGTGTGTGTGTGTGTGTGTGTGTGTGTGTGTGTGTGTGTGTGTGTTTCCACTGACTTGTGAGTTGACTCCCAAGTTCAACGTGGTGACAGCCCTGATATGGCCCCCGCGGTCGGCTGGGTTATACTTTTGTTGTCGTTGTCATCGCCACCTCCGCTGGGGTTCTGTTTTTCACTCATCTCTGTTGCTTTGGTCTTTGTGTCCGTCGGGCAAAATTAGGCCAGCAACGACCGAAACCGATTCAAATGGTTAATGCCGTGTGATGGACAGATTGGATGGTGGCCCTGAAGAAACCCGTTCCGTTTTGACTGTGAATCCGTGCTCCGGTGCGCATGGAAATCAAAGAGCAGTGCCAGGTCCTTTCGCTGCTGGAGGTGGGGTTGGGGTTGGGGATGGGGGTGGGGGGGTGAGGGGGGGGGGGGGGGGGGGGCAGCGCTTCCCCCAAAGCTCATGCCGGCCGGTTTCCAAAGTTGTTTATGCCACGAATGAATTTTATCTCCAGATTAAGCTCTCGGAGTTTGGGGATTCGTTTCTGTGTTTTAGCCACGGTTGAACGTGTTAGGACATTACTGGCCACCCTGTCTCTCCGTCCATTTGTTGCTCCCCATTCTGTCTGTCTGTCTCTCTCTCCGTCTCTCTTCTCTCTCTTTCTCTGTCTTCTATCTCTTCTCTCTCTCTTCTCTCCTCTCTCTCTATTCTCTCTTCTCTCTCTTTCTCTCTCTCTCTCTCTCTCTCTCTCTCTCTCTCTCTCTCTCTCTCTTCTCTTTCTTCACTCTCTTCTCTCTCTCTCTCTTCTCTCTCTCTCTCTCTCTCTCTCTCTCTCTTTCTCTCTCTCTCTTCTCTTCCCTCGCCCTCCCCCCCCCCACGCGACCCTCGCCGCTGCAGCCCTGATGTGTTCGTTTGCTGTCAGATAAAAGAGGAGAGTTTGGAATTTTCAAAGACATTCATGGCATTGGGAAACCAGGTTGGAGGGTAACCGGTCAGCCATTGGCCATGACTGTGCATCACGTGATTGATCAGTGTTCAGGTTCCCGTTAATGAGGGGGGGGGGGGGGGGGTAAAGAGAGGTGGAATGGAGTGGGGGTGGGTGGAGGGGGAAGGTAGAGGAGACTGATGAAAAGCTCTCTGACCACGTCACTAGACTTTCATTAACTGGTGTTAACAAGTCTAAACGTAGAGGCTGGATATAATGACCGTGACATGGTTTTCAGTGCATTTTCTGATACTAGTTTGACAGCTCGGGTCTGATACACGGAGAGTTTCAGTCTGCACTGCCTGTGGTTGTGACAGCTGCTTATTTGAAACTTGAAGTCAAGTGTGGGGAAAAGGGGAGAGGTTCAACTTGCAGTACGCGAAAACACGTTCTTTACCGATTTACGTCTTCGTACACACACAAGAGACGCATGCATGTGTGTTCACGTACAGATCAGCGCGCACGCGACGCACACACACACGCACACGCACACACGCACACGCACACACACACGATGGAACAGAGAGGGCATTTATCGTTCCTTAAAAAAAAACAACAACCCACCTCTGATTACAAAATCAGAACAATGTTAACGACTTCTTGCTGCCCCCCCCCCCCCCCCCCCCCCCCCCCCCTCCATAAACGTTCACCACCATCTCTGGGGATCGTCTTTTTTTTTTTTTTTTTTTTTTTAAAGCGGTTGCCCCCAAAAAGAAGAGCAGCGCTTTTTCTTTCTTTTTCTTTCTTTCTTTTTTTTTTTCTGTCCCTTTTTTTTTTTGAAGGGGGAGGGTGGGGGGGGGGGGGGGGGGTACATACAGACCACGGTGTTAATGGCTGTGGAATGTTCACACAAGGTCTTTGTTTCCTCGTTGGTCGGGCGGAGGAGCGAGGGTGGGGGTGGGGTGGGGTGGGGTGGGGTGGGGGCATGCTGCTGAGATGACCCTCTCCGGCAGAACGGGGTGGGATGGGTGGCTGTGCTGTGCTGTGCTGTGGCTGTGCTGATGGGGCTCGGCCTACTAGGTCTTCTATCGTGTCTCCCTTCTGCTCCCTTCTCCTCTCAGAGTCATTCTCTCACAGGCTCGTTCATGGTGATGGCTGAGCGTACGGTACCACGCGCGGTTCCCCCCCCCCCCCCCCCCCTCCCCCAAAGCGCCTGCCTGCCTGCCTGCCTCTTCCCTCCCCCTCCCTGTACTATACCCGCTCTTTTAGCTATTAAATCTCTCTTTACGACCGCGGTAAATGAAGCCAGCTAGCAGGAAGCGCGCGGTCGGTCGGTCGGTCTGTCGGTCTGTCTCTGTGTCTCTGTCTCTGTCTGTCTGTCTTGTCTGTCTGTCGGTCGGTCACTGTGGCTGTGTCTGTCTGTCTGTCTCTCTGTTTGTCACTGTCTCTGTCTTTGTCACTGTCTCCGTCTTTCTCTGTCTCTGTCTGTCTGTCTGTGTCTGTCTGTCTGTCTGTCTGTCTGTTCTCTCTCTCTCTCTCTCTCTCTCTCTCTCTCTCTCTCTCTCTCTCTCTCTCTCTCTCGCGGCGCGCGCGCGCTCTGTCTCTGTCTTTCTCTGTCTCTCTCTGTTTCTCGGTCTCTCTGCCCTTGTCTCTATTTCTGTCTGTCTGTCTGCTGTCTCTCTCACACACTCTCTCTCTTTTTGTTTCTCTCTGTCTGTATGTCTTGTCTCTGTGTGTGTGTCTGCTGTCTCTGTCTCAATCTGTCTGCTGCCTCCTCTCTCTCTCTCTCTCTTCTCTCTCTCTCTCTCGCCCCCCCCCTCCCACCCCCTCCCCATACTTGTTTTTGGTGTTTAACCTTCCCATCTTCATAACTTGCCTTTCATAACCTTCCTCATTCAACATCTGCCCTCTTAGAGGGCGTTAAATATGGGTCACCATAGACAGAATTCTCTCCCTTCGCCCCTCCCCTTCCCCTCCTCCCCCCCCTCTTCCCTTCTCTCCCTCCATGCCCTCCACCCATATCATACCTCACCTCCCCCCCTTCCACCTCGCCCCGCGTATTTTTCCCTTCTCCTTTCCTCCACCAAGAAGGAAAACACTGTGGCAGTGTACTTGAAGCACCGTACTTGTCTACCAAAGGGAGGGTGAGGGGGGGGGGGGGGGGGGGGGAGGAAGAAAAAAAAGGGGGGGGGGGGGGGGGCAGAGAAAGAATCGAGTTATGGTTCTTCCTCGGCCCTGACGGGGGGGGTGGCGAAAAGTCCTCTCTGACTAGTTTTTGCCGCGTACGCATGTGTGTCTTCTTGCATCAGGAGTATCGAACTGATGGGAGGAAGTAGGTGGGGAAGGGGAGGGAGGGGGTGGGGTAGGGGATGAGGGCCGCGCGATAGACACTGCGCCTTTTGAAACTGGGGGGAGGGGGGGGGGGGGGGCAGGGGCAGGATGAACCTGGCCCAGTGGTTTGTTTCTGCGTGTCCGCGTTCGCTTCGTCGTGTACAGCCGGCCCTTGATGGTGGTGTGTGTGTGTGTGTGTGTGTGTGTGTGTGAGAGAGAGAGAGAGAGAGAGAGAGAGAGAGGAAAAGTGTGTGTGTGTGTGTGTGTGTGTTTGTAGTGTAGTACTTCAGTTTTACGTCTTTTCCAAGATGAGAGAGGAGAGAGAGAGAGAGAGAGAGAGAGGAGAGGAGGAGAGAGTGAGAGGTATGTAAGTGTTAGCATAATGTGTTTATCTAAATGGTGTGTGTGTGTGTGTGTGTGTGTGTGTGTGTGTGTGTGTGTGTGTGTGCGTGAATGAATAGTTTTGTGTGCTTGGTAGATTTTTTTTTTCCGTTGTTGATCCCCCATCTCCTCCCCCCCCCCCCTCTCTTCCACCCCTCCCCTTTAACGCGCTCTCTGCCTTCCCTGCCCGCCCCACCCCCTTCCCCGCCAAGTTGGTCCTTATTATCGGTCTCTTGTAATTTTTCATGTTAGTGGTGGTGGTGTTGATCGTATGGGTTTGTGGTAGTAGTGACAGGGATGTTGATTGATAAATTTTTTGGTGTTTTATTATTTTTTCCCCATGGAACTGCGTTCTATTCATGGTGCTGAAGGAGTGTGAGTGGGATGGAGTGTGTGAGCGTGTGTGTGTGTGTGTGTGTGTAGTTGGGTTAGGAGGGAAGACGAATGAGCAAGAAATCGAAGGTCAGGGCCATGGGCAGAAAGGGGAGGTGGTTTGTGTGTGAGTGCGTGGGGGAGGGGGGTGGGGTGGGAGGGAGGCGGCAGTGGGGAGGGAGGAGGCTGCGGTGGGTAGGGACAGAGGGGGTGGGGGTGGGGGATGACCACACTTATTCGTTCTTGTGATATACTACGTCAACGGCTCTCGCCGAGCTTTTAGCGAGGCCAGAAAAGCGGCGACTTCAGTACCGGAACTGTTGGTAAAACTCACAAGGACGTTCGTTCAATGGATGGGACCTAGACAGATAGCCATAGGCCCCAGCCTTCCCCATCTGAGCCCAAAGCGCTCGCGACATCTCTGGGCAGGAATCAGTTGGATTAGGGAAAGGGGGAGGGGAGGGGGGCGGGAGGGGGCTTGAAAACTCCCACTGTGGCAACGGTTCTGAGGGGTTCAGAGCTGTTCATTTCCGGCACCTGTTCATGACGCTGTCCTCGGTGCTCTAGTGGCTGGCCTGGGGCAGCTCTTCCCGCAGGTTTTACTCTGATCTCTTCCCGAGGCTGTGCGGGGCTCATCACGCTGCTGCTGGCTGACCTTGGTGTTTGTGTCGCTGCTGTAGTATCACTCTCATCCCTTCAGGGCGTCGTTGTTTTGAAATTTTTAGTCTGGAAGTCCTACTGAATGGGTGCTTGCCATGAAAAGATGATTAGTAAGTCTTCCTGGTGATCTTCGTAGTTTTAATTGAACTATGCGTTACAGAAAATAATAAGAAAAAAAGAAAAGAAAATGGAAACCGTGTTCATCAGGGAATGTAGCACGAAGGGGTTGTAGAAGAGTTGAACACGCCTTCTGCCAGTGTGTCTGTCTTGTCTGTTGACTCTCTTCTTTAAATGTTTGATGAATGAACATGAAGAAGACGTGAGATGGTGATGGGTGGTAGCGTTATACGTGATGGTCTCCCCTGTGTCTCTTCTTTAAATGTTTGATGAACGAACATGAAGAAGACATGAGATGGTGATGGGTGGTAGCCTGAGACATGATGGTCTCCCCTGTGTCTCTTCTTTAAATGTTTGATGAACGAACATGAAGAAGACGTGAGATGGCGATGGGTGGTAGCCTGAGACGTGATGGTCTCCCCTGTGTGGTTCCAGGTCCCAGGGAAAGGCACCCCAGTTCCTGTCCTGTCCGGAGCCGCCAAACGAAAGAGCAAACCCCCGACCACTGAGCCTTCCGCAGCTGCAGCAGCTGCAGCAGCCGTGGCAGCAGCGATGCAGCAGACGCAGCAGCAGCAGAACCTGCTGATGTTGGCCGCGCAGCAGGGATTGACGCCACAGCAGATGCAGGAGCTGCAGCAGCAGCTGATGGGGGGAGGTCCTGAGTCCAGCCTCTTGCAGCAACAGCAGCAGCAGCAAGAGCATACCATGTTTCTGCAACACCAGGTAGGCTGTGTGTGTGCGCGCGCCTGCGCGCGCATGCCGCGCGCGTGTGTGTGTGTGTGTGTGTGTGTGTGTGTGTGTGTGTGTGTGTGTGTGTGTGTGTGTGTGTGTGTGTGAGAGAGAACGAGAGTGGTGTGTGTGTGTGTTGTGTGTGTGTGTGAGAGCGAGAGTGGTGTGTGTGTGTGTGTGTGGTTGTGTGTGTGTGTGTTTGAAAGCGAGAGTGGTGTGTATGTGTGTGTGTGTTTGAGAGAGAGAGAGGGAGAGAGAGAGTGTGTGTGTGTGTGTGTGTGTGTGGTGTAGTTTCTTCGCCTACGAGAAAGAGAGAGAGAGAGAGAGAGAGAGTGTGTGTGTGTGGTTTGTGAGTGTGTATGTGGTGTTTTGTATAGTTTCTTTACCTAAAAGAGGGAGGAGGAGAGAGAGAGAGAGAGAGACAGAGAGAGAGAGAGTGTGTTTAGGTCCTTCAGCTGATCAGATTAGAAATGAATTTGTAAGCAAGAACACATCGGCAGATCTGTTGGATGAATTAAAAGAATGTTTTGTCTCAAAGAAGATGATTCTTGTTTTAGATTTTATGTGGAGCTATGTACTGTTCTCATATTTTTTGGTAATGATTTGAAAAAAAAAAAAAGCAACAACAAATCTTTTACTTTTGTCCAAACCTTTTTTTTTGGTGAATGTTGGATTGGTAGCCAGTATTTTTCATCTGCTAACAGTGTTTATCGTGAAACGCGTGTATGCTTGTGAGCGTGCGTGCATGTGCATGCCTGCGTCTTCGACCTTTACCCAGTGTTTTCAACCTTACCTCCCCACTCTTGCATCCCCATTCCACCCATACCCCCACCGCCATAAAAAAAAACCCCAACATTCTACCATTTGGATGCCTGACTGTGCGTTGCAGCAGAAGCTGCAGGAGCAGGTGCTGCACCAGTTGAACGAGCAGCTGCAGATGAACATCATGCAGCAGGCGCAGCTGCTGCAGACCAGCTGTGTGAGCGGCATAGGCAGGGACGGCGGCTCCAAGGACAGCAAGGCCCTGCAGATGCAGATGCAGCAGCTGGCCGAGGAGCAGCAGCAGCTACTGCAGCAGATGGGTCAGATTCAGATGCTGCAGAAGCAGTACCTGCTGGCCTGTTTCATGCAGCCCTTTGGAATGCCTCAGGGTGAGTGGAGAAGAGTACGCTTCGGTTCCCTGTTCCTGTCCCTGGTCTTTGTGTGTGTGTGTGTGTGTGGCTTTTGTTGTTGTTGGTGTTGTTGTTGTTGTTGTCGTTGTTCTTTGTGGTCTGCTTCCGTCACAGTTCTTTTGTGGTCAGTATCTGCTCTTTGTGGTCCATTTCTGTAGCTGATAGTTGTGCTCCATCTCAGTCGCTGTAGTTTTATGGTCCATGGCTGTCGCTGATCTTGCTTCTTGTGGGTTTGGTTTCTCTCTCTGTTGTTCAGGGTTAGTTCATGTGTCTGCTCGTTGTGATCCGTGTCTGTGTGGTGCGATTCTTTGTGGTCTGTTTCTGTTCCTTTTCTCTTTGTGGACTGTTTCTGTTGCTGTTGTTTGTGGGTCCGTATTGGCCACTGCTCTTTGTCACCAGATTTTTTCATCAACTTTTTTTTGTGGTCCATGTTCTTTGTGATCGGATTCATTTTTTTTTTTTTAATGTAGTCCATGTTCTTTTGACCATTTTTCTTTTTTTATCATCCTCTTTTGTGGTCCGCTTCTTACTTTATATCACTGTTTTTCGTTGTCTCTTTCCACATTGTTCTGTATGGTCCATTTTGGCAGCTGCTGTTTAGATCCCGTGCATATAACTGTTTTGTGGTCCATTTCTGCCACATTTTCTGTGGCTGTTCTCAGTGCTCTGCCTCAGGAAATGTGCTTGAGGTCCGTTTCTGTCATCGCTATGTTTGATGCATTCCCGACGCAGGTCTTTGACATTCATTAGCCGTCTCTTTTGTTTACGGTCTGCTTTCACTCTGTGGGTTCTTCATGGTCTGTTTCTGCCACAGTTTCTGTGTGGTCTGCTGTCTGTTGCTCTCTGGCGTGATCCATTTATGTCACAGCTCTTTGTGGTTCGTTTGTGTCAGCGTTCTTTGGTCTGCTTCTGCCGTTCTCTGTAATCTCTTCCCGCTACTGTGTCCATTTTTTTTTAAAGCCACAGTGCCTTTGTGGTCCATTTCTGCTAGTGTCCATAATTATGTCATTTTTAGAAAAAGATTGTTACTTTTGTTTGTATTTTTCGCAGCGTGTTGAGTTCAGTCATGCTATTAATTTACTGAAGGGCATGCTATATAAGCAGTTTTCTCTCGCCCTCCCGGAAAATAGGCGCTGCACAGTTAATACCGGAAATGTCTTTCTGCTGTAAAGCGTACCCAATCTCTGCCCAAGGCTTGCTTACACAGTTACAGGCCTTAGGTTGGAAATATTACTGCGTAGAATTTTCTGATCCTGTCATTGCTTGTTGTTCAGGGAGAGATTGACCAGGTTGGTTTTCATGGTGAAATTGTGATGGATTGCGTCCAGTGCTGACAGACCAGCTGGGCTCCAAACGAGGTGGTGTAAACAGGTAGTTTATGTTCATACGCAGAAGCTGCAGGTGTTTTAGATTGGAACAGGCACTGCTAAACATTGTCGGAAGTGACCGGGCTGCGTCTCCACCGGCAGGTGGCCTGATGACGGCCTGTTGTTGATAGCCACCTGTGGGATGACTGCTGGTGCTTTTACAGAGACAGAACGAGACTGAATGCAGTGCGTGGCTGGCTGTGTAGAGAGTCGGAGAGAGCGATGTGGTTGTACCAGTGAAAGGTGAAGGGAGAGAAAAGAGAGAGAGAGAGAGAGAGAGAGAGAGAGATGTGGTTGTAGTACCAGTAAAAGGGTACAGAAGACAGACAGATCTCAAGAGAACGAATGGGAAGGGTTCTAGTTTTACTATTTCAAACAGACCAGTGTTAGCTCCCCTTGAAGTTTGACAGGTCACACACCTTGAACATTCCAATCTGGAAACGATGACACTTTCTGCTGTTTGGCAATAGAGTTTGACGTACTCAGTTATGCGATGGTGCGGCGCATGTGGGACAGACAGGTAGATCTCCATTTTATGACGGCGGCATTGGCTAGGTGCTCATGCAGCATCAAGGTCACTGACTGCTGTAATTGGAGAGTCCTGAAGACTGCTTGGACAGGCTGGCGTTCGGTGCTCCTCGCGTTCCTGTGTTTTGACCAGGCATTGCACGTGCCGGTGTATTTTAAGGGTTATGTGAATGAGTAATTTTTTTTTTTAATGACTTGTGAGTTGACTTAAACGCGGTGACACAGCCCTGATATGGCCCTTTGCGGTCGGCTGGGCTAGAAGCAACATTCCTCTCTCTCTCTCTCTCTCTCTCTCTCTCTCTCTCTCTCTCTCTCTGCTGGTAACTTGCCTGGGCTTTTCGTTTCGCAGGACTGTTTGTCTCTCACTGCTCATCACTGGTCAACAGCTTTTCGCGTGATACGGCCGCTTGAAACAAGCCTCCCTGTTTGAGTCTTCTTCAAGTTTTGGGGGCATGCGGAGTGTAGAGCTTGAGGCCATGTCAGGTTTATGCCAGTTTCAAAACGAGGTGACTGAGGGCGGAAAACGAAGCAGATTTTAAAAGGAGGCGTATAAGTTCCGTCAGACGATACAGACAAACAGATGACAGGACAAACTCGATGCGTTTCGACCTCTTGGGTCTTCTTCAGGCAAAAAACAAACCAACATTTAGGCCAATGAAAACGAAGAACGAGCAACCACTTATCTTGTCATACTCGGCGCAGAATGGCCCATTAGTGCCTGATCATAGTGTGAAAGGA
>CM031615.1:46761744-46764244 GCA_018398815.1 Conus ventricosus | reverse complement strand
GTCCCCGTCCCACCGCCCCGCGCCCGCCCCCCTCCTCCCCTTCACGGTGTTTTACGCGATTTAAAGATAAAACCCCCCCTCTGACTTTGGGCCCAATAATGCCTTCCTCCCGCCCCCCCCCCCCCCCTTTTCTGTTTTTGTTTTTTTTACCCTCCCCCCTTTTTTTTAAAATAAAATTTGGTTTTATAGATCTCTCTCTCTCCCTCCCTTTTTTTAAATGAAAAAATTGGAACATGGGTCCATAGCGCCGCCCCCCTTTGCCCCCCCCCCCCCCCCCCCCCCCCCCCCCCCTCCCCCCCCCCCCCCCCCCCCCCCCCCCCCCCCCCCCCCCCCCCCCCCCCCCCCCCCCCCCCCCGCCCTATCTTTTGTGAAATTTTGGAAGATTTCGTTGATGTCGTCCCTATAGTCAGTTCAGGCTCCCCCCCCCCCCCCCCCCCCCCCCCCCCCCCCACACAACACACACGTCCCCACTTCTTCCCCACCCTACCTACCCCCACCCCATCCATCCTCATCCAACACAATCTCTCCCCGATGCCGCTGACGTTATTAGCTCGTTGATGCTCTCGTCTCGTTCCGACACGACCTTGGACCGAAACAGAGCGCGGGCGGAAAGGGTTGTCCAGCCACTAAGTAAGGGTTGGGTTGGGGGGGGGGTTGTTAGTCACTGCTGGTTGAACGTGCGTGCCTGTCGGGCCCCCAAACAGTGTTGAACAGAGTTTAGTATCACAGAGGAGGGAAAAAACAATAACAATAACAACAACAGAAACAAACAACAACAACAGAACAAACAACAACACAACAAGTCGTCTGAAATAACACGGGACCACCGTCAGCTTTTTCCGCGACGAGTGCGAGGCATGGTAGTACTGGTGGGGGTGGTGGTGGTGGTGGTGGAGGGGGAGTGGAGGGGGGGGGGGCATCTGGGACCCGCAGTATTATTGATTATCGTACGTGTGCTCGTCCGCCCGCCGTCCTCCGCCAGGGGAGGGGGGGGGGGGGGGGGGGGTGAGTTTCCCCCTAAAATCTGGCACGGGCGGCGGCGGTGGTGGGTTGGTCGTGTTGGTGCTGTTGCTGCAGCAAACCGCGCAGTACGTCTGCCGACACCACCACGGCCATGGGATGGGAGGAGGGCCGCAGGGGAGACGGGTCGTGGAGAGTTCTGCTGGTCGTGGGGGGTAGTGGTGGCGGTGTGGTTGTGGGTGGGTGGGGTTGTGGTGGTGGTGGTGGGCGTGGTTTGGGTGTTTTGGGTGGGGTAGGGGTTTGGTTGGTGGTGGTAGTGGCGGTTGGGTGGGTAGGGGTTTTGTGGTGTGGTGTGGGTGTGGGTGGGTAGGGGTGTGGTGGTGGTAGTGGCGGGTGGGTGGGTAGGGGTTGGTGGTAGTGGTGTGGGTGTGGGTGGGTAGGGGTGTGGTGGTGGTGGGTGTGGGTGTGGGTGGGTAGGGGTGTGGTGGTAGTGGGGCGGTGTAGGTGTGGGTGGGTGGGGTGTGGTGGTAGTGGTGTGGGTGTGGGTGGGGAGGGGTGTGATGTGTGGTAGTGGCGGTGTGGGGTGGGTAGGGGTGTGGTGGTAGTAGTGTGGGTGTGGGTGGGTAGGGGTGTGATAGTGGCGGTGTGGGTGGGTAGGGTGTAGTGGTGGTGTAGGTGTGGGTTTGGGGGGGGGTGTGGTGGTGGTAGTGGCAGGGGTGGGTGGGTAGGGTTTGTGTAGGTGTGGGTGGGGAGGGGTTGTGGTGGTGGTAGTGGCGGTGTGGGTGGGGTAGGGGTGTGGTGGTGGTTTGTGGCGGTTGTTGGGTGGGTTTGGGGTGTGGTGGTAGTGGTGGCGGTGTGGGTGGGGGAGGGGGTGTGGTGGTGCTAATGGTGGTGGTAAGGGTGTGGGTGGGTAGGGGTTGTGGCGGTGGTGGTGTTTGGGGGTGGGTAGGGAGGGGTGTGGTGGTGGTGTAGGTGTGGGTGGGGAGGGGTGTGGTGGTGGTAGTGGCGGGTGTGGGTGGGTAGGGGTCGGGCGGGGGTGGTGTGGGTGTGGGTGGGAGGGTGTGGTGGTGGGTAGGTGTGGGTGGGGAGGGGGGTGGTGGTGTGGGGGTGGGTGGGGAGGGGTGTGGCGGTTTGGGGGTGTGGGTGGGGGAGGGTGGTGGTGGGGGTGTAGGTTTTTGGGTGGGTAGGGGTGGGCGGTGGTGGTTGGGGGGTGTGGGTAGGGGGGGGGTTTGGTGGTTGGTGTTGGGTGGGTGGGGATGGGTGTGGTGGTGTGGGTGTGGGTAGGGAGGGTGTGGTGGTGGTTTTAGGGTGGGTGGGGAGGGGTGTGGTGGTGTAGGTGTGGGTAGGGAGGGGTGTGGTGGGGGTGTAGGGTGGTGGGGAGGGGGGGTGGTGGTGGTGTGGGGGTGGGTGGGAGGGGTGTGGTTGTAGGTGGGGGGGGTAGGGGTGTGGTGGTGTGGGGGGGGTGTGGTGATGGTGTAGGTGTGGGTGGGGAGGGGTGTGGTGGGTGGTTGTAGGGGGTGGGTGGGTAGGGGTGTGGTGG
>CM031615.1:46744244-46756744 GCA_018398815.1 Conus ventricosus | reverse complement strand
TCCAAGTCTGAGCGGTCAAACCCCTGGTTGTGATGAGAATCGATTGAGAGTGACGTCACGTCAGCTCCCTTCCTGACGCAGTAGGTTCCAAGTCTGAGCGGTCAAACCCGTGGTGTGATGAGAATCGATTGAGAGTGACGTCACGTCAGCTCCCTTCCTGACGCAGTATAGGTTCCAAGTTGAGCGGTCAAACCCGTGGTGTGATGAGATCGATTGAGAGTGACGTCACGTCAGCTCCCTTCCTGACGCAGTAAGGTTCCAGGTCTGAGCGGTCAAACCGTGGTGTGATGAGAATCGATTGAGAGTGAGTCACGTCAGCTCCCTTCCTGACGCAGTAAGGTTCCAAGTCTGAGCGGTCAAACCGTGGTGTGATGAGAATCGATTGAGAGTGACGTCACGTCAGCTCCCTTCCTGACGCAGTTAAGGTTCCAGGTCTGAGCGGTCAAACCCGTGGTGTGATGAGAATCGATTGAGAGTGACGTCACGTCAGCTCCCTTCTGACGCAGAAGGTTCCAGGTTCTGAGCGGTCAAACCCGTGGTGTGATGAGAATCGATTGAGAGTGACGTCACGTCTGCTCCCTTCCTGACGCAGTAAGGTTCCAGGTCTGAGCGGTCAAACCCGTGGGTGTGATGAGAATCGATTGAGAGTGACGTCACGTCAGCTCCCTTCCTGACGCAGTAAGGTTCCAGGTCTGAGCGGTCAAACCCGTGGTGTGATGAGAATCGATTGAGGTGACGTCACGTCAGCTCCCTTCCTGACGCAGTAAGTTCCAGGTCTGAGCGGTCAAACCCGTGGTGTGATGAGAATCGATTGAGAGTGACGTCACGTCAGCTCCCTTCCTGACGCAGTAAGGTTCCAGGTCTGAGCGGTCAAACCCTGGTGGTGATGAGAATCGATTGAGAGTGACGTCACGTCAGCTCCCTTCCTGACGCAGTAAGGTTCCAGGCTGAGCGGTCAAACCCGTGGTGTGATGAGAATCGATTGAGAGTGACGTCACGTCAGCTCCTTCCTGACGCAGTAAGGTTCCAAGTCTGAGCGGTTCAAACCCCTGGTGTGATGAGAATCGATTGGAGAGTGACGTCACGTCAGCTCCCTTCTGACGCAGTAAGGTTCCAAGTCTGAGCGGTCAAACCCTGGTGTGATGAGAATCGATTGAGGTGACGTCACGTCAGCTCCCTTCCTGACGCAGTAAGGTTCCAAGTCTGAGCGGTCAAACCCCTGGTGTGATGAGAATCGATTGAGATGTGACGTGACGTCAGCTCCCTTCTGACGCAGTAAGGTTCCAGGTCTGAGCAGTCAAACCCCTGGTGTGATGAGAATCGATTGAGAGTGACGTCACGTCAGCTCCCTTCCTGACGCAGTAAGGTTCCAGGTCTGAGCGGTCAAACCCTGGTGTGATGAGAATCGATTTGAGAGTGTGACGTCACGTCAGCTCCTTCCTGACGCAGTAAGGTTCCAGGTCTGAGCGGTCAACCCCTGGTGTGATGAGAATCGATTGAGAGTGACGCACGTCAGCTCCCTTCTGACGCGTAAGGTTCCAGGTCTGAGCGGTCAAACCCGTGGTGTGATGAGAATCGATTGAGGTGACGTCACGTCAGCTCCCTTCCTGACGCAGTAAGGTTTCCAGGTTCTGAGCGGTTCAAACCGCTGGTGTGATGAGAATCGATTTGAGAGTGACGTCACGTCAGCTCCCTTCCTGACGCAGTAAGGTTCCAGGTCTGAGCGGTCAAACCCCTGGTGTGATGAGAATCGATTGAGAGTGACGTCCGTCAGCTCTTCCTGACGCAGTAAGGTTCAGGTCTGAGCGGTCAAACCGTGGTGTGATGAGAATCGATTGAGAGTGACGTCGCTCTGATATGCATTGTCCAGTGCTGATGTGGGATTGAGGAACCTTGAAGGCAAGGCTGGGGGTGGGCGTGGAGTGGGGGATGGGGATGGGGGTGGAAGAAAACCCTCTGTGTGTGTGTGTGTGTGTGTGTGTGTGTGTGTGGTGTATGCCTGCCTGCCTGTGTGTGTGTGTGTGTGTGTGTGTGTGTGTGTGTGTGTGTGTGTGTGTGCTGCCTCTGTGTGTGTGTGTGTTGCGTGGCGTGCGTGCGTGCGTACTATTTGTGCGCTTGTGCGTGAGCGTATGTGCGTGTGGAGTGAAGAGAAGGAAGGGAGGTGGGGTCAGGGAAACAGTGGAATCGTGCCGAGTCACTCACGAGAGTCGAGGATGGTGTGGTTTAGTGCTGGTAAGAGAGTGAGAGTGAGGAGAGAGAGAGAGGAGAGAGAGAGAGAGAGAGAGAGTGTGTGTGTGTGTGTGTGTGTGTGTGTTCTGTGTGCCTGTGTGTGTGCATGTGTGTATGTGTGTGTGTGTGTGCCTCTGTGTGTGTGTGTGTGTGTGTGTGTGTGTGTGTGTGTGTGTGTGTGTGTTGTGTACGCGCGAGCGTACTATTTTTGCGCATGTGTGTGAGAGTCAAAGGATGGTGTGGTTAGTCCTCTCTCTCTTTCTCTCTCTCTCTTGTGTGTGTGTGTGTGTGCGTGTGTGCGTAATGCGAGACATGATAATACGTTCCTAGCTAGGCGACCCCAGGCCTACCCAACTCCAAAAGAGGTGAACCCAATCCATGTCTTGTTAGGCATGGCAGGTCACGGCAGTGGGGCAGGAACCAAGGTTTTTTGATGCAGGTGCCCCCTGCCAGGTTTAAAAGGTAGGGGGGGGGAGAAGGGAGAGGAGTGTGTTTTTTGGGTTATTTTGGGGTTTAGGGGTTTTTGGGGGGAAATTTTTTGGGGGTGGGGTTTTGGGGTGGGGATTGGGGGTACACCCGATTGGAAAAGGGGGGGGGGCCGGGGGTGGGGGGGGGTTTTTTTTTTTTTTTTTGGGGGGGTTTGGTGTTTTTTTTTCCCCTGCGGGGGGGGGTTTTTTGGGGGGGGGTTTTGTTTGTCCCTGGGGGGTTTTTTGGGGGGTGGGGGGGGGGGCTTTATTTTTTTTGGGGCCTTTCCCGGGGGGGGGAAAAGGCGGGAGGGGAAAAGAAGGGAAGGAGGGGGGGGGGGTGGGGGGGGGGGGGGGGGGCCCCGGAAAAAAAGGGGGTGTGGTTTTGTGGTGGGAAATAAAGGGAGGAAGGGGGGGGGAGGGAAGAGGAGAGGGGGGGGGGGGGGGGGGGCGGGGGGGGGGGAGGGGTTTTTTACCCCGGGGGGGGTTTTTGGGTTTTGGGTGGGTTTTGGGGTTTTTTTTTAAAGGGGGGGTTTTTTGGCAGTGTTAAAAGAAAAGGAGGGGTGGTTTTTTTCCCCCCCCCCCGGGGGTGGGGGGGGTTTTTGGGGTTAAGGGAAAACTGAAAAGGGTTGTGGGGGGGTCCCCCTAAAAGAGGGTGAAAAAGCGGGTGGCAGGAGGGGGGGAGAAAAATTTTTTTTCAGGTGGCCCCCCCCCCCCGGGGGGGGGAAAAAAAAAAAAAACAAAAAAAAAACCAACCTTTTTTAAAAAAGGGAAAAAGGGGCAATAGGGGGGGGGAAAGGGGGGGGGGGGGGGGGGGGGGTGGTTTAAAACAAAAAAAAAAAAAAATTTTAAACCCCGGAAAACCGGTTTTGAGGGAGGCCCCAAAACCAAAAAACAAAAAAAAAAAAAATTTAAAAAAAAAAAAAAAAAAGGGGGGGGGGGGGGGGAAAAGATTTTTTTTTTTGGGGGGGACAAAATTTTTTTAAGGGGGGGAAAAAAAACAAAAAAAAAAAACAAAAAAAAAAAAAAACAACAATAAAAAAAAAAGAGGAAGAGAAAAAAAAAGGAAACCAAAAAACCATGGAAAAATGACCCCAAACCCAAAAAAAAAAGGCAATCCAAACGAAAATTAATAAAAAACTACACAAAGGTTTTTGCGGGGGTGTTGGGGGGGGGGGGTTTTTGGGGGAAAAAAACCCCCAAAAAAAACCAAACAAAAAAAAAACCCCCCATTTTTTTTAATTAATATAAAAAAAAAAAAACAAAAAAAAAAAAAAAATTTTTTTTGTGTGTTGGTTTTTTTTGGGGGCGGCCCCCGGGGGGGGGAAATGTTTGGGGGGGAGGGGGGGAAAATTTTTTTGCAAGGTTTTGGGGGAAAAAAATGTGGGGAAAAAAAAAAGGGGGGGGGGGGGGGGCCCCCCCTGCGTTTTTTCCCTTTTTTGGTGGGGCGGGTTTTTTTTTTTTTTGTGGGGGTGCGGGGGGGGGTGTGTTTTTTTGGGGTGGGGTGGGGGGGGTAAAATGGGGGGAAGAGGGGGTGGGGGGGGGGGGGTTTTGGGGTTGGGGGGGGGGGGGGGGGAAAAGGAAAGGGAAAAAAAAAGGGGGAAGGAAAGGGGGGGGGGGTGGGGCCCCCGGGGGTTTTTTTTTTCCCCTTTTTTTTTTTTTTTTTTTTGGGGGGGGGGGGGGTTTTTGGGGCCGGGGCCCGTGGGGGGGGGGGGGGGGGGGGGTTTAAAAAAAACCCCCCCCCCCCCCCCCCCCCCCCCCCCCCCCCCCCCCCCCCCCCCCCCCCCCCCCCCCCCCCCCCCCCCCCCCCCCCCCCCCCCCCCCCCCCCCCCCCCCCCCCCCCCCCCCCCCCCCCAAAAAAAAAAAAAAAAAAAAAAAAAAAAAAACCCCCCCCCCCCCCCCCCCCCCCCCCCCCCCCCCCCCCCCCCCCCCCCCCCCCCCCCCCCCCCCCCCCCCCCCCCCCCCCCCCCCCCCCCCCCCCCCCCCCCCCCCCCCCCCCCCCCCCCCCCCCCCCCCCCCCCCCCCCCCCCCCCCCCCCCCCCCCCCCCCCCCCCCCCCCCCCCCCCCCCCCCCCCCCCCCCCCCCCCCCCCCCCCCCCCCCCCCCTCCCCCCCCCCCCCCCCCCCCCCCCCCCCCCCCCCCCCCCCCCCCCCCCCCCCCCCCCCCCCCCCCCCCCCCCCCCCCCCCCCCCCCCCCCCCCCCCCCCCCCCCCCCCCCCCCCCCCCCCCCCCCCCCCCCCCCCCCCCCCCCCCCCCCCCCCCCCCCCCCCCCCCCCCCCCCCCCCCCCCCCCCCCCCCCCCCCCCCCCCCCCCCCCCCCCCCCCCCCCCCCCCCCCCCCCCCCCCCCCCCCCCCCCCCCCCCCCCCCCCCCCCCCCCCCCCCCCCCCCCCCCCCCCCCCCCCCCCCCCCCCCCCCCCCCCCCCCCCCCCCCCCCCCCCCCCCCCCCCCCCCCCCCCCCCCCCCCCCCCCCCCCCCCCCCCCCTTCCCTCCCTCCCCTCCCCCAATTTTTAAACCCCTTTTGGGAAAATTTTCAGCTTTTTTTTGAACGCATCGGTTTTCATGATGACTGCCGGTTTTTTGTGTGGTGTGGTGTGTGTGTGTGTGTGTGGAGGAGAGGGGGGGGGGGGGAAAGGGGGGGGAGGGGGAAAAGGAGGGGGAAAGGGGGAAGAGGGGGACGGGGTTTTGTTTGGGGGGGTAACTTAGGGGCGCTTTTGGGTTTTGGGTTGGGTTTTGGGGTTGTGTGTGTGTGTGTGTGTGTTGTGTGTGTTGGGCGCGCGCGCAGTGGTTGGTGCGTTTTGTTTAAACTGTCTTTCACACCTTCCCCTGTTGTGTTTTTTTTCTTTTTTTTCTGTTTATTGGACCCCTCGCTCTCTTTGTTTTTAGTCTTTGAGTTATTTTGTTCTATTTTTTCTTTTCTTTGTTTTTCATTATTATTGTTTTTTGTTTTCGTTGTTATTAATTATTTTATTGTTTTTTTATTTTCTTATTGTTATTATTATTGTGTTGCTTGAAAAAAAAAAATTTTTTGTTGTTTTTTGGGGGGGTTGGTGGTTTATTTTTGTGTTTTGTGTATGTTTTGTACAGGGATCCCTTTTCCCCTTTTCCTCCTCCTCATTATTATTAATTTTCTTTTATTTTTATAATATTGTTGTTATATTTTATTTACATTATGTTTTCATTTTGTTGTTGTTGTTTTTTTATTGTTATTGGGGGTTTGTTGTTGGTCCCCGAGGCCCGGTGTGTTTGGAGTTGTGGTTTCAGAGAGGGGCAGTTGGTGGGTTGTACCTCAGTAGATCCCCGGGGTGGCCGTTTTTTGGGGCAATGATTGCTGCCCCGCCTGGCCATCCCCAAATCCGCCCCTCCCAAAACCACCCCCCCCTCCCCTCCCCTCTCCTTCCCCCCCCTCTCCTTTCTTTTTTCCCCTTCCCCCTTTTTCTTTCTTTTTGTTCTGTCTTGTCGCATTTTGCCCTTCATTTTTTTTTTTTAATCGAGCTTTCGGTTCCCTTTCCCCCATCTTTCTTTCCTTTTTTTCCCGAGGGCTTCTTGTTCTCGCTGCCTCTCTTTTTCTCTCTTCCCCTTTTTCTCTCTCTCTTCTCTCTCTTTTTTTCTTCTCTCTCTCTCTTCTTCTTCCCCCCCCCCCCCCCCCCCCCCCTTTACTGCCTCTCTTGTCTCTCTCTTTTGCTGCTTCTTTTTTTTCTCTTCTCTTTGCCTCTCTTGCCTCTCCTTTTTCTCTCTCTCCCCTTTTCTCTCTCTCTCTCTCTCTCTCTCTCTCTCTTCCTCTCTTCTCTCTCCTCTCCTCTCTCTCCTCTTTTCTCTCTCTCTTCTCTCTCTCTCTGTGCCTGTCAGTTTCCCGTCTTTTTCTATCTCTTTTACTCTGTCTGTCTGTCTGTTCCCCGTCTGTCTGTCGTCTGTCTGCCCGTCTGTCTCTCTCGCTCCCCCCCCCCCCCCCCCCCCCCATTTGTCAAAACATTTCTGATTAATTTCACACCAACACACACACCACACACACACACCCACACCACACAAAAAGCCCATCCCCGTAACCCGGCGCCCCCCGGCCCCCCCAAGACCCCACCCCCCTCTTTCGGAGCCGGGGGGGCAAAAATGAACAAAAAGCACCCTCGTCTACCCACACTGTACCCTATTAGCTAACTTGGACACGGGTTGGTAAACATGTTACCACTTTAAAAGGGGAAACTGGTGTGGTTTTGTGTTTTTTAGGGGTGTTGTGTTTTGTGTGTGGTGTGTTGTGTGTGTGTGTGTGTTGTTGGGGAACATAGTGCGTCGCGCGCGTGTGTGTCGTGTTTGGGGCGTGTGCGTGCGCTGCTTATGTGTGTGCGTGTTGTGTGTGGTACACGTGCGCGGTTTAATCTCTCCCCCCCCCCCCCCCCCCCCCCCACGGAGAAAAAAACTTGATTGGAGTACCAGTGTGGGGAAGGGGGGTGTATTCAAAGATTTTTTTTCGGCCCCCGGTTTTTGGGAAATGGGGTTGGGGGGGGGGGGGGGGGGGGGGGGGGGGGGGGGCAGGGGGGGGGGGGGGGGGGGTTAGGAGAGCTTGGCGTTGTTGTTGTTTTGGTGCTTTGTGATCGTTGTTTTTCTGCCCGTCACCCCCCTTTATTTTCTTGAAGCGTCCCTGTTTGTTTTGGTGAGGGTGGTGGTGGGGTGGTGGTGGCTATGCCCCGGGGGGGAGGAGGTGGGGGGTGGTCTGTTTTGTTGAGTGGGCTTTTGTTGTTGTTGTTTTGTCGCTCGTCGTGCGTTGTTTTTTGTTGTTGTTGTTGTGCCCCCCGTGATGTGTACAGTGCAAAAAGGTAGAGCGAGGAAGAAATCGGGGGTTTTGGTGTGCTGTGTCGGGGTGGGCAGAAAAATAACACTGTCCCCCAACAGAAGGTTGCGGCAGAGCCCCGGGTACCCACAACGAAAACCCCGCGAGCGTGCGCGCGCGCGCGCTACACCCCACCTACACCAAAACTACACACACACACACACACACACACCAACACACGCACCACACACTCCTCACTCCTCCTTCACACCAAAAACACACACACAGACCCACACAAAGCATACACAGACACACACAGACACCCACACAGACACACAGACACCACACACACACACACCACACACACACACACACACACAACAACACATCTCTCTCTCTTCTCTCGATCACTCGCTCACCCCCCCCCCCCCCCCCCCCCCCAAAAAAACACACTTAGACCACACAATATTAGAGACAAAGACGATTCACACACTTATACATTTCCCCCCCCCACCACACCCCAACACACACCACACACAAACCACACAACAACCCCCACGCCCCCACGCCCTACACTACACGCGTTCGCGCGCACGATACAACACACAACACAAACCCCCCCCCCCCCCGCGACGCACGCACGCACGCAGACGCAGCACGCACGCACCACGCACCACCACCCCACCCCCACACCACACACACCACACCACCACCAACAACACCCACACAACACACACAAACCCCACAAGTATACACAAAAAGCGCGGCGCAGATACACACCACCACACACACACACCAACACACAACCCCACACATTCTTTGAAAAACCACACCCGCGCGCGCGCGCTCGCACGCACGCACGCACGCACCAGGATACTGGTGGGGGTGGTTACTTGTGTTGTTATCGTTAATAGCGGTGATGATGATGGTTCGTTCTTTTTTCTTGGTGGTTATCGTGTTTTGGTTGTTTACTGGTGGAGGCTGTTTGTGTTGGTTGTTACTGGTGGTGAAGGTTAGTGTTCGTGACGTGTTGTTGTTGGTGTTGCTATCACTCGTGGTGTTGGCTTTTGTTCTGTTGTCTGCTTTGTTTTGCAAAGTTGTTGTTGTTGGTGGTGGTGGTGGTGGGGTGGCGGCGGCAATGACGGTCATATTGGTGGTGGTGTTCTTGTTCTTATTCATGGTCGGGGTCTGGTGGAAAGAAAGTTCTTCCCTCTTCGTTGTTATTGTTGGTGGTGGTGTTGTCAGTGGTGGTGTTTTTTTTTTTCTTTTTCTTGGCGGTGATGGTGGGGGTGGCGGTGGGGGTGGTGGTGGCTGTTGTTTGTCCCTGTCGTAGTGGTCGGCGTTGGGTAGTAATTGTCGTCGCTGTTCACGAGCCTGAATGGGTAGTGTAACCAAAGACAGAAATATCCCGATGAGGAGATGGGATGGGGAGGCGGGGATGAAGGTAGGGGTTGGAGAAACAGGTATTCAGTGTTGTGTAACCCCCCCCCCCCCACCCCCACCCGCCCCGCCCCCTTCACACAGACATTTGATGTCGAGGTGACCGCTCTCCCCGCCACCCACCCCCCTCCTCCCTCCCGGCCCCATCCTCCTGACAAACCCAGCGGTTCCACCGACAGAGACAGATGACAGGACGGGGTCCATGGATTCACCGTGTCGTCTTGGACACAGGTTGTTCAGAGATGCAGAAGAAAGAATGAAGCGCAGACTCTCTGAGGGACGGATATAGCTCCCTCGATAATGCCTGTCGTGAGTCGGTGTTTCATTGTGTTCAGGATGATGATAACCGAGATGATGATGACGATGACGATGACGACGGGCGATTATTTCGAAAATGACGGAACACCCACAACATGAATTCGAGAAAGGACGATCAAAGAAAAACTTGAAATTAAAAAAAAAATAAAAAATAAAGCAAACAAAGAACAACAAAAACAAAGACACAAACAAATAAACAACAACAACAGCAACAATAAGAAACAAACGAACAAAAAGAAGCCAACAACAGCCTCCCTCCCGTTCTCTCAGTCCGCCCCTCCCCCATCCGAAAACAACAACAACAGCAACAACAACAACAATAACAAAAGTCACAACCCTTATCAGTAAATAAACAAACAAACGTGTTCACACGCACGCACGCACGCACGCACGCACGCACGCACGCACGCACACGCACGCACACCACAACACACACACAACACACACACACACACACACACACACACACACACACAAGCGCGCGCGCGCACACACATACACAAGAATTAGAAAGCGAGTAACAACGAACAAAAACACTGACGGTGCGGTGCGATCGATAACGACGACAACAACAGCAGCAGCAGCAACCAACAACAAGAACATCAACAAAACAAACAAACAAACATTATAAGACTGAGTTCAACAAAGCTGGATGCACGCACGCACGCACGCATGCACGTCATCAAAGTCATGTTGAACTTAATAAAATGAAGCGGCAGCCGAGGCTGTGGACAATACAAGATTACCGAGATCAACAAACAGGACAGAATGATGCAGAATTAAGTTTGGCGGAAAGATCGTAGGAAGCGTAGAAGTTTGAATTGACCTGGCTGAGACCAGAAGAAACAAACACCTCTGGAGGAAACTGGAAGAAGAAACATGACCAGACATTTGAAAGACTGAATTTCGAGTTCGGATTTTTTTTTTTTTGGGGGGGGGGGGGGGGGGGGGGGGGGGGGGGGAGAAAAAGATAGGCCTCAACACCTCCACTCACCACCCCCACCCTACAAACGGACGCGCACACACATACATACACGCTTAAATTTAAATTCGCATTTTAAAAGCCTATGGATAAGGTCATCAGGCTGATAGGCCTCAACCGTTTGCAAATCCCAACCCCCCCCCTCCCACCCCCCTTCATCCCCGTTTCTGGTTTCTGGTGTTGTTCTTGGTCAGTCCATGTTTATGGGAAACCCAAATTAATCATGCGTGCCGCTGAAGAGGGGGTATGGAAGGAGGAGGAGTGTGTGTGTGTGGGGGGGGGGGGGGGGGGGGGGGGGGGGGAAAGGGGAGGGAGGGGGGGGGGTTTTCTGTAGGCAAACAAAGGCTGAAAAGAACAACAAGAACTGCCCCTCGGTTTTTTTCTTTTTTCTGTTCTTTTTCTTGTTTTTCCTTTTTCTTTGGGTGTTTTTATTTTATTTTTATTTTTTTATTTTTTGTCCCCCGTTGCTGTACAAAGCTCAGGTGTGGGCCGACCCTTGTGTGTTGAGAATGAAACGTGCATGCATCCGGCGACACCAGGTGGGCAGAGCAGTGCGGGTGTTGGGGTGGGGGGTGGTGGTGTGTGGGGGTGGTTGGGGAGGGAGGGAGGAGGTATCGGTTAAAGCAATTTCAAAACTGCACAACCAGGGAGAACAGTGCGTTTGCGTCGTGTTGGTTTTGGGTGGTTGGTCAGGTTTCCTTGTGTGTGGTGTGGGGGGGGGGGGGGGGGGGGGGGAGTGACACAGGGAGAGAGAGAGGGTGTGTGTGTGGCGCGCGGGTGTGCTTGTGTGTGTGTGTGGGGGGGGGGGGGGGGAGGTAAAGGGGGTGTGTGCTGTGTTGGTGTGGGTGCGCCTGCGCGCGAGCGTGGAGTGTGTGTGTGGTGTGTGTGTGTGTGTGTGTGTGGGAGAGAGGAGAGAGAGAGAAAAGAGAGGAGGAGGAGAGAGAGAACGTGAATGTGTAGATGCGCGCGGTGCGTGTGTGTGTTGTGGTGTTGGTGTGTTGTGTGTAGGCCCGGGCAAGGAGAGAACTCCAATGCAGGGCGGGACGGAATTCATCATTAGATGTGAGAAGGGGGTTGGGTTGCAGTTCGTTTACCAGCGTTTGAGTCGTCGATGAGCCGTGGGGTTCATTTGAAGGCAGCTGAAGGAAACCCTGTTTAATAAAACGTTTCACGTGCTGCAGTCGGACCGTCGAAGGCCCGAGTGGTGTGGTGTGTGTGTGTGTGTGTGTGGGGGGGGGGGGGGGGGGGGGGGGGGGGGGGGGGGGGGGGCAAGCCAGAGAGACTGTGAGATAACACTTGTAGTCTTTTCAGGCTGTTTTAGCGCGTGGGAGGCAGATGACAGGTTTACGCTTCTTTTCTCGGACGAGGCTGTCTTCGGTTGATCAGAATGTGGAGTTGAACGCAGTCCATAATCATCGGGTCTACCAGTCCATGAGCTGACATGGGAAGCGTTGACCGTGCTGACAGCTTAGGGCTGCTGCTGATGCTTGGAGAAGAGAGAGGGAGCGAGCTGAGGGTGATTTTTTGTTTTGTTTTCATCCCCTATCTTTTCTTCACTGTCTGTCTGTCTGTCTGTTCTCTCTCTCTCTCTCTCTCTCTCTCTCTCTCTCTCTCTCTCTCTCTCTTCCACAAACCCCCTCTCTCACTCCTCTCTCTCTCTCCTCTCTCTCTCTCTCTCTCTCTCTCTCTCTCTCTCTCTCTCTCAAATTTCTAACCCCCCGCCCTCATTCACCATTCTATCTCCCTCCCCCACAATGTCTTTGTGCAGGGTTGGATGTGGGGGTTGGAGGTGTGGTGGGGGTGGGGAATCGGTCATCGAAGGTTTTTTTTTTTAAATCCTGTTCCTCTCTCTCTACTCTCTCCTCCTCTCTTCTCTCTCTCTCTCTCTGTGTGTGTTCATCCAGCATCTCTCTCTCTCTCTCTCTCTCTCTCTCTCTCTCTCTCTCTCCATCCAGTTATTCTCTCTCGCTCTCTCTCCTCTCTCTTCTCTCTCTCCACACAACACACACACACACACACACGCACGCACGCACGCACGCACACCACACACACACACACACACACACACCACACACACACACACACACACACACACGTACACGCACACACACCACCACCATCGGACACGTGCGTATGGCTGATGCGTCAACGAGCGAGTGCGCGCGGCTTTGGTAGAGATACTGTTGCAGTGTAGTAAGAACAGCCGGCTCGGGGGTGGGTGGGGGGGGGTTGGTGGGGGGGTGGGGGGTATGGGGATGGGAGGTGGGGCTGGTTGAGCCAACTCGGAGTCATCCATGGTTGGGCCGG
>CM031615.1:46738383-46744144 GCA_018398815.1 Conus ventricosus | reverse complement strand
CCATCCCCAATGATTTTTCCCCTGACCGTGCAGTTTTATCCTTATGTGCTGTATTGATTTTATCACATATTTTATAGTCTAGATCCTCGTCAGAGATAGCGCAGGATGTAGGAATAGCATAATGGTCCCTTATTTTATTCTGTACATAATGGTCTTCTTCCTGTGCCTGTCTGTATGTCTGTCTATCTGTCTGTTGGTTTGTTTGTCTGTCTGTTGGTCTGCCTGCCTGCCATCTTTGCAGTTATCTTTGTATTTCTCTCTTTTGTCTGTCTGTCTGTCTGTCCGTCTGTGTGTCTCTTATTTTTTTTGTTTTTTTGTTTGAGTTTTTATTCATTTTTGATCATTTTTTTTTTCAGTTTCTTTCCATAGTTTTTTTTTTCCCTATTAAAACAAAAAGGCAAAAAAAAAAAAAAAGGCAACACCTGGGTATAGTAGACAGTTCTTTCCTTTAAGCGCCCGGCTTGCTCTAGCAGTTTGAAGGTGACCATGAAGAGAGGGGGAGCTGATGACGCGATATGTGGACACCTTTTCGTCCCAGTTCATGTTTCCTCTTTAACTCTTGTCTGGATACAGAGTGAGACGCGGTGTTTGTCTAGCATATGGAAATACATGAACACGATAGAGTGGATGGTTTCCTTTTACCTGGGGATGAAGCGTGTGTTTGTTCACAGGAGGACACACTAACCTCCTGTGGAAAATTGGGTACAGCGCTTCTGCAAAGGTTCCTGAGAACCCCTGTCTCATGAGGGACCTTTTTTTTTTTTCATTCATCCGTAACATTTGTTCTCAGTTTGTTGTACCTGCAGGTGGGACTTTAGACCCACTGATGAAGAAGTTTCTGAGCTCAAGTCTCATTTTATGTCATGTATCTGCTTGTACTTGCATGAAGTCAGGGGACAAGTTGGGGGGGAAAGACATTACAAAGGTGAAAAAAATCACTGGGTGCCATCCATACATTGGTGATAATGAAGACAATCTTTTTTCCTTTCACCACAAAATACAAGAGACTGATCTCTTGTATATGTAGACTGAGTTGACAAGAGTACATTTAATTTTAAAGAACTTTCTGCTGATGGCGTTTTGAGGTTTGTATCGTACAGTTCTACCTCACATCTCCTTCTTCCCTTTTATTTTTTTTTCTCCCCCCCACACCCCCATTTTTATGAAGGCTATGACGTTTTTGTGTTTATAATTAAAGCAAAAATAATTTGGGTGCGATATCTGTAGCAGCCAGCAATTAAGATTTTACATACATTCTTTCGTTTCAGTCTCTAGTCTTTTTTATCCCACTCCCAGAGCAGTTGTGTCCCTTGACCTCTTAATTTGGGAATGCCCTGTGCGTACCTGCACCCTTTGTGAACCCAACACAGGCTTCCAAGGGTGGTGCAGGATTGCTCCCAGCTGGTTTGTTCAGCAGTGGAGGACAGATTTCTCGGGGTCTCCCCTACTCGGTTTTTTTATCCCAAAAACAGGGGGTTCCAGGAGCAAAACTAAATTTCAGACTTACAGACAGTGGATTTTGTTGGGCGTTTTTAATCAAAAGTGACAGCTGAGGGGATAAAAGGTCGGGAAGTTGGGAAGAAAACAAAAGGCGGGTGAAAGGGGGAGATTGCCCAAGGGGGGCGGGAACTTGCCAAAAGGGGAGAAGAGGCCAAGAAAGGTGGGGGACCTGCTTAAGGGAGGAGGCCCCCAAAGAAGGTGGGGACAGCCTAGAGGAGGGGGCCCCAAGAAAGGCGGGGACATTGCTCTAAGGGAGGAGAGCATGAAGTGGAAGGGGCGGGGAGACGCCCCTTTAAATTAAAGACCAAGCCAAAGCCTCCGGGGGAGAACGGTAAAATAAATTTTTGAAAACTGGAGGCGGGGGGTTTCGCTCTTTGTTTGTCCGCGGAGGGGGGTGAAGGGGACTTAGACAGCTAGGTAGGCTCGGGTGGGTTTGGGGAGGGGCTAAAGTGTTTGGGAATGAAATTTGAACATAAGACGGATAGGCTAAAGTTTTTTGGGGAGTGTATGTGAACTAAGACAGGATGGGCAAAGTTGTTTGGGAGTGTATTAATCTAAGACAGGTGGGTAAAGTTTTTGAGGAGTGTATTAACATAAACGGGATAGGCTAAAGTTTTTTGAGGAATTTTATGTGATCTTAAAGGGGGGATGGGCTAAATTTGTTTGGGGAATGTAGTGAACTAAGACAGATGGGCAAAGTTGTTTGAGAATGTATGTGAATCATTAGAGGGGGATAGGCTAAAGTTGTTGGGGGTTTCCTTTTTAAACCCCCCCCTTTTTTTTTTCGGTTTTTAAACCCCCAATCGGGGAATTTATACGTTTTGGGGTAAAGCTTTTTGGAGGAAAAAATTTGGGACATGAAAACTTTTTTGGAAAAAAGGGGGAAAGGGTTTTTGGAAAATTGCTTGTTTATGAGGGGGACAGGTGAAATTTTCATACAGTGACAGGATAGTATTTAGATCGAAAGACAGCGAATTTTGGGATGAGGAAACACACTCACATCGTAAACACTTAAGCCAGCGCAACCACACACACAAAACACACACCCACACCACCCACACACACACACACCCCCTATCACACACATTCTCTCTCGTTTTTGGTCTGCCTGTCTGTCTGTCTGTCTCTTTTCAGGCATATAGCGACAAAAAAGATGCTGAAAACCCCAAGCCCAACATTCCCACACACGCAGCCCCCCCACACCAGTGCACACTCCCACTTGCACACATTTCAATCACCCCCACCCCCCCCCCTCCCCTTTCCCCCCTCCTCCCCTTTCTCCCCCTTTTTTCCCATCCCCGTGTTTTCAACGGGTTCAAAAGAAGAGGATCGACCCCCAAAGGGTTTGGGGAAAGAGAGAGAGAGGAGAAGAGAGGGGAAAAGGAAAGGGGGGGGGGGCAGGCGGCGGGGCAGGCAGACAAAAACCCCCTCCATAAAACATGCCCACACAGCAGGGATGGATGGGGGGGGGGGGGGGGGGGGGGGGGGGGGGGGGGAGAAGACCCCGTCCCAAAACAGGCCCTGTGTTGACATTGCTTTTTTTGTTACCGGGCCTGCCCAAGCCTTTACTCCCAAATCTGATCTGCGTGCAACACCGGGGGCCCAAGGGGAGGGGGGGAGGGGAGGGAGGGGGGGGGTGGAAAGGGGAGGGGAGGGGGGGGACGGGGATGGAAGGGGAGGGTGGGTGGAAGGTGGAAAGACAATAAAAATAAAAAGTAAAAAGCCAGTGGGGCCGCACCCAGCCTAACCCGGTGACTTTTTTCCCTTTGGGGGGGGCCCCGGGCCCCTGACGTTTTTTGGGGGACCCGGAAATATTTGCTGAAAAAATTATTCCGTCCAAGAAAAGTTTGGGGGGGGGGGGGGGGGGGGGGGGGGGGGGGGGGGGGGGGGGATGGGAAGAAAGGGTGGTGAAAGGGAAAAAAAAGCATTGTTTTTTTTCTTTTTTTTTTTTTTTTTTTTGGGGGGGGGGGGGGGGGGGGGGGGGTAAAGGGTTTTAATGAAGCATTTTTTGGGGTAGGGGGTTGCAGAGTGGGGTAAAAACAAAGAAGCCCTTTTCCGGGTGGGAAGCAGTTTTTGTTTTAGTAATTCTTTATCAGAAAAATGATTTTGGGGTCCTTTTTTTTCTTTTTTCTTTTTTGAAAGTCCCACCCCTCTTAGCCCCCCCCCCCCTCTTCCTTCCAACCTCTTTCCTTTCCCCCTCTCTCCTCCATCCCCTCCCCCTCCCTCTCTCTGTTTCTCAGAGCCCCTCTTGCCTCCCCCCCCCCCCCCCCCCCCCCCCCCCCCCCCCCCCCCCCCCCCCCCTTTCACTCTTTCCCTTGTCTTTTCTTTTCCATTTTGTTCCAAGTCTTAAAAAAAAAAAAAAAACTCGTTTTTTGGTGCCTAATGTAGTTGAAAGAAATACACAAGTTTAAAAAACATGTACCCTTTCTGTTAGGTCCAGAACAAAAAAAAAAGAAGAGTTAGTTGAAATCATGTTTTTTAGCAGGAACTAAATCGCTTTTTCACAACCCCCCCCCCCCCCCCCCCCCCCCCCCCCCCCCCCACAACACAAAGGGTCAGCATTACTATGCACTTTTCGTTTCCCGTTTTCCCCTTTCTTACTGATTTGGCTGGATTTTGGAAAAAAACAAAGATTTTTTTTGTTGGGAGGAATTTTTTGGGGCCCCCCCCCCCCCAAAAGTTGGAATTCCCTTTATGGGGGTTGTTCTTGGTCAGGCCTTTGGGCCCAACGGGCTGAAAAAAAACCCGATTGGGGGAAAACGGAAGTTTCTTAATCCGCGACGCAAAGGGGACATAGGGTAGAAATCGGCCCCTGCCAAAACGAGCTACTACTCTTTGTGTGTTTTTTGGGGATTATAGGGCTTTTTAAGGACAATTTCTGTTTTGCCCCCCTTTGCGATTCAAAATCCGTTTGTTTTTTGGTTGTTTTTTTTTTTGCATATAGTATCTGCTGTTGTTCTGCCATAGTGAACCTTTTTCCTGACTTTGTTCTGGAAGCTCTTTTGTTACTTTTATTCACATCACTGTCTTAAGATATGACAGGGTTTTTTGTTGTTGTTTGTTGTTGTTGTTGTTGTAGTCTAGCGACTTGTCAGTGAAGATTGTGCACTCTGTGCAGAATGGATGTCAGCTGCCATTCAGCAGTGTCTGTTTGCGGTTATGACTTTTTGGGGGTTGTTTTTGTGGTGTTTAGATTTTTTTCTTTTCTTTTAATGATTTAACACAAAAAAAACTGGATGCGAGAAAACAAGGGGAATGAATGCCTGGTGCTGTCAATACAGCCTAGAGTTATCTGTCCTAGGGATGTCAGCAGGTTAGCTGCCTTGTCATCATCTTGCTTCTGCAGGCTTTCCCACTTCCAGGGAATTCGCAGCTTTCCGGGAATTTGCAGCTTTCAGGGAATTCGCAGCTTTCCGGGAATTTGCAGCTTTCAGGGAAAACTGAAAGAGAAGATCAAGGAAAAGAACTTTTTTTTTTTTTTCAAGGGGGAAAAAAAATTAAGGAACCCAAAAAGGCAAAAAGTGGGAATGGTAGTGTTTGATCAAGGATGTTGGAGTCAGTGGTCCTGGTCGCGGCAGGACAGGGAAGTGGACAATAGAGTGGTCAACTCTGTCGTCAGCTGGAGGAAGCTGTTCAGGCTGTCTGTTCACTTTCATTTGTCGTGTTGAGGACTTGAGGTGTTGCACCAGACTGTACTGTGTTTGAAGTAAATCTCAAACATTTTATGAAAGGGATGGGGTTATGGGGTGGGCATGTGTCCAAACCCTAGAATTTCAGAGATTTTTTTTTATTTTTTTTTACTTTCCTTTGGTGGCAGCCCTATTTTGTTGTTGTTTCGTTTTCAGGATGCTGTCATTTTTGATGAAGTGACCAATTCAGAACGTAACGCTTTTGTACTCCCAGCTCTTATAGAACAGGGAGTACTTTACAGTGGGAACGAAGAAATGCTGTCTGTGTGTCTGTCTGTCTGTGTGTCTGTCTGTGTGTCTGTCCGTGGTCAAAATGTGTTCCTCTCGCTCCAGCCAAAACTTCTGGGCCGATCTTTTTGAAAATTTACACATAGTTCATTATGGGTTACGGATGATGCCTGATGTTTTATTTTACCAGAGTAGTGGTTACTATTGGCTATAACGGCCCAAAACGGTTTTTTCTCCTTTATGGAATATCTCAAAGTACTTGTATTCAAGATAAACTGGGAGTACGTTGATATGCTTTGCATCTTGTTTTTCTTGTTGAGTTTCACAGCCTTGAAAAAGCACTG
>CM031615.1:46615883-46733383 GCA_018398815.1 Conus ventricosus | reverse complement strand
CGACTTGTGATCTTGACGAATGAAATGGGCGACCACACTTTGCAGGACACAGGCAGGTGGTTGTTTATTCACCTGCTTCTCCCACCCACCCCACCCCTGCACCCACCCCAGCACCCTCCATCCCCCGTCACCTGCGCACCCCGAATCCAGCTCATGAAAAGGGAGCATGCATCACAATTCCCACGTACTTTGGGCTAAAGAAAGTTTCGAAAGTGTGTGTTTTATTTTCATGAATTGGTGGTCTTAGTATGTGTCAATAGTTGACAGCCCTCTCTCTTCAGTCGGGTCTTCACCCATGTTTTTTTTGTAGAATTCTTTGAAAGAGTTGTTTTGATTGGAAGGTTGTGGATGGGAAAAAAAAAAGAATTAATGTGTGGTTCAGATGTCGAAAACTGGTGTGTTGATGTGTCCTGGGTATGGTATGACATGATGTGGTGTGGTTTGCACGCATGTGTGTGTGTGTGTGTGAGAGAGAGAGAGAGAGAGAGATGTATATATTGATGCGTCCAAGTGTGTGTGTGTGTGTGTGTGTGTGTGTGAGAGAGAGAGAGAGAGAGAGAGAGAGAGAGAGATATGTATATATTGATGTGTCCGAGTGTGTGTGTGGTGTGTGTGTGTGTGTGTGTGTGTGTGTGTGTGTGTGAGAGAGAGAGAGAGAGAGAGAGAGAGAGAGAGAGAGAGATGTATATATTGATGCGTCCGAGTGTGTGTGTGTGTGTGTGAGAGAGAGAGAGATATGTATATATTGATGCGTCCGAGTGTGTGTGTGTGTGTGTGTGTGTGTGTGAGGAGAGAGAGAGAGAGAGAAGAGAGAGAGAAAAGAGAGAGAGAGAGAGAGAGAGAGAGAGAGAGAGAGAGAGATGTATATATTGATGCGCCCGAGTGTGTGTGTGTGTGTGTGGTGTGTGTGAGAGAGAGAGAGAGAGAGAGAGAGAGAGAGAGAGAGAGATGTATATATTGATGCGCCCGAGTGTGTTGTGTGTGTGTGTGTGTGTGTGTGTGTGTGTGTGTGTGTGTGTGTGTGTGTGTGTGTGAGAGAGAGAGAGAGAGAGAGATGTATATATTGATGCGCCCGAGTGTGTGTGTGTGTGTGTGTGTGTGAGAGAGAAAGGAGTGAAGAAGATACGGAGGGATGGGGATGGGTGTGAGGCCCATGTAGGGATGGGGTGGGATGGGGAGAGAGGTGTGTGTGTGTGGAGGAGGCGAGAAGAGGGAAAGGGAGAATGAGGATGCATCGGAACACTTGCTCATGAGAGATATATTATCAGACAGACAGACAGACAGACAGACGCACGCACGCACGCAGAGAGAAAATATTTCAGAAGCCCAAGGGGAGTCATCAGTGTAAAGTGGGTTACCTCAAAACACAACATTATTTAAATTCATTAAGTGCCTCCTGGCGCTCCCTTACAAATGAATATAATGTTGTCGCAAATGAATACATCACACAATGGAGATATACCCTTGGGATGGAGGGGTAGGGTGGTGTGGGGAGGCAGTAAAAATTCAAAACACACCGCCTTTCCCAGGTCACACACAGAGGGCTTGCTGGTCCCCCCCCCCCCCCCCCCCCCTTCATCCTCTCCCTTTATTTCTCTTTCCCTATTTTTTTCATCTCCACCCCCCACCCCCCCCCCCCCCCCACCCCCCACCCTCTGTGTTTTTGTCAAGACATTATAAGGTAAATAAAGAATAGAGCAAGAAAGCGTACGCAAACACAACCACACACACACACGCACACCATGACATCCGTATAGTTTAGAGAAAGTATGTTGAAAAATATTTATGTTTACCACTGTAAAGGCTATATAAGAGTGTGTGTGTGTGTGTGTGTGTGTGTGTGTGTGTGTGTACGGAAACAATTTTCCATGAGATCCTTGTCATTTCTTACTTAACTAAAACTGCATTTGTAAATACTTCCTAGTAGGTTTTTATTCAGTTTTAGTCTTGCTTAGGATTAAAAAAAAAAAAAGATCTCTCCCTCAGTTTTCTATAGGAAAACCTTTTAAAAAAAAAAAGGAAGTAAAGTTAGTTGCAAACAAGGGAGAGAGATAGAGAGAGAAGAGGGTGGGAAGGGTGGGTGGGTGTGGAGATAGAGGTGAAGGGCAGATAAGAGGTAAGAGCAGGAGAAAGTGCAGAAGGGAAATGGTGAATGAGGAGGGGGTGGGGGGGGGGGGGGAGTCATAGTCTCTCCAGATTCGCAAGTGTTTGAAGTCCCATCTGCTAGTTTTTTTTTTGCAAAGGGGGGACAGTTTTTCCAAGCACTAATGGGCTTAATGTGTCTGTTTATATAGTTGATCTGATGCATGTGAAGACGACGAAGGTCGTTTGTTCATTCATTTCTGTTTTTGCGATCAGTTCTGATTTCATCTGTCTGTGGCTATTAGCGTTTTTGTTTTTATACAAGCATAAGATGAAAAAGAAAAATGATGATTAAAACAGAGTGGCCTGCATCTTAAATTACTGGGAAAGCAGTATTGATTGAAGTGACGTTGATGGTGATTCTGTGGCTTCCAAGGATGTTTGTGAACTCTGGACATCTATTTCTGCAGACTTTTTGCAGGTAAAGTGTCTGTTGGCAACATACTTTCAGTGCTGTGCGACTGGAACTCTCGCTACGCATTGCACAGTAGTACCTCTGTTAACCTCTGGAGGTCCATACGAATTGAGTTTTATCATTCAAACGATTTTTTAATTGGGAAGGATTTTGTACTACACAAATAGACAAGAATTAAATGTTTCAGGAGAGGGAGCGGGGAGGGTGGATGAGAGGGGAAGGAGAAGAGGGGTAAGGGGAAGTCATCTCAGCTGTTTGGACATCATCGCAGCAAAAAAAAAAAAAAAAAAAAAAGAATAAAAAAATCAACAGGAAGGCTCAGTATCATTTTTAGCAGCAATATTTATTTTTGTGCTGATTGAAGCCATGTTGTTGTAGAATTGATAGCTGTTGGAACTAGAAAAGCTCCATGCAGGCAGATTTCAAAACTACCAGCATTTACTTCGTCAGCGAGGGTTTTGCCTAAAGAGTGAAGTGACCAGCATTGATTTACAGAAAATGATAAGAATAACATATTCAATATAGCAAAAAAAGAAGAAAAAAGAAAGAAAAACAAAATGAAAAAAGAAAAAAAAATCCAGCTGCAGGGGGATTATGGACTCCCAGTATAACTGGGGGGGGGGGGGGGGGGGGGGGGGGGGGGAGGGGGGGGGAGGTAACATGGAGGGAGGTCTTTTTTGTGGGGGGGGGGGGGACATGTGGGAGGGGAGGGAACAGGATGGGGGGGGGGGGGGGGGGGAGACAAGTTTGACACAGTGTCTTTATGGTGTACTGTTAGACGCACAACCACAGGAATCGGGGTGGGTGAGAGAGTAGAGAGGTGGGTGATAGAAGAACGTGGTGAACTGAATTGCTTTGACAACAGTGCTGCTGTCAACAGGAGAGAGAGGGATTGGGGGGGGGGGGGGGGGGGGAGACAAGGGAGGAGGGGGAAGAGAAAATAGCAAGGGAGGGGTGGGATAAAGAGGAGGTGGAAGGAAAGAAAGGGGGGGGGGGGGGGATTGGGTTGGGATGGAAGAGGTGGGGAGGGGGGGGGGGGGAGGCTGTGTTGCAACCAAGGCATTGTTTGCTAAGTGTGTGTCCATTTGCCGGTGCCCCTGGGTCCTTTCCTGAACCTAACTCCTTAGTCAACAGGATGTGACCTATTGTTGTTGTTGTTGCCCCAGGGGGGAGAGAGAGAGAGGGGCTGACCCTGTCCCCTCATTGTTCCTGCCTAACTGCCAGGGCTTCGGGCCTGTGTGCCCACAGTGGAGCTCGGACAACATGCACATGGCCGTGCACACAGACAGACACACAGACACACACACTGCAACATGCACCGTTATGTTTGTGCACCACGCACTGTTGTTTGTCAGTGTGTCTTGACCAGTATTACGCTTTTGGCGTGATGGATTTGTCCGTGTTTCTGGTGTTTTGTGTGTATGTGATTCTGTTTATTTGTCCGTGTTTTCTTTCTCTGTGTGTTTATTCTGTAGAATTTATTGGATTTGTCTGTGTTTCTTCTGTTTCTGTGATATATGTTCTGATTGATTTGAGTGGCGTGTTTGTTTTTTGTTGATTCAGTGTTTCTGTGGGTTTTTTTTTTTCTCATATCAAAGAACACTTTCTCAGTGGTGTGTGTGTGTGTGTGTGTGTGTGAGAGAGAGAGAGAGAGAGAGAGAGAGAGAGAGAGAGCTTGTGTGTGTGTGTGTGTGTGTGTGTGTGTGTGTGTGTGCCTCTGTTAGCGTGTGTTACTGATCAGCAGCTCTGACAGATGTCAATCCTGATAGTATTTGATGATAAATCAACCTGAAGAAGGAAACACAAGCGATGTGATGATCACCACACACCCTTTGTGTTGCAGACATCTCCGGCAGGCGCACAAGCTGGATGACCACAGCACGGCACAGGCCAGGATTCAGTTGGAGCTGGTCAGTCACTGGAAGCCCAGGTACGACTGTGGTGGAAGCCTCGCACTTTGCTCATTCCTGCAGACTGCTTCCCCTGCAGTCGGCGCCACAGACTACACAGAAACCCTTAAAATACCAGGGTTTCTTTCGTTGTGTTTCTTCTTCTTTTTTTTTTTTTCTTTTGCTTTTTACCTAACATTTCTGCAACAGTCAAGTTAATTTTTTTCCAAACATTAAGTAAACAGAGATTGAAGATTTGAAACTCGGTTACTTCGTTCTGTGGTGACAGCCCTGATATGGCCATTTGCTGTCGGCTGGGCTATAAGCAACATTACCTTATCTCTTTTTTTTTTCTTTTTTTTTTCTCAATTTTTTTTTTGAAAATTGTCTTCTTAAAAGATTGAAACCATTTAAGATTTTGTGTTAAATCTGAGTAACAGAAGTAGTCTGCTGTGCGTGTGTTTTTTACAATGTTGTTTATGTTTATATCTGATGACAGTGGACTTCTAAGTACAAAAAAAATTGGAATCTATCCATATTGTGAAATGACTCAAGACTTCTTAGTTATCTCACATGTCACCACGTAAATTTGAAGTGCACCTGAACAAATTACTTGGCTTATTATTATTTAAAAATAAAATGAATAGCCATCTTTATGATTTTCAGGGAAATTATGGCTGCTGAATTGTCCAGCATGATGTTAAATCTCTGTTACTCCTCACATGAGCTGAGAAAGAAAAAAAATTAACAAAATGTTTTAGAAGCAGATCGAAACATTTTGCGAAGGGCTGCTTTCTCAGCAGCAGTTGTCTGCCAAGGATGCAGCCAGTTTCCCACCTCAGCCATTTGGGAAGGAGACAAAAGGATCAGCCTTGTGGGTGGAAATGGGGTGGAACAGTAGTTGAAAGATTAATGTCATATTCTGTCAGACCTCTTGAAGGCAGAACTGAGTGAGATGTGTGTGTGCGTGTGCGTGCGTGCGCACATGCGTCAATGTGTGTATGCATGTTTTTGTGTGAATATATGCACACAGATGAGCATCGAGGAGTTTTAGCCAGCATGATTTAGTTTTGGGAGAGATTTCATAAAGAGAACTGTCCATGCATTTGGGAAGCAGAAGGGAACGAGTAAAACAGAGTTTATGCAAGTCCTTGAATGTCCTTAAAAGCCTTTAAAGAACTTGAATTTTCAGGATCCCTTTTGACAGACTAAACACAAAAATCCTTGAAATTCGGACTGTAGTGCTTGTAAATATCTCAGAGTGCTTGAAAGTGCGTGAAAATGAGAGTTTTGTTTGAAGAATGTATATGTTGATGAGAAGATAACACAAAATTGTACTGAAAATTGATGATGTGTATCAACAAACTCCAGGTCATCTTGAATCTGCTGGAAGTGTGCACTTCTCTGTCAGCTGCTATTAATCCAGATTCTGCAGAATTGACTATGAAGCAACCGAGCTATACAATAGGTTTTATGTTTTTGATACTACAATTCTTCAGTTCTGTGTTGAATGTCCTTTAAAAGTCATTATGATTTTTGTTGCTGTGAAGGCAGAACTCTGTAAATGATAAGTTGTGTAACTGTGCCCATTACTTTTTTTGTGAGCGTTCAGGTTAGAACCTAATACAATGTGTGTGTGTGTGTGTGTGTGTGTGTGTTGTGTGTGTGTGTGTGTGTATGGTGTGTGCGTTTGTGGTTGTGTTCTATAGCTGAACAAAGAGAGAGACCTGTTAGAAGCGATGATGCAGCACTTGAAGACTCCACCCGAAAAGGCATCTGCCCCCACATCTTCTTCCACATTATCCTCGTCGTCCTCTACCTCCTCGTTGTCGTCATCATCATCATCATCATCATCGTCAACGACATCATCTGTAGCCTTGCCTACATCATCAAAATCTCTGTCTTCGCATAGACCAGTACCCCTGCCACTGCCTCCGCCGCTGAAACCAACAAAGAAAAATATTGAACGCAAGCCAGAACCGGTAAGCTGTTGTAGTTCATGTGTGTATAGGGTTTGTATGGCAAAACAAAAACAATGGAGAAAAACCTTGCAATGACGATAATGAAATGGGCCTCTCCCAGAATTGCAGTGGAGGGGGAAAAAAAATCATGATCAATGACTCTCTCGAACACAGATTTGGAACGGCTGTGTTCTCAGGTGGATCCAATGAACAGCAGTGGAAGTGGAGCTTTAGATTTATTTTTCTGATACAGTTTGTAGTTGGGGATCTCTCTCTCTCTCTCTCTTTTTATTTATTTATTTTTTTATGTAGCTTCCGTCTCCACAACGCCTCCCAACCTCTCCTCCCCCCCCCCCCCCTCCCCCACTTCCACTTTCCTCTTCCCTTTCAATAAAAACAAATATATTAAGTCGGAAGTCAGATGAAGAGTTGTGTTCAAACTTGAAAGCTAATATTCTCCATGCCCTCGTCCCCATTTCCAACCTCACTTCCTCTTCCCAACCCTTCTCCACTTCTATTTCCTGTCCTCTTCCTCCACCTCTAATCTTTTAACCTTGATCGTCACTTTTCCCAATTTTTTTGTATTTAATTGACTAAAAGAATGTTGTGGGCATTTATCTTTTTTTTATATACTTCTATTTTGTTTATGAGTGCACATAAAAAGAATGGTCGTGGGCATATATGTATATGTCGTGCCTAATTTGTAAATTTGCCTAACTTGTAGACTAGGCAATTGATTTGCCTAGTCTGTAAATTAGGCAGTGGCGTTGCCTAGCTTGTAAACTGATTTTAAAGCCGTGCCTAATCTACAGACTAGGCTGCCTAATCTACAGACTAGGCAGCCTACTCTGTAGATTAGGCAAAAATTACCTAGTCTACATATTAGGCAATTAGTCTGCATTTTAAGCAATGCTTTTTTTTCTTTTTTCATAGGCCTATTAGATTATCCTTTCATTTGTTTTCTAATATACTACCCCTTTCCGACCTCACTCTTCCTTTTACAACCTTGGTCTACTTTTAGACTACAAACACCAGCTCACTTGTATTGCAGACACTGTATTTGTAAGTTCGGGCTAAACGTGCCTTTCACACGGCTGTAATTGAACTTGAGGCACAGGTGAGCTGTCACTTTTAGACTACAAACACCAGCTCACTTGTATTGCAGACACTGAACTTGAGGCGCAGATGAGCTGTCACTAAAAATAAAAAATTGATAAACACTCAGAAAGGCTATTTCTAATCAGCCAAGCATTGAGTGCTCCATTTGAGAGTCTGACTGGTTATTCAAACTGAAGCCATGGCTGAGGAAAGAGTGCTTTTTCGGCAACGATTCGAAGAAGGATTGGATGGCACCACATCGAACAGTTACATGTTGCCTGATGTTGAGATGTATCAGAGTATGGTGGATGAACTGGCACAATCATTCAAGAAAGCCTACTATCTCAAGCAAAAGTTTCAGATGATTCAAATTGCAGGACGCAAGAAAATAATCAAGGTAAACATTTCCGTTTTGTATTACAATCTCTTTTCTCTCTCTCTCTCTCTCTCTCTCTCTCTCTCTCTCTCTCTCTCTCTCTCTGTTTGTCTCTTTCTCTGTCTCTTTCTCAATCTCTTCTCTCTCTCTCTCTCTCTCTCTCTCTCTCTCTCTCTCTCTCTCTCTCTCTCTCTCTCTCTCTCTCTCTCTTTCGTCTGTTTGTCTGAAAACGCAAGAAAATAATCAAGGTAAACATTTCCGTTTTGTATTATAATCTCTCTCTCTCTCTCTCTCTCTCTCTCTCTCTCTCTCTCTCTCTCAATCTCTCTCTCTCTGTCTCTGTCTCTCTCTCTCTCTCTCTCCTCTCTCTCTCTCTCTCTTTCCTATATTCCCTTTCTTTTCACTGTCTTTCTGTGTGTCTGTCTGTCTCTCTCTCTTTCTTTCGACTGTTTGTCTGTCTCTTTCTTTCGTCTGTTTGTCTGTCTCTTTCTTTCGTCTGTTTGTCTGTCTCTTTCTCTGTCTGTCTATCAGTCTGCCTGTCTCTCTCTCTCTTCTATCTTCCCTTTCTTTTCACTGTCTATCTGTCTGTTTGTCGGTCCCCTCTCTCTCTATCTTTCCTTTCTTTTCATTGTCTGTCTGTCTCCCTCTCCCTGTCTGTCTGTCTCCCTCTCCCTGTCTGTCTCTCTCTCTCTCTCAATCTCTCTCTCTCTCTCTCTCTCTCTCTCTCTCTCTCTCTCTCTCTCTCTCTCTCTCTCCTATCTTCCCTTTCTTTTCACTCTCTCTCTCTCTCTCTCTCTCTCTCTCTCTCTCTCTCTCTCTCTCTCTCTCCTATCTTCCCTTTCTTTTCTCTGTTTGTTAGCACAAATTCGACTTTCACTGTCTGTCAGTCTGCTATCTTCACTGTCTTTTTGCTCACGCCTCACACACCTCGCACTATTTGTGTGTGTTTAGCGGAGGAAGAATGCAGACGAAGGCATCAAATACCTGCTAACGAAATCGGAGATGTTCGACGTCCTGTACGAAGCTCACCTTTCGACTGGGCATGGAGGAGAAAAGAAGCTGCGACACGTTCTATTGCGATAAATATTGCAATATCAGTCAAAAGATAATTTCTTCCTTTGTGACAAAATGCGAAACATGCCAAAAGAAAAAGACAAAACCAAACAAGGGACTTGTCGTGCGGCCTTTAAAAAGTAAGACCTTTGCCGAAAGAGGACAGGTAGATCTCATTGTAATGGAATCAAACCTGACCGTGGATTTAAATACATCTTAAATTACCAGGATCATTTCACAAAGTTTGTAGTGTTGAGGCCAATGAAGTCCAAAACCGCAGCTGAAACGGCATACAATCTGATTAACATTTTTTGTTGGATTACCCCCCCCCCCCCCCCCCCCCCCCCCCCCCCCCCCCCGGCAGTACTTCAATCAGATAACGGTCGAGAATTCACCGCATCTGTCATCAATGAAATGAAACTGATTTGGCCACAGATGAACATCGTCCACGGATCCCCAAGACATCCACAGTCCCAGGGGAGTATTGAGAGATCGAACGCCGACGTGAAACAGATGTTGATTGCCTGGACAATAGACAACAACTCCAGTCAATGGGCTGAAGGTCTGCGGTTTGTAATGCTGCAGAAGAACTCTCCCCCACAGGAATCTATGCCAAAGAAACCCTTGAAAGTCTTTTGTGGTCAAAAGGGTCAATCTGGTCTTGAAAGAACATGTCTGCCTAAAGAGGTCATAGAGAAGTTGGAGAAAGAAGAGGAGCTTGACCAGTTTCTCGCAGAATTGACAGGTTCAGATGAAGCTAACGAAGCTGAAGTTGAAGTCAGAACAGAAGAGGGTGCAACTGGTGTTGACGTTGTGGCAGAAGAAGGTGCAACTGGTGTTGAAGTTGTGGCAGAAGAACGTGCAACTGGTGTTGAAGTCAGAACAGAAGAGAGGGTGCAACTGGTGTTGAAGTTGTGGCAGAAGAAGGTGCAACTGGTGTTGAAGTTGTGGCAGAAGAAGGTGCAACTGGTGTTGAAGTTGTGGCAGAAGAAGGTGCAACTGGTGTTGAAGTTGTGGCAGAAGAAGGTGCAACTGGTGTTGAAGTTGTGGCAGAAGAAGGTGCAACTGGTGTTGAAGTTGTGGCAGAAGAAGGTGCAACTGGTGTTGAAGTTGTGGCAGAAGAAGGTGCAACTGGTGTTGACGTTGTAGCAGAAGAAGGTGCAACTGGTGTTGAAGTTGTGGCAGAAGAAGGTGCAACTGGTGTTGAAGTTGTGGCAGAAGAAGGTGCAACAGGATTTGAAATGGTAGCAGAAGAGGGTGCAACAGGATTTGAAGTTGTAGTGGAAGAGGATGCAACTGGATTTGAGGTTGTAGTGGAAGAGGGTGCAAGTAGGGTTCCAGAAACCGATGCACAGGTTTTGGGAACAATAGCAATCTCTTTAGATACTTGCAGACGTGATGCAACTAAGGGTCAGGAAAAAAGCAGAGCTGAAATGCTCCACACAACTCGGGAAAAGCTTGTACCTTTGCAGGAAAATGATGTAGTTCTTGTCCCTGTTAGTGAGTTTGACAGGGGTAGATTAGATTGTCGGAATGTACCCGGTGTTGTCATGGCAGTTCGAAATGACAACTACCAAATCGGTACGAAGCATGGCATCGTGAAGGGTTGGTTTTCAAGAAATCAGGTCATTAAAGCAGACTACGAGATAATGTCACGGGACATGGTTGATGAAGTCAATGTACTGCCGTTCAGACGCATCACAACCCTTCATTCTAGGCATGGTGGGCAAGGCTTTACCAAATGCTCTTGCCAAGGTCTTTGCATGACGAAGAGATGTCAGTGCAGAAAAAAACAAACGATGTGCCACAGCCATTGCCACCCACAAAACAAAACGTGCAAAAACAAATAACTTATTTGCTAAAATGAACTGAACAATGAACTGTCCTTAGTACAAATAGCAAATCTTCAGTAACACCATGACATTTCTTGGCGCTGATAAATAGAAAGGATTGTATGACATTTGTGTAAAGATAAAATGTTTGGTGTAAAGATTAAAATGAATCATTAATCAGAGCTCTTGCTTTAGTTTTTTTTTGTGTTACAAAAGGATAATCTATGAAAAAAGTTAGGCAACGCCACTGCCTAACTTACAGACTAGGCAATTCAGTTGCCTAATCTACAATGAAAAAGAAAATCCCAGCATTGCCTAATATGTAGACTAGGCACTTTTTGCCTAATCTACAGAGTAGGCTGCCTAATCTACAGACTAGGCTGCCTAATCTGTAAATCAGGCACTGTTTTAAAATCAGTTTACATGTTAGGCAACGCCACTGCCTAATTTACAGACTAGGCAAATCAGTTGCCTAGTCAACAAGTTAGGCAAATTTACAAATTAGGCACGACATATATATATATCATCTCTTTTTTTAAGTTCTATTTTTTTGTGAGTGCACATAACTAAAGTAGCAAGTAAGAGTACCGAAAGTAGACTAGCTAATTATGTTTCGAGAGTTTTGAATGATTGAGCAAGAAGAAGGCTCACAATCTACGATTTTAAAGCTTGATGTGGTAGTTTGCAGCAGATTTTTGTTTTCCAGCAGTGTTGTGTGTGTGTGTGTGTTGTGTGTGTGTGTGTTGTGTGTGTTGTTTGTTGTGCTTGCCAGTGGGGTCTCCATTATTACTGGCCTTTGTTGCGTGCAGCAAGAAGAAAATCCGATGCTCACGGACTCTCAGACTTGCCTGACGTGGGTGCTGGTTATCTGTTGCAGACCGCTCCTATCCTGCCCAAGCACCCGCTTATGGCCCCTTTCTCCACACCCCCTTTCCTCCCCAACCTCCCATGGTTGCCTCCCCCATGGTGCCCCTCCCTCTGCCCCACACCCCACCTCCCAGTCCCCTCTCCTCCTTCCCCAGCCGCCTTTACCCCTGCGTCCCAGCCGCCCGCCCTCCAAGGGTGGATCTGGGGGTGGCAAGGGGAGTGGTGGTGGGGGCGGTGGGGGTGGTCCGTTGAGGCGCCGCGTGTCCGACAAGTGCACGCTGCCCATTGCCACAGGTGAGAGTTGTGGGCCAATTTATGGGAGCATTTTGTAATCACCTCATAATCTCTGCCTTGGCTTAAGGCTGTGTCAGGCTAATTGACATAGGCTAGAACACCAAGGCTACATCAAAATGTTGTTATGCTCTGCATAGTTATGCGGGGATTGTCTTCAGTTGTGACAAGCTCCTAGCATAACATTATCAGTCTCTAAAATCCCCCGAAGTCGGAGTGTGGCTGCCCATGTGGCGGGGTAATCAAAAACGGTCACACACGTAATGTTCTCATCCCCAGCTGATGCATTTGTACCATAGTGTTCAAGTACTTCGGCTGTTTGGATGATCCCTGGAGTCTTTTAGCCAGGGTACGACAACAGCAACAACAACAACAACCTCATAATCTTCGTTGGAGCATTTCGATCAGTAACGGGTTGGTTGCACGCTAACTTGCTGTGTTTCGTGTTCTGTAAGGTTCCAAAACTTGACACCGCAGATTAGAAGTTGAGGACCAGCATCGATTTTCAGCAGAATAGGGGTGGGAAGGAAGGGGGTGGGGAGAAAAACTGGACATGGACACTGACACTGGAGACCTGACATTGTGTTTTTTAATGGTTCCAGAACTGACATGGACACTGGAGACCTGACATGTTTTTTAATGGTTCTAGAACTGACATGGACACTGGAGACCTGGCATCGTGTTTTTTAGTGGTTCCAGAACTGACATAGACACTGGAGACCTGACATCATGTTTTTTAATGGTTCCAGAACTGACATAGACACTGGAGACTTGACATGTTTTTTAATGGTTCCAGAACTGACATAGACACTGGAGACCTGACATCATGTTTTTTAATGGTTCCAAAACTGACATAGACACTGGAGACCTGACATCGTGTTTTTTAATGGTTCCAAAACTGACATAGACACTGGAGACCTGACATCATGTTTTTTAATGGTTCCAAAACTGACATAGACACTGGAGACCTGACATCGTGTTTTTTAATGGTTCTAGAACTGACATAGACACTGGAGACCTGACATTGTGTTATTTAATGGTTCCACAACTGACATGGACACTGGAGACTATTCAGCAGGGAAAACTGACAAAAACACTGGAGACCTTGCACTGCGTCTATGAAACGTCTTTCTCGTGACAGTTCATCTGACATGTCGACAGCTGTCGGCACTTCAGACCAGAATCCATGAACATCGTTAAATTTTGACCCATTTCCAAATCGGCTCAACTGTCGAGCTGCAACAGCAACAGCAGTAGTACATGATGCAAGTGCAAGGGTTGTCCAATGTTAACACTGTAAGCGCTCTGTTCAGCGTCAAAGACCTGGTAATTAGGGCTGAAACCGCCATGCTTCCAAGAAGATTACTAGACCACTCTGTTTTATTTACCAGAAGACGCTTTGTGTTTTGTGGTTTCTGACCGTTTCATCGGTAACACAAGTTCTGTTTACACTAGTTCAGCCTTTCCACATGATGGATGTGTGCTGTGCGTACTTGGCTCCCACCTGCCGTCAGGCTGACACCAGGTGCGCAGGGTATTTTCAGCCAAAATATGGAAATTTATGCGCTGCGAGATTAACTTTTATTTCAAGCGCTGTTTGGATTAGAAAATAATATGCACGCACGCACACACACACACACACACACACACACACATGCGTGTGCTGAACTGTTTTTACTCCCACACTTGCTACCAAACCAGCCCGTTCATGTTCAACATTTTCACTGCGCTACCTGTCTTAGTTCAGATGAGGTCAGTGACACTTCGCAAAATGTCATATATATATATATAGAGAGAGAGAAAGAGATAGACAAAGACAGAGAGAGACAGAGACAGACAGCACGCAGTATAATTGAGTTTATGACGAGAACAACATGATGAAGAGCAAGATTAGGCCTGTGCTGGTGTTGTGGCCTTCAGATGTAAGGGAGGAAACTCCAGTGTCGCACTGTGGCTTGACCAGTTTTGTAGAATTTAAAGTTTCTTGTTCAGCGTTTGTCCATTTGTCTTCTTATGCTGTGGTCTCGGGTGTTTATCTTTAATGAAACACTTTTGCTCATTTCCGATCAAAATAGCTTGGTCCTAATTTGATATTTACCATGAATGACTTTTTAATCGTTTTACCTACAATGTTACCACAGAGTTTGCTTGAACTTATAAATTGAGATATGGGTGGATGTGATTTTCTTAAATGTTTTGAAATGCAACTGATTGATTATTTTAACATTTTCATTATTTTAACAGAATTAGACACTAAAGTTTAAACCAAACCAGACCAATTCTTCAGCCTCGGAGCATAAAACGCTGACACTCGCAGAAATAGTTTTAGAACACAGTTTCATATTCTGTTCTGTAAATCCCTATCTGTGGTGACTGAACGTGTGTGACATGTTTTGTCATTTGTTAAAAGACCAAAGATTTCTCTCTCAGACTGTTTTGTCAACTCTTGTATTAATTTTTCTGTGGGAAAAAAGAGTCCTGTTCGCTCTTTAATATCAGTTTTTGCCATGCATGACCCAGGTGATATAATCTAGGGTCTTTTGGCTTCCCAGTGGCAGTTGTTGAGGTGTTGCTGTGTGTAGGAAGAAACTCTAGGAAGATCTTGATGGCAGAAGGTTTTCAGAGAACACCTACCTCCCCTCTTCCCCAAGGCCCAGATAATGTGTAAATGAAACAGAACCATAGAGATCATAAGAAACTTTCTCTGCTGGTGTTTTTTTAAATGCGTAACAAAAGAAAACAAGAATCAAATCAAGATTTCTCATATGTTATTGTATAGTTTGTATGGATCTTTTATTTAGATAAAACGTGATTTGGTAAACTGAATAAAATGGATCAATAAATAAATAATGTATAAAAAAAAACACTCTCACTTTATGTTGTTTGTGCTTATCCATGACAGAAATGGAAAGAAACCGCGAGTTCTACAAAAGCACTGATGTGAGACCTCCATTTACCTATGCCTCCTTGATTCGGCAGGTGAGTGATTAAAGTAGCCATTATGCTCGTCATCTTTTTTTTTCTTTCAACTTAAGTTTAAGAGGTATGACTGGCAGTCTCAGCAATTTGAACTTAATGGTTTATTTCTTTCTTCTGATGGTATAAAACACATGTTCAGCCTGTACAGTATAAATAGTTTGTTAGTATCTGTTGGACTTAAAATTTCTGGGTTTGTGTGTGGATGTGTGTGCGTGCATGTGTGAGTGTTTGTGTGTTAGTGCGTGCATATGTGTGGGTGCATACGTGTGTGCATCAGCATGTTGGTGGTATCAAGAATAGAGCGTTGTTATCTCTCTACATACATTTCTTGCCTCCAGTCACTTCCCATCCCTTAAGCTAGAATTTCTCTCATGCAGTATCATTAGAGAATGGTATGTAATATAAGATGTGCTAATGACATTTGCTACAGAGAGTGCAGGTGTGAGAGGCTCGAGATTCACAATGAGTCAGAGATGGGACTGTTTGTGATCCCTGTGATCAGTCCCTAGCCAGTCGATCAGACAGGTGTGAGAGGCTCGAGATTCACAGTGAGTCAAAGAGTAGCCAGTCGATCAGACAGGTGTGAGAGGCTCGAGATTCACAGTGAGTCAAAGAGTAGCCAGTCGATCAGACAGGTGTGAGAGGCTTGAGATTCACAGTGAGTCAAAGAGTGGCCAGTCGATCAGACAGGTGTGAGAGATTCACAGTGAGTCAAAGAGTAGCCAGTCGATCAGACAGGTGTGAGAGGCTCGAGCTTCACAGTGAGTCAAAGAGTAGCCAGTCGATCAGACAGGTGTGAGAGGCTCGAGCTTCACATTGAGTCAAAGAGTAGCCAGTCGATCAGACAGGTGTGAGAGGCTCGAGCTTCACAGTGAGTCAAAGAGTAGCCATTCGATCAGACGGGTGTGAGAGGCTCGAGCTTCACAGTGAGTCAAAGAGTAGCCATTCGATCAGACGGGTGTGAGAGGCTCGAGCTTCACAGTGAGTCGAAGAGTAGCCAGTCGATCAGACAGGTGTGAGAGGCTCGAGATTCACAGTGAGTCAAAGAGGGGACTGTTTGTGATCCACTGTGATCAGTCCCTAGGCGGTCGATCAGACAAGTGCCTTGACTGGCTGAAGAACAGCAGTGTTGTGGCTGTTGTCTATGGAAGTGGTGGTCATGGCAGCTGGGTGAGCTGTGGGGGTGGGGGGGGGGTGGGGGGGGGATGGTTGATAGTATCCACCTTCTGTCCCACTGTCTGGGTGTTTTTTTAGTTTCCTTCTGTCATGAGATGGTGACATGGCTTGCTGGACCTTTCTCTACTGTTGGAGTGGATTTTTCTCTCTCATTTGTTTTTCAGTTCTATGTTAATTTTCGTTTCTGCTGATTAAAAAATCAGCTGTGTGTGTGAGAGAGAGAAAGAGAGAGAGAGAGTGTGTGTGTGAGAGATAGAGAGAGAGAGGAGAGAGAGAGAGTGTGTGTGTGTGTGTGTGTGTGTGTGTGTGTGTGTGTGTGAGAGAGAGAGAGAGAGAGTGTGTGTGTGTGTGTGTGTGAGAGAGAAAAAACATTTGAACAGTTTGCAGTCTTAGTCAGAATCAGGGAAAGAAAATAGGTGTACCTGTTCTTTGCAGTTTTATGATAAACCAAGTGCAGAAAATCAATGGCATTAAAAGAAGGATGTGAGTACAGAAAGCGACCTTCTCCCCCTCCCTTCCTTTCTGACCTAATCCCTCCGTGTCCTGTATGTGATGGAGGACTGTTCAGACTTGTTCATTTCCTCAGAAAAAAGGAGACGTGTAATCACTTTTCTGGTAAAAAAATGATACTGATTTGAGTATGTTGATATAGAATTCTCAGGGATGCCTGCCTTCTCTCCTTCCTCACTAAATGCCATGTTGGTCCATAAACCCCCCGACCCATATTCTTCCCTGTGAAACCTCGGTGATGTACAGAGACAGGTGTGTACAAGGTGACAGGTGTATCTTGTCCTCTCAACAGGCCATCATTGAGAGCCCCCTCCAGCAGCTGACGCTGAATGAAATCTACCAGTGGTTCACCACAACCTTCGCATTCTTCAGACGAAACGAAGCCACCTGGAAGGTGTGTATTTGAAGGGGAGGGGAAGGGGGATGGGGGGGGGGGGGGGGGGGGGGAGTAGTTTGTTGTGTGTGTGTTTTTCGCTGTTAAGTGTTTCTGTACATTCTTTTGTAGGTGTGTGTGGATGTGGGTGTGTGCAAGTTCAGGTATTGTTCTCGTCTTGTTAGAATACGGCTGAGGCCAGTCTTCGAGTCCCCGGGGCCCTGACGTAAACTGAATGTAAGTGATTTTAGGAACATTTTATGGGATTTTGAAAAAAAAGTATGCAGTGCTTAATTAAGAACAGCTGGGCGGGGGATGGGGGCGTGGGATGGGGGCGTGGGATGGGGGGATTCAGTAGGTCATGAATGGACTTGGAACTGCTGCACACACGCACACTCACGGACTTGCAGAAGGAAAGCAAGGAACGGTCGGAAAGTGTGTGTGTTGTGAGAGCCAGTGAGAATGAGGCTGTCTCCTACTGCTTGCAGCAGAGTCAGTATGGTGACCCTTTTTTTTTTTCTCTCTTTCATATCTTGGTGTGAAAAGCTGATTCCTGGAAGCTGATAGACCCAGCCACAGCTACATTTTTTAGCATTGAGTTTCAAGACGGTTCCATGGCATACTGTGAACATGTTGTGTTCTTCATAGGATACAGATCACCATCCAGTTCTGAGAGAATTCTGTTGTGTGGAAGTCGGGCGAAGGGGAGTGCGCTTTGGACAATCTTGTTAAGCTTGTCACAACCCCCCCCCAAAAAAAAAAAAACAGAAAGAAAAAGAAAAAAAAACCCAGAGGCATATGAGGAGCATTAGCAATTGGGGGATCAGCCAAACTACCATAGCAATTTTTTCTGGAATAGTTTGAAGTGTGCAGCTGCACAATGCAACTTTACCACTGCTCATTATCAGCTAACTAGTGGAATGGAAGCTGATAGGTTGACTTCTCGCTTGGCGCAAGCTCTTAAAACTGCCCAGTGTTTGGAAGGTCTAGGCGCAATGGTATGGTTTCACACAAAAATTGTGCATGATCTCAGAAACGTCTGCTAACTGGCATACCCCCAGTTCTCTTTACCATGAAGAAGGATTTGATTTCAGGGTTGTTGTTTTTTTTCCTTAATGTTTGTTGGCTGTGGGATTATTTGTCTTGGTTCATGATTCTAATGGAGGATCTTCATTCTGTTTGGGGATTCTGTGCCATGTCAGCACAGCCATTTTGAATCACACAGCTGCTGCAGAACAGATTGACATAAGTCGTGTACTGGAAGGTGCCAACTTTGTTCTTTTCTGCCTTCTTGTTGATCTGCCTTCCTGTTAACAAAGGGAGGTAAAGCAAGAAATGGAAGCTTAACTTTCTGACAAAGCATGAATCTAGTGCCAAACTGTGTTTCGCTAAGCAAATTTGGACTGATCATGTCACTTGAAATAGGGAAGTGTTTCTGGCTAACTTTTGAGCAAAATGTTTGTTTCGTGTCTTTATGGGTTTTATAGAGTGGTTGTTCATAATGTTCATTACTGGTAGCTCTGTTGACAAAGAAAAACAGAGAGATTAGAAATGTGCGTTTCGTTTTCCTTTTTTTTGATACTTTTCACCTGGGCTTCTCACTGTGTCTTTCTGTCATTCCAATGCACACATTGATACATGGTCATCTTGCATCATAAGCTTGTGGCTATGCACACCTGTAATTCCTGCGCTGTAGTAACCTTTAACCCCAGAAGAGAAGATAATCAATTGAGGGAGAACAGCTCGGTGAATGATTCAGAAAGCTTCTTTTTATATATAGATCATCTTCTCTTGTGTGGGGCTAGATTTTAATGTAACCAGTTTTGGCTTGTACTCAAGTCATGCATATACAAAGAAGCATGCATATATACACACATGCATGTGCCCACATAGACATTTGCACGCATAAAGGCATGCATACACACACACACACACACACACACACACACCCCACACATATACACACACACTCTCTCTTTTTCTCTCTCTCTCTCTCTTTCTCTGTGTCCCTCTTTTTTCTGTGTCTCTCTTTCACTGTCTCTCTTTCTGTCTTAGTCTGTCTTTTTGCGATGAACAATACATCACAAATGTGTGCTTTTGTTCTTTCCCAGCCAAATTACTGTAACTCTCGTCCTGCTTATTCTTCAGTCACAGAAAGTACTTAAATAATGCAGCCATACTATTCAGATGCTCCAGATCTGTTCATGATGCTCCTCTCTTTCATTCTTCACTGGCTTCCTGTTAAACGATGAATTGATCAAAGACAGTCTATGTAATGTTTCAAGTCTCTAAATGGTCAGACACACTCCAGCTGTCCTCTCCTGGCTGACCCTTACGTCCCCCTGTCGATGCTCTATCTCCATCAAATCCCTTGTTTCCATACCAAGACTTTTGGAGGGTGTTGTTTCTCTTTTCAGGTGCCCTTTGCATGGTGCAGTGCTCCTTTCTCTCTCTGTGCTTCTGCTTCTGCCTCTTCCTTTCAGTCCTCTCTCAAGACGACACTTTCAGCTGACTTGTAGTATCGTTCCTTTTTACTGTGTGTGTGTGTGTGTGTGTGTGTGTGCTTGTTTCAAGAACTTTGTGAGCACATAGGGTTATGTTCAGATTTAGCGCCATGAACATCCGCTTTTACTACTACCAGATTTGATTAGTTTGACAGGAAAACAAAAATTCTGTTGTTGTTGTAAAAACAAAAATTCTGTTGTTGTTTGTTTGATAAAACAAGTGGAAAATCTGTCAGTACTAGTTATTGCACTGAATATACAACCGTCACTGTTGGTTGTCTGACATTCAGAACGCTGTGCGACACAACCTGAGTCTGCACAAGTGCTTCAAGCGGGTGGAGAATGTCAAAGGAGCAGTGTGGACAGTGGACGAAGAGGAGTTCTACAAAAGACGACCTCAGAAACCGGCCAGCAGGTACTTGTCTGTGGTCTGAAAGTCTGGGCACAGCACACCATTATCATTTCCACCAAGGAAGCCGAGAGTTTATCTGCATTGGCTGGTTGGTCGGCTGTGGACAGGATTGTGCGAAAACTTTTGAACAAATGCATGCATTTTGCACCCAAATGGAGGAGATACGTGATTGATTGTTCTTCGTTTTCATTGTTCTAAATGTTGTTTGTCTTACCTTAAGAAGACTGAAGAGGTCGAATCATGTTGTGTTGTGTCTTGTACTTCTGTTCGACGGTACAGTAATTTTTCTTTTTTGTTTGTTTTGAACAGATTTTAACAAAACTTTGTAGAATGATGAAACATACCCTTCTAGTTTAATTGCAGGCTTTCATTTCGATAAAAACAAAAAATTTAGGCTGCATATATGCAGAATATAATGAGTATAGTATGCAGCCCTGTTTATACAATCCTTCAGCCAGTGAGATTAGTCAGAGGTTTGTTTGACAACAGAGAGATGCCACAGATGGACTGTTATTCCTTCTAGTGCGGTAAGCCAATGTAAAAAAAAGAGTGAAGAAGGGAAACTAATTGCAATAGTAATGATTTCATGTGGAATGGGTAGGGAAATAGTGAACTTTTAACATCAAAAATGTACAACGATCAAAATGTCGCGAGGTCACGTTTCATAAGGTTATGACGTCATCATAAATCTATTTTTAGCATTTCTTCACAAATTCGTAAATATAGTCATGTAGCATATCATTCGAAATATCTCAAGGTACTGAATGAACTTTAGATAAGAAAATCATAGAGAGAAGCAAGGCTGAGCAAATATTGCTGAAAATGTACTGAACCTGGAAGCGGTTTTGGGTTTTACAGCTTACGAACATCTGCAGTCACATGCATCATTTTGCCTGGACGTGAACACAAGTGATCACTTACCGCTGCATTGCCCTAGACACATAGACACAGCTGTCAGTTCTAGACAGTGAAATCACCACAAACTGATTTTTAAAAATCCAGGAAGAAATGAACACCTTCAGATGTAATCCAACTTGGGTAGTCTTGCAAGTCCGATCAGCCCGTGTGATCAGCACACTTCATCAGGATTTGCTCAATGACCATATCAGTGCTCAACCCAGCCCAGTACCTGTCACTCCTGTGCAGGACATTCTTTCCATACTGAAAGGCATGGTGGACATCTGGATTGCGATCTCTCAGTTGCTGCATTTGCTGAAGGTATATGTGCACTGATGTGGTATACTGAGAGTGACCTGCCGCAGCCAGGTAGGGCAGCATTCTTTCTAAGACATGGAGATGCAGCATACAATTGCCTGTCCTTTCTGCCTTCAAAAACTGCCGGACTGTGTCCATCATATGCATATACTGAAGCCAAAGGCGGGACAGGCGGCTTCCTTCAAGGTCAGCTTTTGTATCAAGAAGTTTGTTTTCCACTGCTTTTATGTCAGCACTTTCTTTTTCGTCTCTGCAGTATGTTCCTTCTTGGTGACACGGTCATACAAAGACAAGACACTATGAAGGCCTTGGTGCTCTGAAATGCTGCTACTGGGTCCTTCTTTCATTGTTGCAGTTCTTCATCTTGTTCCTGTGGTGAGTCATCGTCATGGATTGGTGATGCCAATGAAGGTATTTCCCCATTGTTTGCGTCTTCAGTGCTGCTGACACTGAGTGTGTTCAAGGGTAAGTTGAAGGTTCTAGATAGAATCAGTGCGTTGAGCACAGCATCTACGAGGAAATGTCCACAGACAGCTCTGAAACAGACTTGCCGCTTACCATATGGATGACCGAGTTTTGAGCATACACCACTTCCAAAACTTGCTCAAGTCCAGATCCTGCCATGAGTTTTCCAATGCAACCAAGGCAACTCATTTCGCAGTGGAATCCTCCCAGGCGAAGGACGATGGAATGCAGCGCACTGCTAGCTGGCTCATGATCAGTGATCATCGTTGATTTCCACCAGAGTGGTTGGCCGAAGGTCAGAACTGGTGTGCAGTTGTAAACGCTAGTCAGTGATGAGACCAAGTGCAGTGTGGAGAATGTGCAGCTCGTATTTGTTGGGTCCATGTCTATAATCAGGTGAAATATGAAGCTGCTCTGACCAGGGTAGTTTCTGTTACTTACAGTTTGCATCAGCCCAGACCAACCTGGACGTGGGGAACGGAGAGACTAGGAAATTTTCCACAGAATATCCAGTTGCCTGGTTCTGTCATCAGTACTGAAGTTTTGTAATACTTCATATGCCAATGGAGACAAGGCGCAGAGGCTTCAAAATAGTGAATGGGAATTTTGCCAATTGCTGAAATTTTTTCTGGCGATATGTTTACATCACGATGGACAGCTTTGCTTTGTTTTGTACCAGGGGTCACGGCGCCAATAATGCCCATACCATGAAAGGTACTAGTCCCATCAAGCGTCCTGACCTGATGGTCCACATTGTCAGCCACAAACTGGATTAAGCTGTTAGGGTTGACGCCCCCAAATCTCTTCCCTGCTCGGCAGCAGCACACATTTCAAGCAAATTAATCTCGGTGTATGAAGAACCAAAACCAAGTCTGAATTCATTCAACAATGTCTCTGGAGCTAGTCAGGTGGCGCATGGCAACTCCAAGTGCAATCTGAAGGGGTGGGATGAGGACTTTTGGCCGAGCTGCTTGCATCAGTCAGTGCCTGACCTAGAGAAGCAATTTTCAAGTTAGGATCTTTTTCCCTTTCCAGCACGGTTCTAAGAAAAAGAAGCGATGAGGATGGTAGATAGTCTAAATTTCTTGTAATGTCTGAAATCTCTGATGCTGATGGATATTCTGTTTTTGAGGTGTCAGCGGTTTTTTTTATTTATACCTGACAGAAGTAATCTTGCTGCTGTTTTGATTATTCTGGGTTTTTTTTTCTTTCTCATTCTTTCTCAGTGTCTTTTTCTCTGTTGAACTTTGCAAACTGCGCAAGGATTTTCCCCTAAGTTGATCTTAAGGTGTTGACATTTTGTTTACCTCTGATGCAGATAATTATTGCTTCATCTCCAAAGTGGTTTGTGATTTTCTGCCGCATGTATTTATGTCTGTGTAAGAAGTGCCCCCATCTATAAAGTGCCCTTCCATCTATTTACACAAGTCAGTGATTGTGATCTGCTCATCATCATTTTCTTTAAAAAAAAAAAGAGAATGACACGTGTGAAGGCTTCGACACGATGTGCATCTCCAGGTCTCCCTTTGTTGGCACATGCAGTATCTGCGGTTTCTTCCTCTGAAGAACTCAGGAACGCCTGTGGGATTTCTTTCAGTGTTCTGAAATTTACACTGCACTGCTTATGATATACAACATCTGCAGCATGAAGATCAATGACAGCTTTTATTCTTCCAAGTGCAGTGTGAGCCCACTGGTCTTCTGGTCCTCGTTGCAAACAAATGTCTTCAACATTTTACTGGAAACTAAATGTCCTGATCTAGTAAACGGAGATGTTTCCTTTCTTACATCTTTAACAGGCTGTGCACAAAGAGGCCATCATTGGAAATGTCAAACTTCACCTGTTTGGATCTAAGTACTAAGTTATTTGGATCTTCAATGTCCAGAGCCTCTCTCTGTCGTTTTAAATCGCGCTTGATAACGTTCGAGTTTGCAATACGCCTGACGACACACTTTATGTACAGTTTGTCCAACGTAAAAATGTTATTTTTTTTCTCAATTTTCAAATGGCATGCATTAAGGAAACCTGCAACACCTTTTTCAGTCTGCTTCACTGTTTCTTGACAGTTATGATGAAGTGCTTCTCCACACAGCACACACGCGGACTCACAACTTGTAACTGCGGAAAAGAAAGATAGACTATCTAAGTTGTAACTTCTACGTAAATATTTCTTAAGTTTTATTCTCATCTGATGTACGTGTGTGTGTGTGTGTGTGTGTGTGTGTGTGTGTGTGTGTGTGTGTGTGTGTGTGTGTGTGTTTTGACGATGGTTGCTGACCATACATTCCAGTGAGGACTGCGTGGAGGGAAAGTTGTGTTGATGCAGTAGGACGAAATATAAAAACCACTGATATACAAGACACAGATGACAAACAGTCTTGTATGTACTCACTTTGTTATGTATGTTGTTATATGTGAAACTTACACATCGAAATCAGTTCTATTCACCAAAGTGGGATTCGCTGGTGTCGGAAACAGTTGCCGCCATCACTTCGCAGTTGAAAATGTGGGTGGCGCCACGCCCTGTAAGGAAGATGACGTAGCGCGCACAGCGCGAGCAGCAGAATCCGGCTACAGCAGACGGTCGGCGTCGGAGTGCAAAATAATGCGTCAAAAATGATTTAATTTCGAAGTTTTCGGTACCTCGCGACGTTTACTTTCTTCTACTTTTTTGATATGTTATTTGTCATATTTTTCTCTAGCCGTAGGTACAAGTTTGAAAACTATTGCTTTTTGTTCTTTGGGAAATACAATGACTGACGGCACTATTCTGGGAAAACTTCTTGATGAGCTGTGTTGTCAGCTAGATGAGATGTTTTGGATCGGAGGAGAACGAATGGGAGGAAATGTCTGTGTGTATGGCATGGGGGCAGGGGATAGTGAAAGTAGTTTGAGTGTGTGTTGGTGTTTGCCGATGGTGAGTGTTGGTGTATGCCGATGGTGAGTGTTGGTGTATGCGATGGTGAGTGTTGGTGTATGCTGATGGTGAGTGTTGGTGTATGCCGATGGTGACTACACATGGCATTGAGTTGTGGATACAAGTTACTGCTCTTCAGAAACCGTGTTCACTATTATTACTGCTATGATTGCATGTCTGTGTATTTCTATGGATGGGCTTGAATGCTTTGAACAACGGATGAAGTGCACCGTATACATCAAGTTAATGATAGAGTTTTGTGCTTTCCAGCAATGCCAAGACTCCCTCCATGAGTGACCCGTCCTCCTTTAATGAAGCCATCAATGCCACTGTCAGAGTAAGTCTGCTACACTCAAAGTCGTTCTGTCCCTCAGCCTGTCTGTACTAATGTACCTGCCGGCGAATAGGCAACAGCATTGGAAGATCTTCCCATGAAAACTACACAGTTTTTGTGTGCAGAGTTTTCAGCAGACATGAAAATTTGAGTGAGCTCAATGATAAGGGGTGGTTCTAGGGAGTCTGGGTACAAGTTTGAATTCTGTATTCCCTGTAGGCACAGTCCGCAGTTTAAAACTTCGTACAATCCTGACAAAGGTCCCAAATGGAGACCTCTCCCGCAACTCCAAGTCCTTCAACTCCTAGCAGTCTCACAGATCACTCTTTCTCAGACAATCAGAATTCCACACCCTATCCTTTTAACCAAATTACTCAGAATGAAAAGTTACCAAGACTACTAGATTACTGTTTTGGTGTGCGAGGGACAAGGAGGAGGGGGGGGGGGGGGGGGGGGGGAATAAAAAAAAAACCGAACAGATAAGCAAACAAACAAATAAAACCCACTGCCCTTTAATTTCGTCAAGATAAACTAGCATCGTACACTGATGTGTGTATATCTGTGTGTTGCTGCTGTTTGTGATTTGCTGTTGTGGCCACTCACCTGTATTGTGAAGTCTGGGCACACAATCTGACTCGTCCTGTCATTTTCACCAAATCCACTGTCACCAAGTCGCACAGTCTTCAGTATAAGATGTTATTGATGTGGCAGCACTTGGGCCTCTAAATCATCCACAGGCATGTAAGAAACACCCGTCTGTGTCACTGTTATCATGATTATCTATTCCATTTTTTACAAAGATGAAAACAATCTTTTTAACTCTTTCTGGAGGCTGTGGACATGATGGCTGGAGGAAGGGAAGCAACTTGGTCAGCAAGTTGTGTCTTTATGAAGTCTGCTGTCACTTTGTACTTCAGTGGTGAGTTGTAATGGCAGCCAGCTGGCTTGGAAACGAACACAGTGTTTTTACGAACACAGTGTTTTTAAACAGTATTAGTAGCATTTGTGGGAGACTACTGCAGAAAATGCAACTAATTAAGAGTCATGGTGAAATTTTGATGGTAAATGAATGTAGGGGAAATCTTGAATTTGCATCATGTGGATGCACATGCACAAATAGATATACAAGCATGCACACAACACACACACACACACACACACACACACACACACACGCACGCACCCTCTCTCTCTCTCTCTTTCTTTGTCTTTCTCTCTCTTTCTGTCTCTCTCTCTCTCTGTCTCTCTTTCTCAATGGAAATTTTCTGTGCAAAATGTGCAATGTATTAGAAGACGAGGAGCATGTTATAAACCATTGTATTTTATACACAAATTAAGGCAGAAATGTTTGACTTGTTAATGATCAGCCATTCATTAATATATTACAAAATGATCGTTTGGAAATCCGTAGGCTGTGTATGTTCCTTTTTGATGCTTTGAGATAGACAGGATTTCATGGAGTTTAAGAGAAATCAATAAGAATGCGGCCATGCATTACATATGACAAAGTTATATCAACTTCGGCCATGCATTACATATGACACAAGTTATATCAACTTCATACTGTTCTTGTTGTTTTTGTTTTCCACGATCGCGGGACATTGTGATTTGTTTGCCCATTCTAGGGCTGATGCGAAGAATTAAAAACCCCCCCTTATTTCTCTTCCTTCTTCTCTCTTCCTCTCTTCTCTTTTCTCTCTCTCTCTTCACACACACACACACACACACACACACAACACACAACACCACACCAAAACACACACACAAAATAAGACCCTAGATAGAATCGACAGTGCGTGGAGGAGTTCATGTTCTGATGGGGAGGGGATGGATCCTCCACAAAAAACCACACACACACACCAACAACACACCACACACACACCTCACACACAGAGAGCACACCACCAATTGTCTATATCAATAGTTTGTAAAAAGACTTAAATTATATACATACTAACTACACCCACACACACACACAAACACACCCCACACACACACCCCACAACACACACCCCACACAGACAGACACACACACACACACACACACACACACACACACACACCACACACCCCAAAACATATCCCCCAGGCCATGCCCTGTGTGAGGCTCCCAGGGGGGAGGCCTTTTTGGGCCCATGATGGCCCAAAGGGACATGGCCCGGACCTGTCCCTCAAGTCCGCCTTCTCCAGCTCTTCGCACGACGGACTAGTGGCCATGGCCAAAAGCCCTTTGGGGGTTTAGGTGCACAAACACCCAACAGTCTTTTCTCTTCACTGCTCTAATTTTAATTCATTTTTTTCTACTCATCTGGGCTGACATAATATTTTTGCAGAATGAATGTTCTTTTAGAGTGCAGAATAATTTGAACTTTTGAAAGTCTTTTTTCTTTTTTAAACTTCTGCCCTCTCCACCACCTGCACCCCGTCTCCTCTCCCTCCTCTATCCCTCCCCCATCCCTCAAAAAAAGATCTAATCATATGAAACTTTGAATAAAATCTGATAATTTATTTAGTTTGCTTTGCATTGTGTGTGTGTGTGTGTGTGGGGTGGTGTGTCGTGTGTTGATGTTTAAAAGGACCATTTTGGCTTGGTGGCATACCTGATGACAGAAAAAGCTGGATCCCCCTGTGACCTTGGTGTTGATTCTGGATCTCTTGGTTGTTTCATACATTGGCATGGGATGTCCCGGTGAGTGCAGTTGCACCTGGGCAGTCCTAAAAACTGGTTTTCTTGGCTGTCATGACTAAATCAGCAGCACCTGGGACTCTGAACTGTCCTGTTGTGTCGAATAGACAGTGATCTGTCTCTCTCTTTCGTATTCATACTCATCATGAGCTCAAAATTAAAAATTGAAAAACAGTTTTGAGGACGAATTTAAATTTTGTGCAAGTAGGAGCCGCTTTTGCCACAACTTTTATCCTCAAATGGCTCAGTTCAGTGCAGAAAGGTTTCCCCAATCATCTGTATTTTGGAGATAGGGGGGTGGGGGGGGGGGGGGGGGGGGGGGGGGGGGGGGGCTGTAGCCCAGCATTACTCCTGTTCATTCCAGTACTCCACGACACTGTGGTTCATGTGCATGTTGGTGTGCATGCATGCAGTGGGGTGTGTGTTTTTTTTATGTTTACGCTGCATTGTTGTGTGTCTGTGCGAGTTTGTGTTTACCACATTTATGCTGTGTACATGAAATGTTCAGGATGAAAAACAGAGAAATGTGCACACTGCGCTGCTGATCTTTTTGTTCTATTTTCATTTTATTATGAGTGATTGTGTGTATGCTACCTGCGTGCACACCTGTCTCCCTTTCCCGTCTTATTATGAGTGATTGTGTGTATGCTTACCTGCGTGCACACCTGTCTCCCTTTCCTGTCTGTTGCTACATTAAATTCTTGCGGTATTGTGTCCTGCTGCCAGGGATGAAAACATTCTGAGGAACATCAAACGGGAGGCAGGGCTGGACCCCGGACACGCCCACGTTCCTCGACGGCCCCATCATCCCCAACGGCATCACCTCCAAGCTCCATCCCCAGCATTCCACCTCCCCTCCCTCCAAACGTGGCCTGGTCCCTATGCGAGATGACAGCCTGGCCAGCAGGGGGCTCTGTCAGGGGCAGAGCCCGTCGTCACCGCGAGGCCCCGACAGGGAGCAGGATGCCACAAGCTCCACCGGGATGTCCCTGAAAGACCAGGAAGGGGGCAGAGACCAGCGCGGCAGCATGGCATCACGGTCCATGGTCGATTACCCTGATGACCTCCGTGATGACCCCCATGAGCGCTCGGAACGGGGAGAATCGTTTGGCAGCCGTATTGTTGATGGAGGGCCAATGTACGAAAGGGAACGCACTCGGCAAGAGAACTATGATCATGAGTTGCCGTACAGAGGGGGTAACGAACAGCAGCTGATCGAGGAAGGATCTTTCGACAAACCGTTACACCCATCAAGCCGACCGCCAGTTGAGTGATGAGGGTGACTACGAGAGAGATCTCACTGACAGGCATTTTCAACAGAGGCCATGGGAGGAGGAAAACTACGACAGAGAGCTGGGTGAAAATCACCACTACAGCAGGGACGCAAGCTACCAGGAGGACTATGAGAGAGAGCTGGAGGACCAGCCATGCTATGACAGAGAGGTAGACGACCAGCCACGCTATGACAGAGAGGTAGACGACCAGCCACGCTATGACAGAGAGATAGACGACCAGCCACGCTATGACAGAGAGATAGACGACCAGCCACGCTACGACAGAGAGGTAGAGGAGGAGAGATGTCAAGAAGAGCTGGAGCAAGAGAACTACGAGAGAGAACTGGGCGACTGTGAAAGCTATGGCAGAGACGGGGGACTATAATGAGAACCAAGGAGGGACACGCCTCAGCAAGAGATTTATGACACGGATATGCATGATGACTACGACGAGTTTTCTGAACCGAACCTGCGAGAGAGAGAGGATGATGTCCAGAGAGACATGATGGCCGACGGGGAGTCCGACCCCATGGGACAGAGGATGAAGGAAGCGGAGATGAGGGAGGACCAGGAGCGGAGAGGATGGAGGAGGGGGAGGAGGAAGACAAAGACGAGGGGCTGAGAATAGAAGGGCCTCAACCCAGCCTGGAACCTCCGGAAGACGATGACAGTCTGATGAACAACCTCCCTGCCTACCCCATGTCATCACATCTGCACCCCCTTACCTCCTAATGCCCCCTTCGTTGGCAGTGTTCCTGGGCAGTTGGTACAAAACTGTGTGCGTGCCCCTTTTTGTTTGTGTATTCAGATGCTGAGGCAGTAGATGTGCACGTGGGGAGGACCTCGCAGCAGACCTCAACAGCTGGAGAAGCACTCTCAAGAAACAGCTGCAGATTGGCGAAGATTAACTGACAGCTGCTGCAGCAGAAAAGCAAGCCTGCAGAAATGGGATGACAGCCAACAAACCAGTGTCAGCATACAGATGTGACCGCTGCGACAGAGACTGCCGCTCTCGCATCAGTGTAGGCGACGCTGCTCGGGGCAAGTAAACGGCCCGTACAGACGGCTAAATCTTAGGTCGGATATACTCTATCCATGGTCAGCTACAACTGAAGGAGGCCTACTAGACTACTAGATATGCACGGTGCACCCAATGCCTCGACCTGTGTGTGGGCAAGGAATAGAATTGTTGAAAGCCCAGATTTTCCACTACACAACGGCTTGATAGGGCAGTGGATGCACATCAGATGCTGAGACAGTCAACTGCCTGTGAAAAAGACGGACTGTTTTATCCCACTTCATGTGGGAGACCAAGGTTACCTCCTTTCTCACCACCATTGGCTTCACTGGCACCTGCCTTTTCTTGTTTTATTTCTTTACTTAAAGAAGACAACCAAACCCTGGTTGGTGTTTTTTTTTTTTTTGGGGGGGGGGGTTCATTTTGAGATAGGTGATTGAAAACGTTACTTGAATTTTTTTTTCCTCCCCTCCCCTCAACTCCCCTTCTTCCAAATTTGGTATAACTCTGCAATTCACCAAATGTGCTGACAGGTGGGTCGGCCGGTGGTGGTTGTGTTGGATCGTGCACAGTTGGTGTGAATCACTTCGTCCCTAGTCCACTCAGGCATCGCTCTCTCAGGCCACCACAGCAGTCTCCATGGCGATTATTGCCCTCACTTTATTGAATGTACAGCATGATTTTATCGACCATGGAGCAACTGGACGTCAGGTGATGAACTTACTTTGGCTTTGGTGAAAGCCAGTGAATCATTATAAGAGGCAAGTATGTTGAAAGATGTAGCTGTTGACCATTTTCAAATGTCCCTTGATGTTCTTTGAAGGACCATTGATTCACGTATTCTTTGTCTTGTGAGGCAGAAGATCGGTTGTGGTCCGGATGTACAATGGACCATTTTTTTTTTTTCTGAAATAATTTGTGTAATCACCGGAGCTGGAAATAACGGAAACATATTTAGATAGACTGTCCAAGATCGTTGTTTTAGTGTAAACGTTTTTGGTTAATTTGTTTGCCTCTTGAACCCTGAATGGATGTGTTTTTGGTTCACAAACCCTTTTCATCATGTACGTGCGTTGGGGACCTCAACTGTGTCCATGTTTGTTATTGCTTGATGTTATCAAAGAATAATTATTTTATGCAAATCAAATTTTACCAGCACAATCATTTTTATCTCAGAGGATCATTTGACAATATTTCCATTTAATTATTTATAGTGTTGAAGCGGTACTTCATATTTTATTTTTTCTGTTGTAATTAATATCAAGTCCTCACAGTCTCAAGGGCCTGGGCATGGGAATTTTCTTTTTTTTTCTTGTCAAAACCAGAAGAGTTGATCTCATTATTGGGACGTTAAATATAATACCTCACTGATCCTGGTTCCCAAGGTCCATTTCACCTTAATGATGATGATAATCTTAGCTGACTATGGTGAAGACGGCAAGTCACATCGCACGTGTCTTGCTATGTGAATATTCATGTACATATCATGTTGTGGGCTAATGACCTAATCTACCAGTTGTCTCATTTATGTTAGTATTGTTTACTTGATTGTTGATGCAGTTTACATGTGTTGTGTGTGTGTGTGTGTGGTTGTTTTGTGTGTGTGTGTGTGTGTGTGAAAAGGAAGAAGATAATTCAGCTCTATCCATGGAAGCCATGAGTAAATTTGTATTTTGTTCTTTGCAATATGTAAGGGATGGGATTTCTTTTTCTTTTTTTCGTCATTGTACAAAACCAGATTGTTTTTTGTTGTTGTTGTTTTTTCTTTCGTGTTCTAGTTGTACATGGGTCTGCTTGTTTTTATGTATATTTATGTATGAGTGTGCGTTTTTTTTCTCTATCTTGTTTTGTGAGTATACATCTATGTGTATATGGGCATCTGTTTGTGTGCCTGTAATGTGTGTGTGTGTGTGTGCAACTTGGTTGTTGAAACAGATTAAAGATGTAACCAGCACTCGTTGTGACTGTTGTAAATACAGACGGGGGCCATAGTATTGCTGTTGATTGGATAGTGTGGAGCAGGTTTCTTTGTCCATGTGTACAGGAGCACCAGGTTTGGCTGGCGACCCATGTCCCTGTCGTAGTCACAGGTTCTTCCGAACGTCTTGATTCGGACAGCTGCTGTGGCAGGATCTTCAGTAACAGGAAGGAGTAGTGAATAGTTTGTATCTTCCATTATCTTACTCTGCCTCTTTGCTCTCCTTCACCAACCCCCTCCCCCCCCCCCCCCCCCCCCAACCCCCCAACCTTAGTCCCTTTCCTCTATTCAAATTCCTCACTTGTACCTCAGATAATGATAATGATAATCGTAATGATAATGATAATACGGTGAAAGTTCTCCTAGTCAAGGTATGGTGTTTACAGTTTAAAGAGACCGCACCAGGGCTGTAAGGAAGTTATAAATGGAAAATATATATATATATATATATATATATATATATATATATAAATATATATTTTATATATTTTATTTTAAATGCCAGCGTAAAAAAAAATCTGTACCAAGCACTGAAACGAAAAGGCTGATCTCAAAAAGAATGGCACTAATCATATTCTCAAGTCCAATCAAATGAAAAATATGGATCATCTGGGAACAAGATTTTAATAGAATGCAGACACTTCCCCAGAAAAGACCCTCACGCTTGGAGGCAAAATGCCCTTTCTTTGAAGACTTTTTTCCCCCCCAAGAATCATATTTCTTTTCATCTGTTCACAAAACTTGAATCTCCCAGTTTTGACTCCCGTATATTAAAGTTCCTAAGACCCAGTTTTGAAAGATTTGTAGAGCTACTTGTTGTTAAGAACCATGATTGATTTGATTTTTTTTTTCTTCAATTGTCAGCAGTGAGAACATTAATGGGTCCCACGTAGGTTCAGCATGCAAAGAGTTAGGGAAGAGTAGCAGGGGGGAGGGGAGGGTGGTCACAGTGAACCTCACATGGGCCTTAATCTGCTTGTGGGCAACGCCGACCCCAAGGTCACACTGACCTCCAGAGTACTTAAAGCCCTCCAGGGATGTCCACAGCAGCAGGGCAGCAGTGGGAGATCTCTGATTGAATGTGCGGTGCTTTCCTCTTTCCTTTGTTGGCATGATCACATGTTCTAATGATAGACGCCCGATTCATTGGATCGGATGTTGTGGCTTTAACATGGGGTTTGAACATACGTTTTGTGTTCATGGATTGATCTGAACCGATTAGGCATGTGTGCACAGTAAGGGTTTTTTGTTTTTTGTTTGTATGACAAACGCTGGAGTTTGAGGGTCAACGGTTGCTGAGCGTGGAGGATGGTGGTAGCGAGTACAGGTTGGCCCCCTAAGTCAGCTGCAGATTGAAAAGAAAGCTGGCTCGTTGAAATGGCCTTATCCTCTCTCATCAACTGCCATTGTTGTCTTCATCTCTGATCTAGCACCTTTTGCCGACTTCATTCATTTCATCGTTATGTAATGTGTGTAGGCGGGCTGAGGTTTGCACTTGTGATACGTTTCGTGGTACGCCTGAAAACGTTGTTGGTGATGGGGATAGCGCTCTTCCCAGTTTTCTGTCATGTCATGTAGTCTCTCGCTGTCCCACTCCCTTTTGTTCACGTCCCATTCGCCTTGTCTGTCTTGAGGGGGAAAACGAGGAGTTTTCTCTGTTTTACACTCTCTGCTTTTAAAACTGCCCAAAGCTGCGTTAAGAATGACTTGGCTCAAATGCGTATTTTGTCATGGATGTAAATGATGTGGTCTTTGTGGTGACCAAAATGTATGACTGCGGGGAAAGAAAAAAATTTTTTTTTGCTTTGATTTTAAAAATTAGAGGGGTTTTTCCCCTTCGGGGTAAAAAAACTATGTCGTCATGTGCAAAAAGGCTCGGGTAGGGTCGGGGGTGGGGGGTGTTGGGGGGTTTTTTCACCCTCGAATAATACCGCTCGTTTGCATTGCATTGGGAAGGGGGCTGTTTATGGAGTTTTTTTAACCCGTCCTATCACACAAGCAGTGAAATTTTTCCCCGGGGGATAAAGTTTGGATGCAAAAAAAATTTGTTTTGTGAAGGTATGTTTCTATAGAGGGCATAATTTTTGTAGGTCTCGGACCAGATGTATAAAAAGATGCCAAAGTTTTGGGCCCAAGCAGACATTGAATAGGGGGACGGTCTCTCATGCCCCCGTCTCTTGAGCTTGCCCCGGTCAGGGCTGCCACTCCAACACTTCCTTCATTTTGTTCACAAAGAGGGGACTCAAAACTGGGAATAACTAGTACTGTGGAAATTTTTTCCCGGAAGTTGGAACATATCCCCCCCCCGGTTTGCCCCTCCCACCTTTCCCCCAAGTTGTGGGTTCTTGTCGATGGTTTCTGTCCAGGAGGGGGGAAAAATTCGTGTGGGGCGGGGTGCATAAGTTGTGTATTTTAGTCGGGGTTAACCCCCAAAGGGTTATTTTTTGCACCATACACGATATGACACTCATGCGCCCATCAAACATTCGCCTCTCTTGGGAATGGGTGTCACGCTTGTTCTCTCCTAACACGTGAGAAAAGAAATGCAATTTCTTTGCACTTATAATTAATCATGAACAATCAAATCACACACAATAAAATTTTCGAACTAAAGTAAATTTTCCTAATCCGGGTTTATAAAATGACTTTTCCCTGGCCGGGTTTTTTTACCACAAAACCCGTTTTTACACCCCCCAGTTCTTGAAAAAAGTCTCTTCACGCCCTTCTTCAGCACTGCTTGATGGTGATGCCTTGGTTGACTGGCTCCGGGTTCAGGACGGGTCTTCGTGGCGTCTCTGGGATCTCGAGTCGAACTTTTTTTTTGTCTTCTTCACCCCCCTCTGGGTTCAAATTCTTTGTCTGTCTTCACCCCTCTGGGCTTAAAAATTAGTTTCTTCTCTTCCGTTGTCTTCAACCCCTAAGACCTTGCTGTTCTTCTATTTCCCAGACCGTTTCTTCGCCCCTTTTCTCTGTCCTGCTCCCCCCTTTCCTCTCCCCTTTTCCCTTGCCTTTTCTCTCCCCTTTCTCCGGTGTTGTCCCCGCCGTTTTTTCCCCCTCTTTATATAGGGAGGGAAACAAAGGTTTCCCCTTGGGCCTGCCTTTGTCCTGCGTTCTAAAACCCCTAGTTCAAAGTACCCGAATTTCCATGTACTTCCCCAACTCAGCTTTTACAACACCCTCCCTAATTGATTGCAACAAACCTTGCCCCAGATGGCATCAAATTCCCCGCGCTTCGGTGGTCAGTTAACACGAAATTTTTTAAAGGGGGTTACTACAACCTCCACACGCATTAGCCAGCCTGACAATAAAACCCAACACGTGACCCACGGCAATACCCTGAACAAACCCAAAAGGCCCCCCTGTTTTCCCTGATGTTTACAAAAGAACCTAGCTGCGGCATTTGCATCATTGGGGCCCCGAGGTCGTAGTGGTTAAAACCTTCCCCTTTCCCCACTGGGCGGTTCCGAACTCTCCCCTGGTGTTGTTTGCATTGACCACTTCGGCCGTGTGCGGGGGTAACGTACCCTGGTTTAAATTTGGTCAATTACTTTTTTGTATCCCACGTACAATGCCCCTTTGTCTCCAAGCGTTAAATGCCTTTTGTGGGGTTTCACGTCCTTGACAAATTCCCCCCACTCGAAGACTTGCCCTGCATTGGCTAAAATTAACTTAAAGGAGATGAAATCATAATTTCCCCCTTTAACCAGGTAATAGGGCCCTTCTTAAGCCTCTTCACAGAGAACGCACGAAAGTTTTGGTCTTGCAAAAAAAAATTATAGAAAAAAAAATAAAAAATACACTTCAAAGCAATTTTAAACAAAACTAAAAATCTCCCCAGCTAAAAAGTGGGGGGGGGGGGGGGCAAAAAAAACCATTATGTTTCACGGAAATTCCTCCCCTTTTTCTACATGGCCCGCAACCGCCCGTCACGATACGCGGACATGCAAAGCCCACTCACCACTCCCTGATTCCCGGGCGACCTTTTATTTGGCAACTTTTTGGTCGACCAGTCTGCCCCCTTTCTGTACACACCCTTCCCCCGTGGCATGGCTGCATTGTGAAAAAAACGCCTGATTCCCCAAGGATCCCGGGCAATTTGTTTTCGCGTCCCTTTTGTGTGGTCTTTTCCGAGAGGGCCCCGTGGCTGAGCACATTTTTCCCGGCTTCACGCCTTTTGCGTTGCGTAGGCACAACGATCTGCTTCTTTTTTTTCCCGAACGCGAATGGGTAAAAGTTCGGTACAATATCCCGTTCTTAACTCGAACCCGTTGTCCCCCTCATTAAAATTTTTTTTCTGCCCTCTGAAGCAAAAAACCCAAACTTTTTTTCGAGCGGTAGCCCCCTTTTTGTTCTCCCGTTGTGGGGGGGTTGTCTCCCGGACACGCCCCCAGTGCTTTCTAAAGTGTGTGCCCCCCGGGGCCTTTCCCCACGTGGTTTTTTTCTGATTCGACACGAAGTAGCGTTGGGTTTGTACCCAGTGCTCGTGATTTTTCCCAATCACTGAATACGGCGGCTTTGGCGGCCAACGCCTGAAAAACCCCCACTTGTTTTGGTGTGCAATAAACAATGGGCGTTCTGAATTTCTATTTTCCCATCTTTTGTTTCCCCCTTGTGTTTTACCTGTGAATTGCCCTTCCCAAACCGGGACCCCTTCCCAAAACCCCAGTGCCCAGAGTTTTAAATGATGAACAACATTGTCACCTTTTGCCTTGTGACATCCTGTTATCGCCTGTTTTGTGAACCAACAGCACAATCCAGACAAAAAAACACGTCTTTTGTTTCTTTTTTTCTCCCCTTCTTTTGGCCGATCCTCTTTGCGTGCTTTCGGGGCCGAAATCGGCAGTTCTACCCAATTTTGTCTTATCGCACGAAAAAAGGTACGCTCTTCCTGCCCGTGGTATTGGTTTTCCCCCCTTTTTTGCTCACGTGCGTGTGGGCCTTGGGTGTGTATGCTGACATTGCGCGGTCATGTGTGGCCTGCTGTCTCTGAATTGTTCAGGCTTTCCCTTTTTTTGGAATCCGCCCCGTTCCGGGATTTTCTCCTGTTAAGTACCTCGCATTGTGGTTGCCCTTTTTCCCTTTAAGTGGGTTGTGAGGCCCCCTCCCCCAAAAACCTTTAAGTTCTGTTCCCTTTTTACCGTGTTTGGGCCTCGAATCCTGTCCCCTCAATCAGTTTACCCATTTTTGAAAATTGTGGTTGTTAACTCCGAATGGTGTATGTTCACCCCGTTTGTTTTCGCCCGCGAAAACTTAGCCTAAAAATTCTTCAGTCAAATCTTTGCCTTTTTGCACGCGTTTCACCCTTTTCAAAATCTCTTGATCCCTTTGGGTAGGGGGGATACTGTTGTAAAGCACGACCTGTCAAAAAAGGCGACAGGGTTTTTTGCCCCAGTTATCTTCGGGCCAGCCTCGTGTCGGAACCGATTCAAACGATGATTAGGCGGATTTTCAGTTTCTTCTTGAACAGTGGGATTTAAGTTAGGTGGAACTTTTTCGCGGCCTACTTTATCAGAAAAATGGTGTTATTTCCTGCGTTTTCAGACTTTTTCTTTCAAAATCATTTTTTTGGCTAAAAACTGATTCTGCTTCTGCTTCCCCCCCTTCTGCACTTCTTTAGCTTGGCGCTGCACTCTGCATTGCTTTTGCTTGGGATGCCTTTCTGCCTCGCTCTTGTCTGGCGCTGCACTCTCTGACTGCTTCATTTTTTCAGTGCACTCTTGGTCTCTGCTTTGCTTTGCCTTGACGCAGCGTTTCAGTCTTTGCTCTAGCCCCCAGCATCTGAGTTTTTTTTTGCAGGTCGAGTGTTCCTTTTCAAAAATTTCCTTCTTTTAGCCTTTTTCCCCCTCTCAGTCTTTGCTGGTTTTTTAATGTTACGCGTTCATTCTGTTATCCATTTCTTTCCCCAAACTTTTGTTTTTTGGGGGTAAACTTTTCCCGCCCTCTTTTTTTTGTATGTTTTAGCCCACTAAAACAGTTTCGCTTTAAACCCAGTTAAAAATTGGTACCGTTTATCTACAAACGTTACGAGTACACCCCCCAATGGTGTGTTCCCAAAACAAAGGGGCCTTAATTTTTAACACGCTTTGTGGGTTTTGACTAGAACCCCGTTCTTGTTTCTTGAACGACCCTGATTTAAAACAACCACCCCCCACAAATCTATAACACTCAAGAAATGGAAAAAATTGAAAAAGGGTAATTAAAATTGCCTTTAGTGGAGCTTCCCCCAGTACTACTTAGTATCATTTGTTTCCCCCCTGAAACTAAATTTTGGGCCCCTGCAACCCTGGCAGGCTCGCACTTTTTCCAGGACGGGGGAAATCGTGTGGTTTGCTTGGGTGCCTAGTTGATGTATTATTATTGGCTTAACCACAGGTTATCTTTGACTATACCGATATGCAACTCTGCGCCATCAAACATTTGCCTTCTTGGGAATGGGTGTCACGCATTCGTCTTCTCCCAACACGATGGAACAAGAAAAGCAATTTCATGTACTTTAATTACTTTAACATAAAATCACCACAATGAAATATCAGAAAATTAAAAAAATCAAAATTCCCAATCCCGGGTTATAATAAAAATGATTCTTACCTGGCCGGTTTTCCACAACAACCCGCTTTCACCCAACCCAGTTCTTGAAAAAAGTCTCTTCACGTCTTTTCGCATGCTTTTGGTGTGCCCTTGGTTTACTGGCTCCAGGCTTCAGGATGGGTTTCGTGGTCGTTCTGGGATTCGACCTGAACTCTTCTTCTTGTTTCTTCACCCACCCCTGGGTTTAAATTCAGTTTGTCTGTCTTCACCCCCCCTTGGGGTTCAACTTGTTTCCTTTTTTCCCCCCCTTTTCTAACCCCAAGCCTTGCTGTTTTCTATTTCCGACCCGTTTTTTTCGCCCTTTTCTGTCCCGCTACCCCTTTCCCCTTTTTCTTCCCCTGCCTTCTCTCTTCTCTCTCTCCCGGTGTTTCTCGACACGTTGTTTCCCCCGTTTTTGGGGGGAAACAAAGGTTCCCCTTCGGGGTGCCTTTGTCCCCGTGCTTCTCAAACCCTGTTCACAAGTACCCCGAATTCTCCCCTCGCTCATTCCCCCATTTAGCTTTTTAAAACCCCCCTACTAATTGTTAGCAAACACACACTTTCCCCCATGGACTCGAAAATTCCCCGCTTCGGTGGTCAGTTAAAAACCTTTAAATTTTTTAAGGAGGGGTTATACAACCCCCCAAAAGCATTACCCGCCCGACATAAACCAAACAGTGCCCACGGGAAAACCATCTGAAAAAATCCAAAGGCCCCCCCCGCTTTAAATGACTGTTTTTACAAGAATCAGCTGACCGGCTTTTGCACTCACTTGGGGGCCCCCCAGGGCGTAGTGGTTTCAAACCCCTTCCCCTTTTGCCATGGGCAGGTCGAACTTTTCCTAGGTGTTGTTTGTCTTGACCATTGGCCGTGTGCGGTGGGTAACGACCCGGTTAAATTTGGTCAATTACTTATTTGTTAACACGTACAATTCCCTTTTTCTCCCAAGGTCTAATGCTTTGGGAGGCTTCACGCTCCTTTAAGTTTCCCTGTCCTTTTTGCAAAGTCGTCAGTTGTTGTTGTTTTTATTCCCTCCATCGCCCCTTGTGGAAGTTTTTTGGGGATTTGTTTTTGCAAGGCATCGGATCGTGTTTCCGGCTGCCCCAGTGTCATTTTCTTTTCTTAAACGGTGTCATCACACTGTGTATGATGTGGTGTGTGTGCTCCTTGATGCAGTGGTGCACCTGTTCATTTCTTTAAGGTCATGATCAGGTACTGGTGTGTCATATCTTGCGTAAAATCTCAGTGCCACAGCTTGGATTCTTCTGTCCAGAAAGTTCGTGTCACGCATGCAGGTAGGAAGATGGAACATGTGGTGTCAAGTTCCTCAAATTGTAGGCGTTGAATTAGCAGAATGGGAACTGAGGCGTTGTCCGTTCCTTACCTGTCCGTGCCATGTGCATGTATACTGAATACCCTTCTTTTATATTCGCTATTCTTTTCTTATGGGATCAAAATTATGTCTGGTCTCGTGTAACTTTAAAGCCGATTGGTAATAAACCTAGCGCTTTAAATGAACTACAAGCTGTATACATTTCTACCCAGGTCAGTTTGTTGAAAATAACAAGTGAATGAACGAATAAGAAAATGGGTAAAAGTCTTAATTCTTGTCTTTTCATTTCAGGTGAAATATAACAAAATCACCTTTTTAATATTCTAATATGAGGGATAGTCTGGAAATGATATCAGTGAAAGAATGAATAATATCAGAGAAGAATAGTCCGTTTGGTTTGTGGGGGGCAGTTAGGTATGTATAGATGTTTCCAGACAGACATCCAGACGATGTACAACAGAGAATTCACTGTTTGGAAATGTAGAATTTGTTCACACAAGCAATAATAATTTCGGAAAAGAAAAGATATGAAAAAAAAAAAACCAATTTACAAATGAGAAAAGGTTGAATTTTGTCCGTAGAAGTTGTAAAACGTGCCCTTTTTTTTTCAAACGTAGAGTAGTTGCATGTGGCAAGTGTTTAACTTGTCCACGGTACTGGGAGAACAGATTTTTTCAAACAGAAACTGTTGACACATGTGAAAGGTGTGAGCTGATTTATTCCCCGCACTTAGATTGACACTGCTGCTGTGAAAGTTACAACAACTTGATGCTGTTGCATCACATGAACGCTGGGTCTTGCTATAGACATGTACATGCAAATCAGCCGTATTAAATGTACACATTCTGCTCAGATTTTGATTTGATTTTTTGTTTTATTTTATTCGTCCATATTTGACTGAAGCAGGTGGTGATATGCGGTGGGGGGGGGGGGGGGGGGGGGGGGGGGGGGGGGGGGGGGGGGGGGGGGGGTATTGATGTCTTGGCATGATCAGATCAGCTTGTGTTTGCTTTTAGATGGAGATACTGATTTGGGGGTTAGACCCTTTTCCTATTTTGCAAAATTCTGCGGTTTTTCTTCTTTTTTTTCTTTCAAATGTCAGTTGATTCGGTGATTTTATAGACAAGTGTTGTTTCTGAGGTGAAATGTCCGAGTGGATCGGCTGTTGTCCATGGCCTCTCTGTCTTCAATGCCCGTTCGCCTATGCTGAGTCCAGCAAGCCTTCACACCCTTCTTGCTGTTGACAACATGGCGGTTTTTAGATGTAATCCTGGAGCTTGGTAGTAAGTTCCACATGGACATGGCTGCCCATTTGGCAGAGTCTGCTCTTTTTATGGCTTTTTTATTTTTTATTTTTATTTTTTTGGGGGGGGGGGGGGGGGGGTGATACCAGTGTATTTACATAATTCAGACTTTTTTTTTTTACATTAAAAAACACCTTGGGGTGGTAAATCAAGGGGATATGTTGTACTCTCAGTGCAGTCCAGTCTTGTCTGCACAATGGGCATCGACAGAGGAGCTGTCGCATAAAAAAAAAAATTGCTGAGAAGAATCTTATTGTTCATGTCATCATTTTTGGGAGAGGGACAGGTTTTTTGTGTGTGTTGTTGTTCAAAGATTAGGACATGGCCTCAAGTTTGTGGTGTGTGTTTGTGTGTGTGTAGTGACATCTCTTGCTTTTTCGGCCAGGTGATATGAAAGTAAAAGGAAGATCATGGAGATGCGCTGACTGTTGTAAACATACTTACGGTATTTCAGTGGGCTGTCTGTTCTGAATTTACACCACTTCTGAGTCGGTCGTTCATGAAGAATTTTAAAGATGCATGCTAGTATTACATTCTGTCTTTTATTTGCCACTTACTTTACTGAGCATTTCTTTTACATTCTGTTTTTATTTACCAGTTATTTTAGTGAACATTTCTTTCACATTCTGTTTTTATTTACCAGTTATTTTACTGAACATTTCTTTACTCCTTCTTCCCAGTACATTTCTACACACTTGTTTCTTCACAACCCAAACTCCCCCCCCCCCCCCCCTTCTCCACACCTTCTCCCTTCCCTTCCTCTGTCTCCCCTATTTACCTGATTTTCATGTTTTTTGTTTTAATTACCATTGTGTTGAAACAGGCCCATGTGAATTTGATTGAGTATGTTGTTTTAATTGATGGAAGGAGGGGTGAAAGGCATTGTTAGAGAAAGTTAAACACTATGCAAAGTGTATATTGCTGACACGTGAAGAGCATTGGCCAGCTGCATACTTTTATCGATTTATATTCATTTAATCTTTTATTTGCTGTTTTTCTCACATTTTGTGTTTGGTTGTTTTCTGTCTTGAAAATTATGGCCGATGTTTTGGGTACATTTGCCTAAAATGGATAGAAAATGGGACATGACCTCCTTCAAGATGATGGGTGTATAATTATACATCCATTGCGGCATTGATGGTTTTGTCAAGTTTTGATTTTGTTCATAACGAGCCATAGTTTGGAATTTGGGGTTTAGAGAAAAACAACTCTGAAGATGTGTAGTGTGGACCACTGTAGCTTTCAAAATAAACTAAAGATGAAGAAACGAAAGAAAGCCCAAAGTTGTAGAGATGATAACATAATTTCTGCATCAGCTTTCCCAGCCATCAGTCTGGATGATTAGGACGTGTTCCTTCTCTGTCTGCCCAGCTGAGAGCCTTTGCTTCTCTTCTTTCTTTACACCCTGTGGGTGTTCTGCACTCGTTTCCTGCCCGCTGACTTTGAACTTCAGGTCACCGGAGGAGTCATCATCGACTAACTTTCTCTCTGGATGGCACGGAATCAGGTGGGATAGGAAGAGCTGTTTTTGACCAGGTGATGGTATGTGTACCTTCCTGTTGGTCGTCAGTCTCTCCACCAATGAAGCTGAATCATGCTTTAAGTTAGGAGTTGCAGGTGTGTTTATGTTGTTTGTTGTGGTTCCCTTCTGTTTTTGTGCATCCATTTTTTTTTTCTATTTGAAACAAAGTGAAAGAAACGTTTTAAAGATGTACAGTTTGTTGGATAGCTTGGATGAATTCTGTGGAGAGTAGGGTTCTTTTTTTGTTTTTTTTTCCCCATGTTCTTTCTTTTGTTTTTTTTTCCCATTCTCTTTAATTGAAATGTTGCACTCTCAGGTGGTGTGGTTAGGAACACAGATAAAAAGGATATATTCCAGTCGCCTTGGCCTCAAAATTGATTCTTTAGTTTTGATCGGAAATGGGTAATGTGTGTTGTTAATGTAGTTACCGTTTTATACATATTCTGTTTTAAAAAGATGGTCAGGATTTTATCTTTTTATGTAGAACATATAAGTGCATCTCAGGACAGTTGTTTTTGTTTTTCGTCTTGGTTTAAAAAAAAAAAATTTAAATGCAAATATGAATCCTACTTTGACAGAAAACTATTGAGCTGAAGTACACTGTTTGTAGATAGATTTGAACTTTTATTAATATCATTTTTCCAACAAAAAAAAAAAAAAAAAAAAAAAAGAGGCAGTGTGTATGTTTTAAAATCAAATTTTATGTTTTGTGACCAGGACTGTGTGGCTGTGATGTGAGTGAGTTTATGCCCTTTCAGATACCATCACACATAGCTAGTATGTACAGACTAAAGAATGCATGTTTTTGCTACTCTCAAGTAACTCGTTCCTGCTATATATATATATATATATTTTTTTTAATAATTTTTATTAAAGGGCATTATGATAGTGATATTATTCAATCTGTCAGACTGTCATACTAAATTCTTATACATTTTGCTACACTCATGTCGTACTAAATTCTTGTTATGTATTTTGCTAGACTCTGATGAAGGTTGGCAAGAATAGTTCAGGTTACTTTGTGAAACCAAAGTTTCAAAGGGCATCTCAAAGTGGCCATAGACATGAACCAGATGCCAGTGCTGTCAGTTCAGGTGGATATGTTGGGTGAATATGTGGATGTCGAGGCAGAGGGACCTGCTTTCATGCTTTCAAGGCCAGCATCTCTAAGTGCGCTTCTCTTCTGTCTGTGAGATCAAAGGCAGAAAGGGTGTGGCCAAAAAGTATCGACTGATTAGTTATTCAGTGAATTGTGTTGCCTGACAACACTGATCTATGAAAATGAGAGAGAGCAATGAAAACAATGAAGGCAGTGTACAGTATGATTCCCTCTTTTTTTTTTTTTCACTTATTAAAAAAAAATGGCTGCCATTGTCAATGCAAACAAGATAGCCTACAAGATGTCTTTAAGGGCTAAAGATTTGTGAAGAATTATTTTTTTCCAATACACTAAAATAGAAACATCCTCTGATTGGTTCAGAGTCTTTGCGGAACTTTCATACATGCAGATGGAAGGAATATGTAAAAACCTGCATCGAGAATATAGTTGAAACCTGGAAGGAATATGTAAAACCTGCATCCAGATAGCAGTTAGAACCTCATGCTCCAAAACCTTTACCTTCATTTTCTGTTTTTTAATTCAGAGTAACCCTAGACCACTGTTTGAATGATTTGCATGGGTTAAACTGGTGTTCTGTTTAGTGACATTGAAAATAGGGAATAAGCACGCAAACAAACAACGCACGAACACATGATCACAAGTGCCACTTCTGAACCTTCAGTGAGGTAACCTTTTGTACAGTATGACATACGCTAGTGGCAAGGTGCTTTGTGTTCATACACAGATGGTTCCAGTGCAGGCCAGAGCCAAGATCAAGGCATCAAAGAAGTCTTTATTGCTTGCAGGTCAGAACAGTAGAAGGCTGACTACCAACTACGGTGTCCTGCAGGCTTGCAAAAAGAGTGAAGGGAAACAATCCTAGCTTGCTACAAGCAGCAATGTGTCAGGATTGCTTGCCCTGTCAGCATTTTCTTTCACTGTTAAGCAAACAAACTGAATTTGTATTCTTTCACTGAGTTCAAATTTCATGACTGGATCTGTGGATTCATGGAAACCCAATGCAGAAAACAGTGTATTATGATGAGAACAGTTTGATATATTTTGTAAAACTGCTTTGAACACAGAGACTACTTTGAACGACTTTTTTTTTTTTTGTTTAAATTTTTTTTCATGTGATTATGATATACAAAAAGAAATTGATCTTTTATTGCAAAATCCAGATAAACAGAAGATAGCATGAGCATAATCATGTACACTGTGATTCTCAAGGTATTCTTCTTCATCTGATGTCATCTGTGTGTGCCATTCATTCTGGATAGTTGTATGTTTTGTTAACAGTTCTTTTTTTTTTTTTTTTTGTCTCTTTCAAAGTTGGCAAAAGCCATAAATGTGTCCGTCAACAGCTTGCAAACTCTAAAGTTGACATAGTTGTGTTCCAGGTTAGTTCATTTGTTTTATTTCTGCAGAGTTTGTTAACAAGACACCAAAAAAAAAAAAAAAATGGCAACCTATGTAATAAATAATGTATACTTTGTATAGTTTTAGCCTGGTTAACTAACAGATTTTTTTTTTTGTTTTGGTGCCTCATGGGAACAGTGATTTGGGCCTGTTGATCCTCTGTGCTGACTGCTGATGAGAATTTCTTTTTCGTGCTGTTGCTTGCGACAGACAGCCCGATGTGCCCTCTGCGGTCGGCTGGCTATAAGCAACATCTATCTTATCTTCTAGCTTGCGACTAGGTTTGATTAATTTAAGAGTGAATGAGCTAGCTTGTGGTCGAGCCGCGGTCTCGCCCGATGATCTGTTTTCCCATTCTGTCGTTATGTCGGGTCATTCAGTCTTGTTCTTCTCATGGTCTGTTCTTCTCATGGTCTGTGTTCTTCTCATGGTCTGTCTGTTCTTCTCATGGTCTGTCTGTTCTTCTCATGGCTCTGTTCTTCTCACGGTCTGTCTGTTCTTCTCACGGTCTGTCTGTTCTTCTCATGGTCTGTTCTTCTCATGGTCTGCCCTGTTCTTCTCATGGTCTGTCTGTTCCACTTTCTCATGGTCTGTCTGTTCTTCTCATGGCCTGTTCTTCTCATGGTCTGTCGTTCTTGTCATGGTCTGTCTGTTCTTCTCATGGTCTGCCTGTTCTTCTCATGGTCTGTTCTGTTCTTCTCATGGTCTGTTCCTGGTCTTTCTCATGGTCTGTGTTCTTCTCATGGCCTGTCTGTTCTTCTCATGGTCTGTTCTTCTCATGGTCTGTTCTTCTCATGCGTCTGTTCTTCTCATGGTCTGTTCTTCTCATGGTCTGTCTGTTCTTCTCATGGCCTGTTCTTCTCATGGTCTGTCTGTTCTTCTCATGGTCTGTTCTTCTCATGGTCTGTCTGTTCTTCTCATGGTCTGTTCTTCTCATGGCCTGTCTGTTCTTCTCATGGTCTGTCTGTTCTTCTCATGGTCTGTTCTTCTCATGGTCTGTCTGTTCTTCTCATGGTCTGTCTGTTCTTCTCATGGCCTGTTCTTCTCATGGTCTGTCTGTTCTTCTCATGGTCTGTTCTTCTCATGGTCTGTCTGTTCTTCTCATGGTCTGTTCTTCTCATGGCCTGTCTGTTCTTCTCATGGTCTGTCTGTTCTTCTCATGGTCTGTTCTTCTCATGGTCTGTCTGTTCTTCTCATGGTCTGTCGTTCTTCTCATGGTCTGTCTGTTCTTCTCATGGCCTGTTCTTCTCATGGTCTGTCTTTTCTTCTCATGGTCTGTTCTTCTCATGGCCTGTCTGTTCTTCTCATGGTCTGTCTGTTCTTCTCATGGTCTGTTCTTCTCATGGTCTGTCTGTTCTTCTCATGGTCTGTCTGTTCTTCTCATGGTCTGTCTGTTCTTCTCATGGCCTGTTCTTCTCATGGTCTGTCTGTTCTTCTCATGGTCTGTTCTTCTCATGGCCTGTCTGTTCTTCTCATGGTCTGTCTGTTCTTCTCATGGTCTGTCTGTTCTTCTCATGGTCTGTTCTTCTCATGGTCTGCCTGTTTCTCATGGTCTGTCTGTTCTTCTCATGGTCTGTCTGTTCTTCTCATGGCCTGTCTGTTCTTCTCATGGTCTGTCTGTTCTTCTCATGGTCTGTTCTTCTCACGGTCTGTTCTTCTCACGGTCTGTTCTTCTCACGGTCTGTTCTTCTCACGGTCTGTTCTTCTCATGATTTGTTGTTCCTGTCGTGGTCTGTTCCTCTCATTGTCTGTTCTTCTCACGGTCTGTCTGTTCCTCTCATGGTCTGTTCTTCTTACGGTCTGTCTGTTCCTCTCATGTTGGTTCTTCACCCCTGATGCAGATTTGTAGACATTGTTTTATTGCTGTTGATGCTAATTTGCTTCCATCGTTAGCCTCCATTCCTCCTCCACCCTCTTCCCTGTCTGTCCTTCATCATTTTCTGGCAGTGATTGACGTTTAAGGTTGTGTACTGTCTTTCCTAGCCATCCTGCCCCCCCCCCCCCCCCCCCCCCCCCCCCCCTGATACTCCTCATGTACCGATCCTTATTTTATTGGGTTTTTTTTTGGTGCTTTAAGAGGTGGGGTGGGGAATGGGAAGAGGTTGCGGATCAAAGATGCTCTGTTGTAGACTGCCAGATGAAGTCAGTAATGAGTCGGTATCATCTCATAACTTTTTATTTATTTATCTATTTTCTTTGTCAGTCATGTATTGCATAAAACAAAGATGACTAAAACAGAAATAAACAAAGTGCAGCCAAAATAAAGGGTAAGTTCCAAAAAGAAAAAAAAAAAAACCCAACAGAATAAGATAATTTGATAGGGGGCCGGAATAGCTCAGTTGGTAGAGCGCCGGACTCGTGATCCTGGGGTTGCGGGTTCGAATTTCGGTATAGGGGGATTTTTCCCTCGGAGGTAACATTGGTTCTGACTCCATTCCCCACACAGTCCTTCGAATGAGACTATAAACTGAGGTTCCGTGTGTGAACGCACGCACAACATCTTGCACACACGTAAAATCCCATCACCAACTTTCGGAAGAGAAGGCCAGTTTGGCCGTTGGTATGGATGACACGTGACACATAGCATGCACCTTCCCCGAAGATGGAGTATGGCTGCCTTAATGGCGGGATAGAAAAGGGTCATACACACAAAACTCCACTGCCTGGCTATACAGGGAGTGTCCGCAGGACTATCAGCCTGCGTACGCAGAAAGAAAAAAAAGATAATTTGATACAGTCTGTTGCCAGTTGCTGGTTTAAGATAATTTGATACAGTCTGTTGCCTGTTGCTGGTTTAAGATAATTTGATACAGTCTGTTGCCAGTTGCTGGTTCAAGATAATTTGATACAGTCTGTTGCCAGTTGCTGGTTCAAGATAATTTGATACAGTCTGTTGCCAGTTGCTGGTTAAAGATAATTTGATACAGTCTGTTGCCAGTTGCTGGTTAAAGATAATTTGATACAGTCTGTTGCCAGTTGCTGGTTCAAGATAATTTGATACAGTCTGTTGCCAGTTGCTGGTTCAAGATAATTTGATACAGTCTGTTGCCAGTTGCTGGTTCAAGATAATTTGATACAGTCTGTTGCCAGTTGCTGGTTCAAGATAATTTAATACAGTCTGTTGCCAGTTGCTGGTTCAAGATAATTTGATACAGTCTGTAGCCAGTTGCTGGTTCAAGATAATTTGATACAGTCTGTTGCCAGTTGCTGGTTTGTTTTGACTGTTGACACGAACACAGTGGGACTTCTTACTTACCATCCCTCCTGTTCAGATACTCTTTTTTTTTTTTTGAAGACTGCAGTTTTCCGCTCTGGAATTTTCTTCCGCTCGTCTGTACTGGACTTGCCTCCCAGAGGAGACCTGATGTGCAATGTTGAAGGATTAATGCAGATTGTTATGTGGACAGGTTCTGCTGTAGCTTGATTTCTGCTCTCTGCAACAAGGCAGTGGAACAGCGTTGGATGGGTGGGTGTGAGGACAAATGGGCGAGGGGAGGGGTGGATGGATGGTGGGGTTGGGAATGGGGAGGCAGGGCGGGAGGGTGGGGTGATTGCCGCACTAACTGGCCTGTTTGGTCGTGGATAGCTACCTCAGTCAGACCTCTAACCTCGCAGTGCCTAAGGAACTATTGAAGCAAACACTTTTTGTGTGTACGATGACTGTGTGCAACATGTTGTGTCGTCTGTCTTCATCGGTAACAAGTTTAGTGGATGCATATGTGTCGTGTTCACAGTGACTACACCATTCAAACCTCTCTCTTGGCTGCCTTGATTATCTATCTTTGACTGCTTTTACCACATGACTTTGACAAGATAGAAGGTTTTTTTTTACATGCATGCTTACATGTGTGCAAAAGCCCATATACTTTCTGTGGTTCATGGTTACACACTTTTTCCGTCTCACACATGCTCAAAAGAAAAGAGGTATGAATATGCATCGTGTACAGTTGTACCTGGACATATGCTGGCATACATTCTCACTCCCACATGCTTGTATGTCTACATTAACATGCTTGGTCACCGCATGAAGTCGACGGAAAAGCTCAGTGCAGTGCTGGTTCTTAAGTACTGCTATCTCGCTCCGTTTTTGCTCCCCCTACCCTAAACAGCCCACTACACCAGTGTCTTGTTGCCTTTGCAGAGACCCTATAAACCAGCTCATGTTCTACTTGTGGACCTTGGCCAAAAGTCACTGCCTTGTGTGTGCCCTTGTCTGCTCTGTATGATTACTGTCCAGTGGGGATCTGTGTTCTCTGATGGCCCTGCTGATAGGTCATGGGGCCACAATTTAACTGGTGTCTTGTCTTTTTTTTTTTTGGTTTTGTTTTGCATGTGGCAATAATATCTGTTGAATTGTTGACCCTCTCCTCAGCCCTCGCCCATCCCTTCGCTGTTTTACCACCCTGATACTTTCCTGCTGTCCATCACCGAGTTACCAGCTAGAATGAGGAGGGCATGGTGTTGGCCTTCTTTTTGACGGAGCTTTCCTTTCACCTTAGCTGAGCCTGAATGTAAATCTGCATAGCCGTGTTCCACACACACCCATCCCATCCAGCTTCATCATGTCCAAATGGGTGGGGGGGGGGGGGGATGTCAGTGTGTATGCTTTGTGGGCCTCTTAACACGGCAGAAGTCTAGGGAGGCATACTGCTTGCTAGATGTTCAAGACTGTGTGCGTGTCGTACGAGTATTTCACTGTTTGCCACCCATACTCGTCACCATAAAAATGGAGGAAGACCGAGGAAAGTCTTCCAGGTAAATTTCTCATGGTTGGAAATAAAGGTTGAGGAAAGACTTCCGAGTAAATTTATCATGTTTAGAAATAAATATTGTCGTCTGAACATGGATGCATGTTTGTTTTGTTTTTTTAATTATTATTACCAGTGGAGGAAGATAAGGGAAGATGCAAAATTTGAGTGACGTGCATGTGTTAACTTTGATGTTACATTTTTAATTTGGATTTCTAGCCATGTTATTGCAATGTTGACGGAGTTATGCACAAATTCTCAATGTTTGGGCAAAAAAAATCATGTTAAATTAAAAGTCCTTTGTGTTAATTATGATATGTACTGCTTGAGAATAGTGATGCCTTTCACTCTCATTTTGATTCCAAGTTACTGACTTTTTCATGGAAAAGTTTTGTTTTTTGTTTTTTTTAATTAAAAAAAAAAGTCTTTCTGTTTTCAAAATGTCTATTTTGTTTTTGAACCAGTACATGTCTGCTGATGGTTGCATATGAGAGGGATCAAGTTTGTTGTTGTTGTAAATTTATGTCAAAACTGTATGTACAAATGCTGGATACTTTAGAACAAATGTGTGCATTGAAATGATGTCTTCAACAACAGTTCTAACATCAGACTTTCAGGTTTTGCCAACAAAGCAACGTTGCAGTCATTGCTGAGGACACGCACACACAGTGAGACACACACACACGTACACACTCACACACACATACACACTCACATACACACACACACACATTCTGCTGTATGGACGTGCAGTACCATCATAACCAGATACACTGAAAGATAAAATTCCCCAAACCTGCATTTTGTGAGAGTGCTTTTATGGGCAAAAATCTTGAACCAGACTACCACTCGGTCATGGTTTTCGAACCGATGATAGTGTGAGATGATAATAGGGAACTGCCAGTTACCCCCCCACATAAATCGCATGGATTGTGTGTGTGAAGCTTCTTGCTTCTCTGCTGCATATGATCGTCCAATATTGTGAGTTAGAACTTGGCCTGTCAGGATATGAGACGTGTGCACGAAGCTACACCATCTGTACAAGTAAGCATCAAGTGATTGTGAGTTTACATTCTTCTTCTTCTTCTTCCAGGAAAGCGACCGCAATCAACCAGTTGATTATTCTGTCACTTTGGAGGAGGTCGGCGAAGAAAAAAAAAAAAAAACCCAAACAAACAAACAAAACAACCTATTTAGTGAGTCTGGAGGCCCCTGACACAAAAGTGTCGATGGTTGTGGCCTCCAAGACGCTCTGGGGCAGACGGTTCCAGTCACGGATTGTTCTCGGTAGAAGTCTTCTTGTTGGTATTGTGTGCGGCATCTGTTGGTTATATTGATGGTTGTGGCCTCTCCTCCTCTGGCGGGCCACTGCAGGCTCCATCTTTTGCTTTATGCTGTTCATGCACTCTATATCGTTTGGATTTTGTATAGCATGGTGAGGCGAGCAGTCTGTCGTCTGTCTGGGAGCGAGGGCCATCGCAATTCGTCAGTCATGTCTGATACGCTGGAGGTGTTGCGATAGCGCCTCAAGACGAATCGAGCTGCTCTGCGCTGTATGTTCTCGATCTTGTCGATGTTCTCCTCTGTGTAGGGATCCCAGACTGTTGCAGCATATTCCATGATGGGTCGCACAAGGGTCTTGTATGCTGTCTCTTTGATTCCCCGGGTGCTAATTTTCAGGTTTCGCGGTAAGAAGCCAAGGGTCTTGTTGGCTTTTGAGCAAACATTGCTGATTTGTTAATTCCAGCTGAGGTCTTTGGTGAAAGTCAGACCAAGGTACTTTACGTTGCTGTTTCTAGTGTGTGCCCGTGTAGCTGGTAATGGGGCTTGAGTACGCCTTTCCTGCTGCGGGTTACAGGTAGTGTGGTGCATTTCCAACTGGAAGCCTGAACCCGAGTGTCCAGCGCAGGCTCCAGCTTTGCGTGGATAAAATCCATCAGTGGGCGGATGAAAACGGTTTCACCTTTTCTGCTACAAAAACACAGTGTATTCACTTCCATAATTTCCGTCAGTTTTTTCCAGATCCTGAACTTCAAGTCGGGAAATCTCCCATTCCAGCTGTCAAAGAGGCCAAATTTCCAGGGTTATTTTTGACCAGAAACTCAACTTTCTCAGCCACATCAAAAACCTCAAAACTGCTTGCCAGAAAGCACTGAATATTCTGCGGGTCGTTGCGCACACCGACTGCGGCGCTGATAAGAAAACTTTGCTGCACCTCTACAGAGCCTTGGTCCGTTCCAAACTGGACTACGGTTGTGCTGTGTACGGCTCTGCAAGATCGTCTTACCTCAAACTCTTGGACCCTATCCACCATCAAGGGCTTCGTCTCTGTCTTGGAGCGTTCCGCACCACCCCTGTGTGCAGCCTGTACGCAGAGGCGGGTGAACCTTCACTGTCCAACCGCAGGACTGAAACTGTCTTTGAATTATTATATCCGACTGTTCTCAGAACCAGAAAACCCTGCCTATGACTGTGTCTTTGACCCTCCGTTCCAAAGTAAGTTTGAAAATAACCCTAAATGTATTCCGCCGTTTGGTCTTCGTATGCAGCCTCACGTGCGGAATGCAGGTCTAGACCTAGGAGTTGTGTCCGATTTTTCCAAGTTTCCGGATCAGCCTCCGTGGACCTTTTTCACACCAGAGATTCGTTTTGATCTTGCAGCTTTTCGCAAAGAGTCTACCAGCTCTCTGGCGTACAAGGCATTGTATGCCGACCTCTGTTCCAAATTCCCATCCTATCAAAAAGTTTTCACTGACGGTTCCAAGTCTGAAGATGGAGTGGCCTGTGCAGCCTACTGCCCTGGGGCTCCTTCTCAGATACTGTTGGAACATGTACATTCAGATGCTTCTGTCTATTCCGCTGAACTTACCGCTCTGGTTCTGGTGCTGAAGATAATCTCACATTCTTCGAAGAGCGACTTTCTGGTTCTGTCGGATTCGCTGTCAGCTTTGGAGGCCATAGCTGGCCGCAACCTTCAGCATCCAGAACTTTTACATTTTTTTGAACTTTTTAGCAAGTTGAAAGTGGACGGTTACAACATTACTCTTGCTTGGGTTCCTGGTCATGTTGGCATCGGCGGGAACGAAATGGTTGATCGTTTAGCCAAGAACGCCACAAGAGAGAAACTGTCCAACATTTATATCCCCTGCTCAGATGTGAAACCCAAAATTAACGATTATGTGAGAGACCTCTGGCAGGAGGATTGGAACACACAGACGAGTAACAAACTCTTTCAGATCCGTCCAAACCTTAAGGACTTCCTCCCATCTACGTCGGGGGTCGTAAAGAGGAAACGGTTCTGTGCCGGCTGCACACCGGCCATTCGTATGTTACCCATTCGTACCTTTTAAAGAGTGAAGAAGCTCCGTGGTGCATTCCATGTCATGTGCCACTCACAGTGAAACATGTTCTTTTAGAGTGTTGGGATTTGCACGATGTGAGACACAAACATTTTACAGCGGAGTCCATGAAGATCCTGTTCAGGGATGTCCCGCCTGACGTGATCCTTGAGTTTTTGAGAGAGATTAACATTTTTCATCTGATTTAAGATTTTACGGAAGAAAGATTTTTAACAAAGTTTCTGGTGCGTTTCTAGACGATGTCATTTAAAGAGATGTGTGAAAGGTTTTTTTTTTTTTATTATTTTTTTTTAATTTTATATATATGACTGGTGAGTTGATTTTAACGTGGTGACAGCCCTGATGTGGCCCTTTGCGGTCGGCTGGGCTATAAGCAACATTATCTTATCTTATCTTATCCCTGGGTGGAAGACCATATCCCATCTCTTCTCCCACTCTGCGAGTTGGTTGAGATTCTGTTGTAGATGATCTTGGTCATTCGGTGATGCCACCACATCATACACTGCTGTATCATCCGCAAACAGTCAGGCATGGGCAGTCAGTAGATCTGGCAGGTCGTTGATACAGACCAGAAACAAGCAGGGCCAAGTACGCTACCTTGTGGGACTCCAGACTGAACATTGATGAAGTCTGACCGTACTCCGTTGACGACAACTGCTTGCCTTCGGTCTTTGAGGAAATCGGAGATCCATGTGAGGAGCGTTCCCTGGATGCCATAATGGTGGAGCTTGTGGACCAAGAGTGAGTGGTTAACCTTATCAAACGCTTTTGCAAAATCCATGATAAGGATGTCTTGTCTGTTTTCCTTGGGCCGTGTTGTTAACAAGTTCATCAGCAAGATCAAGGAGCTGTGTCTCACACGATCGTTTTCTCCTGAATCCGTGTTGTTGGTGACACAGTATGCCTTGTACCACTAGGTGGTCCATAATGGTACTGGTAAGGATGTGTTCCAGTACTTTGCAGCTAACACTGGTCAGCGACACTGGTCTGTAGTTTGCTGGATCGTAATGTTCTCCTTCTTAAATATTGGTGTCACGTTTGCGTCTTTCCAGTCAGATGGTAGGGTGCCAGTGTCTAAGAAAAGATGACTGAAAAATGATGGTCAGGATGGGGGAGAGGTAGATTGCAGATTCAAGGAGAGAATGCGCAGATGTTTGGTTGATCACCGGTGTTGTCAGAGCTCCTCTTGTCCCGCGCTGTTTGCGTAACTAACTTGAAACTAGGCCTACCTGCACTGAAATCCGCTTTATTGATTCCCAAGCAGAGAAGTTCTTAAAAGGGCGTAACTGGCAACTCCCCCTGGTGGATTCTTAGTAAAGCCCCTGTTTCAGGTTTTTGTGGGAGATTTTATCGTTCTTTGATTACTGTTTGAGATGTTTTTGGCAGGTGCGTCAGATTTACCATGGTGTGCAACGTTGTTAGTTCAGTTGGTTTGTGTACGTCTTTTGAAGTCCTTCAGTGTGTGTTTTGTATGTGTGTGTTCGTGTGTATTTGTGTGTGTGAAAGAGAGAGAGGGTGTCAAAAAAAACCCTGAAATAATTTAATCAAAATACTGTCAAGACAGGCTTATCCGTGCTGTTAATCTGGTGGTTTTTCTCTTATCTGTCTTTTTCTTCATCTCTCTTTTTTTTTTTTTTTCAAGTACAAATGACATATTTAAGAATCAAAGTCAGGTTGATTGTCTACTGTCAGGTTGTGATGACGTTTAACTTGTTGGTTTTGGTCACCGTTGTTTGCATGTCGGTCATTTCCGTCTTCATGGCACTTGCACACTGGTCAGATGAGAACCAGTACTGATCAGCATGCGGGTACATGTGTGTTTAACCATTGTAATGCCTGTATTGGAGACAATGTGAATCACACCACTGCATCTGCACAGCAGCGTACAATCACGATCACGTGAATCATTAGCTCAGTAGAATTTAGAAAGATTTAGAGAAAGACCATATTGTGTTGTTCTTTGTTTATTTAATTTGTTGTTGTTTTGAATGTCTGTGGATCAATGTATTGTGTGGAAGGGTTACCTGAACAAGTCAGCCCTGATGTGGCCCTTTGCGGTCGGCTGGGCTATAAGCAACATTATCTTATCTTATCTTACCTGAACAAGTTTTGCATGTTTACTTGCTCCCCCCCCCCCCCCCCCCCCCCCCCCCCCGTTATTATCCCTACAACTCCGGTCATAGGCTAGTACAATAGACGTGAACATTGTTGTAGTCTGTCACATTATTTTAGTGACTTATGAGCAGATGCATGGCAGAGCTCATCTCACGTCCTGAAGTGCTCTGGGTGTGTTTGTGTTTCAATTGCAAGGTCCTGCTATCTGTTCAGTCTGAATTTTGTGTGTGTGTGTGGTTCTAAATTGCCAGTCTCGTTTGGAAAATCTGACAATTTGAAGACTGTCATTCATATGTAATTTTCTATTTTAAGGAAAAAATGTCTTAACCAAAAGCATGTATTTGACATGAGAAGTAACTTCTTACTTCTAATCTGATGTGCATGGAGATTTTTTTTAGTATAGAAGTCGCTCCTTAGAGTATGTTTTTTCTTCTGCATTCTTCAGATTCAGTGTTTTGAATTAAAACGTTCTTGCAAGAGAAAGGGAACACAAGTTAAAATTAGCGTCTCATGGTATTCTGAAAGGGTGAGGATATAGCCTGGAAATATTCAACAAAGATGCAAGGGACCATAAAAGTAGAACCAAGCAAGATATTTTCCCATTTATTTTTTCTCAGAAGATAAAGCTGAGGCTGCTTTTAAGACCTATTAGTGTTGCAGAGACAGGTCTCTTGAGATGTACAGAGGTTTGCCTTCTACTGTTAACGAGCATGGTAGTTCCCAGCATCGAGGTCTATTATATTTTATGGATTTCTGCTGACCCGTGGTGTATAGTTTTCTGCTAAAAACATGCATGCTGTACAAAACCACCTCTCTGTTCAGGTGCATACTGTACAGACTGTTGGTTCTTGAATTAGAATTATGTACATTTGGTTTATCCTTGAGAAGTTTTCATGTACATGTATGTCAGGTGTACAGATTTGATCTCATAGGGTTTTTAGTTTTGATGTTGGGTCAAATTTCAAATGTCTGAGGGGAGTTTGTACCGTTATCTTCCGATATCTTCCTTGTGTGTGTGTGTGGTGTGTGTGTACGTGTGTGTGTTTGTGTTCACAAAGATAGTGTGCCTGTTCAGTTTGTGCTTCTGTGTTCATCTTCGATTGTTCTTTCAAATCAGTTTTATGCACCCTATAAGCTGGGGCATGGATGGAGGGAGGTTTCCCATTTTTGATTGGTCTGAAATGACAGTGGTGTTAAGTGATGCATAATTCATGGCTTTCAACATGGCCAGTGAATCACGAGTGTACAGTTTTCCCCGTTTAGTTTGTCAAGACGTCTCGTCAGTTGTGGATGAATGATGTTTCTGTTGTGTCTCATTGTGGAGAGTGGTGTCGCTATGCAGTTGCTGATGAGATGGTGGTGATGCTGCCACTAGAGGGATAGTGGATCAAGGAAGAGTACATGAAAGGACACTGGCAGTTCTAGAGGGTCGGGGAAGGGACCATAATACCAATGCATGATAAGTCGTCTCAAGTTTGCCTTGCAACAGGTTTTCTCACTTTTTTTTTTTCTCCTTTAAAGTTTTATCATTGTCCACTTTGAATTCTCATCTTCCGTAAAATACCGTTTTACTGTAAAATTGTGAATCGTGTTTACACCAGTTTCTTTGATAAGCTGTATACAGTATGACTTCTCAGAATGCAAGAGTATTTCTTGATGGGCAGGTTTTATTTATTGATTTTGTTGTGTGTGTTTTTTTTCTTCTTTTCCCCTAATACATTTTTGTCATAAATGTTTTGATTTGACATTTCGTTTTCAATAAAGTTACTGATTGCAATAACATGCAATGTTTGACTGCAAGGTATTTGTGGGGATAAGTCTTCCATGTTTATCATTCTTTGTTCATTTATCAGTGGTTAACGGCTGATGATCGAAGTAACACAGTAAACAATAATCTAGAAATGTGGTTGAAATAATCAAAAGCATGTATGAACCTTCATCATTTTGTTTTACTGTTGTTGCTATGGGTTACAAGTGGATCCCTTTTACCAGTCGGTACACAGCAGTGGAAAATAATGCCACGACAGTTAAGCAACCACTTGGCACCAAGTACAGCAGATACAGTTTGATAATTCATTACTTGATAATTCATTTTTGACCAGAGGACCAAACAGTTTATGAGGCCCACCTCATTATTTTGACATGGGCGGAAGGATTGGGGATGGCACAGGGGGAGGGGTGGGACTTAGGAAGGGCAGGAGAGACTGGGAGGAGGGTTTATGTGGGGGGGGGGGGGGGGGGAGTGGGAAGTATTTATGGTTTCTCCTATAATCACAATCATATGTTGACACAAAAGACCAGATTTTTCACATCAGGGCCTCAAAATTTTTGACATCATCATCATCGTCATCATCATAGTTAGTGCAGTGAGTGATCTTATATACTGTGTGCATCCTCTTGCAGATTGTACCTCAGGTTTCTAAGCCAAGAACATTAAAGATTTTGAAAGGAAGTTCTATGTGCATATGAATGCTTTTTGTTGTTGACTTTTTTGAAAGAATGTTGTGTGGCTTTCCCATCGAGAGTACTTTGTTCTGACCTTTCTGTGTGTGAACTTTCAAGGTATAATCCAGGCAATATTATCTAATAATACATAAAAACAGATTCCAAGCTAAAAGACAGCGACAGTTTCCCAACAGACTGTTGTCTAAGTGAAGGCAACAGTCCAAATATGGTGGGGGGTTTTCCCCCCTTTCTATAGACTTCATCTTTGAAAAAGGAACATTTAATTTCTCAAAGCCTGTTAACATAGTTTTCCTCACCAACAACAGAGATTGCCTCTGCTCAGTTGTCACTTCAACACATTTCATTCACCATTATTTTCCCTCGAGAATGCTTTCCTACCAAAACAGTGCCAAGTATGACACAAGACAACGGTGCTGAAACGAGATGCACTCGGATACAGGGAGGTGTGGTACCTCTGTCCATCCTTGGAGAAAATGGTGCCGTCCTGTGAAAATTGCTGAATTACTTTGGGCAGATGGGAGACATCACAGGATGCCGTTTTCACAGCCTAGCACACTCACAGATGTTGCAATGTTTCCACACAGCAGCTGCATACTTGTATGTGGAGTAACAGTTGACCCAGATTGGGCAGCAGGATGGCAAACTAAAAACCAGTTCATTGAAATATACCCATATGAATGTTCATAGTGGTACCCGTCTCTAATCACTACCAGCAGTAGCTTGCGAATGCTACAGCAAAATCAGACAAAGAATTGTGACAAGAATTGTGAAAGCACAAATGGAGAGGGACAACAAAAAAAAAAAACCCACAACAATTCCAGAAGTGAAATGACCATGATAAATTTAATGAACTACAGAGCAGATTACATCACTTTCAATGCACACAATGACACATAAGAACATGAACTTCAATGTGCGCATGCATGCGCTTACACACACACACAGACATTTTCGCTCTTGGAAACTGGTTCAAAAGAGAAATGTTGAAAGTAGGAGCCACACAAGCAACATCCTACTGCCAAACCTTCTCCTTGATACACACACACAGCAATCACAGGAAATAAAAGTGAAAATCAGATGGACACATGTCACACAAGTCATACACTTAACGGAACACATTAAGGCCCCTCTACTTGTCGTTCAATTATTTTCCATCGTGTAAAAGCCAGAAAAAGGAATTGTGCTCGGAGATGGAAGTTTAACATGAAAATATCCTGTGTGTCAATGCAAAGTCTATACATCTATACTACCATGGGGAACCACATTTTGATTTCTGTACTATAAGGCTCATTTTGAAAGACAATAGAAAGGTCCTACCTTTGAAAAATTACCAATTTTTCCAGATCCTGGCTTACTTTATTTTATTTTATTTACTTATTAGCTGCACCAAGAAGGTTATGTTGTCACCTGCGTGTGCTGTTTGTTGTTTGTCCTCTGTCAGCAAGATTGTCAACAACAACAAAAAGATGAAACATGTCCGTGGGACAAACCCAGTTTTGATGCTGATCTGTATCAATGGGCAAATCCAGAATCTTTTTGACCTCTGCAGAGATCTGTACTCGAAGTGCTTTTCTACTTTGTTTATACTCTTGGTTTTCTTAAAGAAAAAAATTTTGTTCTGGATTTGGAAACAATCTCTACAAAAAAAAAAAGAAGAAAAGTTATAATTCAACGCAATAAACCCATTAACACAATTCATTCTCTCCATTATTTGCCAACTGTCTCTTCTTGAGCAGTCGCAGGCAGCAAAGTGCGAGAAGAAGTCGGAGGAAAGGGATGACAGGTCAAAGGTCATACGATAACCCTTGAACTGTAGGTGGAGCCAATCCCCAGCCCCCATCATTATGCAGTCTGACATTAAGCCATGCACGAAATGGCCAGGGGGCACATTTCACGCTCCCTATTTGAATACAGGCTGTCCCCACGTCTGCACGTAACAGCCTGTCGCGGGTCAACCCAGACCAACGCTCATTAAGCACAAACACTGCAATTATTTAGGACATGCCATCGCCCTCCCCCCCTTCCCCTCCCCTACCAACGTTAGGCTCTCCTCCACAGAACATCCTCTGAGTCAAACAGGAGTGAGGGATGGGCACGTGTCTGAACGCCATGACAAAATTGGACCATCATCTTCAAAGCAAAGCTGGGAACACACGCATTATCTCTGCTGGCTGTAATTGCATGATTGTTGCTAGTTTGGGGGGGGGGGGGGGGGGGGGGGGGGGGGGGGGGTTGATAGGTTGTAGTGGAAGCATTGGGCATGTACATGTGTGTGTGTGTGTGTGTGTGGCATGTGTGTGAGAGAGAGAGAGAGATTTCTAAGCAGGCAGAGAATGTGTTGGAACAAACATGCAAAATGTGTAGTACATGCCTGCCATGGATGTATGCTCACCAATGGCCATCAAAGAGCACTGGTTACGACATGCATCAGTGTCGTTTGATGAGACACACCAGAAGAGAACACACAACATGGATTGGCTGCGGGGGGTTGTGTGTGTGTGCGTGTGTGTGTGTGATTTTGCTAGAATACAAAGGCAAGAAGTACAAAGGCCACAAACCACACAGTCAACCCTGCATAACAAAAGATGGAGGGTTACATCCTGAACACATGAAATTCCCCCCCCCCCCCCCCTCCCCTCACCACTTCTCTTGATCCAAACTCATAGCACAACAGTATTGTTTCATGTAATGTACGCATGATGTAAGCTTCACTGACAACTGGTCTTTCATCACAGGAAGTTACAACTGCAATTGAATGCAAGAGTTGCCAAATACTCTCGGTCTTTCTCATTTATTTGTATTATACAACAAACTACCAACAGAAAACTACTTTTCATCACTTTTCTACAAGGTTCATAAAAGGGCACACATTTTACACACTTTAAAGACCCCACATTTTGATCTCAGCAATACACACTGAAGACTGCTTCTAAGCCATACTGAATTAAACAATTGTGTTATCATCTTTACCCATTTCAGGTCGGTGAGGTACCGTTTCGCCCTTTTTCATTTGCCCTGCCAGGGCGAACTGGGACTTCCACAACACGATCCTGGCAGTGTCATTTCGTCCTGTCTACCAATGTCATCTCGCCCTTTTCCAATGTTCAGGGTTACTTCCCATTTGGTCTACTCCCATTTCGCCTACTCAGAAATGTGTGAGCACGACTTGGCCTAACGGCCTTCGTTCATTCGTCCTCTCCGGGCTTCGCCCTACTCTAATCTAAAGACCATCGATTCTGCTTTGGAGTAGACTGGGACACTGGTTACGCCAGGGGGGAGCCTTGCAGTAGGAACGTTAGGGCGAAATAGGAAAGGGCGAAAAGGGAACAGGACGAAATGGGAAAGGGCGAAATGAAAAAGGGCGAAACGGGATGACACCTTTCAGGTCAGGGGCTGTGTGCTATGATCAAGAAAGGCAGAATGTGCTCCTCATGAAGATACGGTCATCGAGCTACTTTTGGTTGGGTCCAATTTCCTAAGCACCTCTAGAGAACTAAAAAGTTCTAGCAGTCGTTCATTGAACCCATACTCAGTGCTGAATTCACATTAAAAAACAAACAAAAAAAACCCAACCTCAATCCATGTTACTTACAAGCTAAGCCTCGCAAAGGGCCATATCAGGGCCGTCACCTTGATTAAATCAACTTTCAACACAGCTTTAAAACACACACACTCATGCACACACACACACACGCATTACTCATTAAAGACATTTTCTCTAAAAACATGCCAGAATTGCTTAAAAACCTTTTCGCCATAGGTTATCTTTAATATGATGAAAACTGTTCCTCTCTTTCAAAAACTGGAGGGAAAAAAAAAATTCACATTAGATGGGACATCTCTGAACAAGGAATACATGAAGTCTGCTGTAAAGTGTTCATGTCCGACTTGAAGTAAATCGAACTATCTGTAAGAACATGTTTAAAAGTGAGCGGTACATCACACCGAACGCACCACAAGTTTCTTCACCTTTCAGAAAGTACAGTGGGTGTAAAAGGAGTGGCCTGTGTGCAAACGGCTCAAACCTGTTTCTTCTGTACAAAATCAACAACTTTAAGGAACAACATCAGATCTGTAAACTGTGACAATCCTAGGGCAGGTTTTACTCACTTTTTTATCGCCTAGAAAAGGGGTAGATAAGCTTCTCCAAAGGGTTTTAAACCTTCACCGTCAGTACAGACTCTGCCATGAATCTTCTGCACATCAAGAAGTGCACAGTCTTTACATGCATTGGTTACTTTTTTTTTTGCAATAGAAAAAAAATACCAAAAGGGAAGTGACTGGTTGTACCAACAAAATCTATGTTGTGTGTTTTTTTTTTGCTGTAATACACAGCTTTCTGTGACAAAAAAAAGGTGCTGTCACTCCAAGCAAATCCACTTTTTCAGATTTGAAAATTGTATCTGGCTTCCATTCTGACCCTGTCCATCTATGTTCGTCGACTTGAAGTTAAAATCTGCAATGAACATTCAAACCTGCCGATTCATTTGCAGACATAGTTATATTTGAAAATCATGTCTGCTTGCAACATGTCATATATATGGCAAACCTTAAGTGTGAGACATGTCGACACTTTCCCTGCCTTAGTCAAAATCACTTTCATCTTCTATTGTACTAAACCACAACATGCATGCTCACACCCACATGAATTCAGACATAATTTCTTCTGATGTGCGGAGGATGATCTTTCTTTTCGTCTCCCACCCCCACATCCCCTTCATGTATATCACCAGCAAAAGTGAAATGAAGGATGGAAAACAAACGAACAAAACTGAAACCAATGGCTAGCACCATACATGCCCAAGCATGTACTCATGCTGACACTTTCACACATACACACATTTCGAATTTCTCTGAGAGAAGTTTCGATACACAATTCTCATGAATGAACACACAGTTTGACAAGTTTATAAATGTTAACAGATACTTCATCGATCATCATATTTCAATACAACTGGAAACTAAACAAAGTGATTTCCTAATAATTTCCTACAAATGATCATTTAGGAGAGGAAAAAAATCTTTATAATCAGTCCCTTTCATAATTTTATTTTCAACGCTTTTACATTAATCACAGATTGTTTTTTTAAGAAACAAAGATATCAGAAAAAGACTTGCTATGTCATTAGCTGATCCAACTGAAAGCCATTCCGCTGCAAACTTCCCAACAACCACAGAGAGAAAAAAGCCAGTTCCAAACGAAGAAACCAGAGGCGTTCCAGGGAGCCCAAAGTGGGGTGTTCCATCATGGTGTTGCTGGAATCGGTCCTCTTGTTCTGGAAGCTCTGCAACTCTCATGCAGATGGCCGTTTTTCATCTCCAGGAAGAACAAATGGCAAAATTCAAATTCAGATGTCTTCAGTACTGATGCTCAACAGAATAAAAATAGGGATGATTCTTGTTTTTGTTTTTTTTAATCTGTATAATGTTAAGCAGATATAACATTATATTCTTGATGATGATGACATCCACCTTACAAGTCTCCAACTCTCCCCCTTTCCAGTCCCACACCCTCTACAAAGGATCAACTGCGTTATACCCACCACTCACTTCAGACGTCTATATGAATAATTATAGTGGCAATGTATACATCAATATAAATAGATCCATCATGAATGACACTGTACTACCATAGCAAGAGGCGAAGCACCCTCATACGTGGGATGTTTATCTGATGGTCATACTTTTTACAGTCGGCAGCGTACATGATCAGTTCATACAGTCTGTACACAATATCAAAAGGTTATGTGATGACACAAAGGAAATGACACAGCATGTCGCACAAACCATTCCACACATTTCTTGAAAACAGGCACTCGGCAGTCAGAAACTAAAAATGAGGCAACAGCACAAATGATGCTCTAGCTAAATGCCATCAATATACAAGCTACAGACACATTAATTACCAAGTGAAATGCTACGTGCGAACGCACGGTCTCATTCATGGCAAAAGGAAAAACTGAAGCAATGGAACCGAGCAACAGCGGACAAAAATCAGTGCATAAGCCAGGGACAACAGACATGAAAACCTAAAGCACACAGCTGACGGCTCTCAAATTGCATTGATGGTCAAACTCTCACATGGCGGGGACGATGGCCGAGGGCAGGGAGAGAACTCTTCCCCTTCCTCTTGGTCTCACCCCCTCCCTCTCTGACCCACTGTCTACACCCTGCAGCAATCCAAGCGTTGATCTGTCACCACCATGGCCTAGGCACAACACGCAGGAAGATCACTCACGACGTGCATGTTCAGATGAGCGTTATGTCGAGTTCATGATGACGTACACACACTGATTCAAGAGATGATTCTTTCAGCTTGACATGACAAACAGCTGGTGCACCACGCGTCTAACACGCTGAAATGAATTGTTTGGGTTTGGTTTTTTTGTAGCAGAGGTCTTGTTTTCATGCGTAGTTCAGTCGTTCAGGAGTGCTGTCAACCTCACTCATTGTTCATTGTCGTAGACAACAGCAAAAAGTCAACCTTATGTGCTCAATTTAACAAACCCAATCTACTCAAACTTTTCACATCATACAAATGCAAAAAAATAAAAATAAAATAAAACAAAACAAAAGCTCAGTCTCATTCCACCTTGTCTGCAGTTTTCATACTGGACAGCAAAATACAGCGTTTACAGGCATAACCCTAGGCTCATCTACAAACTCACGTGCACAGTGCTTTTCACTCTCCTCTGAAAAAAAGATGCGTTTTTCACCTCCATGCAGTGGAGAGTCTGCACAACCTACTTCTCCCTCCATGCAGACACACTCACACATTATGCACAACTGCTGACTGCCTGGACCAGGGCACAGAGGGAGTATTATGACGGACCCCTTTAAATCTTGTTATGAATTCCACACCACCATGTTCTTGGTTCCTGTCAGGGCCTGTCTTAACCAGCAACAACTACAGTGTTTCAGCTAGTCTAATGCAAAAACAGAGTTCACTTAAATTAACTTACTGCCAGTTGTAACCTGAAGAAGAATCTGAGAGGAGTGGACTAATTTACTGAAAACACAGATCTTCGCAACTCCTTACAGATTTTCACTGAGAATTTTCATGGGAAAACATATTCCCGTTTTTCACAATCCATCTCTTACGCCATCGTTTGTATGATCTTTGAATTGGACACATTTCAAATGGCATTACTTAAAACCCAGTGCACAGATGCCATATTCGCTAATTAACATTTGGGAGCCAAATTTGGGAGTTTTATTTTAAACTGATGGCATTTCGTTGACAGGCTGTCAGACCTGGCAAATGGTTCCCAAATGAAAACCATATTTCCCTCTAATGGAGTACATATCTGTAGCTTCCTGCTACGCTCAAAATAATACTTGAGCTTTAGGGCAGCTTGTTTAAAGGAAGAACAAAAAAAAACAACTTAAGAGTCCCACAGCCAGATGGCAGCAGTAAGGGCAGAAAACCATCACAGGTTCACAATGTGGTGGGGAAGGGGATTATGATGAAAGGCTGAGTGGATCATAATCTTTCTGCCACAACCTCTCTGGACTGAATCAGGTACCCATTTGGTACTTGTTGGATGGAGCAGATTCTTTTCAAGCCATAAAAATCCATTCCTATGATTGGTTCAAACTCATCGCCGTCAACTATGCTGCTGAACACTCTAACCAACTGACCGCCGGTCCCTCAAATGTTATATTACCCCTCCTCAAAAAACAAACACAAAATAAACCCTCCAGAACTGCCCTTTTAAGGGATAAATATATTAAATTCACGATTATTTCCATCAACTCAGAAATTCTACGACTGGAACACAGAATAAAAGAAAGAAAAAAAAAAAAGGGGGGGGGGGGGGGGGGGGGGGAGGACATTCCTGAAAAGCTTTGGAGGATTGGCAATCATGCCAACATCACTTCCGTTTAGGGAAAAATAAGCTCTTGGCAAGCCCCCTTTCTTTACCCACTTTTGCCCATGGATTCAATGGCATTACTTCAGCTACATACACCACAAGCTGTTCACATTTCAATTCTACTTCCAAACTAGAAACAACTGTTTTTTGCCTACATTCACAAATTTGTATATTCGGTTCAAAAGTCTTCTCTTGTGGGTCCACTAACCACACAGCTAGAGCTAAGCAGCCAAGTGCTGGCCTGGGCATCAGGGACCCAAGACAGTCCACTTCCTGTTCAGACCCTGCATGGAGCTTTTTGATTGTTGTAGAGCTGCTCGTATTATTATCACCGCTGTCACTAGGCAACGACATGCACGATTCAGTCACCACATCTTATTTTTTTCAAAACTGTGTAAACATCTGAAAGAACACACCACCAGTATCGTAATATCTTCTGGTACTGCACACAGCACACACACAAAAAAGAAGTGTTGTGTTCAGCTCCTTCGATCACATATTAAAGACGAATTTTCAGTGTTCAAAACAGAATGAAGTCTACATGTTCCTAATATTCTTCAGTAAAAAAGACACAGAAAAGTGTGGATGTTCAAAGGCTTCCACAGCTGGCAACAGCAAATCATCGCCTTTTCCCTCCGTCACTTTGGGTTTTAAAGAAGCATTTACTTCTCAGTGATACTCCACCAGCTGTTACAGCTTTCCACAAACACCAATGAACTCTGGGCACTTGCCGTCCTGTATCATTCACCATGCCCTCCCCCTTTTCCTCAACTACTTCAGGGCTCTATTCAGCCATTCATGATCGAATGTCAGTCATGACACCATCACCTTTTTCCTCCATCCCTTTCTGCGTTCTATTTCGCCATTCACTGCACAGTGTCAATCAGTAGACCATCACCGTCACCTTTATCCTGCGTTTTACGGGCTCTACTCAGAGGCTGGTCTTTCCATGTCGTTCAGCTAATCACCATGCTTATCAAAATTCCCATCATTTCCTGGGCTCCAGTCACTGATCAGCGTTCAGTTCAATCCATCAATCAAACATTCATTCATGCATCACAACAATTCAAACACACATCCTTGCAGACTCCGGCTGTCTCGCCTTCTGGTCGAAGACAGTCGTCATGGCGACAGGCTTGAGGCAGCTTCAGAAGCTGCGCATTGAGCCCAACACCTGACCACTTTCTTTACTCTTTGTTAGCGCTGGGTAACGATCACTGCCAGACCAGGCCAACGTTTCCCAGCCAGAAACAGGGCGACCTCCACATTGAATTTGAGGCAGCTTCTCCGTCTCAAGTCTGTATGGAAAACAGGTGTTGATCATTGCAGGCCTGTCAGGTATTACCACCCATCACATTTAGCCATCAATGACTTCTGATCATGCCTCACAATGTAGGCCAGCAGACCGCAATTTGCCTCGCCTCTTCTGTCAATGAAATTCATGCTATGAAAACACAAAGACACAACAGGGCGCACGGACAAAAAAAAAAAAATCAACCTCAATGGCAATTTCTCTGAGAACCCACAGAAATCCAACATGCTGAAGCTGAGGTCACTCATCATTCCAATCAGATACAGAACACTGGATCCCGGTAGGTTTGTCTCACCCATGTGGACACCGTTGAGTGCACTGTGCAATGCTGACTGCAGCCCGCACCAGTGGAGGCAGCAGCCGCGACTTAACGGGCCCCAGAGCAATGGAGACTGGAAAACAAGTTCCCTTTTCTGTGAACCAGCCCTAGCAGCTCTCCTTCCTCAGGCATTTCTGTCCCCCAGTGAAACAATGCTTCCACTAAAAGAAAGCAGGCAGAGGAAGCAAACAACTTCATATGAAGACAAAAAATTCTTACAGCGACAGCTTTCTCACGCAGAGAGTGAGGTGAGTAACATCCTTGTACCCCCTCCCTCATACCTCTCCACCCTCCCCCATTCCCTCTGCACCCCCCCCCCCCCCTCCCAAAAGAGCAAACATGGACGCCAGCCCACCGATGAGGCTGCAGCATCCCCACAACACAGACAGGCCAGTAGTTGCATAGTCATAGCGGGCAGAGTCTGGCGGCCCTGAAGGTCAGGCCACAGGGTGGGCAGTCAGCCAGAGAAGGGTTCCCGCCAAAGACCAGCCCTCCACACACTGCCACCCTGCTCCAGGAAGGGCCGGACAGCGTCCAGCTCCATGCCTCTCCTTCAGAGGCCGGCATGTTTGGGGTGGGTCAGTCTAAGGGTGGATCTCCGGGGGCTGTGACCGGTACGGCTGATGGACATAGGGGCGGGCCTGCTTGCCACTGGACGCCGTCACTGGTGGAGGAGGCTGGTAAAGAGGGGAATTGACACCCACCTCGATCTCCATCTCATCCGTGGGTGGCGTTATTTCTCGGTGGTTGTTTCTGGAGTCGGGACTGGCGCTATGTCCGCGGTGGTACTGTGGGGGCGGGGCCGGGGGGCTGCCCTCTATCAGCAGAGGCTTGGTGGAGTCGTTGGGCTTGTCCTCCAGCTCGTCGGGAAGATGACGGGCGCCCCCTTGTTGACGAAGGTGTTCTTGTCCTCCAGGTTCATCTTGCCCTTGCGCTTCTTGCGGTAGAGAATGCAGGCGATGAGCAGGGCGATCATCAGGATGGCCACGATAACCACAGCCGGCACCACCGTGGTGATCCAGATGTCGTCCTCGCTCGTCTTGCCGGCTGTGGCCACACCTGTCCCATTGGGTGGAGGGGCAGGTGTGCTCTTGGCCTTTGTGGTCTTGTCTGGCATATCCGGGGTGTCGGGGGCGTCCGTGGGAGTGACTGGACCTGTCTTTGGCATGTCCGGCTTCATTGTGGTGGTAGTAATGGGTTGGGTCGGCTTAAACACTGACGCTGATCTCTTAGGGAAATCGGGGTGATTTTTACACTCTCCAGCTGGGGCAGTGGCAGCAGCAGTCAACACCCATGGCTTCAGCCTGTTCAGGGCCTCAGGGTTCAGAGTTCCATCGGCGGTGACCAGTTTATCGGCCATGGCAGTGATATCATCCACAGGACAGCTGCCACCAGCCAGCTGTGTTGTTGGTGAAGCTGAACTTCACAGAGCCTGGCTTAATGCTGGTGATGGTCAGTGCACTGGTGTTCTCATCGCCAAACACACTGGCCACCTGCACACAGTGAGGACAATGCCACAGGTAGCAAACCACACTGCAAACAAGACAACGCTACAGAATTTTAACCCATTCTGGTACTACAGAACACGTAATCAAAACAGAAATCATTTTGCATAATACATCACAGCCGAGACAAGCATTTTTAGAAAAGCACAGCAGCTGATCATAACTGTTGGTCATGATCTCACCAGAACAGAGTGACTGAAAATTGGTCACTGAAACAAAAACAGAAATACGCTCACCCCTGTCAAACATGAGGTCCCTGCATTTCCTCAAAGTAACAAATTCCTTACAAGGGTCTGGAAACTCTGAAGTCTCTTCTAAGAAGTCAACCCACTGTGGTGGATACAGGACCAAGCAGACACACTCACTAGGAATCGACAAGGTCCCATACGTCTATGGCTTGGATCTTACATGGAGTGGAGTTTTCTCCCTTTCACCTCAACACCTTCAGTAGAGATCTGAGACCAAAGGGACGTTTTGAGACTATTCAGTCCCACGTTGAGCATGTAAAGACAAAAAGAAACAGATTGCACCCCCAGAAATGCTACTCCATCCACCTGTTCCCCACTGCTCACTACCACCATCTCTCTCATACTGTGCTGCTAAGGGGTCAGCCTATGTGCTGGTTATTTTGAAAACAATGAGCATTAAGATGTGGTACTTCGGGCAAGCAGCATAAGCTCTCATTGCAGCCATGTGCACTGCTTCCAGAACCACCTAAAAAAATTTCCTTTTCTTCAGCTAGACAAGCGGCAGTGGCAAGGTCGGTACAGATAAAATGACTGTCAGTAATTAAGCAGTCAAAGACTTTCAGAGTAGACTACATTAACTCAATCAAGTCACAGCCAAAACGGACCAGTTTTTCCCTCAGATCACACGATTTTTGGCAATTTTTAAAAAATCATACAAAATCAACCAATTCACCTAGGAGCATGAAACATACACCATTGGATAGAAAAAAACAATATATTAATAAAAACTGCTGACCCTCAGGGAGGAATCCACACAGTTCACATTATGTAAGTAATCCAAAATGATACGCATTTGCAGAAAAACAAACTTTTTGTGCACACTGTAATCCACTTCTTCATGTTCTCTATACCTCCCATGTTCTCTATCCTCCCACACAAGTTCAATTACACTTCTGAGCACTTGGTATGACCTACAGAGAATAGTCTATTTATGACAACTACATAAAACACAAGAATTTGACCACAAAATGCTCGATCCACTCAAAATGGTGTGATCCTGTTCAAAATCATGTGATCGCGGGAACTGAGAGTAGGACAATTCAAATCCATATAAAACTGCTACAGACAACACGAAGAATGGTCTAATGGAAGCAACTGCAAAAAAAGGTCCTAAGCTGTCACTGAAATGAGATTTATTGCCCTTTAATAAAAGGCGGTATGATTTAAAGATTGTCAAACTCTGTCGGAAGTATGCGTCCGACACGCCTTCAAACAAAGTGAACAGTGTCGGAAACCCGCTTCCGACAAGACTCGAATTGAGTTAATGTGAAAGAATCAATTCAAACTTTGGTAACCTAGACAGAGCAAGTCAGTGTCAAAGTCCTGAATCATAAACCTTCATAGCTGCATGTGAGTGATCATACTGGTCAGTCATAAACATCAGCAACACACAAAGAACACAATCCACATCACATTATACCCACTGCTAGACTTTCACACAAAATTTCAAGCAACTTAGACATGCAGTTCTTACTGAACTAAACCACGAACATTTAAAACCCTTGTTTGCCTATTGCAGTAGCAATACATCTCACCCATCAAGCGCACATCTCAACACCAACCATACCCCCCTTCATCTCACCTTGTTAGCCAGGTCCAGCTTCTTGTCCATGCTGCCCACAAATTCCTTGTAGTCGGTGTCAATGGTCATGCTCATCTCATGATTGACCTTGTCCTTGCGCCCCCTGGGCCGGCGCACGATGATGCGCAGGTTGGTGGTGGTGATGAAGAGCTGGTCCTTGGACTGGCCACCAGGGTCATGTTGTAGGTGCCCACGTCCTCCCTCAGCGCCATGCCCTTCACCCTCTGCTCCTCACGGTCAAACTGCAGGAACCAATCGTCCGGGATCTTGGTGGATGTGTTCCTGCACAGTGTTAGTTGCAAAATGAGGCGACTGTGAGCGGAAATCTAAACAAATCTTTAAAAAAAGAAATTTTAAGTACTGTATCCACTGTTACCGTTCTTCACTTTCGTTGTCCTGAGTGTTGTTTTATCATGTCTGAAGAAGACCTAAAAGGTCAAAACCGGTCCTGTTTTGTCTTGTGATCTGTTTGTTCATGTCTGGCGGATACAGTACTTAAACATATTTTTTTTCAAGATTTCCTCAATATTGGTTTAAACAGAATTTTATCAACAGCAAAGCCTTTTACACATAACTGAGTTCGCACCAATCATGCATCTGTTCATATGCAGACTGAAGTGCGTAAAAAGCTTGTGGCTATTACAGTGTTACCGAGTGCATGGCTCTTTGTTACCCATAACTCATCACGCATGTGCCTAAGATTGTTACGGTAATCATTCTTGATCCTATCGTTATCACCATTGCCCAAGACTGTTACGGCAATTATTCTTGATCCTATCCTATCGTTTCACCTACCCACCACTGAAATGGCAAACATCATACAGTCTGAATGCCAGTGCCACCAATTTCTCAGTATGATAAAGATTAAACATCCTTCTCTAAAGACTTTTAAGTTTTTATCAAACATCACTCTTGAAGACCCTTGCAATTAGCACCCCCTGTCCCGCCCCCCCCCCCCCTCCCCCAAGTTAAAACCCCCTGCACATTTTCAATTAAAACTCCCCATCTAAAGACCCTCACAATCAAAACTCCCTTCCTACATAAAGGCCCTTCTAGTTTTAAAACTTTCTAATGAGCATTATGTTGAAACCCCACCCCAAGAAGACTCTCCCAATTACAATTCCCTCCCTTTGGACCACCCTAAATGTGCCTCCTTCCATAATAACTATCTCAAATACAATTCCCTCTTCAAAAATCCTCCTAGCTAAAACTCTCTCCGTAAAGACCCTTCCTCTCAAAACTCCTTCCATAAAGACCCTCCGCATAAAAACTCCCTCTAATAAAGACCCATAAAATCAACAAAACTCTTTCCATGAAGATCCTACCTACGAAACCCCCCTCCATAAAAACCCTCCCTATTAAACCGCCTCCCCACACCCTCAATACAACTGTATCTATACAGACCCTCCAAATCTAACTCCCTCCATACTGACCCTCCCACTAAAATCTCCCTTATCAAGACCTTCCCAATTAAAATTTCCTTTACAAAGACACCCCCATCCCACTCCCAATAGTTACTCCGTAAGGACCCTCCTAATCAAAACTCCCCCTCCAGAAAGACCTTTCCCAATTCAAATTCCCAAATAAGGCTCCCTCTTGTAAAACTCTTCCAGTTTAACTTCCTCCTTTTTGAGTCCCTTTTTTTTTTTTAAATAATTTTTCTCTTCATCCAGACTACAACTACTTCCCCAACTGAAGAACCCCCCCCCCCCCCCCCCCCCCCCCCCCCCAATCCCCATAAATGGAAGATATTTCTGAAGGCCATTCCTGAAAGGTCCCTGTGTACAACGTACCTGGCAGGGTCCGCCAGACTCACCTGAAGAGGATGAGGTCAGTAAGGCTGGTGCCACCCATTTTACAGGCGTCAAAAAGGTTTTCCGGGATCTTGTAGTTGATGACCTCACCCACCAGGAACACAGCCTTGGACGATGATCTCAACGCCGTTGGCTTGAGGCATTCGTCCACAACCGGTGGCGGTTTCTGTTGTAGAAGAATATGTTACGTTAGGTTCAGCTGATTTGTAATCATGAGCGTGACACATACCACTGTACACAAGGGTACAAGTAATCGATGACAGGCAGATTCTGACCAGAGAAAGTCTCTCCAACTTATCACTATCTGTCGAAGCATCTGATGCTTAAAGCAGAAAATACAATTGGGGTTCAGGCACAGTGAATGGGGGTGGGGGGCATGCAAGACTGGAGGAGGATTTACAAAGTTTATCAAGACAAGATAAAAAAAAGATTCAAATTATGAAATATTTTCAATCAAATTTACAACAGAGTGGGGGTTTTTTGGTTTTTTTTTTAAACCTCTTCTTTAAAAGAAAGAAAGAAAGAAAGAATAACAACACATGTCCAACAAATTTTTTTTTTTAAAGATGGAGAAGCTAAACTAGAAGTCCCTCCCCTTAAACTCACAAACATGGTACATGTTCATAGCACTTGCCAGCATATTCAGATAAAATCAGTTTCTAGGCAAGGAGCAGTGTTGGTGAATAAAATTTTGCACAGATCTGACACACTAAACAACACACACACACACAACACACACACACACACACACACACACAACACACACATGCACATGCAACACACACACACACACTGAAAATTCACCTGGGTGGTAGTAGTGGTCGTCTTCGTGGTAGTTGTAGGTCTGGTCGTGGTGGTAGTCGAAGTGGTAGTTGTGCTTGTTGTGGTAGTTGTGGTGGTAGAGGTGGTGGTGGTAGGTGGCAGGGTGGGTGTCTCCGTGACCACTGGTGGCTTAACGGGCGGCTTCGATGGCTCCACAGTCTTTGGCTTCTTCTCCGTGGTGGTGGTGGTGGGTTCAGGGGTGGTGGTCTGAGGCATCTCTGGCTGTGTGGGGGTGGGCTCGATGGTGAAGGTGGGGGATGACATTACCACCACCTGGTATCAAAACATTGCAGTGATATTTTCTTTAAAAAGAAAAAAAAATGTTGGCTGCCCGACAAGAATGCCGGACATTCCTTGTTCTTAAGCTCCCTGCAACCAAAATACAGTCTACATTAACTAATAACAACAGCAATAACACTTTCCCATTAGCTTTGATCTGAAACTTAGTATGTAAAGTGACGATTCATTAAACGACTGGTGGGGGAAAAAATGGGGAAAATATGTTTTTAAAGACTGTCAGCACTGTAACCGAAGTGCTGGCGCTGCCAATGGGAACAGCTGTCTTGCTGTCAAAGCAGAATGGCATTGTGGAAAAGTTAACATTTTCAGAGGATACACAAAACCCAAGATGCTATTTCCTGCACTGTAACGAAGTGCTGGCACTGCCAATGGAACAGCTGTCTTGCTGTCAAAGCGAATGGCATTGTGGAAAGTTAACATTTCAGAGGATACACCAAACCCAAGATGCTATTTCCTGCACTGTCCAGTTATCATCCAGAGGACCATGCAGACTGCACAGCGCCATGGAAAACCACAGGAAACTTTGGCATGGAATTTCTGAATGCCTAGCTGCGACCACGCGACTTGGAGGTTTATCTCCTCACCCAAGATTCTGATGTGCTTCCGGTATTTTCAATTTCCAGAATTAGTAATCGGGTGGTGGAAGATTTTCCCCCAATATCATGTTTGAGATATTTCGTAAGCTTAAGCAAACCCACATGGATTAGCCGCACGCAGGTGCATGCCAGCGTGTTAAACTAGGAAACAGGTCAGATCCACCTGAACTGCCCCATCACTGCTAGATCAGGTGGTCACCCTCAGATTCCAAGTCTGATGTTTATCAAATCACTTGGCTATGTTTGATTCTGACTTTAAAAAGCCAATCAGAGACAAGCTCTCTATGGCAGGGTTGGTTCCAAATGATTATTCACCCTGGCAACCAACTCCATCTCCAAGTCATTTCTTCAACGCTTCCGAACAAGCAACCCACGGGGATACCGAACAGTCTGCATGATCGTTTTGCGTTCGTGTCATAGGGAAATAGATCAGCTTTTACGAAAACTTGAAAAAAATCCAATTTAATATCAATGAAGTAAGGACATGTGTTTCAAAGTAACGTTATGTTAATAGATGCATAGCAAATCATATTCTGAAATGTGCTGATTTTTTTTTAAATTTTTATTTTGAAACATCACTGCATTTAGTGGCAAGATGGGTTGATGGTATTCATCTCCTCACCAATAAAGATTTCTGTGCATGCTGGCATTCTTGTATTACAGTACTCCAACCTAACAGAAACACCTTTCTGCTTTTGTCAAATGACAACGTTCATGGTCTGCATACCACTCCAAACAACACGTCAAGGAATAGTATATGATGAGATGATTATGATGATGATAATGAAGATGATGATGATGAAGTAAGATGATGATAATACGGCATCGTTTACTTCTACACATTTTCCTACGAAAAGTTTAGAGTGTGACATGACACATTAATTTCTCTTTCATAGATATCCACTATAAAGAATACAAAACATAAGGGTTTCATACAAATGATACACAGCTAAAATGACAGAACCCAATCTGTGACTTTAAACAGTGAGTAACACTTTGGTAAGGGGTTATCAGTAACACAACCTGTGACTTTAACCAGTGAGTAACACTTTGGTATGGGGTTATCAGTAACATAACCTGTGACTTTAACCAGTGAGTAACACTTTTGGTATGGGGTTATCAGTATCAGCTGAAGTGTCCTGAAACCATAAAAACTTCCAAATTTTAATTTTGTTTCCTTCGATAAATAAACTGTCAGTAAGTACACAAAAAATATGAGCAGAAGAAATAATTAAAAAGAACCCAACACACACTCTGCAAAAGCCAATAAAGCTACATTCAACCATTCCTAGTTCCCTTCTGATCTTGCAGACTGACATGCATGACATCAACTGAAAAAAAACAAAACTAATCAGGCAACAAACACACTTAGCTAGATCAGACCAATGCCTGAACCTGACTTATTAAAAAAAAGAAAGAAAGAAAAAAAAGCTTAGAAAAGTAAATTTTACCTTGTGAGTCATGGTATCTGTATCAGTCACTCCAGCGTCAGTGGCAGTTGGCGGACTGATGGTGATGACCGGGGTGGGTGTGGCTCGGACCTGACGCCGACGTCGCTTGAGGGCGTGCTGCTGCTGCTGCTGCAGACGGGTGTTGGTGACCCTCCAGCCCACCACGGGATGACCCAGGGCGCGACCCATCACCCCGTTCCCAGAATCCTCATCCAGCTTCTGCAGGATCGGGAAGTGACCTTTCTCCACCTTGCCACACCCCACCAACCATGACAACGACACGCCCGGGTGCCGAGGTTCCGTCGCGTCCCCACTGCCGGTCACCAGGGCGGAGTCGTCCTGCAGCAGCTTGGCCTTGGCGGGCACAACCTTCACCATGTGCTCGTGGAGCCCCATGTGGCTCAGGAACCTGTCCACCAGCTCCAGGCGATCCTCCACGCCGATCTCCCCAAGGTCCGCATCCACCACGATCGTGGCCACCGTCTCTGGCTCCTCCCGCTTGCAGCGCACCGCTTCCAGTCCGGAGTTCTTGAAGCGCAAGGCTTGCCCAGAGGACATGGTCTGGGTGTCGGCACTGACGGACACGGAGAAGATGTCGTTGGCCTTTCCGTTGCTGCTGTCATACGCCGTGACCTCCAGGTACACTTGCCCAGCTTCGGCAGGCGTCGGAATACCCTTCAGCACATTCTGGTCGGAGAGGAAGTGGAGCCAGGAAGGGAGGCGATCCTTCCCTGCTTCCACCACCTGTCACACGAAAAAGCCGTTCTTCAGTTTTTACGATAATGATATGTTCCACTTGAGTAGCAAAAAATGTGATATCAGAAACCGAAAACAACAGTGAAAAAACCATTGTAGCAAAGCTGAAAACAAACCACCAATGACATGACAAAGAGCCCAACAGCCCTGGTTTTCCTTGTTTGGAAAAAAGAACAAACACTTCCCCTGTATTTGTGTATTTGTTGCGATCATTTTGAAATGTTCTTATATCTATATGTAAGTCATGATACACAAACACACACATTATATATATACACACATATATATACATATGTATGTATGTGTGTATACAAGTCATGTTTAGTGTGTGTGTGTGTGTGTGTGTGTGTGTGTGTGTGTGTGTGTGTGTGTGTGTGTGTGTGTGTGCGCGCGCTTGCGTATGTATGTGTGCATGTGTGTGTGTGCGTGTGTGTGGTGTGTGTGTGTGTGTGTGTGTGTGTGTGTGTGTGTGTGTGTGTGTGTGCGCGCGCTTGCGTATGTGTGTGTGCATGTGTGTGTGTGCATGTGTGTGTGGTGTGTGCGTGTGTGTGTGTACGCACACACATGAATGTGTGCATAAGTACATCCCTCTCTCTCTCCCCCTCTCCCGTAATGCTACACTGGATTAATACACCAAGTAGTGCACTTTAACATAAAAGGCATCAAGATGGGAAAGCAGGTCATGTTTCGGTGACACGAAAACTGTATGGACAACACATGTTCTTGGCTGGGTTATGCGCAGAGTAAGCAACACTATATGGGGAGCCAGTAAGCAACACTATATGGGGAGCCAGTAAGCAACACTATATGGGGAGCCAGTAAGCAACACTATATGGGGAGCCAGCGTGCCCGCGGTTGGACTGGCTCCACTGCTTCACCTTGGAGGACATGGCCGGAGGCCGGAGGCATTCCACCGTCCACATTAGATGACTGGCCTCCATGACAGGAAAGCTTTCTATCCCTCCCATTTTTCTGGTGTCTACACACGAATGCATGTGTGCACATATGTGCATGCACGCTTTTTACATGTTTATGCGAGTGCGCATGCGTGTGCGTGTGTGTGTGTGTGTATGCGTGCGTCGTGTGGCGTGCGTGTGTGTGTGAGCAGGAGGAAGTGGAGGCGGTGGTGTGGGTTTGGGAAGCAGACAAGGCTGAGACAGAGTGGAAGTGGTGGCAGGTGGGTGGGGTGAGGTGGGGGACGGGAGTCTGGTAGAACTTCAGGATGTTCATCATGTGGTTGAAGGCTGAACGGATGCCGAGATGACATGGTAATGGGGAAAGTTGGGAAGGTGATGAGAGAGAGAGAGAGAGAGAGAGAGAGAGAGAGGAGAGGAGAGAGAGAGAGAGAGAGAGAGAGAGAGAGGGGGGGGGGAGTTTGGGTTTGGTGTTTTACGTGAGGCAATCTTAGTCAATTGTCATCCCCATCCACCCCCTTCCCACCCCCACAAACACACCCGCTAGGTACCTGTGACCTCTACTTTAGGTTTTCTTCTTAGCCACGCCATAATATGGCAATGTGCTGGCAGTCTCACTCAACATCCAACTCTTCTAACCCCCCCCCCCCCCTCCTCCACCACCCTGACACTCACACACTTCCCACCCCAGAGAAATGGGATATATACCCACTTCGGGGAGGTGCCGTTTCGCCGCTTCCTGTTTTGCCGCTTGGCGGCGAAATGGGAATAAAGGGGACACTTTCTAATTGGTTTCGTTTCACCGCCGCGCTGAGTTGATACAGACTGGATGAAGCTTGGATCCTGATCGCCAGCGAAGCACCAAACCATGAAGGAGCAGAGCGCCTAGCAGACTACTTTATTCGCACATGGTTTGACCACATTGCTCCCATGTTTTCCAGGCATGTCTGGAACCAGCACAGAAACATGGTGCCTGGGTGTTCGAGGACAAACAACGCTGTGGAGAGCTTCCATTCAGCACTCAACAAGAAAACCAGTGGTGCCCACCCAAATGTGTTCCGCCTCATCCAACTTTTGAGAGACGAACAAGAGAAGACTGAAGGACTACTTCGCTTGCGACAGGCTGGTCAGCCCCTGCCCCGGAAAAAAAGAGCCGTTATTGGAACTACGCGAAAACTTGCAGAACTTAAGTCTGAGTTTGACAACGGCACTCGGGATATTCTGAACTTTATTGATGCTTCTTCCATGGCAATCAATCTTGGTTGACATTGAGAAAGGGATGGGGTGAGTTTTTAATCTGTGTTTATTTTCAAATAAAATTAATTGGTTTTCAATAAAATTAATTTGTATTCAAGTAGATCTAGCTTTGAGATGTAGCTTTGAATGGTTGGTTTACGTGCAGTGAGAATTACTTAAATCATGTCAAAGTTCGGACCCAATTGATTAAGCGGCGAAACAAGAAGCGGCGAAACAAGAAGCGGCAAATTGGGAAGCGGCGAAACGAGAAACGGCAAAACGGGAAGCGGCGAAACGGGATGCCTCCCCCACTTCTCTGTTCCCACCCCATATCACACACACACACACACACACACACACACACACACACACACACACCCACACACACACACACACACACACACACACACGTGCACCCGCAGGCGCTCTTAGTGGCCTTCGGGCGTTTCCTGCTCACATACCGTGGATACTGGCAGGCAGACAACCCCCCCCCCCCTCCTCTCTCTCTCTCTCTCATACACACAATGGGAACGGGGTAGTATGGGGAAGAGTGACAAATTGGGGGAGGGGGGCTGATGTGCCAGACGGAACGGCCTTGAGCCCGACCCCACAACAACCTTGAGCGGCGCTTGATAAGCATCACTGCCGCCCCCTCCCTTTCCCTTCACCCCCCCCCCCCCCCCCTCTCGTCTGTCTGTCTGGTCCATGCCTCGTCCACAGAAATGAGGTCTCCCATTTCTCTAGCCTTGTCCACTGTCCCTCCCCCTGACCTCAGTGAGTGACCCCCACCACGGCATGCACTGCCTGCATGCCGCCCATTGGCCTGACTGACCACAGGGCTCCTTCCAGCGCCCGCGCGCGTGTGGTGTGTGTGTGTGTGTGTGTGTGTGTATGAGAGAGAGAGGAGAGAGAGAGAGAGAGAGAGAGAGAGAGAGAGAGAGAGAGAGTGTGTGTGTCTGAGTGTGAGTGTGTGTGTGTGCAAGTGTGTTTATGAGAGAGAGAGAGAGAGAGAGAGAGAGAGAGAGAGAGAGAGAGAGAGAGGAGATAGAGTGTGGTGTGTGTGTGTGTGTGTGTGTGTGTGTGTGTGTGTGTGTGTGTGTTGTGGCGCGCGCGCGTGCGTGTGTGTAGTAACATCGTTGTTTTACAGTCTTCCAGGAATTTCAGCAAGTGAATTAGTTCGGATGTTCAGACGTGGTCACTTTAAAACTGCTCTATTTCTTAAACTAGGCTGTAGCCTTGAAATGACTTCCAACGTCTACTGAGATTTTAATATCGTGACTTGACTGTGTGGTGTGGTGTGGTGTGGTGTGGTGTGGTGTGTGTGTGTGTGCGTGTGCGCGTGCGCGCGCGCGTGCGCGTGTACGGTGTGTGTGTGTGTGTGTGTGTGTGTGTGTGTGTGTGTGGTGTGCTGACCCTTCTCAAATTACGACAATCATATCTGGACTACTGGTGTTTTCCACCCTCCTGGAAAAATGCCCTCATCATATCATTCCTATTCCCACGCCTGGAGAGGACTTGACCAGCCCTTATCGCCTTAGACCTCTTATCAGCTGTTCGTAAACTAAGGGGAGAAAAAAAACGATGGTCAACTCCCGTCCGATGTGGAAGCTGGAAACAGATGGCCTGTCGGCTCAAGGAGAGCGCTGTTTTCACAAGTCCCGTTCTATCGCTGTTAATTTTGTCTGTCTTGAAATCACCATCCATCCGCAAAGCCTTCATCAACAAAAATATGGTTGTTTCTTTTTTCTTTTCTTTTTTCTTTTTTTTTTTGATGTGGAGAAGGCTTCCAACAACACACGGAAACCTGGAGTTCTCAGGGATCTTCATAGTATAGGTTTTAGTGGCAATCTCCTTTCCATTTGAACACACACACACACACACACTGTCTACACTGCTGAGCTCTCTGTGGGTTCTGACACATCAAATCTATTATATAAAGCTCAGTTAGTCTGTCTGTTCGCTTATACACGGCCACTTTTAGGCCCATCGCCACTAATTTGGTATCAAGTATCCTTGCTGTCCTACGAACAGCAACGTCGGGTCGGCGACCACGTGACGCATTGCGTCGTGACGCAACTTGCGTCCACAGACGCAAAATTGGACATCGGAACACTACACGACAGACAAACTCGCCAGGGAGAGACGGGGTCGAAGCGCGTAAGCGCTAGTGGTCTCTAAATCAAAACATAACAGTCCTCATTCTTTCGGATTCCCTTTCTGCTTTGGAGACCATTGCTGGCCGTAACCTCAAACACCCTCAACTGCGGTAACTCTTTGAACTGTACATCTCTCTGAAATCTGACGGTTACAACGTAGTTTTTGCTTGGGTTCCTGGTCATATTGGCATTCGAGACAGTGAAGTCGCAGACAACTTGCCGAGAATGCCATTCCCTGAGCAGTCTGAAAACCTAAAGCTCAGGTTTATGTTCAAGACCTCTGGCAATAAGAATGGAATTCGCAGACGATTTAACAAAAACAACAAAAACCTCGCAAATTCTCCCGAACTAAAAAAAAAAAAAAAAAAAAAAATCCGTGCGCCATATGTGGCCGTAAAGAAGACAAGGTTTTGTACCGTCTGCATACAGGTAACTCCTTTTACACCTTCTCCTATCTTTCAAAAGGAGACGAAGCTGCGCGGTGCGTTCCCAGTGATGTACCACTCACTTCAACACCAGTTTCACAGTGTTGGGACTTGCATCATTGTCGGACATAAGCACTTCACTGCAGACTCCACGAAGATCTTGTCCAGATACGGTCCACTCGATGTGATTTTGAGTTTACGGAAGACAGAAACGTTTTCTCGTCTGTTCTAAGATTTCACGGAGGAAAGATTTTCACGACATTCCGGCGTGAATCTGTTTTAAAGAGTTGTGGGCGCATTTTTAAAAACCTATTCTGAGAGTCGACTTCAATTAACGAGGTGACAGCACTGATATGACCCTCTGTGATAGGAGGGACTGTGAACAACATCAATTCAAGTGTGTGTGTGTGGGGGGTGGGGGTGGGGGTGGGGGTGGGGGGTGGGAGGGAGGGGAAGGAAATGGCGGAGGAGGGGTTTAAGGAGTGTATGTGCGCATGGATGCATTTTGTTCATCATAACATCGCCCAATTCGCACCACCATCAGATCTAAAAAAAAAAAAAAGAAAAAGAAAAAAAGAAAAAAAAAAGGAGCTATTATGATTTTACAAACCTTTCAATGGATCGCTAGCCCTACCTCACTTAGTTCCTGCCCATCTTGCACACAACCGCAAAGAGCTTCCGTTAGCACAACCCCCCACCCCCCCACCCACCCATCCCATCCCATCTCCACCCCGTTCCTTCCACCTGAAACAGCCAGCTTGGGTTTCACATCTAGATGCAAGATGAACGCTGATTCTTGAAGGATGGGCCTCCATCACCCCTACCCCACCCCCATCTCCTACCCCACCCCATCTCCAACACCCCCTCCTCTCCCAACTCATCGAGTCCTGGTAAGGAAACAAGACTATCTGAAAGGTAATAGAAGGCGTCAAAGAGAGAGAGAGAAAGAGAGAGAGAGAGAGAGAGATGAGAGAGAGAGAGAGAGAGAGAGAGAGGAGAGAGAGAGAGAGAGAGAGGGGTAAGCAATGGTGGGGATGAGGATGGCGGAGTTCTCCACCCGTCCGTGTCGGACACACACACACACACACACACACACCACACACACACACACACAGCTGAAGGCTCATTTTGAGAAGCATTTATTTTTATTTTTCCCCATTCACCCACTCAAGCACATACTGTTAGTTAGGCAGAATTATCTACCACTGCAGATATGAATGCTTATCTCCCCCTATTTCTTCAATCTAAGACATAAGAGCAAGCTTTGTTTATAATTCAATATTTCTTGCAGTCATTGCAACACCAAGCAACTTATCCTTGGAATTTATTAGTTTGTTGTGTGTATATATATATATGGTGCCAAATAAACTCTCTTTCTCTTCTTTCTCTCTCTCTCTCTCACACACACACACACACGCACCTGCACACACACACACGCGCGCACACACACACACACACAACACGCTTAACTGCATTCTCTCTCTGAAATGGATAAGAGAGAGAGAGAGAGAGAGAGAGAGAGAGAGAGAGAGAGAGAGAGAGAGAGAGAGAGAGAGAGACTTCCCTCCTTCATCCCCATCTTAAAGCTGGCATCACGTCATTATCTGAAGGACGACATCCCCATCCGTTCCTGTCCCGGGTCCAGCAGGCAGGCGCCACCCCCCTCCCCCTCTCCCCTTCCCCCGACTGGCATTTCGGCTCCTAACTCATGTCCACATCGTATCTCATCACCGTCTTCCTCCACACGACAGAAAACCTACTGAAAGAACCTTCACCGTGCCAGAAAGACCACCTTCTGCACGCCTCCACATTCAGATGTGTGTATCTCTCTCTTGGAAGAACAACCTCCTGGCTATAATCGTTTATAGTGGCCAACATCCCTCGCGAAAAGGGCAAACTCCCCCCCCCCCCCCCCCCCCAAAGGACAAATATCCCTCATGAAAAAGGGCCAGCTTCCACCCACGAAAAGGGCCAACTTCCCCCGAAAGGGCCAACTTCCCCGAAGAAAAGGGCCAAGTTTCCCCACGAAAAGGGCCAACTTCCCCCATGAAAAAGGACAACATCCCCCATGAAAAGGACCAACATCCCCCATGAAAAGGGCCAACTTCCCCCATGAAAAGGGCCAACATCCCCCATGAAAAGGGCCAACTTCCCCCATGAAAAGGGCCAACTTCCCCCATGAAAAAGGACAACATCCCCCATGAAAAGGGCCAACTTTCCCCACGAAAAGGGCCAACTTCCCCACGAAAAGGCCAACTTCCCCCCAACGAAAAGGGTCAAGTTTCCCCATGAAAAGGGCCAACTTTCCCCACGAAAAGGGCCAACTTTCCCCACGAAAAGGGCCAACTATCCTCACGAAAAGGGACCACTTTCCCCACGAAAAGGGCCAATTTTTCCCACGAAAAGGGCCAATTTTTCCCACGAAATGGGCCAACTATCCTCACGAAAAGGAAACACTTTCCCCACGAAAAGGGCCAACTTTCCCCACGAAAAGGGCCAACTTTCCCCACGAAAAGGGCCAACTTTCCCTACGAAAAGGGCCAATTTTTCCCACGAAAAGGGCCAACTATCCTCACGAAAAGGGCCAACTTTCCCCATGAAAAGGGACAACTTTCTCCACTAACTTTCCCCAGGGACAACTTTCCCCATGAAAAGGGATAACTTTCCTCATGGAAAAGGTCAACTTTCCCCACGAAATGGACAACTTTCCTCATGAAAAGGGACAACTTCCCCCATGAAAAGGGCTAATCCCCCCCCCCCCCCCCCCCAAAAAAAAAAGGGGGGGGGGGGGAGAGGGGTGTGTGTGTGACAACTTCCTCCACGAAAAAAAAAACAAAAAACAACTTTCCCCACGAAAAGGGCCAACCTCCATCATGAAAAAAGGCCAACTTCTCCCATAAAAAAGGTCAACTTCTCCCATGAAAAAGGCCAACTTCCCCCACGAAAAGGCCAACTTGCTCCATGAAAAAGGCCACCTTCCCCACGAAGAAGGCCAAATTTCCCCAAGGAAAAGACCAGCTTCTCCCATGAAAAAGGTCACCTTCCCCCACGGAAAAGGCCAACTTCTCCCATGAAAAAGGCCAACTTCCCCTGACGTTACAGCATTTTGGGTTCATTTTTCTAGGCTCTCCTTCCTTTCATTTTCTTCCTCTTCAATCTGTTTTCTCTTTGCTTTTCATCCAGCGCCAGCGCTGGCCTTCAGTATCTTGCCTGATAAACTCTGTCTCTACTTCACATCACCGTAGTCTCTCCCCGTGTTCCGTTGGTCTTTCGGTCGACGTTCTCTTGTCTGTGGCGGTCCAACAGAGCGGAATGCACTTCCATCCACATGAGACACTCCACGTCCACAGCTTCTTTGACGTCTTCTCTGCAGGCCCGTTTGTTCAGACAGGACCGAGCTTTTCGTTTCAGCTACAATTTCCTACCCACCTTTCCTCCAGGCTTTCGATACATGATGTGCGCACATGCGGAATATGTGTCTGCATGCGTGCGTGTGTTCGTGAAATGTGTGTGTGTGTGTGTGTGTGTGTGGTGTGTGTGTGTGTGTTAAGTGTCAGTGTGTTGGTGGTGTATCATTTTGGGTGGGTAACATTGAGGTGTGTATTAGCACGCGTGCGCGCGCGCGTGTGTGTGTGTGTGTGAGTGTGTGTGTGAGTGTATCTGTGTGTGTGTGTGCGTGCGTGCGTGCGTTGGTGCAAGCGTGCGTGTGTGCGAGAAAAGGAGAGACAGTGTTTGCACAAATGTGTGCAAGGAGTCTGGATGTTTGTATGCAGTTGCTGTGCGACCTGTATCATCATCATTAATATCACCATCATTATTAACATCATCATTTTTGGGGGGGCGGGTGGGGGGGGGGGTGGGTGGGGGGACGGGCAAGTAATGCAGGGAATTCTAGGGGGTTGTTGTTGTTGTTGTTTTAGAGTATGTGATTTCCTCTTACAGACAATGTCGAGAAATCTGCAGGGAGGTAATCTGTGTTGGAGCTCGCGTTCAGCAAGAGTAACCCTGCTGTTTCCATCGGACAGATGCCGCCGGAGGACATGCCCACAGCAACTTTGCCTGAACAGCCAGCTGAACAGTTCAATCAGAGACAGCAAACGTCAAAACAGGGGTGTGAAACGTTGTGCCTTTCAAGCAGACCGTCAACAGCCCGATCGTCGTCCTGATGTGCGCTTCAAAACAAATATTGGTTTCAAATAGCTGACTCTCTAGGTCTATTTGTATGACCCATAAACTGAGAAAAGATAACTCTGTTTGCTGTGGATTGACAGGCGTTATCTCCCTTGATTTTTTTTCCCGGAACAGATCTGCTGCGTTCAAATCAAAATCTTTGGCTGAAATACAGACACCAAGCCCCCCTCATCCCCACCTCCAATCGCCTCCCTTCAAAAAACAACAGGAAACCATAAAAATCACATGGGAACAGAAGAAAGAAAGAAAGAGAGAGAGAGAGAGAGAGAGAGAGAGAGAGAGAGAGAGAGAGAGAGAGAGAGAGAGAGAAGAAGAGAGAGAGGAGAGAGAGAGAGAGAGAGAGAGATATTTCCCAAACCACCTAATCAGTTTAAAACTTTGAAGGAACAACACCTGACTCAAGTTATCTCCTTATGTCCCCTATAACCTCACGCCCATCTCTATCCTCACACCCCACTCTACCTCACTCCACACCCCCGTTTCACCCAAAATAAAGAGGATGCATCAAAGCACTAAAAACTCGCACACCATGAAGGGGTGTTTGTTGAAAGGAAAGGGGAGGGTGACGGGGTAAGAAAAGGACAGGCGAAAAGGGGGACGGGGAACCCCAAAAGTAAAGCAACACAAGTATATTCTCCTCCCCCCTCCCCTTTAACTTGAAATCCAGCTCTGGTGAGCAGATGCAAGCCATTACACCACAATAACTAACGGCAGCAGAGCGCCACATGGACGCGGAAAGCTTACACGGGTAACAGGTTTGGGGAGGACGTTGGGCGAAAATGAAAACCATCCGAAACGAGAGAAGCTAAAGGAGGAGGCTTCGGGCCCTAAAACCCTGCCTCCCCCCCCCCACCACCACCCCCCTTCCCCTCTGGATGGGTGGTTCTGATAGCGTGCATCTGGCATCCCTTGCAAATTAACCACCAGTCTTCTTCTTCGTCCAGCAAGTAACCCCCACCCCCACCCCTCTCCCTCGTCTTTTCGCCGACTCGGGAGCAGATCGATGCTGAAGGCTTCACTGAAAACCCTGCTCGGTGAGTCCTGGCCGTGTTCTTACTGTTCCACTTTGAAGTTTTCACCGTCCGGAAACCTTGCACAGCGAGTCCTGGCCGTGTTCTTACTGTTCCACTTTAAAGTTTTCACCGTCCGGAAACCTTGCACGGTGAGTCCTGGCCGTGTTCTGTTCCACTTTGAAGTTTTCACCGTCCGGAAACCTTGCACGGCGAGTCCTGGCCGTGTTCTTACTGTTCCACTTTGAAGTTTTCACCGTCCGGAAACCTTGCACGGCGAGTCCTGGCCGTGTTCTTACTGTTCCACTTTGAAGTTTTCACTGTCCGGAAACCTTGCACGGCGAGTCCTGGCCGTGTTCTTACTGTCCGCTTTGAAGTTTTCACTGTCCGAAAACCTTGCACGGCGAGTCCTGGCCGTGTTCTTACTGTTCCGCTTTGAAGTTTTCACTGTCCGGAAACCTTGCACGGCGAGTCCTGGCCGTGTTCTTACTGTTCCACTTTGAAGTTTTCACTGTCCGAAACCTTGCACGGCGAGTCCTGGCCGTGTTCTTACTGTTCCACTTTGAAGTTTTCACTGTCCGGCCCTCCCCTGATCCACAACACCTTCCACGACCACCTTCCCCCCTCTGTTTTACTACCACCACCACCCTTTCCGTACACACTTATCTCTGTCTCGCAGACAATTCGTCGTCCGTAGATATTCATTGGGTTGATAAGCAGGAAAGGAGAGAGAGAGTGAGAGAGAGAGGGGGGGGGGGAGAGGGAGGGAAGAAGGGACAGAATGGAGGGAGTAGAAAGCAAGCATACATTTTTGTGCCTAAATGGTGTGTGTGTGTGTGTGTGTGTGTGTGTGTGAGAGAGAGAGAGAGAGAGAGAGAGAGAGAGAGAGAGAGAGAGAGAGAGAGAAGAGAGAGAGAGAGATGTGGTGAATGTCCCTGGGTCATCCTCACTCATCAAGGCGTTTTAGAAGCAAGAAATTGGTAGCTAGAAGCAAGAAATTGGTAGCAAAAGTTGTTTTTTTAAAACTTGAACTCCCTTCATTCCTCTTTCTCCTTGACACCCCCCATTCCCTCCCATCTTCATCCCTCCGTTCCACACCTTCATCATCCCAACTCTTCATGTCCACCCCCCCCCCCCCTCCTTGTCAGCTCCTCCATCCTCGTTCCACACCCCTCTGTCAAGAAGCCCCGAATGGCGTCCACCCATAAACCACTGCGGTTCCTCAGTCCAAACCGTTCCTTTCGACCTGCCTCTTTCTACAATGACGACGCGCCTGTCTTGGAGACATTGAGCCAAAAACCTCGCCTTTAATTAAAAAAAAAAAAAATAAAATAAAAAAATAAAAATCTGAGTCTTGGACAAGTTTTCCTAAAGGACAAAGCAATTAATCAGATTTACGCTCACGTCCCTTTCACACCTCACACACACACATTCTTCTTCCCACACACGCTTTCCTCATGAGAGAGGTGCGGAAGGGGGTGGGGGTAACGGTGGAGGAGAAGAACGGAGGGAGGAGGATGAGAGATGGTTCTGCAATGCGGAACATGGAGGGGAAATTGATCTCTGCGGGCACAGCCACGTGACAGGAAAAGGCATGTGCTTGTCAGTTTCGGGAAGACTTCAGATCTCCTTCCATTTCAAGCTCATTTGATTCCATTAATCCACGTGTACTCCTACCCCCCCCCCCCCCCCCCCCCCCCCCCCCCCCTCTTCATCCATTAACACCGTCCTTCTTACCAGCTTAAACCCATAAACCTTTTCCTAAAAGTCTTGTCAGTCTCCGTCCATTCATACATTGTATTTTCAGCTCCTTTGCAAAATTCCCAACGTCATTACAGAAAAGGACAGAGCCAGATTGAGCATAGCCAACACAGCGGATTCATGAATGAGTTTATTTCAGTTTGCCTCCACCAACAGACTGTCTCCTCTTCATACATCCCATCCATAAACTGTAATATTTTTGTTCGTTCTCCCTGTACATGCTTTAAACTGTTGGTGTCTGGCTGTGTTTCAGACTGAGTGTCAAGGTTGTGCTTTCGAAAAGCCGTCCATTCAGGGCACGTCCATGGATGATACGCTAAATGGACGCCTTCTCTTCGAATTTACAGTTGACACACGGAACGACAACACCGAGTGATACTGACAAGAAGAAAATCGGTCGACACAAAAAACGAGAGACTCAAGCACCACAGAAAGAATTCAAGCTCTGAAATGAATTTCTGACGGAAGAGCAAGGTTCAGAGAATGACAAACAGGTTTCAAACACATCTAAATGCAAAAAGATTTAAAATGCTGAAGTAAAACAACAACAACGAACACACCTGGACAATGTGGAAAGCTTTCTGGGGAAAAAAGTGAATATAACTTTATTTCCAATAGGATCCAGAAACCAATCAAATGAAGAACAAAGACTGGGAGTAAGGCAAGGACGGGAGGGGGTGGGAGGGAAGGGGAGGTATGTGCCACACAGCTATCAAGCTGTATCTTGGCAACAAAGATTCTGGGGATACTGATGGACTCAAGGACAACAGACAAGAGAGCTGAGCTCACGCTGACGTATCAATGTCCAATAAACCCATGAAGACATCATCATCTTCAGAAAACCAACGTCACCGAAGCTTCACTCGTATGAATGCTAAACCCGTGACAGTTCTCGTGCCTCGTACAGTCCTGCTGTGACCTCATCATCTTCAGAAACCAACGTCACAAGGTCTTCAACCTGAGCACAAACACCAGGGGGAGAAAAAGGCAGAAAAACAGGAGTGTTCAACACATATGCATGCTAATCCTTGAGGCCCACGTCTATTTCTACACCGAGACCTCCTCACGATCTGAAGCCTACGTCAGGAGGAAGACTGCTGCGCACACAAGGGCACTCCACTGTCCGAGTCGCTAATCCTCTTGTATCTGCTGCCGACTTGACGTCCCAACCAACCCCCCCCCCCCCCCCCCCCCCCCCCCCCCCCTCTCCTCGCCCTCCATGGCGTCTTCCGTCCTTCTGGGGAAAGGAGGGGAAGAAGTGAGGTTTGGACAGACAGGATAGGAGAGTTAGCTGTTGGTTATGCATGTGTGTGTGCGCTTGCGTGCGTTGTGTGTGTGTGTGTGTGTGTGTGTGTGCGTGTGTATGTGTGTATGTTGTGTGTGTGTGTGTGTGTGTGTGTGTGTGTGAGAGAGAGAGAGAAAGAGAGAGAGAGAGAGAGAGAGAGAGAGACGGACAGAGAGAGAGAGAGAGAAAGAGAGAGAGAGAGCGCGAGAGCGAGAGCTTGTGAGTGAGTTCACTTGAAAAGCGTGTATGCGACCGCGTGTGCTGGCGTAATGTGCGTGTGCGCATGCATGCACACAAGAGACGAGAAAGAGAGAAGCAGAGGCAGCGTGTCTTCAAAATCACCATCAGAACTTAATTACCAGTAATCAGCCCCAGCCTTTCTTAGAATAAAAGACCTGCTCATCAATCACTCCACTTCACCCGCATCCTACCCCACCTCCTCAGTCCCTCTTGCACAATGTCAAATCCAAACTACGAGACGTGAACGAAGAAACAGGGCACTGATAACATGGAGAGATTGAGAAGGTGGTGGGGGGGGGGGGGGGGGGGGGGGGGGGGGGGGGGGGGGGGAGGGAGGGAAACGAGAAACTCTGCAGCCAAATTCGTCCCAACCTTTAAATTCATCCAGCCCAGGCCAGCAGACACAAGCCATTACACCACAATATCAAACCCCAACGAAGCGCGAAAACAGGTCGACAGGGGGGGGTAATTGGCTCTGGCAACGACGAGGAGGAGGGAAACGAAAACCATCCGAAACGACGAGGAGGCACCATGGAACAAAACCCTCGCCCCCCCCCCCCCTTCCCCGATGGCTGGTCCTGATAGCGTGCATTAGGCAGCCACTACAAATTAACCACCAGTCCTCTTCGTCCTGCAGTAAATCCCCCTCTTCGTCTTCTGCCGACTGGGGAGGGGATCGATAGTGACGGCCTTCACCGAAACCCTTGCACGGGAAGTACGGGCCATGTTCTTCCTACTGTTCTTCTCTGAAGCTTCCATCGTCCAGCCCTCTCTTGTACAGAAGCATCTACATACCTAACCTCCACTTCCCATACTCCCTTCCCCCCCCCCCCCCCCACCCCCCCATTCCATCAACTTTCATCTGACTCAGTCAATTTGTCAATTTCTATCTCACGAGAGAGAGAGAGAGAGAGAGAGAGAGAGAGAGAGAGAGAGAGGCACATGCCCACATGCTTGCGCGTGTATGCGCGCGCGCATGCGTGCGTGCATGTGTCTGTGTGTTCAAAGGAAGGGATGTCTAATGCTTGGACCCAACTGAATAAGATGGGTTAGGGCAAGACGTCAAATTCAATATTCCTTTTTTTTTTTTTTTTTTCCTAAATCAACTTTCTCTTTTCATCTTCGTTCCCTGCCTTCCCTCCTATGCCCTTACCCCTTCATCAGCCCTCCCCTCCCTTTCCTCCCAATCCCTCTCCTGTCCAGTCAACGCAATTCGACTTTCTCCATTTCGATCCCAAAGCCCAAAATGGCATCTACCCATAAACACTGGCGGCTCGTCCAAGTCGAAAACCGTCCTTTGAACTTGCTTCTTTTACCCAGACAGCGTCTTTGGGGAGACAGACGACCAGAAACCTTTCCTTCACATTCCATTCCCCCCCCCCCCCCCCCTTTCCGCCTCAAAAAAAAAAAAAAAAAAAAAAAAAAAAAGAAAAAGAAAAAAAGAAAAACCGAGACTTAGACAGGCTTTCCCAAAGGACAAGGCAATTTATCAGCCTCAAGCTCAAAAGCACCCCCCCCCCCCCCCCCCCACTGTCCATCCCCACTCCTACCTGATGATAGAGAGGAGGTTGTTGGGGCTGTGGGAGGTGGTGGGGTGGGGGGAGTAGGGTCGGTCTGACGCTGGGGGCGGGGATGGAGGGGGGGGGGGGGGGGATTGGGGGGGGACTGGGAGGAAAAATCAATGCGTGGGGAGCACATCTACACGACAGGATAACCGCGTCGAGCCGCTCACAGCTGACAGCCAGTTGTGTGGGGAAAAGATCGATAGGGGAATAAGATGTCATCCGCGATCAAACTGATTTGCCGTGTCAGGTTTATGGATAGACGTGTGTGTGTGTGTATGTGTGTGCGTGCGTCCCTGTGCGTGCGTGCGTGTGTGTGTGTGTGTGTGTGTGTGTGTGTGTGTGTGTGTGTGTGTGTGTGTGTGTGTGTGTGTGCGCGAGAGAGGGGAGAGAGAGAGAGAGAAGAGAGAGAGAGAGAGAGAGAGAGAGAGAGAGAGAGCGTACGTGTGTGATGATAATGATGATGTTGATGACGACGACGACGATGATGATGATGATGATGATGATGATGATGATGGCGATGACGATGTTACTTTTTATTTCATTTTCTTCAAGGATTAGTTTCAAGAATTTTCCCCACTCTGACAGGCTGCCATTTCTAGCCAGGTCATCTGATCCCTCACGCTGGTATATTCCTTGATTTCGTCGGTGGCACAGTCCATCCCCATCAATACATGCTTACAATAAGGAAGTTTTCCACACTGGCTCATCATCTAGCGAACTTCATTCACTCTAACACTTGTCAGGCTCTATCAACAAGCTTCACACCACGCAAATAGCTCCGAGACCCATGCGTGCCCTCTATCACTCCCCTCCACCCCCCAACCTCCACCCCACCCCAATACACTGCTTCCTCGTTGGCTTCGTCCATGAATTCCATCCTGATTGGTGTCGCCCACAGATCGAGGCTCCATCTATAGGTTAACATCCTTCTTGCTAACTCTACTCATACACTGGAATGATTTGCCCACACTGCTTCCCTAGTAAACTTTCCCTCCTGCGTACAGATTCCATTCGAACTCGCTCTCCTTTAAAGCCCCCCCCCCCCCCCCCCCCCCCCCCCCTTCCCCCCCGTCTTATTCGCATCCATTTAAACCTTTCCTTGCTCGCTTCTCCCTTCTCCCAAGAACTTCTTCCTGCTCTGGCAGCTCCGTCCATAAACCTGCCCTGCTCTACAGAGTTGTCTCGCTGGGTCCACTGACATAATACAAAGCGGCAGACGACGTAAGACATCAGAACAGTAATAATGGATCACCATGTAGGTTTTAAATCTCGAAATTAAAAGTACACGGTGGTGGGGGTGGGGGGACAAGAACTGAACAGGGGTGAAGGGGAGTGTGTCAACCTCGGGGTATGTCAGTGGAGGAAGGACTAGCGCACAGCTCAAACACACTCACAGCTTGCTTACAATCTCATTCATATATCATGCATTCGTCACATCAAACCACTAGTAAAGTCTATAACTTTACTACACATGATCATAGAAAGAAACATCAATGCATATGGAATCAAACAAAATAAAACATTCTCTCTTTCCTGGAACTTCACAAAACCATTTTATCTAAATCATCATTAACTAACCCCGGGGATAAACAGATTTCTACTTTACCTGGCCCGGTGATCTTAGACTAATTACGAATCACTGTCTTTTCTTTCTTTTTTTTCTTTGTTCCTTTCACTGTCACTTTCACAAGCACAACACAACTGCTGGCACTGGTCAGGTTAGACTGCTGGCACTGGTCAGGTTAGACTGCTGGCACTGGTGTTGGTCAGGTTGGACTGCTGATGAAGTGGCGCTGCCAGGTATGAGGTCGAACCCCCGGTTCAGATGGAACAGTGACTATCAACATCAATCTGTTCTTTCTTTCTTCCTGCATTAACGCATTGCACTCTCTCTCTCTCTTCTAGTCTGCTCTATCAAATGGACATGGTTGCTTTTCTTTTCCTTTTCTTTTCTTTCTTTCATTAGCAACTCTCTCTCTCCACATCTCTCTTTAGTTCTTCCTCTGCAGACTATCTATGGTACTAAATGCTACAACTTGGTTCTCTCCTCTCTCCTCATCTCTCTGCCTTTCTCTCGAGCAGAGCTTACTCTCAGAACCTCTCTCTCTCTGTCTCTTGTTCGTTCTCTCTCTCCTCTCTCACTCACGCATTACTTTATCCCCCACCCACGTGTCCAAGGGTGAGTACCATTGGTCAGTATTTTTACCGCCTCGTACCCGAATTTATCTCCCTCTAATTCCATTGGATATTCAAATCATGACAGTCACGCCTACACGCCTTACTCTCTGTGGTGGTCATTTAATTGATTAGCTTGATTTTCACCCCCACCACACACTACCTTCTCCCTCTCCCTTTTCGGCGACGTCGACCTAATTGTGGGCACTGGTCGTAAATTGGCTAGATCAGTCTGGCCCAGACCTATCGAGACGTTGGCAGCCACTCCGACTGTCTACGGGGCTGATGCTGTCTCCGTGGAAGATTAGGATAGCCTCTCGCTGTGCTCAAATTGGCCGGATGAGTCTGATCCGGGCGTCGAGACTCGTTTGACCAGACATCGAGGCGTCGGTCAGCTACTTAGTCCGTCTGGCTGGACAGACCGTCTCCGTGGAGCCTCTCCGCTATGCTTAATTGGCTGGACCCGACATATGAGGCCGTCTGCCTGGCGCCCAGAATATTTGAGTTAGAGCTTATGTCCAAACAACCGGGCTGGCGACGGACCACGACTTTGGTTGTTTTATTTTTGTCCGTGACAATTTCCCCCTTGCAAAAGACTATGCTCCGCATTGTCTCAAAACAACGGTACAAAAAAGACAACAACCGAATTTGCTGACACACAGCTACACGTGCAAAGTTTGAAAAATACTATTACAACAACCGGTTTATACAAATTATAAAATGTACCATTAGTGAATACCACTCCAATGAGTTATCATTGACGTGCGCTCTTGCGTTATTTCGACTCATTTTATAACGACCTCTGTGCGCACCTATGCAATTCCCCTACCTGCGGATTTGCCATATCTTCTCTTCACAATTCTTATGAAAAGCACAATAAATATGATCACGATCCATGACACTTCACTGAGGAATCTCCATCCTCACTTATTGCAAATAATGCATCACTACACAAGCGACTGTATGCTCCAAGCATAACTACATTCACATGAACAAGTCTCACAAAGAAAATATGAACAAGTCTCACACAGAAAATATGGACCATAGCCAACTGGGAATGAACCCATATCCACTCAACATAACTGTAATCAACACATATTATCAACAAAGCACCCCGGATATGACCGACTTCCTCTGAGTTGCAGCTGCTAGACTACACGACTTAAATAGTCAGCTCCGACATTCTGTCGACCTGGAATGTATGCACTCGGTACCTATAGGGCTGCAGTGCCATTGCCCAACGCAGAACCCTGCTGTTTTTCAGCCTGCGCCTCCTGCAGGAATTTGAGTGGTTGATGATCAGTCTCTATCACGAACTCTTTCCCGTACAAGTACTTGTGGAATTTCTGCACGGCCCACACGACAGCTAAACACTCCTTCTCTACAGTTGCGTACCCTTCTTCACACTTTGTCAACTTCCTGCTAGCATACCTCACAGGAAACTCGACCCCTTCATGCTCCTGCAACAATACTGCACCTATCCCACCGCCTGATGCATCGTCCGCAACAAAATAGTTTTGACATATCCGGTAGCTTCAATATGGGACGGGAACCTAGCCTTTCCAGCACCGTCTGCAGTGCTTGCTCTGCAGCGTCTGACCACTCGACCACTGCCGGTTTCCCTGCCTTGACCAAATCACTGAGAGGACTCGTGATTGCTGCGAAATTTGGAACAAACTCCCTATAGAAACCAACAAAACCTAGCAGACTCCTGACTTCTGTTTTGGTCTTTGGTCTCTCTGAATTTATCATCTCTCCACCTTTCCCTTTTCTGGCTGCTTTGTGTCGCCTCCGACAACAAAAAACCTAGGAACTCCTACTGTCTAGCCCTTCAATACAGTGACACATCCCTGTATGACTCTTCTGGAAACTTAGGCAACAAAATCTCCCCTTCTTCTGCTGGGTCTCTTTCACCTCATCAATGATTGCTGCTGCGCCTATGTGCTGAGTCTCACGCTGAATATATTTGCGGAGAAAATTCGCTTGGAAAAGTTTTGGTTTCCCATTCACATCAATTCGGTAATCCCGATCGACCTTTTCAGTGATGGTGAATGGTCCCTTCCAATGCATCAGCAGCTTGTTGTGATCCGTGGGAAGCAGTAACAGGACTTGATCTCCCTCCTTGAGGGATTGCTTCCTCACCTTCTTGTCATATTGCTTTTCTGAACGACCCAGCCTCCTGCAAACCTTCCCTTGCAACCTTGCATGTCTCATACCTGTGCCCACCTTTGGAACAGGGCGCGATTGGGCCAATCAGATCAACAGCCACCCTCCTGAATGGTGTGTCAATTAAAGGAGGCTGTTTAAGAGGTGCCTTCCTCTTCTTTCCCCTTGGGGGCTGACCTTTGACACACGAGCATGACAGGCAGAAACGCTTTATGTCCCCCCCAATTGCCCCTGGCCAATAAAAAATCATAAAAGATTCTTTCACGTTTGCGGGGGCCAATGACCCCCCCATGGGGAAACTCGTGACCCACTGACATGACAGCCCAGGGAAACATCCCGGGTCCCTCTAACAAATTGTCCCCTTTCCCGCCCTTCCCCTTTGGTAAACACTCGGTACAACAACCCCCTTTCCCCCAAAATTCTGTCTAAAACCTCCTCTAACCCCCCTGTTTCTCCCCCCCCCTTTTCTTCCCAACTCCCAAGATTTTCAAAACGAAGGGTCTTGTTCCTGTGCTGTCCTAAACCATCAGGCGACAAAATCTATCCCGATTCTTGCGGGAACAACAAAAATTTTTATAAACTTTTCCCCCTTTTGCTCCGGGGGAACTCGGCCCCTGAAGCAGTAAACAACTCAGGATCCCCGGTTTCCCGGCACCTGAATATTTCCAATGATAAAAATCATAAAGGGGGTTTCTCCATCACCAGCGCGGGACAATCGCCTGAGAAGAAAGGGGTACGTTTTCTATTTTTTAGCAACGGGGAAACTCCCTCACATGCCACCCGTTTAGAGTACGGGTCGGGATTTGCCCTGTCAAATCCCCTTTTTTCCAAACCAACTTTTGTTCGTAGAAACACCACAGGGAAAAACCAGGTCTCGTAACACTTTCTTTTCCCTCGCGGGCCAATCCCCCCTTTCTCCACTAAAAACAACCACCACCCCTAGTGCCCTCCATCCCAAACACTGACTCCCGTCCAGTGCTACCCAAAGGGCCGCACTCCACCCTCTTCAATTGGGGTTTCCCCTTTTTGGTTTTTCCCCTGCAGGCGTTTCCCCTGGCCCACCCTTTCGACTTCTTGCAAGGCTGCTGCCTTCTGGGAAACCCCATGCGACAACCCCCCGCCACCCTGTCCCTTCTTTGACAAAAAGGGAAAACCTATTGTCCCTTTTTTTCCTCCTTTTTGCCCCAACCCCTGGGGTTTTCAAAAACTGCAGAAAAAATCCCCTAGTCTCCTTTCCCCTTTTTCACCCTTTTTCCCGGCCCTTTTCTCCTGCACCTTAGTGCCCCCAAAAGTCCTCTCTATACACCCTGCTAACTTCAGCAACTCCCCCCCGCCCGGCTCTGGCTGCCTCCCCTTTTAAAATTTTGGTTAAAAACAGGGCCCCAAACCGGCAAAATTTCCCCTTTAAACCACCTTTCAACCAGCGAACTCCTTCCCTTTGTACCCCTCAACCTAAAACCCTTTCCCAAAATAAGGGTCTAAAAAGGGACCCAAAATGGTGTACGTTTCACCCGCTTGGGAATCAATCTGATCAAATTTCTTTCCGGGAAACCCTTTTCCCCTGGGGTTTAAAACCCTTCCTCAACGATTCCTTTTACAGCACCAAAAACATATTTTTGGGCGCTGGGACCCCAGTGAAAATCTGCCAAAGCCTTACCCCTCAAAAGCGCGACAAAATGACTGCCCACTCTCTGAAGGCCCCCTGACTGGGAGCAAACGTTTTAAAAGGGGGGGTATGCATAAACGAATCCGGTTTCCTTTAGAAATTTTTGGGGAACTTTGGGCGGGGGGTTTAAATGTGCACAAAGGGGGTTTCTGGAAAAATGACTAACCCCTCCCGGGGGTTTTCCCCCTTTTTTTCTCACTTTCCCCTAACTCTAATTGAACCTTTAAAACTTTCCGTTTCCTGCCCTTTATTCTTTCTGTTTTCCCCGCGCTTTTCCCTTTTTCTTTCCGTTTCCGCTTCATTTTTTCTGTTTTCCCCTTCCCCTTCCCCTTTTCTTTTTTGTTTTTCCGCTTCATTCTTCTTTTTCCTGCGTTTTTGCTAGCTTTTAACCCTTTTTCCCGCTCTGCTAATGCTATTTTCCCAAATGAACAAAGGGGTCTTTCCGCTCGTTCATCCCTTTTTCCCCTTTTTTTTGGGTTTTCCAAAAAGCTCGCAACCTTTTCCCCCATAGCCCCAAACACGAGCACGCCACAAGTTGTTCAAAAGGGGTTCGTTTCTTTCCCCCATTATATCTTTCCCTTTTTTTTTTTTTTTTTTTTTTTTTGAAAAAATTTTTTTTACGACAGCCAAAAATGGTGGGTTTCCGACACCCAGGACTAATGCACACTCCCATAAGGGTAATATTAGCTTGGGGCAACGTAAATTTTGTTTTAAAACGCCTACCCTGCCCAACTAGAAGGGAAATTAAAGCCCAAACCGTGCGAAATAATACCTGGGGCCGAAAACCAAACCTAGGATTTAAATATCTTGAACAAAGCCCCAAACCTAGTATTTAACTAATTGGGGGAAAATACAGGGAAGACAACAAACCCTTTTCTTAGGATTAAAAACACTGAATCCCCCCCGCTTTCCCCTCTTAGAAGTTTTAAAAATTATAATTAAAAGGGGCCCGATTTTTCCGGGGGCTCGCCCCAAAAAATTGTCAACCCGGGTTAATCGTGGGGAAAGGGCTAGCGCACAGCCAAACACCTCACAAACTTTCTTTCAACTCATTCATAAAACATCATTTGTCCATCAAACCCAAAAAATAAAGGTTTAAAAAAACCCATAAATTTACTACACTGATCATAAAAGAAACCCCCAAAGCATTGGAAAACAAAAAAAAAATAAAACAATTTTCTTTCCTAACCCCTTTACAAAAACCCTTTTTCTAAACACCAAATTTAAATAAACCCGGGGATAAAAAATTTCTACTTTACCTGGCCAGGGGATCTAAAACAATTACGAACACTGGCTTTTTCTTTCTTTTTTTCTTTGTTCCTTTTACTGTCAAATTTCACAACCCAACACAACTGCTGGCCCTGGTCCGGGGTTTGACTGCTGGCCCCTGGGCAGGGTTAAAACTGCTGGCACTGGTGTTGGTCAGGGTTTGGGCTGCTGATTAAAATGGGGGCTCCAGGGATAGGTCGAACCCCCCCTTTAGATGGAACAGTGCTATCAAAACGATCTGTTTTTTCCTTTCTTTTTTCCTGCATTAAAAGCATTTTCACTCTCTCCCCTTTTTAGTCCGCTCATCAAATGGACATGGGTTTTCTTTTCTTTTCCTTTTTTTTCTTTTTCCCCTTCATTCATTGGGAACTCTCTCTCTCCCCATCTCCAGGGGCCCCTCCCGCAGACAAACTAGGGACCAAAAAACAAAAACTTGGTTTTTCTCCTCTCTCCTCACTCTCGCCTTTTTTCCCGTCAGAACTTAACCCAGAACCCTCTCTCCTGTCCTTTTTTTCTTCTCTCTCTCCTCTCTCACTCACCAAAAACTTTATCCCCCCCCCCCACGTGTCCCAAAGGGGAGTACCAAATTGGGCAGTATTTTAACCCCCGTACCCAAGTTTTCTCCCCTAATTTCCCTTGGGTATTCAAATCATTACAGTCACCCTACACCCCACTCTCCGTGGTTGGGCATTTAAAAATTTATTAGCTTGATTTTTACCCCCACCCACACATAAACCCTTCCCCCCCTCCCTTTTCGGCCCACGTCGACCTAATTTTTGGGGCCCCTGGGCCAAAAATTGGGTAATCATCTCCCAGACCTTCGAGAAAGTTGGGCCCGCCCACTCCGACTGTCTACGGGGCCCATGCTGTCCCTGGGAAATTAAATTTTTCCCCTTTTGCTGTGCCCCAAAAAGGGCCGGGGGAATCGATCCGGGCGTCCCAGCTCTTGAAACCCAAACACGAAAGGGGTTCCCTTTATCCCAAATTAGTCCGTCTGGCGGGCAGACCGCTCCGTGGAGCCTCCCCACTTAATTGGCTGGACCCACATATTTAGGGCCGGGCTGCCCCCGGCCCCAGAATATTGGAAATTAGAGCTTTGTCCAAAAAACCGGGCTGGCCACACCACGACTTTTTGGGTTTTTTTATTTTTTTTTCCGTGACAGAGTGGGGCCTGAAAAAGGGACGATTTAGGGGGCCCCCGGGGCGTACTGCCCGGGAATTTTTCACATTGTGGCGACCCAGTTTTTTAACACCTGGCTTTTCCCCCAATTTTGCTGGGCAGGACACCGTTAGTCGGTCCGGGCGAACTTGACAAACTTCTTTAAATCGTGGGCACGGGGGCCTAGTCCCCCACTCCTTTTCCACCACGTCAAACCAGATGGACCCCGAAAACCCCTTTATGTCCCTTTGCCAAGGGCAAAAGTGCAGTCGCCCCTCGACACGGGGCCGGGACCTTTTAGGACCCTTTACTTTTAACTCTTTAAACCCTTTTTACAAAAGGGCCCGTTATTCACTTCATGACGTCGGACCCTAAAAGCTTGTCCCCCCGAGTGGTTTCAAAAAGATAACGGGTTTTTGGCCGGGGGGGGCCCCTAACAGCCGGTGGGATTCTTCAGGGCCCCAAAACGTCCAATTTTTGACAAACGCTGCCTTTTTTTAGCTAGTCATTTCTCTCTCTCTCCCTCTCTTTCCCTCTCAACCCCTACAAAAGAGATTTTTCAAATACCCCCCTAATCCCGGGAAGTTTTCGGGGGTGGGCCCATGTTTAAAAAAGGGGGGGGGAGGGGGGGAAGGAAGGGGGGGAAAAGGGGAGAGAGAGAAGGGGGGGGGGGGGGGGGGAGGGGGAGGGGGGGGGGGAGAGAGAGAGAGAGAGGAGAGAGAGAGAGAGGGGGAGAGAGGGTCGGGATGGGGGGGGGGGGGCTTTTAGTGTGTATGTGTGTTTGCTGTTTACTTTCCCCAAGTTTCAACAAACCGCCTCTTTTCTTTCCCACCTCCTGCTCCTTTCCCACCCAGAGAAATGGATAATTTCTGTGTTCCTATCCCTAAGCCCTGATGCAAGAGACCAGTCTACACACAGTCTGGCCATGAAGGCTGAAAGAGGCGTTGCGTTGTTGTTTTGCCGACTCGCATTACCCTCCCGAGCCACACAACGGACGTCCTATCGTCAGGCTGATGTTCATCGTCCCAAATGACGTCACGCTGCAGTCTGAACAGCCCGGGGAGGAAACGGGTAGGCACTGATGTCTTCAACAGCTGAGCGACGAAACGGTTTTCATAATTTGGACTTTGCCTCTTTTTTTTCTTTTTCTTTTGTCAATACCGGTCTGTTGCTGCCCCCCCCCCCCCCCCCCCATCCCACTCCCCTCCCCTCCCCTCGTTTCCTTCGCCTGACGATATGTTCACCACATAGCGTCCTTCCTGTCTCACGTGTGTGCATACATGGAGGTAAGTTCTCCGTTAATGTTCATACCAGCTGACATCCGCTCTAGAGGAGAGAGACTGCTGGCTGTTGAAAAAGCTCGTTGTATTGGGGAATCTGTCTGCAACTGTACTGCCCTCGTTACTCTCATCCCCATCCCCCACCTCCTCTGCAAAAGTCTCTCATTAAAAGTTTTACATTTTAACGGGACATATTTTGGACGTTCGTTATACATTCTACTAGAAAGTCAAGGTTCTCTATAATCCCCCCCCCCCCCCCCCCCCGAAGAAAACAAACACACACACACACACACAAATATATATATATATATATATATATATATATATATATATATATATGTGTGTGTGTGTGTGTGTGTGTGTGTGTGTGTGTACAGATTCTCATATCCGGGAAACCCAAATTGAACTTTTTACAACAGACTAGTAACACGGGTAGGATTGACGTGTGCGAAAGCTGAAATATCAGTGCCGTGCCGATGTGACAACTCGGACAATCGGAGCGACAAAATCGGGTTAAATTCTGGACCAGTGGCGTAAATTCCTGTGTACTTTTTTTCTGTTGACTGCAGTTCCGAGAGCTTTAAGTACTAGATGAGAGAGAAAAAAAGTGTATGTGAGGTTTGCCCCAGTGACCTAGGGATTTCGATTAAATCCAAAATACCTTTTCCACACCTAGTACCTGCGTTTCCGTTTGTAAACACCGACAAGAATCGCCCACGATCTCTTTTACTCTGCGACATTTCGCTGACCCCGTTTCCACGTCGTGTGGGAGAGCTTTCGCAGTTTCTGAGGAACAAAAAAAAAAAAAAAAGAGCGAAAAAAAAAAAAAGAAAGAAAAAAAAAGAAAAAAGAAAAAGAAAAAAAAGCCAACAACCACACGCACGCGCATGCCTAACGGGACAAACAGGAACTAGCGTCACAAGGTGATTAATGACGTCACACATAAAGGGTCTTGGAAGCGGGAGGCAGATGGGGGCATTATAGCATTCGACGTATTGATCAGTCTGGATATACATATCTCCTAATTCCAAAATAACCTACACACAGACACAGACATAAACACACACACAACACACACACCACACACACACACACACACACACACGCAGTTCTTTTTGCGTCTGAATCTGTTTGTTTGGGGATGGTGCGCATTTCATCTTCAAAAGGTCTTCCTTAAATCCAGCACGCTACTGCGAAGAATGTGACCTTTACCTAAGAAGCAACAGAGAGAGAGAGAGAAGAGAGGAGAGAGAGAGAGAGAGAGAGAGAGAGAGAGAGAGAGAGAGAACCAATGCAATGTCAGTACCTCGCCAGACATTTTGCAGCAACAGGAAGAAAAGAGAAAAAGAAGGCACCCCCCTGCTGCAATCCATTTTCTTTCATCGTGTTTCTCTTCGTTTTTTGTTGTTTTTTTAAACACCATTACCTCCCAATGGTTCCTATCCAGCCGCTCCACCACTTCCCCCCCCCCCCCCCCCCCCCCCCCCCCACACACACACCAACTTTCTCGTTATCTCAAAAATAAATACATAAAAAATAAAGCAAAAAAGAAAAAAAAGTTTAGAAACCGAAAGAGTGAAAGGCAGAACGAAAACTCAATTCCCATGTTACACACATTCACTCATCCAACCAGCTTTTTCTCAAGAACACTTCTGGAAAACAGATTCAGGACATACTGAAGTTGCAAACGACATCCGGAAGTCGTCATCGCTTCTTTGATACAGCCTGCGAATCATGTACAAAATGTAACGCACTTTCCCTTTAGAGGGAAAGCAGGACTTGGGCAGATTGTCTATCCCTCTCACTGATCTGAAACCCAAAGCCCATGCTTACGTCAAAGATCTCTGGCAAGAGGAATTAAACTCGCAGACTGATAAACTGTTCCAAATCCGTCCAAACCTCCTTTTTTTATGACTTGTGGAGTTGACTTCACCGCGGTGTCAGCTCTGATATGGCCCTTTGCGGTCGGCTGGGCTATAAAAGCAACATTACCCTTACCCTTTAGAGGAAAAAGAAAATCACAGTGATGTGTCTACGTTGTGTCTCAGAGCATATCAAATGTCGAACAAATTTACCGATTCGAGAGTGATTGTACAACAAAACCATTTCCAAGATGAACGTTCGCGAAGTCTTCGAAAGCCAAAAGGGAGCACGAAGGGCACTTTTTTCTGCCCGTTGTCCTTCACGGGCGAAGATGACCACGACTTCTGCTATCAGTGTGTGTGTGTGTGTGTGTGTGTGTGTGTGTGTGGTGTGTGTGTGTGTGTGTGCGTGCTTGTGTGCGTGTGCACGAAGATAGCTGATCAGGCCGACCCCTCGCACTGAATAGTCGATTGCAGCGTAGGAGGGTAGAAATGATCATGGCGCGCCACGTTGAGCGATCATGAGCAGCTTCTTCCCAGGAGGCTGGGGCGATGCTACAGCACTTCAGCGAGGCCTTAAGTGTGTCTTTGTAGCGCTTCTTTTGTCATCCATTGGAACACTCGCCTTCCAACAGCTCATATAGAACAGCCTCTTTGGGAGACGATTTTCATCCATAACGGTGTCCATCTCCTGCCCGTCTGAGCTGAGGAAACGGGATGATAACAAAGGCGATGGGAGAAGGCGCGGGAGCTAAGGCAACGAAGCCATCCTTAGGCCGTATCCGCTCTGTCCCAGCTGATCAAAACAGGCCATGTTTATCATACATCAGGGCAAAAAGCGTATACAAACATGGATTACGTACAATTAACGCAGATCAACAGGCAAAATAATGTAAGTCATACTGATTCCCAGTCTGAAGGGGAACTCGCGTTTCAAGCAAAAAAAAGGAAACAAGGAAAGTTTGCAAGAAAAGTGAATACATGGGGCTGCATAAAACGTTGAGTGTGCATCTATGCTGAAGGCCGGGGAGAGGGAGGGTGGAGGGTCGGCCATCACGTTCTAGGCCGATTTGTATCCGACTGCGGCTCACGGGGATGAAAAAGATAAAAATATGAAAGTACGCAGGCAAGTCCGTTGTACGAGGCGCAAGGATGGAGTGAGAGTGGTGGAGATTGAAGGAAGAAGGTGAGGTTGTGATCTGATAACGAATGAAGAGATGACTAGGTGGCTAGGGGGGGTTGGAGGGGGGTGGGTGCTGCCGGGGGGGAGATAAGGGTGGGTTGGGGGGTGGGGGGAGCGTGCGCGGCGGCCACAAATCAGGTACAAAACCCCCAGCAGTCTAAGGGTAGTGAACCCACGACCTCCAGTGAAACCGGTACTCCGGTGACAGATTCCTGTCCATCCTCATCCCGTCTTTCCGCCAATCAGCGAGCGGCAGCTCGTACAACGAAATGAGTCTTTAATCTCCAAGCCAAACCGAAGGCTGGGGAAAAGAGAGGATGCTGGAACCTGGAGCAGGGCAAAGCCAATCTTCAAGTATGTCCTCTCCAGCGTCCAAATTCTGTCTACAGACATGCACGTGATACACCCCAGTAGCTCCATAAAACCGGTCATCCATACATGCATGTTGTAAAGCACAGTGGCTGGCAAAAAACCGGCCAAGAATACACATGAGAAAGCGTAAAGGTTGACAAAAGTGATCTTGAGTTACATAGCACAGAGGTTCGCAAATACGGTCAGTTATATACACGTGATAAAATGCAGCTGTTGGTAAAATCGGTCATACACATACATGATAAAACCCAGTGGTTGGCAAAAATGGTCATGCATATAGTATACAAGGGGTATATGATATACTGCTTAAAATTCACGTTTGATATCTTTCGCAGATTCACAAAACTAAGTCTGAATGCATTTGGCTAAAATAAATTTATGACAGAGAAAGATCATTTCCGTCACTTTTTTTTAGGGATGCATTTTAAAACAGATGCATGATGGAGTGTGAAACGTGCTTTCCTGTTAACATCCTCTTTGAGAGAATTCCCAAATTCGTCAGTTTTATTCATTTAATCAAATGTGTCCTTGACAAATTTCCGGGGGGGGGGGGGGGGGGGGGGGGGGGGGGGGGGGTGTGTTGCACGAATAAATCGCAGTGGTTGCTACAAACTGACACATTCACGTGACAAGGCCCGGTGACTATTAAAAGGTAATATATTCACGTGATAAAGCGCCGTTAATGGTAAAAGGTCATACATTCACGTGACAATGCGCTGTAAAAGGTTAAAAGGTCATACATTCACGTGACAAAGCGCGGTGGTTGGTTAAAAAAAAAAGGTAATACATTCACGTGACAAAGCGCTGTAAAAGGTTAAAAGGTCATACATTCACGTGACAAAGCGCAGTGGTTGGTAAAAGGTCATACATTCACATTACAAAGCGCAGTGGTTGGCAAAAGGTCATACATTCACGTGACAAAGCGCAGTGGTTGGTAAAAAAAAAAGGTCATACATTCACGTGACAAAGCGCAGTGGTTGGCAAAAACGGTTATACATGTATGCACATGATAATGCCCAGTTTGCTCACAAAATGGTCCTATATAAGCGTGTAAAAAAAAAAAAAAAAGTGGTTGGCAACAACTGTCATACATAAACGTCATACGCGGAATGGGTCGGCAAAACCGCAAGAAAGCCCACTGGTCGACAATGACACTTTGATAAAGCGCAGTGGCTGGCATAAACGGTCAACCATACACCTGGTAAAAACCGTTTTACAAGCGCCTGGGGAAAAAAATGCCGTGGTTGGAAAAAAAAACCCTTGCCATCCAAAACCGTGATCAAGCCCAGCAGGACAGAGAAGCTAACGAGGATAATGAACATCGGCAGTTCCGGGGAAAAGAATGAGTGTGGACACACACACACACACACACACACACACACACACACACACACACACACTGTCAACCTCGGGGTATGTCAGTGGAGGAAGGACTAGAGCACAGCCCAAACACACTCACAGCTTGCTTACAATCTCATTCATATATCATGCATTCGTCACATCAAACCACTAGTAAAGTCTATAACTTTACTACACATAATCATGGAAGAAAACATCAATGCGCATGGAGTCAAACAACATAAAACATTCTCTCTTTTCTTGAACTTCACAAAACCATTTATCTAAATCATCATAACTAACCCGGGTATAAATAGATTTTTCACTTTACCTGGCCAGGTGATCTTAAACTATTCACGAATCACTGTCTTTCCTTTTCTTCTTTTTTTTCTTTTCTTTTTCTGTCACTTTCACAAGCACAACACAACTGCTGGCACTGGTCAGGTTGGACTGCTGGCACTGGTCAGGTTGGACCGCTGGCGCTGGTCAGGTTAGACCGCTGGCGCTGGTCAGGTTGGACTGCTTGATGAAAGTGGCGCTGCCAGGTATGAGGTCGAACCCCGGTTCAGATTGAACAGTGACTATCAGACATCGATCTGTTCTCCTTTCTTTCTTCCTGCATTAACGCATTGCACTCTCTCTCTCTCTTCTAGTCTGCTCTATCAAATGGACATGGTTGCTTTTCTTTTTCTTTCTTTTTTTTCTTCATCAGTTAGCAACTCTCTCTCTCCACATCTCTCCTTAGTCCTTCCTCTGCAGACTCTATCTGGTGCTAATGCTTCAACTCGGTTCTCTTCATCTCTCTGCTTCCTCTCGTGCAGAGCCTACACTCAGAACCTCTTCCTCTCTCTGTCTTTTTTCGTTCTCCCCCTTTTCCTCCTTTTTCTTCTCCCTCCTCACCCTCTTATTCTCATCCTATGTGTCAAAGGATGAGTACCATTGGTCAGTATTTTCCCGCCTTCTACTGAGGTTACCTCCCTCTAATTCCATTGGACATTCAAATCGTCAAGTCACATCTACCGGCCTTGCTCTCTGTGGTGGTCGATGGGTCATTTAATTAATTAGCTTGATTTCACCCCCACCACACAATACCTTCCCCCCTCCTACTTTAGCCGGCGACGTCCGACTTAACTTGTGGGCGCTGGTCTTGCAAATTGGCCGGATCAGTCTGACCCAGGCGCCGAGACCCCGTCTGGCCAGACCTATCGAGACGTCGGCCAAGCTACTCAGTCCACCTGCCGGACCGTGCTGTCTCCGTGAGCCTCTCCGCTGTGCCTAATTGGCTGACGCGACACCTTAAGTCGTCTGCCTGGACACCAGGATATTTGAGTTGGAGCTTATGTCCAAACAAACTGGCTGGCGACTGACCACGACTTCGGTTTTTCTTTTTCTGTCCGTGACACACACACACACATGAAGATCTCGGAAGCATGTCACACGTTCTTCCGTGTTTCATGTTCCACTGTGTCTTTGTCCTACCTTCCCTGCCTGTGTTCCGTGGGCGAGCATATTATGCCCATCCATCTTTCCCCACCCTCCTCTCCCTCCTACCATGCCCCCCCCCACCCCCACACACACACACACCCTACCCATCCCTTCCTTTCTCCTCCCTCCCCTCTTCATAATTTATGGATATGGAGTCTTCGTTGGCAAGTGAATCACGCCTCTTGGACAAAGAGAGAAAAAAAAACGTTCAAAACACACTCATTAAAGGAAGGAAGTTCTTATTAAGGGTGGTCTTCTTTGGAAGGTTTTATCGTCACGTTATCCAAGTCAGGAAACGCGCGCGTGCGTGCGTGCGTGCGTGCGTGCGTGTGTGTGCATGTAAGAGAGAGAGAGAGAGAGAGAGAGAGAGAGAGAGAGAGAGAGAGAGAGAGAGATAGAGAGAGAGAGAGAGAGACTGACACGGAAAATTAAACCAGCCATAATTCATGTACGAGGCAAAGAGGAGGCGACAGCAGAGAGGTTGGGGTGGGTGTACAGGGAAAGAAAAAAAAAGGGGGTGGGGGTAGGAAGGATGAGGAATTCAGTCGATGCTGTTGTAGGGAAGTGTAGCACTCACTGACTCCCGGTCGATGCTGTAGTAGGGAAGTGGGGCACTAACACCGAAGACAAAAGGTTCCCGGCACCATGAGCGAACCTCTCAAGAGATCCAGTTTTCTTCAAATTGATTTAAGCCCATCTCGCTGCCTCCCCCCCCCCCCTCCCCCTCCCTTCCAAGCCCTCTCCCATAAACTCCAGAATGAACCGACGGTTGCACGGGTTTGAACCCCGACGACTACGCCAGAGACAACGGGGAGGGCGATGGCTAGGGAGCGAGAGAGACGATGAGGGGGCTGGGGGGGGGGGGGGGAGTAAAGAGAGGAGGCTAACCCCTTAAGTGGCAATTCTGTTTGAATTCGCTGGGATCTTCCCACTCCCCTTCCTATCAACCCCCTCCCCTCCCCTCCTGAGTACTGGGCCCATCTGTGACCGATGCAGTCATATTAGCTCCCTTTCTACTATTACTCCAAGACAATACCGCTGACTCAGCCCCGCCCACCCCTCCCTCCCTTTCACCCCTCATCTGCAGTCACTGGACACCACCACGTCAGCTGTGCGGCTTCCTCCGACAATAATTCCCCATCCCCCACCCCTCCATCTGAACATCCTTTCAGATCGGAAGACCTCATAGCCCACCCCCCTCTCGCGTTTACCTCCCCTTTAATCACAAGCCACTGACGTGATCTCCGCCCCCCACCCCCACCCTTCCCCGCCCTCCCACCCCCGCCCCCCCCTGCACTCAATCCCTTAAAAAGTTTCACTTTTTTTTTTTTTTTGAGCCGGGCAGCTTCTCCCCCCCCCCCCCAGTCCAATCTTTTCGGGTAGGCACAAGATAGGCTGCTGGTACGGCTGGGCAGATTTCAGAAGAGTAAAAACAAAGAAAAAAGAACCGTCGGTGCTGACGGGGTGAGGCCTGTGGCAGCTATTTTGAGGCAGCTCTTTCACCCCTCGGTGGGTCGCTCGGCCCTCTGAGCGCCTCGTTCCCTGGCCTGAACGAATGATGATGGAGGGGATGCTGTTGGTTGGTTTATTTGTTTGTTTGATCGATTCTTTCACCCTCTTCGTTTTCTTTTGTCACCTTCTGTATGCGAGCGAGCACGTGCGTGTGAGAGATAGATAGACAGACAGATAGATAGATAGAGAGAGAGAGAGTGTGTGTGTGTGTGTTTGCTTTTTGTGTGTGTGTGTGTTTGCTTTTGTGTGTGTGTGTGTGTGTGTGTGGTGTGTGTGTGTGTGTGTGAGTGTGTTCTTGCTTGTGTGTGTGTGTGTGTGTGTGTGTGTGTGTGTGTGTGTGTGTGGGTGTGTGTGTGTGGGTGTGTGTGTGTGGGTGTGTGTGAGTGTGTTCTTGCTTGTGTGTGTGTGTGTGTGTGTGTGTGTGTGTGGTGCGTGCGTGCGTGCGTGCGTGCGTGCGTGCGTGCGTGCGTGCGTGCGTGCGTGCGTGCGTGCGGGGCGCGCCCTACCCAATTCACTTTTCAAACTGCGTAACAGTTTTCTCCAATTTCCGTCTCTATCTCTTAACTTTAGCCTCCTCCCTGCGTCTCACATCATTCTTCTCTTTCACCATCTAACCTAAACACACACTGAAACAAGCAAAGCCAAACCAAACCACACAACACACACACACACACACACACACACAAAACGCACGCACACACAAACACACATGCACGCACGCACATTTTCAATACTTAAAAGCCGCAGGGCACTCGGGACTGGGCGGATCTTTGCCAAGATCGACCGGATCCGAGATCCGCCCCCTGATCCGGATCCGCCCAAAACTCCTCACAGCTACATTTCATCTGTCCACCATGTTTCGTTAGTACCACTTCATTAGTTTACGCGTCGTCTTGCTGACAAAGACGAACAAAACGGACGGACGCGGGTGAATATGACAACCCCCTCTCCACATCCATTCTGCGCCCAGTTTGAGGAGATAACTGTTTGTTCTTCGTTTCTATTCTCTTGAACGTTGTTTGTCTTTGGCTGAAGAGGACCAAAGAGATCGAAACGCGTCGTGTTTGTCTTGTGGTTGGCTTGTTTCTTTCGTTCGGCGGCAGAGTAATTTTCTTGTCTCCCCCCCCCCCTCCTCTCCTCTCCTCAGGGTTACAAGCGAACTGCTGCACCTAGTGAGACAGGCCTGGCATGTGAACGACTGCAGTCAGGCAGTGACGATTGTGCGTGTCGTAATCATTTCCCCCACCCATCCCCCCACCCCCTTCTCCTCCTCCTCCTCCCTCCACACGCACGCACACACACACACACACACACACACACACACACACACACCCCACTCACTCATACCCACACTCAACACAAGCACGCGCTCTCTCTCTCTCTCTCTCTCTCTCTCTCTCTCTCTCTCTCTCTCAGGGACACACACACACACACACCCCTGGTCCCTAGAAACAGCACTGGAGTTTGAGGGGAGGGGAACGGGAGGGGGAGAAGGGGGGTGGGGGGGTGTGCAGAGGAATGGGAGAGAATCTCCGTCCTCATCCTTTGCAGGGCGTTCTAGTCTGGAACCGGAAAAGAATTAGTCTGGCATCGCTGCTTCTGGAAATACAACGCTCACGAAGCTAGGGCAATGATTATTTTGGTGGCGGGGGGGGGGGGGGGGGGGTTTTAAATGTTCGTCTCTTACACCATCGTCGTCTTCATACTTTCTCCCTGAACAAAGCTTCGTTCAAGATAATGCGTACATCGATACATCATAACGGTCTTCACACACTCAAAGTTCTTCTTTCTGTCTATTTTTCTGTCTCCTTTAAAGTTGGACAAACCCGCTCGACCGTGTTCCACTCTCTCTTTGCGTTTGCGTTTGCGTGTGTGTGTGTGTGTGTGTGTGTGTGTGTGTGTGTGTGTGTGTGTGCGTGCGTGTCTGTGTGTGTGTGTGTGTGTGTGTGTGTGTGTGTGTGTGTGTTAGCCTGCGCTTTAGTTTTAAGAACAAAAAAGAAACCATTACTCGCAAGCTGAGGGACAAATACAACAGTAACAAACAATGGAGAGAAAAAAAATACACACATACGCAGGCAGAGGCGCGCGCGCGCGCGTACGCACGCACGCACACACACACACACACACGCACACATGCTCGCGCACGCACGCGCGCGCGCGCACACACACACACGTGCGCACGCTCAGGATAGAGAGACAGACAGACAAGACAGACACAGAGAGAGTGAGTAGATACGGACGTCGCACAACCCATCGCAGACAACCACCATGGAACGTACCCACTGCCCACCCCCAATCCCACCCCACTGTACACAAACCAACACACACACACAACACCCACCCCCACCCCTCCCTAAACCGTGTGGCTCCCCCCCACCACTCACCTCATATCTGACGACGTGGCCCTGGAAAGCGTCGCCGGGGATGTGGTAGCGGAACAGACGGCCCACGGAGGCCGTGGTGTCTGCGATGCCCCACATCAGGCTGACCCCGCCCTGCGACGCCCCGGCCTCCCCAGCCTCTGCCGCTTCCACCGCCACCAGGCTCGCCATCAGCGCCGCCACCACCACCACCACCACCACCGTCACCTTCCAAGCCCTGGCCTCCATCCTCATCATCGCTATCCCGATTCCTCAGTCCGTTGACTTTACACACACACACGCGCGTACACTGCCGAACACCACGTCACGAGAGGGTGGGGAATTCAAAAGAACTGGTCACCCCCTGACAAGAAGGCTTGCACCTCAAGTTGGGACTCCCACGCGTGTTCAAAGCCTTGAAGGCACGCTACAGATCGGGAAAACCAAATTTGAAACTCAAGAACGACGCCAAGCTCTCAACGGGTGAAATCATGCCCCTCTCGCTTCACCAACAGATAAACCCTGGGTTTTTCCCTTCTTAGAAATTTCTGTTTTTCTGTTGCCCTTTTTTTTTCACGCTGAGGGAAAACAGGAACCAGAGTTGGAAGAATCCCTCCGACAGCTGTTCTGCGGCGAGGACCCAGTGAGAGTCACTTCAGTTTCTGGCAGCGAGCAGTTGCTTTTGTTTTACTTCCCTCGGCTGAAAGCACCGGTAAACGACGTTTTCTGGAAGATCAGGCCGATTCCAGAGCTTCCACGCGGTGGTGTTTCTGGAGAGTGCAAAACCGGGTTTCTTCCTCCTCGGGGTGCACGCTTCAAGAACGGCTTGGCCCCTGTCAGCTCCTTACTGCCTGCAACACCCCCAACACGTAGTTGGAAAGGCAGACTGAACACCGGGAAAAGGAAACAATGCGTGTCGCCCTACCAACGACGTCTTTTTCTGATAACAATTATTTCCTGCTTTCTCCAAAAACTGCAGACAAGCAACTATATATCTTGATCTTGTTAGTGTTAATCTCAACGAAGGTCTTAAATAATTGACACAAGGGTTACAACTTTTTTTCCCTTTTAAAAATCTAAGTCAGATAAACACCACTGTCACAAGCAACAGGGGCCCTGTATCCACCCATCTACCCACCCCACACACACGCACGCACGCATACAAAGCACACACTTTTGCGCGCACAACACGCGAGCACACATGCGCGCGCGCCTGCCAACCTTTTCTCTCGCACTTTGATAATCAAAGATACAAAGAGAAAGTGAGAGTGGGGGGGGGAAGAAGGGAGGAAGGGGGAAAGAAAGAAAGAGAGACAGGAAGGGGAGGTAGTGAGACAGGAAGGCAGGGAGGTATAGCTGGAGGGGGAAGGGAGAGGAGGGAGGGAGAGAGAGGAAGGCAGGGAGGTAGAGCTGGAGGGGGAAGGAAAGGCAGGGAGGTAGACTGGGGGGGAGAGGGAGGGAGGGGGGGAGAGAGAGGGGAAAGGGCAGGGGGGTATAGCTGGAGGGGAGAGGGAGAGGGAGGGAGGGAGAAAGGGGAAGGCAGGGGGTAGAGCGGAGGGGAGAGGAAGGCAGGGAGGTAGAGCTGAGGGGGAGGGGGAGAGGGGGGGAGGGAGGGAGAGAGAAAAGGAAGGCAGGGAGGTAGAGCTGGAGGGGAGAGGGAGGGGGGGAGAGAGAGGAAGCAGGGAGGTAGAGCGGAGGGGGAAGGGGGAGGGGGAGGGAGGAGAAGGAAGGCAGGGAGGTAGAGCTGGAGAGAGAGAGAGAGAGAAGAGAAAAGAGAGAGAGAGAGGGGGGGGGTTCGGGATTCCTTTCCATTTGGTTCACTGCTCGAACCTCTTGCCTCTCCTCTCGGCTAACCCGCTCCTCAGCACAAAAAAGGACATGTTTGTCTGCCGCCATCAGTAAAAGAGAGAGAGAGAGAAAAGAGAGAGAAGAGAGAGAGAGAGGAGAGAGAGAGAGAGAGAAAAACATCAGAAAATTTTGCTGGAACCCCTTCTGACAAGGCCACCAGATTAACAGAGGCACATGGTTTTCAAGGTATGTGGGCTCTTAGTCAATTACAGAGCTCAGAGAGAGAGAAGAGAGAGAGAAGAGAGAGAGAGAGAGAGAGATGCATAACACTTTAAAAGGCAGGAGAGCGAGCGAGCGAGAGAGAGAGAGAGAGAGAGAGAGAGAGAGAGAGAGAAGAGAGAGAGAGAGAGACAGACAGACAGACAGGGGTGGGGGTGGTGGCAGAAGATGGATTGTCAGGCAACGCAAATAATGTGCACCTTCCACTGTGCTGCTGCTGCTTTTGTAGGCATGCGCCGATACGACCGGGCGAAACTCGGCAAGCTCGCTCTGAAAGCACCTGACAGACTGATGGGCTCCCTGCTCAGAAGCTTTTACATCATGACTCTTTCGGGCACAGTTTCTCTCCGAGCCCCCCCCCCCCCCCCCCCCCCCCCCTTTTATTTTTTAAGTCATTTTTATTTTTTTTAACCTAAATCAAAATGCGTAATTCTTCGTCCCCGTGAAATACTCAGGTTTCCACGCTCATCAAAATACACGTAAACACACGGACCGTGTCCACAGAGAATGAAGTGTCGGATATCTATTCCTGCCCCACCCAACGCACACACACACATGCATGCACGCACATGCATGCACGCACGAACGCAACACACCCACTCCTCACATTCACACACACAACACACACCCCAGGACGCGCGCGCGCACAAAAAACACACACAAAACACACAAAACACACAGACAAAGCGCGCGCGCGCCTCTGTTTTCCTCTCAAACAAGATTTTTCCCTGTCAAGAGTTGGAAATGCCTTTGTTTTTCTGTCGTTGGTTTTGAGGGTTTTCAAGCACGTGTCCCTCTCAAAATACCAACCACATGCTTCGTTTGTCCGTGATACAGTAAAACAACAGCAGCAGCAGCACACTGCGCCGGAAAAAGCAAAAATTCTCGGGACGAAAAAAACAGAAGAGACGAACACCAAAGACAATAAAACAAGCCCCCCCTAATCCCCATCCCCCACCCCCACCCCCCCCGGGTACACATTCTTAAGGGAGCGAGGGGGTGGAGAATCAAAGTTTAGGGCATCTGAGAACGATCATTGATGCAGGCAACGTCACGCAGAATGCAACGAACGGTCCCGTGGATATTCGGTGGCGACTCCGCTCTTCTGCTGACCTCAGCTACTGGAAACACCGCTGACACAGCAGAGAACGACCTGCCTTACTTCACTTATGCATCAAACTTATACAACAAAAGTTACCAACAAGATCACCTCAATCTTACCCCCCCCCCCCTCCCTCTCCCCTTCCATCGCTATCCCCTCGCTGCTTATCCGCCACTCCCCGCAAGAAACGTTGTTATTCTTACGAACCGATGATTTAAACTCTCTTTCCCAAAAAACATGCACCGTCAGCTTTCTAGTATCTCTGTGAAACAGTAGAGCAAAACAACGTGAAGTTGACCACGATTAAAACCCAAATTCTGAAAAGAAATCACAAGAACAGGTGGAAAACGTAATGCAAGAGAACAGAGTACCAACCGTTTCGGGCCTTTAAAAACCCTTTCTCAATGGGAAAGAACTCTGAGAAATCAGAAATTTAAAAAGAATGGTGAAGTAAAGCAAAAGTTGAACTGAAAGGAAAAAAAAAAACCAGCCAAGGAAAAGCAACGGTCAAATGGGGATTGAAGCCCAGCAAGGAAAAACTAATAATACAGGAGCTGTTTCTGGAAAATAGGCCACCCACGCCCGCCCATCTGTTTTTTCTTTATCCACTCTGCATTTAAATCTACACACTCCCTCCCCTTGATTAAATGTATACAAAATTTATCCCCCATCCCAGTTCAACTCATCCTCCAGGATAAGATTTTTTTTTTTTTAATCATATCATATCACCAACACCAATTAAAGTCTATTGTGTGTCGACGAACAGACGCCGTCTTTACATAGAACACTGCCACATTTTGTGAAGTTACTCTCGCAAGCTTACCCGCAAAACTATGTAACGAATGGAAACTACACTCGCACAGTGCTTGCAGAAGACGTTATCTGGAGGGAACGGGCGGGGTGGAGTGTGGGGGTGGAAGACCAGGCGAGAAATGACAAAAAGTAAAAGCACGAAACGAGTCATCTGAAAAAGACGTCACTGTCATCCCCAAACGCTCCACAAGTAACTGATCCCACCCATCACGTTTTAAGAAAAACGGACAGACCTGAGCTGCGTTTCTTCACTCACGCACGCTAGATAAGCCGCCGCAGGTGATAGAAGCGAGACTAGGCAGAGAAACGACGAAGGGACCGCCCTAGTGGGGGCGACTTGACAAATCTGTCCGGGATTCATGCAGAACAGACAGCGAACAAGTTTAGATTCTGATAAGAAGTTCTCATGAGCAAACAGCAATACTTCGGGCGCTTTCACCCACCCCCTCTCCTTCTCTCTCTAGTTCTACTCCACAATCAGCTCTCAATGAATTCCAGTCTTGGTTTCTCAATCTAGTTCCAGATTCGATAAAATCAGGACGTTCGTTTGAAAGATGTGATAACAACATCACGGCAACGTCAACACACACACACACACACACAACACACACCAATTTGACAGACACAGCTGGTTCACACTCCCAGCGACCGATTCGAACCTTTTTTTTTTTAAACACAGTCTAAAAGCTCGTCACTAGCGAATCCAATCCACTAAACTGCCGTTCTTCTTAGAAAACAGGCCATCCCTCGCCCTTGCTAGCGTACTCGAGCCACCAGAAGTGGCATAGAAAAACGTCTCCACTCGCGAGAATTCTAACCGTTCGCGTCTAAGGAAACGCAACCCTGCATGCTTTGCTCCCATGTTGCATTATTTGGCCCTCTACGTACGTTCTCACCACAGATCCGCCAGGGGGCGGTGGTCGGCCACCATCCCAAGGCCCACGGTGAAGGCAACAAAGCGACAAACGCTGGCAGACACGTCCCTCAATTAACCTGACCAAACACGGAGAGAACCAGCGGAATTTGGGGACCCACATCTACACCTAGCCCCCCCCCCCCCCCCCCCCCCTCCCCCCCAACGTTACAGTTGTGCCGGCAAACATACACGCGATTGCGCGCCGCACACGCTGGGACACACACATCTTGAGAGAGAGAGAGAGAGAGAGGGAGAGAGGAGGGAGAGAGAGAGAGAGAGATGTCTTAGATCGCAGCCGAAAATCAATTGATAGCGGTAAGGAATGCGGTAAGATGGGGGGGGGGGGGGGGGGGGGGGGGGGGGGGGGGGGGGGGGGGGGGGGGGGGGCGGGGGGCGGGGCGGGGGGGGGAGGGGATGGAGAGGAGAGAGAGAGAGAGAGAGAGAGAGAGAGAGGAGGGGTGGCAGTGAGACGGAAGTGCAGGGTAAGAGTTCTCTATCACCGTTTCCCCCCCACCCCCCCCCCCCCCCCATACAGCCCCACCTGTTTGTAGTCCCTCGAATCCTAACCCCCCCCCCCCCCTTCTCCCCATAAAAATGATTATGGGTAACTATATCAAACTGCAAACAGTGTGGTCGACAAATATTGAATCAGCGAAGGTTGTAAAAAGTATCCTGTTATCTGATTTGAGTGTTCACACAGAGAGAGAGAGAGAGAGAGAGAGAGAGAGAGAGAGAGAGAGAGAGAGAGAGAGAGAGAGAGACAGACAGACAGACAGAGATAGAAGACAGAGAAGGAGAGAGGTCGTGGAAAAGACAGTGAGAGAGAGAGAAACGAACGAGTGAGCAAGCGAACGAACACACACACCTCTGCAACTCTCTTATCCCTTTTTTCATTCTCCTTCAACTTGGCTCCAACTTCAACAACGAGCGTTAACAAGTTTGTTTAGCACCCGACCTCCGACACCCCCCCCCCCCCCCCCCCCCCCCCCCCCCATGCGCGGCACACCACCTCCCACCACTGCCAGCACAACACCGCCGCTCGATAACGTCGCCTTGACCGATCCAGCTAGCCACCCTCTACACCCCAATCTTCGGCCACGTCCGTCATTTTTTCATCAGCGGTCCTTACCCACCGACGGCACACGCTACACAGAGCTGGAACAAACCACTTCAAAAAGGACCCAGGGCGTTCGGGAGAGCGTAGACCTCCGCCGCGGTCGAACGGATCCTGGATCCGCGGTCCCACTGATCTGGATCCGCACCGAAATGTCAAGGGTTCGTATTCCATCTATCAGCCAAAGTTTCCCTAACATCGGTTCGTTTTTTTTTTTTAAATTCATTTTATCATTATTATTATTGTTTCTTATCAATTCAATCTTTTTACTTACTTATTTATTTATCTATGCATTCATATTTATCTTGCTGACAAACAACATCAACGGTCGCGTGTGAAAATGTAACTTCACGCACAGGTTTGAAAACGGAAAACACACACACACACACACACAAACAGGGAGATGGTGCAAGGAGAGAGACACACACACACACAGAGAGAGAGAGAGAGAGAGAGAGAGAGAGAGAGAGAGAGAGAGAGAGAGAGAGAGGGGGGGAGGGGGGGGGGGCGCTCGCCCATTAATTTTCCTCTCGGCATAAAGGGAATGATCGATGCCGTGATGACCGTGCGCCCGCCCCCCCCCCCCACCCCCCCACCCCCC
>CM031615.1:46558383-46610883 GCA_018398815.1 Conus ventricosus | reverse complement strand
TCACCAACTACCACCACAACCACACATACACAGAAGGTCCCGTCACAGGGACGAAGTTAAAACAGTTATTCGGTCATCTGCAACTGTATTCTATGTAACCCTCCACTTCACTTTCGATAACAATTAACTCCTTAAGTTGTTGATTATATTGTTGCAAAACAAATTAGCCTGTTTAGAACTTTTTTTTCCACTACGGTACCGCCATTTTCTTTTTCACCCCACCAGCCATAAATATAGGTCCTCTCTCACGTTGGGCACGAAATAACAAGGTATTCCGCTCTCTAATGTAGAAGTATATGGCAGACAACCCATCCACCGTAAACAGATCCACTCAGGTTCCCTACCCATTAGTGGGTTTGTTTTTTCATCTCCAAATTCCCTCCTTAACTTCTTTTTTCCAAATTGCCCCCCCTGTGAGTTTTCGTCTGTCCTTGTGTGTCGTCTTGTGCATGTCCGCGCAGCGCTGCCAGTTTCTCGTTGCTGTTCTTCCGATAAGGGCACGTGACACGAAGCGCGGCGGTTGAAATGGCACATTAACTGAAGGAAGATATTACGGATGCAGGCACGGCAGGAGAGAGGACGAGAGAGGAGGAGATCTAAGGGGACTTAGGCGTTGATAGTCTAATGAATTCCTTCTCTCTCTCTCTCTCTCCAAAGCGATGCACGCCACGAGTGTGTGTGTGTTGTGTGTTGTGAGTTGGTGCGCGCGCGCACTCCCTCCCCTCCAAGCCATGTGTTGTGTGTTGTGGTTGGTGTGCTGTGTGTAAGAGAGGAGAGAGAGAGAGAAGCAAGACAGAGACAGAGACAGCCTGTGAGTGTGATCGCTTTACAGCCGATGCGTAATTACTTTATCCCTCCTCTCTCTTTTAATGACCCCCCTCGCCCCCCAGAACACGCTTTTGGCCCCCCTCCTGTTGCTGAAAGCCTCACTGTGAGCTCTCTGATCTCTGCTTGTTCCTGTCATCAAGGCTGGCCTGTGCTGGTGTTTTTTCTCCTGGTGTTAAGGGATGGAGTATGTGAGGGGGAGGGGGGGGGGGCAGTGAAGATATGTGTGTGTGTGTGTGTGTGTGTGATGTGTGTGTGTGTGTGTGTGTGGTGTTGTGTGTGCATGCACGGCTGAAGTTGAACATGGAACGTCCATTGGCGTTTTATCCAGATTAAAAACAAACAGAAACAGCCACAACGACAAAAACAATAAAAAATGTACGAAAAAAAAGGGTGGTGAGAAAATAAACATGAACCTTTTGTAGATAATGTCGCCCCCCTCCTCTCCCCTGAAGAGGAGGAGTGAGGGGGTAGAGAGCGAGGGGGAGACAAAGCCATACCACTCCTTTTCATAAATAAATGGGTGCACTTGGATCGTGTAATCGCGCTTTTCAATCTATACACTGTTACATCTTTTCCTCATCCCCCCCCCCCCCCCCCCCCCCCCCAAGAAATGGTGCTTTTTTGGGGGAGGGGGGTCTTTTCCCGCTCCAAGGAAGATTTTAACATAAAACGGTGAATAAAAATGAATATTTCATCGCCCGTTAAAGCTGATGGCTCCCCCTCTCTCTCTTCCCCTCACCCCCCCCCCCCCCCCTTTTCTTTTCTTTTATTCATCGATGCTAATAAGCCCCCTTATCTCACCTACTCTTCAGATATACTAATTAAAGGTAGACACTCATATAACCCGAGGCAGCTTTCTTTCATATCTTTCACTAAAAAACAACAAAAACTGGGCAGCACATGTTTTTCTTCTCCCTTTCCAATAATACAAAAAAAATATACACACCAAAATCGAGAACAAGAATAAGACGTTCCTGAGGACAATAGGTATACATCTGTGTGTGTGTGTGTGTGTGTGTGTGTGTGTGTGTGTGTGTGATCACTGTCAGCGTACATAAAGAAAGACCCCCCCCCCCCCCCCCTTTAGAGGCAAAAAGTGTATGCATACTGCCAGCACGTTGTATATAGCAAACGAAAGCCGCCTTTACTTCACTGAACCTGCCTTTCGTCACATGCGCGCGTCATCCCGATTTGAGTCAAATGTTCGTCGTCATCTTGTATTGACAACACTGATGACGTTTTATTTGTTTGACACTTCCATTTGCATCTTCCCCCTGTTTCAGCAGCACCATTCAATTTTGTTTCATCCCACTCACCAAAGCCAAATGCATGATGTGTTGGGTCTTCTCTGGTAGCTTGTCACTGTAGACATTTGTAATTTAGACCGTTTAGTGGCGGTCTCAAATTTCTACGGCTCTGTTAGCTTGGTTCTATTCACCGCCTAGCATGAACGTTAAACACGCACTCTGCTCTGTGTTTCGCAAGATCTTCGTTCTACATGTGGCACGATGTTTATGCATATTTGTTCCTCCGCTCGATTGAAATGTCAGTAAATGGTATTGATAAAACTTACGCAGCAATGTTGGTATAAAATCTCACTGAACATCTTTCATGAATATATAACGCTAAAAAAAAATGGGACATCATTTTCCTTTCGAAGAAATGTCAGATATTGCAACGCTAGATAATTGTCAAGAAATGTCAGTTTTCGCAATACTGATCCCACCTACTGAAGATTGAGGGCTTTTACCATCCCACGACATCAACAAGCACGGGATGGCTGGAAAGGGTAGGCCGATCTTTTTAACTGTATTGTTCTAGCAAGTAAATTGTTCCAGTTCTACTGCGCACAGCGAAAAAAACAATGGTAAGTTTACCATGAACACACACACACGTACTGTACACACACACACACACACACACACACACACACACACACGTACACACACACACACACACACACACGTACACACACACACGTACACACACGTACACACGCGCGCGTCATTACCTTTACTCTCTTTGTGAATATGCAACTAACTAAAGAAATGAAACAAACATAATAACACAAAACAAATAAAACTAAGCACATCTACACACCCACGTTCCGTCTGGGGCAGGCAGAGAGACAGGCTGGCAGGCAGGCAGGCAGAGCACACACTGTGTAGTGAAATATACGGTCTTTTGGGCAGAGAGAGAGAGAGACAAGAGAGCCGCTGACATTTCCAAGGCACTCATAATCTTCCAAACGACGTGGCCCATCCGACCCCCCCATCACCCCACCCCCCTCGCCAGCCTAATTCCCCCCATCCCCATCCGTCCTCCATCCTCCCCCCCCCCCCCCCCCCCCCCCCCGCTCTCTCTCTCTCCCTCTCTTCTCTCCTCTCTTCCCTCCTCTCTCTCACCATGCCTCTCTCTCCCTTTCGCTCTCTCCCCCACCTCTCCCTCTTCCCCCCTCTGTCTCTCCCTCACCCTCCCCTTTCTTTTTCTCTCTCTCTCTCTCTCTCTCTCTCTCTGTCAGAGGCCACGGGCGGTGGCAGAGGCAGGAGAGCTAACAGGGGAGACAATCGATGACCTGCTCCACTAGCTGGTTGTGCTGGTTGGTGGCGATACGTGGGCAGGGAAAGAGAGTAGAAGCTGGGACTCATCACAAACATGTTCTCATCACGCAACAAGAAACTGGGGGTGGAGGGAACGAGGCATGGGTAGGGGTGCGTGGGGGTGGGTGGGGTTGAAGAGGAGGTCAGTGGATGGAGGGGGCGAGAGGCGGGAGGGAGAGGAGAATGGTGGACTGTGTAACGAAAGAGGAAGACGAGAACTAAACCAGAGAGAGAGAGAGAGACAGACAGCGGGGGGGGGGGGGGGGGGAGAGACGACACAGCATTCAAAATACAAATCTGGAAAATTTAATTAAAAAAAAAAAAGGAGGAAGTAACTACAAAGGAAATAAGTCGCCATGACAATGCTGTTGGCTACTGGCAGCAGTGGTGGTGTGGAGTGTGTGTGAGTGTGTGCGAGCGAGCGAGCGAGAGAGAGAGAGAGAGAGAGAGAGAGAGAGAAAGAGAGAGAGAGATTGTGTGTGTGTGTGCGTGTGTGTGTGTGTGCGTGTGTGTGTGTGTGTGTGTGTGTGTGTGTGTGTGTGTGTGTGTGTGTGTGAAGGGGGTGCAGGTTGGGTGGCAGATGGCGAGGGCGTTGGACGTAAGATTGGGGAAACCGGTAGAGGTTGGATGAAGAAGACGTGTGTGTGTGTGTGTGTGTGTGTGTGTGTGTGTGTGTGTGTTGTGTGTGTGTGTGCGAGAGAGAGAGAGAGAGAGAGAGATCGGGGACTGAGAGGGATATGGGGAAAAAAGGAAAGAAAAGAAAAGGAAAACCCAAACCAAAGGAAACGGGCATAGCGAGGAGAATAGGGTCCCCCGCCAGCAGTTCGTTAGGCTGACGAAAACTTGCGGCTTTTCCCACTCCCAATGAGGGGCAGGACACCAGCTGTCTCCATTACCTTTATTCAAACACTCGGCGCCGTCATAAAGGTGTCCTCATTAGCTACAGGAAATTCAGACTGGGGGGGGGGGGGGGGGGGGGGGGGTCGCACGCACAAGAGAGAGAGAGAGAGGAGAGAGAGAGAGAGAGAGAGAGAGAGAGAGAGAGCGAGAGAGAGAGAGAGAGAGAGAGAGAGACAGAGCGAGCGCGTTAGAGAGGGAACATGAAGCAGAGGACAGAGAGATGGTGGAGGGGGGGGGGGGCAGAGAGATGGTGGGGGGGGGGGGGGTTTAAAGAAAGACTTTCAGCTGTGGTTTTACAGTAAAAATAAACCCAGAAGTGGAACAGCTAAAAGGACTGGGGACACAGGGCTGGCGGCACCTTCAGCTGAAAGGAGGAGAAAGGATGAGAGTTGCGTCAGAAACGAAAGGGAAGGGATGGGATTGGTGAGCCGTCGGGCGGCTAAGACAGAAGGCGGCACAACAACACGTGCAGCACGCCTCTCCTGCTGACGATGTCAACACAGATGCAAAAGATTTCACTCTTCGCTTTCTGTGTCATGCGTCATCACTGATCACGTAACACTTCTCTTGGTAATGATAATCGCTGAACTTTTTCAGTCTCGGCTACTCCAGTTACAAACAGTTCGTCACTCTTCCAGTTTTTTTTGCCAACAGAAAAAGAGTGTGCTCTTCCGTAACAAACTCAAAACGGTTTTCCTCTCCGATCTTTGAACATACAATAAAGAAGACCGCAATCTTCAGCTTTTCAATAACACAACGAACACAGACTTCACTCTTCAGTCGGGTCAGTCAGTCTAATACATCGCCGCTAAGAACAGATCACTGCGTTTAAATGTTCAAATGAACACTGTGCTTCCAAATCATCACAAAAACAAAAACACAAAATTCAGTGTACACAATATACAATTCATTCTTAGCTTTTTATAACGCGTTCTCTGTTGAGAAGAACACGGCTACCCTGATTCCGAGTCTCTCTGAACTGCTGTACAAGCGAATGCCACCAATGTCAAAATCTCTGGTCTGATCCCAGTGGCTTCCGTTATCAGCCGTCATACAACGGGCTTAACAGTTTGTCCCCTCGCCCCATCTCCCCCCCCCCCCCCCCCCCCCCCTTCTCCACCCTCCCCCCTTCTCAATAAAACGTCGTAACAGATTCGTGTCACGGGGACGGGGTCAGAGAGAACTGCGTGTCATCTGTCACGTCACGGGGGACAGACGGAAAATAATCAAAGAGCGAGTACGCCGACAACAGCAAGTTTCCACGACTCTCGATCATGGCTAGGTTAGGAGAGAGAGGGGGGGGGGGGGGGGGGGGGGGGATTTTGTTTCTTGCACACAGGCATGCCGCGCGTACGCGCGCTTAAATTTTGTTTTGTCGACGAATCCAAGCACTTCGTCTCTCTCTCTCTCTCTCACGCACACACACGCGCGCGCGCACACACACACACAAACACACGTGCGCGCGCGCACACATACACACGTGCGCGCGCCCAAGGAGAGAGAGAGCGTCCCCCTCCCTCCCCGATGATACACTTTGTTTTCAAACCGACACACTTTCTTTAAGCCACCTATTTTTCCCCCTAAAATTCACACACACACACACACACCACCCCACCTCTCTCTCTCTCTCTCACTCACACAACCACCAACTCTCTCCTCTCCTCTCTCTCTCTCCACACACACACACACACACACCACACACAAATAGAAACAACAAATCAATGTTATAAGAAAAGGAGAAAAAGCAGTAGTATATATCCTATCCTCTTCCTTCTATTACATCCTCTTCCTTCTATTACATCTCTCAACTCATACTCGTGATACTCCGCACATAAATGCATACGCATGCAAAATCAAACACAGAGAGAGAAGGCAGTGACAGTGGTGGATAGGGTATGAAATTGGATTCGAAGGCGGAAGGGGGGGGGGGGGGGGGGGTGGAAAGAGAGAGAGAGAGCGGTTGGGGGGGGGGGGGGGGGGGCGAGTGAGAGACTGGCTAGAACAAACTGAAGTTTTCTAATCTCTCCGAAAACAACAGCAACTTTCTTTTAGAAATTCGGATGAAAAACAAGAGAAAAGAAAAGAAAGAAAAAAAAGGAGCCACGCTGTTTTAAGAAGCTCAGCACAAATAGCGACTTTGTGTCAGACGTAGCGTCTCCCTGCCCATCCCTCAGATTAACAAAGCCGAGCGCAAACGCGCTATGTGTGTGTGTGTGTGTGTGTGGTGTGTGTGTGTGTGTGTGTGTGCGCGTGCCTGCGTGCGCGCGCGTGGGGGTGTGCACCCGAATTCAACACTGACCTGAATATCACAAGGTAGACGTCTTCCCAATGTGTCCAATATAGCACAACCCCGACTTACTCCATGCAGGCTAAAGATATCCTGGTTTTTCCTCGCTTTGGCGCCTGCACTCTCTGACCTACGTCAGAGTTGGAATTCCTCCATAAAGAAGTGGAAGAAAGAAGAAAAAAAAAGGAAAGAAACACAGAAAGACAGACAGAAAGAAAGACTCGAAGAAAAAAAAGGAAGAGAAGATGGAAGGACGGAAGAAGGGAAAGAAGAAAGGAAGGAAGGCAGGACAACAGGAAGGAAGGAAAGAAGGAAGAACAGGGTAGGAAAGAGGGAAGGAAAAGGAAGAAAGAAGCAAAGAAAGGATGGGAAAATGTAAGGAACCAAAAGAAAGAAATAAGGCAGGAAAGATGAAAGAGAAGAAGGATGAAGGAAGAAAGGGGAAAGAATAAGAAATGTGGTGTAGGAGATGGTATAGAAGAAAGAGAGAAGAGTGAGTGAGAGAGAGAGGAAGGAACGGGGAAGGAAGGAGAAAGAGAGAGAGAGAGGGGAGAGAGAGAGAGAGAGAGAGAGAGAGAGAGAGAGAGCGAGCCAGAGAGAAAGAGAGCGGGGGAGAAAGAGATAGGGAGAGAGAGCGGAGGGGGAGAGGGAGAGGGAAAGAAAGAGGGGGGGGGGAGGGTGAGGAGAGAGAGGGGGGGGGGGGGGAGGGAGGGAGGGAGAGAGAGAGAGAGAGAGGGGGGGGGGCGGCAGACAGGCAGAGACAGGATTAAAAAAAAAGAAGCCAAGGACAGGAAAGGAAAGACCTGAACAGACAACAAAACAGCGAGAACAGTGAAGGGATGACGCAGGGAGGCGAGGCAACGAAGAAAACAAGGAGAAAAAAGGGACGACAAAATGAAGGAAAGGCCAAGTGGAAGGGAAAAAAGTTGTTGAAAATACTGAAACAGAAAAACAGAAGAAAAGAAAGAAAGAAAGAAGGAGCGACCAAATGAAGGAAAGGCAGAAGTGGAAGGGAAAAAAGTTGTTGAAAATACTGAAACAGAAAAAACAGAAGAAAAGAAAGAAAGAAGGGCGACCAAATGAAGGAAAGCAGAAGAATGGAAGGGAAAAAGTTGTTGGAAATATTGAAGCAGAAAAACAGAAGAAAGAAAGGAACGACAAATGATGGGGAGGCAGAAAGAAGAAAGGAAAAAGATGGTGGGGAAATATTGATATAGACACACAGAAAGAAAGGAAAAGAAACAGAGAGAAGAGAACTCGGAAAGTTTATTCGATCAAGGATGAGAGAGAGAGAGAGAGAGAGAGGAGAGAGAGAGGAGAGAGAGCGAGAGAGGAGAGAGGGAGGGGGAGGGGAAGGAGGAGGAGAGAGAGAGAGGAGAGAGAGAGAGAGAGAGAGAGAGAGAGAGAGAAGGGGGAGGGGGAAGGAGGGAGGAGAGAGAGAGAGAGAGAGAGAGAGAGAGAGGAGAGAGAGAGAGAGAGAGAGAGAGAGAGAGACCTACCGACAGACAGACACAGACAAGAGTGTCAAAATAAAAAAAAAGGGAGAAACGAATCTCTCTCTTCTCTCTCTCTCTCTTCCCTGTGTGTGTGTGTGTGTGTGTGTGTGTGTGTGTGTGTGTGTGTGTGTGTGCACTTGCGTGTGTGCGTATATAAGTGTGTGTGTGTGTGTGTGTGTGTGTGTGTGTGTGTGTGTGTGTGTGTGTGTGTGTGTGTGGTGCGCGTGCGTGCGTGCCCGCGCGTGTGCGTATGTGGGGGTAGGGGGGGGGGGGGGATCAAGATGGAGGGGATGGCGTGGGGACGCAAACATGGTGTATGCCAACCAATAAAGATAAACCACGAACATGGCGGGCCTCACGGAACAACTAAACACGCTTACGCATGGTGAGCTCAGCGTTTTGGGCAGAGGCATTAAAATGGTTCTCTTCAACATTCCCTCATAATCGCCTCAACGCAGTCTTTATGGGACGTCACAAGTGTAAAAAAAAAATTAATAATATAATTTTCGTCCTGAAAACGAGTCATCTGATCCGCATTAAAAACACAAGTTTAGAAAAAAAAAATTAACCCGAAAAGATTTATTATCAGTCCACCAGTAATCATATTTTTAAATGATAATAGTAATTATCTTGATTCCAAACCGTACAGGGAACTGGGCATCAAAATGAGTCATTATGACCGGAAGGAAATAATTGCCACAACCATTGACTTCTCTGCAGGTGTACGCAGTAGGTAGCAAAACACTCAAAATCACTGTCCAGCTTCTTTTCGATCACTCTTACAGTTGACAAATACCATCATCATCATAAACAGCCCCACAAAATCATAATTTAGACTGGGATGTGTCGTGGAATCGTCCCACCAAGAGAACGACCCACATCACTTGAGTATTCGATCAGACCTCTCGGCGAAATCAACCATCTTCAGGGCGTATGATCAGCTCCGTTCGTCGTCATGATGACATTTATTCTCCTCGTGAACACAAAACATAAAAACAACAACACAACAACAACATAAAAAAAGACGGTGACCTTTTAGAACGGTCAGTAACAAACAGGCTGGCATTATAGAACGCCATGGACCCCTAACAGCCAGTTTGACAGCGATACAAGGGCGGCGGACAGGGCAGATAATAGCACCACCTCCACAGTATCACCCCCCCCCCCCCCCCGTCCTTCCCCCACCCATCCGTAATCATCATTCATTTGTCAGTCATTGTGCTGTTGGCTGGCCAAATGCTAAATTCATACCAATATTATATATACCCCCCTCCGCTGACTATGCCTAGCTAAGCAGAACGTAACTTCCCAACAGTTTGTCCAGCATTTTTCTGCCTGACCAGCCCGCGGCGGGGTGTCCGCCCAGCTCTCATACACTCCCCCAGTCCATAACCCTGAAGCTACACGACCACGCATTGGCCACACGCCACAATTAGGATTTTGCACTACAACACCACACGAACGAAAGATTTTAATCTCTATAATCCAAGTAAGCGTTTTAAGGCGTACCGTAATTTTGAGCCAGCATTTAATGTTAAACTGATAACTGATCAAAAGAACAACTCCCCTTGTTTGGGGGGAGGGGGGGGGGGGGGGATTTCCAACAATGAAATCACTCGCCCGTGACCCTATCTCTGCACCGGCTGGAATCCCCCGGACAATCCCATTCCTTTGATTTGAATCTGTCTGCTTGGAACCACCCGGCTTGTGGTACCTCGACGGCCATGGGAAAGTAAATGAGTAGAATCTACTTTCAGACACAATTTGCCAGTCTATAAATACTCGACTTGCTTAAGCACGACCACGGCGCATTCATTTTTGGTGTGCAGCCGCTGCCCTAACCAACCAACCAATCAACCCACGGCTTTCCGTTCTGACAGCTCGGCAGGCCGCAAAAGCAAAACGTCACGGTCCACTTCTTCTGGGCACGTGGCCCCCCCGACAGGTCCAGGGTCAGTGACCTCATGGATGCCGTAAGAAACCAGACACATGGGGGGAGGGGGGGGGGGGGGGGGGGTGGCGCGGGGCGGCAGATGAACTGTCCATGACCGGCACAAGGTTGTCTTCTGGCCGGAGGAGACCAGTGGCCGTCCAGGCGGTGTGACGAGATGCCTTGTGACCATAGTCGCTGTCTTCCATACTGTCCGTCTTCACGTCTCTTTATCCAACCGTGTCAGTGTGCGAGAGAAAACGAGTGGTGTCATCCTCGCGCGTGTGTTTCGCTAAGTTGGATGGGTTGGTGGGTGGGTGGGTGGGTGGATGGGACAAGAGTTCGTGGGATGGGAGGCGGGGGGAGAAGTGGGGATCGGGATCCAAACGAGAAGATTTATAAAAAAAAAAAAAAAAAAAAAAGGTAATGTGAGATGAGGGAGAGAAAATGGGGTGGGGAGGAGAGAGAGAGAGAGGAGAGAGAGAGAGAGGAATGGTTGGTGAGGAGGAGGGTGGAGGAATGTGTGTGTATGCGCGGGCGCGCGCGCGCGTGTGTGTGTGTGTGTGTGTGTGTGTGTGTGTGTGTGTGTGTGTGTGTGTGTGTGACAGAGAGAGAGAGAGAGAGAGAGAGAGAGAGAGAGAGAAGAGAGAGAGAGAGATTGGGGGGGGGGGGGGGGAGGCTCAGACTCGGCAAACGTCCAAACTCAGCAATACAAGCCGGTTAGAATGATTCAGCCATGCGACCACCACCACCACCACAAGCCAACCCAACCATCACGACCTTCAACACCTGGAAACATGCAACTGTCCCTTACACACACATATGCACACCGGACCAAATCCTGCACATACCTCACTGCACCCAGCTTTCCATTCAGACCTTCACCTGCCCACCATGGGGTCGCACAGTGCGAAGCGCTCTCTGCCCAACTCGCCGTTATTACTTCTTCGATCACCTGTCCTTCACTCCCCCCCCCCCCCCCCCCCACCCCCCCCCCCCCCCTGCCCACTTACTTCTCTCCCTTTTCTTTCCTCCTGTTCTCTGTCGTCGGTTTATTTTGCATGGGTGGACTGCCGAGGTACACTGAGAGAAGGAAGCGACGAAGGAGAAGGAAGGGGGGAAAACAAAAACTTTCGAATCCCCCCCCCCCCCCCTTCCCCTCCCACTCCCTTGACATACCTTTTCGTCAAACAGATCAGAACTGGGGTGCGATGAGGTTTCTGTGTGTCTTTGGTGTGTGTGTGTGTGTGTGTGTGGTGTGTGTAGTAGTAGTAGTACTTTCATTTTTACGTCTTTTCACAAAATTGTGTGATATCAGACGAGAGAGAGAGAGAGAGAGAGAGAGGGAGGGTATGTGTGTGATGCATAGGTGTGTGGAAGTGCACACAAAATATGGAATATTTACTACTTATAACATCATAGCAAATATCATATTAAACAAAAGGTAACTTTGAAAGCAAAATCAATATCAGAAAAAAACATCAGTCACTGTCATGCCTAATAAACATGGTAAGTATGCCTTAAGAGTCACACAATCAAATAAAACGTGGGCTCTCGACACGTTTGCCTTACCACATGCATTTTGTTCCTGCATTATATTTCGTTCTGAATGCGTCAAGTTTCAGTCTATAAAATACTGAAACAAAGTTTCTGTACTGATACATATCACGAACCTGCAGGTGTTCAATGCTTCAACCTGATCAAAGCTGAGAACATGGCTATTTCGAGCATTAACCCGCAAATAGGGGATGTTCTGGTTGTTCTGGTTGTTTCTAAAAACGTCCCAAGCCACTTGTTTTAAAACTTGATGACACTCTTGTAAAGTCAAGGGGACAGAAAATGACTGTGCACTCATTTCAGTTTTGGCTCCCTTTTTGGCAGATCTGTCAGCAAATTCATTGCCCCAAATTCCACAGTGGGAAGGGACCCAGAAAAAAGTTAAATCGGTCCCTTTGCACATCAAAATATGAATTAAATAACAGTGTGTGTGTGTGTGTGTGTGTGTGTGTGTGTGTGTGTGTGTGTGTGCGTGCGTGTGCGGAGAGAGAGAGAGAGAGAGAGAGAGAGAGAGAGAGGAAGTGTGTACGCGCGCGCATGTGTACGCGCGCGCGTGTGTGTGTGTGTTGTGTGTGCACGCGCGCGCGTTGGTGAGTGTGTGTTGGGTAAAAATAAAAGAGAGAGACAGAGAGGATTAATATATGCGTGTAGCGGCGGCCAAGTGCAAGGGTATGGTGACATTCAACAAGAAATGCGCAAATAACACTGCAACCTGGACTCTCTCTCTCTCTCTCTCTCTCTCTCTCTCTCTCATTCCCCGTCCTACTTTAAGCAAGCAAGCAAGCGCGCACACGCACACACACACACGCTGAGGTGAACTAAACGTCATCTGATTCATAATTATTCATGAAACGCGTGGGCGAGCGTTACCAGATGGTGGAATACACGATAAAGGGGGGGGAGGGGGGGGGGGGGGAAGAGAATCCAGGACTTGGCAACTTCCAACCAAGGACGAGGTGAAGGGGGGCGGGGAGGAAGGGGGGATAAACAGGTCCAATAAAAGGCGCCAGCTGAGCGAAAGAAATAAGTAAATACACACTAAAATATCTCGCAATGCGAACAGCTGCATTCCAATGTAATCCGCGTTCCGTGACCGAGGAGGATATATTTTTTTGCCCCCCCCCCCCCCCCCCCCCCCCTCTCTCATCTCTCGCTCTCAGCACCCCCTGTTTGCTGTTGAGTAACTCGCTATCCACGCGTCAGAACCCCCCCCCCCCCCCCCCCCCCCCACCCCGACTGGCGCGCGCACGAGTGATAGATAAGACACAGCTCGTGCAACATGTCTCGGGTGTGGACGGTGGTAGCATCAGGGAAGAGATTACACATTACCCCCTCCTCTACCCCCCCTCTCTCTCTCTCTCTCTCTCTCTGCTTCATACCGGCAGTTATTTTTGTCTCGAGATGTTTTCCGCGTTTAATAATAGGCGATGATCGAAATTACTGGCGACAGGCGAACCCAACTGTTTGTTTTTCAGCTCTTCAGATCGTGCACGAACAATCCCATTGAGAAACAGCTCATGTTTATGGTAAGTCTGTCACAGTCTTATCGGAGTTGTCAAACCTCAACAAGGGTCTTTAAGAGCGTGGAGAGGCACAGGCCACTGGGCTAGCTTTGGTTCTTTGACGTCATGTCCCACACTCCGTTTCCAATCGAAACGAGTTCTCTCCGTTAATAATTAAGGCAGCGAACCTGATAAGGTCCGACTGCCAACCATGCAGCAGGGAAAAGGCACTGTGCACGTGCTTCAGCGACATTCTCTTGCACTGAAGATCACAAACTACGGTTTGTTAGGACACCCCTCCCCGTTTTCCCTCCCTATCATCTCACCACCTAAGATTTTCTGGAAGCAGGTCTGTTCAAAAAGCACCTATATTCCCCAAAACTAGCGCAGTTTTCTGCCTGTACCTGTACAAGAAACTGAGTAGAGATGTTTTGACGACTAAGAACAAAACCTGGAGAAAGATTGGATGGGCGAGGAGAGAGAGAGAGAGAGAGAGAGAGAGAGAGAGAGAGAGAGAGAGAGAGAGAGAGAGAGAGAGAGGCGACGAAGCTATTGTGGCGTATCGGGTACATCTGAATCGCACAACCGTTTGTGGACATCTGAATCTCTCTTTGAGAATGCGAGTACCTTTTCGGAATGAAAAACACACGTGATTCTTCCTGGGTCCTCAATACATTTATGCTGATAGAGAAAGACACAGATGTGCTGTATTCCCTAATAATAACAAAATCTGTTCCACACACCGTTGGTATGCTGAATGTTAGGTCTACACGTGTGTAGATAGAAAACATCCGCAAAAAAAAACAAAAAAAAAATTCACTAACACGGACACGTGAATGTTAAATTCGTTATTTTACTTCATTGCAATCAGCTCCCCCCCACCCCCACCCCTCTCCATTCCATACCCCCCCCCTCTCTCTCTCTCTCTCTCTCTCTCTCTCTCTCTCTCTCTCTCTCCCTCACGGTGTCAAAACAGATCAGCCTAGTTTCATCATGGCGTTCGTTTCAACGATCGGCACAACACGATTCCTGAGAGAATTGAATCAAGAGGATGGAAGACTTCTTGCACTGCTTTCCAGAAAGGGCAAGACGGTTCATTCACCCGCTCTTCAGCAACGCCGAATGACCAGGAGTGGGGGTGGGGTGGAAGAGGGAACGGGAGGGGGGGGGGGGGGGGGGAAGAGAGGAGGGGTCAAGGCCCATGAATGAGGAAAAGAGCGTGGAACCTGCTGTTGACGCTGATGAGGATGAGAACTCCCGTGGATTTTACGACACCAATCAGATCGCGTTGCTCTTCATGGTGCACGAACATAAAAGAATGATAATGGCGGGACATCACTACAGAAGATTTCCTTTCTGACCTTCTTTAATCGTCTCGTTTGTATCGGAGATCATGGCGATTTTAAAACGGTGAGAAGCGGAATGAGAGACCGGGTTGAAACGTTTTCGTCTGTGTTCCCTCCCCATCCTCTCTCTGTGTGTGTGTGTGTGTGTGTGTGTGTGTGTGTGTGTGTGTGTGTGTGGTGTGTGTGTGGCGCGCGCGCGCGTGTACGTGTGTCTGTGTATGATGTGATTCCCCAGATTCTGTAAAGTTATGACGATCTGAACCATTCTTTCCATTTTTCTTCCTTTCTTTCTCGGCTAGACCTCCGAGGTTCACCACTGGGTAATATTTCCAGGCAAGGAGAGCCGAGGAACTAGGACGTGACTGACGTCTGCACTGACGTCAACTCCAAAGACAAAACCTCCTCATACTTGGCGGTCTCCAGCGGGAACCGAACTTCAGACCTGGAAACAAGAGTCCAGTGCCTTACCCACATGGCCAACCTCGCCCTACGTGGTGCTTAACAAGACCGTCATTTACCTGTTGAATAGGCAGAGGCCTGTTTCAACCAACGGAAATCCACACTCCCTGAAGATAATCTGTTTGCCGATAACTGCAATTCTGTGGGAACAGCTTTAGCAGGTTGCAACCATGGTAAGCTCCTGGTGCATGTAACAGCCCCCATTCTCTTTGAAAAAAATTGGCGTTGAAGCCGACGACGACGGAAGGCGGATGCCCACATAGCCAGAAAACGCAGCCCCAACCTCTGAAAGGGGACTCAACTAGCCTGGCATTTGCCTATAATAGTGATACAGACGCCTGGAAAACACACACACACACACACACACACCACACACACACACACAGCCCGCAGGGGGGGGGGGGGGGGAGAGAGAGAGAGAGAGGAGAGAATGAGGAGAGAGAGGAGAGGAGAGGAGAGGAGAGAGAGAGAGAGAGCCGACCGACAGACAGACAGTATACAGCAAGAGTCGATGGCAAATCTGGCTTGTGAACGGAACAGAAAAGGACTGAACGAAGGCGACAGGACATTATGACCATCCACAACTAGTGACACCCAAATTAAACACCAGTATCTGCAAACAAAAATTATACAACTAAATAAGTAAATAACAAAACAAACAAGTGCGTGATAAAGACGACAAACTAAATCGACATTAAGAAGTCGAATACTTACCAACATAATGCACAGAATCAAGCGTTCTTCAACTCACCATTTCCACATTCGATCCGTTAAACTTTCTGAGACGTTGTAAGTGGTGTGAGGAGAGTGGAGGGCGGAGAGGGGGGGGGGGGGGGGTTGAAGGATAGAACAGAGATGACGGGGACGGGAAGGGGGAGGGGGGGGGGGAGGTTATCTGGGCGGGAGGGGGGAGGCAGAGTATTTTTCCAGCGGAGACTGGGCATTTTTCTAGAACTGAACACACGAGTGCAACTCAAAGAGTGTTCTTTGGGCGGACATTTCCAAGAAACTGTAAGTTGTGCTCGCACCAAGCTCCAATGTATCAAATGGCGGGGCATCATCTAATTATCATCATTAGTTATCGTGTCACACGCGCGCGCGCGCGCGCGCACACACACACACACACAACACACCCACACACACACACACAATCACTCGCCACACAAAAACACTCGCCCACAAACCACACCCAAATTCTCTCTCTCACACACACACATACATACACACATACATACACCACACACTACACACACACTACACAGCGTCAGGGTGCGTCGGCGGCCCATAGATACTCGACTGTGTGATCCGTAGTTTATTAGGGGGAGGTGTGAAAACCCTCTCTGATAACCGTTGTACGCAGACGACTGTGCTTTTCCAGGCACGTTCTGCCGACCACCCCCCCCCCACCCCCACACACCACCCCCCCCCCCCCCCCCCACCCCCCCCCCCCCCCCCCCCCCCCCCCCCCCCCCCCCCCCCCCCCCCCCCCCCCCCCCCCACCCCCCCCCCCCCCCCCCCCCCCCCCCCCCCCCCCCCCCCACCCACCCCTCGAATCCTTTAGCCTTCTCACATACTCGTGCATTCACGCGTTGTTGAGAACCCGACGGGTTTTCTCTTTTGCTGAAGTACTTGGAACTTACACGCAGAGCCCGGTTATAAGAAAGTCGATGGGAAATGAATGTCTGCTATCTGCATAGCTCCACAAAAATTACGTTGTTGAAGACATCTGGATAACATAAATTTGTTAACGAAGCACTTGGAGTTACTTATACTGTTCTATCACAGTAGGATACATGTGCTGCAAGTTCTTGTGATCCCACTTTATGAGAGCAGAGAACGTATAAAACAACCGATTCTGACTCACTTGCTACTCCACCACGTTTTTGGCTCTTTACACGCGCGCGCAAACAGAGAGAGACAGACAGACAGACAGACAGAGAAGAGAGGACAGAGAGAGACAGACAGACAGAGAGGCGGCAGACACACACCACACAGAGAGAGCGGGGTTTAAACCGACTTGTCGGCATGACAGCACTGACTGAGCGAGCGCAGGGGCCCGAAGGTGTTGGTACACACGTGACTGACACCGGGCCCTGCACAGTGTCTCTTAAACACGGGACAGACTCAGGAGAGCGTTCAACACTGGGAACACGGGACGAAAAGGTGTCAACATGGGCCGGGGTAAATGTTTCTAAAACAACAACAACAACAAACAACAACAAAACCTGATCTGGGAGCTGTTCACATTTTTCGTGACGTTGACACACACAAAACCCCACACACACACCAAAACACATGGGCACAGACAGACACCTCATACACGGCGGGGCGCGGCGCCTCACACCTGCCGACAAACTGAGAGGCTAAAAAATCAATATTTGCTGCCCGGCCCCTCCCCTCACCCCACATATTACATCAGCCAGCGCTGCTACGCGGGCAGTGTTGGCAGGGAACTGCTGCGAGACGGCTTTGCCTCTTATCAAATTCAAGTGCCGAGCTTAAATCACGTGACACTTTGTGTTGTGCTCACCATACACAGCCGCCGCCATTTTAAATTCGACCGGCGGGCTGTTAAAGACGTTTCAGAGAGAAAATTGTGTGTGTTTTAAAAAAATGGCGAGTCAAGGAAGTGATTTATTTCATTGTTTTCTGCCAGTGCTGGAAGTGACACTAATATTATCAAGAAATGGATGAAGTGTTGTATCTTCGCAAGGAAAAATTTCGAAAACAGATGATCCCTTTTGAAAAAATACATTGTTTATCATGGGGCCATGGCAAAGTTTTTGACAAAGAAATTGAGTGGCGAGCCTTGTTCTCCTCCTTCAAAAACCAAAAGGAAGCATTTTGTTTTTGTTTCCCCAACAAAAAACCGGGAAATCTCAGTTGAAGATCTTGACAAATATTTGAAACCACAGCTTTGTGAGCTGCCTTCCCATCCATTTGATGAAACCAAAATCTTTGAAACTGTTCAAGAAAGACCCCCATCTTACACCGGCTTGTTACTCAGTGAAAGATAGTGAAAAGAAATTTTTTTCTCCCGGCTCTTTTTTTAGGAATTGGCTTCGAAAGCAAAAACAATTTTGAAACAGTCAAAAACAAAAAAATTTGGGGGTCCATCTGAAAGAGATTTGCTGGTTGAGCCAACTTGCGTAAGAAGACTAATTGAAGTGTCATTTTGTTTCTATTCTTATTTAAAATTTCACAAATTGGAATTCTTTTAACGAGGTTATACAGGCAAACGACAATCATTTTGGAAAATACTATACCAATCCACCACTTTAACAGCATTCTGGCATGATACAATGAGTGTTAGAACTGCTGGCTGGAGTAATTGAGCACTTCCACAGCGGGTTAGTTTTACTAGCGCCCAACAAAACTAGGCATTGGCAGACTTTGCGATTGACCTACAAAGCACCTCTCCGCTACTTTTTTTTTGGAGCGTGGGTTGGTTTAGAGGCAGGGTTGTGTGGCGTTTTAGAACAGTGCGCGCTGCCCTACCATGAGTGGGCTTTAAAATTAGTCACGGTTTGCAAAACTAGGCCAATCGGCAGACTTGCGATTGGACTACAAAGGCCTTTAACGTGGACTGTATAAGACACAGCAGGCCTACTGTGACGTGGTTGGCGCAGTGTGGTCTAGTGTGGCAATTGGGTGTTTGTTTGTTTGTTTGTTTGTGTTGGGGTTTTATGTTTGTTTGTGTTTGTTTGTGTTTGTTGTTTGTTTGTTTGTGTGTGTTTTGTCTACCCGCATTGCACCCCCCACACACCTCCACACGCCACCCCCACCCCACGATGCACACACTGAGTGGCTCTAAGATATAGTAAAGAAACTGCAATGTACGGTTTGCTGCGATATGAATTTGCGCCTGTTGTTTGGCTGTTCTGTTTGTTTACAAAACGCAGGGGCCTTATGCAATGGAAGTAACCTAGATAGGGTTAGGCTTGTGTGTGTGTTTGTTGTTTGTTTGTGTGTGGGTTTTGTTCCACCCAGCACGCACGTCCCCCCCACCCCCACCCCCAGCACGCACGTCCCCCCACCCCCCCACCCAAGCATGACGTCCTCCCGCCCCACCCCTAAGTAACCACACCAATCCCTCCCCAGTCGCCCGCCATGGTTCTTAATTAAGTTTTCAATTATGTCCCCCATAGTTCTTAATAAGTTTTTAATTGAGTTACTTCAAGTTTAATAAGTTCTTGATCAGTAACTTCTAAGTTATTAAGTTCTTGTTAAGTCATCCTTTAAGTACAACAAGTTCTGATAATTATTAAAAAAATACAATCTATGTTTTTTTTCTTAAATAGTAGATGTTCTAATATAGTTCACAAGCTCAAAAAAACGCCGTCATTAGTTGAGGAGGTTTGCTCAGCGTTTATTTTTTCTGCATAGATTTCTAAGGAAGTTTTTAACATCCGAAGCAACGCATGTTTAACATTTCTGGTTATGGGAAATGTTCTTTTATAGACTCCATGTCCTTTATTTATGACTTGATCATTTATAATACGCCATGATTTATTTTTTATAAAAAAATTAAAATATTTTTCATTTGAAATATGTCAAAATGGTTTGCTTTGTTATTGGCGGTTTTTGGCGTGCAGTTGTCTCTTTCTGCATTTTATGTTCAGATTTTTTGGTAGTTTGTTTCTGCTGTCATTCTTTATATATTTTATAAACCATTATAAACTGCCCAGCAGCAGCAAGGAGCGCCATAAATGACAACAGTTTTAAGTTCAAATATTCCCATGAAGACTTTGGGGCCCTTGATTCAATGGTGTATTTATAGCTGGCATTGAATCAACTTGTTCTGGCGTTGGCTAGGTGTTTGTTTTCATGTGAGTCATATTCTGTACATTAATTTTTTTTTGTTTGGTCACTCTGCTATTTTTTTTCCTGCTTTCAACTGCAGGATTTTAATGGCCTTCACCTGATTCAGCGGTTTTCTGCTGATTTTCTAGCTTGGTTATTTCTCCAATGGTTCAATGTTTCCTGGATTGATCGATTTTCCAGCACGATCATTTTGAAGGAAACTAATTCTATATGATTAAAGGTATTTATCCTTGATTATTGGCGGATAAACATTGTTCAAAAGTCTATAGTATAAATCACATCCTAGAGACTTCTAATGACTTTGTTTAAAACTGGATCTGCGTTAAATCATACGTAAGATCTGTTCAGAATCAATGGGAGCAAATCATACTGGACTAGTTTAGTTGTACAAACTAAGACCGTTTGTCCCCCACTTTTCACCATTTAGACCAGCTGCGCTTCATACCTGTATAACTTTATATGTTTTGTGGCGACATATGTTGAATTCTGTTTCAATGTGAATTCGTTCCGAGGAACTGTTTGTTTTTCCCCACGCTGCCCAAAGGAATTAACCTCTCCTTGTGGGCATAATCAGCTGTCATTAACTTGGGGGGTATTCATAAGTTCAGGATGGTGTTTAGGCGCTTGTAGCTGTAGGAGATCATCGCTGTTCATGTTTTTATTCTAATTATAATTTATTTTATTTTAAAATGAGCACCGAAATAAGGTGCTTAACTTGTATACCATTCTGCTGTTATTGGAGGGTACGTGTTGGATACTAAAGCTGGTAAAAGCTTTCTGTTAGAATTTAACAGGCAGATCTTGGGACAAATAGGACTTTGAGGATTCGCAAAGCTAATTGTATCATTGAGCTTCGAGTTGCCACGAAAGATTTTCTAGTTAAGCAAGGGAATAATTCCAGAGAATATAAATAGTAAAAAAAAATACATTTATAAAAATGGCTCTCACTCGATAATGATAGGGGGGGGGGGGCGGCCGTGTGGTGAATGCGCTTGCTTTTAGCGGCAGTAATTTTGCATTTAGTAAATCTGGGGAATGGCGGCGAGAGAAAAAGGCATAACAAAGTATGGTGGAATAGCAGCTGCACAGACGCCTATGAAGCAGAGATTGAGCAGTTAGATTTTATTAATGGACACACTGAAAAGACAGGGGGCATGCAGCTTACACATTTTAAAAATTGTTGATAGCAATAAATGAATATTATCTTGTAACAGGGGCAAACAGTCCCGACTTTGCCCACCAAAATTCAGTGACTTTTATACATCAGAAAAACAAAAGATGCAAGCAAATGGTTTATTGTCGTTGGTATATGACCGTTGTGTATTTGGTGACATAATATTGGCTAATAAAAAATGATCAAAAATTATTATGCGCCCAAAGATATTGGAAGGGATCCAGATTAAAAAAAGTAAGCCAAGCATGCGGGATGTGAGTGAAACCAAACAGCAATGGAATGGTTATTCGAAAAACAAAGCTATTTTGGCAGAATTTATTTACCTGCCCTAGTCGAATACAGAGACAACTTTGATATACAATACGAAGACACCATCAAATGGATTTCTGTATTTACCTCCTGATAGGATTAGCGAAAAAAGATTTAAGTACGCACTTCACAGTCATTGACATGGCTTCAAGATTACAAAGATGCAGAACCATATTAACACAAAAGGTGCTTTGCTGTTGCTGTTGCATACATGCCTGCTGACCAGGAGGTCCATAACTTACCCTTCGCCATGATTCAAGTCGATGATGGGAAAGAATTTAAGGCCAAAGTGAATCAATTTTGTTTGAAACATAGAGTACCATTAAAGAGCATTCCTTGGAGTTCATAGATACAGGCTTTAGTCGAAAATTTAACAAAAGTTAGCTGAAAGACTTTTTTACCTGGTATCACAGAGAGCTGATTGACAATTTAGCAACAAACAGGAATGGGTTAGAAGATGCCTCAGGTTTTGCGGCAATAATAATGAAGAATTTTAAAGGTCTAAAACCGATACAAGCAATCAAAAGAAAACAATTTAAAAAAAAAAAATGTTGCTGAAGGAGAGTCTTTCATCTGGCAAACTATTACATTGGTTGAAAGTAAGGTACTTTTATTTTACGGGGGAAGCAGAAGGGGGTGACACTCGCATAGGGCAACAGATCGGTTTGGAGTTGTTGACGTACGAAATAAAACGGAATTGTAAACAATGAATCGCCCGTGTATTATTTAGAGAAACTGGAACAACAAAACAGCCAAGCCCTCAAAGATTTTTGTGAAAGAAGGAACTGCAGATAATTCGCAGGCAAGTTCGCTTTAATATTTACGGTTCAGTGCCAATTGATATGTAAACTCTGGATTACAAACACCGTTTTGTTGTTTGTTCTATCTAATGATTTTTGTATACAACAGTTGTGTTGATTCATGTAGATTGATCGCAGTTTTAGTTGTCATGATGAAAGTTTTTGCCCAACAATGCTTTCTTTGTAGTTGTCTTGTTGATTTGTTTGACTGCTCTACGCTGGAGATATTCACTTTGGCTTTCTTAATTGATTTTTCTGGCTCGAAATATGTACATTTTTGACTTAACCCCACATATCTAGAGTACTTTCCAGATAATTCATCCTTCATCTTTCTAAAAACTTCTTGTTAGGAATTGAATGTAAGGTGAATCTTTAGGGTTAATCTGATGATATCTTACCATCGCATGTCCTTTAGTACTTCCTAATTCCATGTCTTTATGATGTCTTCAGTAGGGATATCTATAAACAAAATGTCTGTATCTGTGTCAAAGTATCTGGGACTCAGGATACGAGGGCTTTTAAAGTAGTCTGTAAAGAACTTCTAACATCAAAAGCCTTTGATAATTTCTAAAACAGTTTCCCCACCCAAGAAAAAACGGGTTTGTAATTTGACTTTCTTTTTTTTTCCTCATTATGCCAAAAAAGCTGATCATAAAATCTTCTAAGTCCTGTTTAATTTGGTTTGAAGTCAGTTAATGGCTTGTTCTCTTTAGGGGGACTAATTTAAACATCTTTGCGCTGGTGCGGATTCTATTAGTTTTCCAAAAACTGTGTTGTTCATAAGCTTAAAAAAAGTCTTTTTTGAAGCATTGTGATTTGGTTTGAGATCAGTGTTCTTATGATGTATGGTTTCATTGAAAATGTTCTTGATCGAAAGCAATTATGCGCTGAACAGCGTTAACTTCAAAACCAGATGTTTTAAAATAAAATTGTTAGAAGTCTGTAATGACAGACATAATTTTTTTTGCCCGAAGATTAGGCACAAGTTTAGGCGGCTCTTTGGGTCAATCTTTAGACTTTTGCTGCCCAATGGCTAGTCATTATGCAGGGTCATGGTGTTCATGAGGATATTCTAAGTAACTTCTAGAATGAATCCCGCGCTTGTTGATCAGGCGTTAATATGCTCAACCACTTTAAGGCCTTTTGATATTATTGTACCTGTGTACTTTTTAAAGTTGAGTAATGGAAGCGATTTGCGCCATTGCCCATCCATACAGCTTGTTTGCATCTAATTACATGAGATAGTTAGACCGTTTCTTGGATGTAGTCGTTCCAAGTATTTGTGTTTGCTTTACAGTAATGTGCGTCGCATACTAATTCCCCAAGCAATCCGTTGTCAATCATCTGAATTCATTGGTAAATCTGACAATAAATCAATCTGTACTCAGTAAACTTTAGAAAGGTCAGCTCACTCCCGGGTGCAGAAATATAATGCGCAGGATCTAAACTGTAATGTTTCATGGCAGGTCTTTCTATTGTTTTCAAAGACGTTTCGCCAACAAAATGTATTAACCTCAGTAGGGTCATGGAATAGTCTCCCATCGTTTTTACAATCAACTTTGACACGCATTTGAGCTATGCTGGTAATTCTTTTTTGAAGTCGCTGATGTCCTTTCCTCTAAGACTAGGAAAAGACACGCGCCTTTAGGACGGGAAGTGTCTTTCGTCAATCCTTTCCCAAACTGTTCATGGTACTCATAAGGATAAAGCCCTTTCTAACAAGCGTTGGCAGTCATAATATTTTGTTATAGGGAGGATTTAAGGACATTAGCCAGAGACTCTAATGAACCATTCATGTGTTGCATAGCGTCATTAAAAAGGAAATGTTATTTTGATTAAGCACATGTACTTTTCTGAAGACTGTGCAATGCATGACACCCTGAAGGCATCGTCCACTGCTTTCATTATAAGGTGGGAGTCGTAAACCTCGCAAAGTTATGAAAGAAGATGGGCAGCTTCCATGTTTAAGGTTCAAATCTTTAGTTGGAAAGATTGCATTTGTTTATGCGCTGCTCTCCTGACTGCCCATACTGTGATCAAAGGTCTCTTATGTGGGGTTTTACACTCTTGGGCCGTTAGCTCTAAACCGCCAAATCCAACACGTGTGTGGCTGAGCATTCCATATGTTGTTGGGCTTCAGGCCGTCATCATGATTTCAGTAAATTCAGATTATTGAACAAATCATTACGCATTGCAGCATGCGTTTTAAGATATGTGTCTGCAGCATCTGGTCTCTTATAATTCTGGCGTTGAATGAGGCATGAGACCTAACAATATTGAAGGCAAATGAAAACAATTTGATGATTAACATTAAGACTGTTTTTGATGTTTTTGTGGTGCTGGCCCTTCATAAGGAACTTTAAAGCGACTCTAAGTCTGCGTAAACTACGTATGGAGAATGTTGCAGTTTTTTCCAGTTTTAAAAACTAACTTTAGATACGTGCGGGGGCGTAGTTAGTTCTGTATTACAGTCAATGGGCCAATACAATGTTTCTTATGTTCGCTTGCGGCTTGAACAGTGCATTCTTGTTATAATTTTTCTGCAAGGAATTTCTTGTTTTTGCCCAATTTATTGAAGTATGGGCCCAATATTCTACTCAGTCGTGCCGTATCAATGTGTAATGCGGCAGCCCCTTGGTGAAAGCATCAGCAGTAAAGTAACATGCTTTTGTCTGGATTACCTATTGTTGGGCTGTTCTTGGACACTTTAATCGGCAACCAAATCTGTTTCATCATCCCATGTGTAGTCATTAACAGTTATGGTTTGTTTTGTTCTTCATTCTGATTTCATTTTGATTACCACTAACGGAAAGGTTATTACACGAAAGTTAAGATCTTGAGTTAAGGGCGATAGTTAGACATCTCTCTGGCGTTTTTGCGGGCGTAATGCAGCCTTGCGAGATCCACACCACATAAAACATTTGTCGTCTGAATTCCTTTGTTTAGACTGCTCTTTTTGACGTCTAATTGCTGGGGGGGTAGCGGAATGTATGCCTTGCCTACAATCGGGTGCATACTTAGCCTGGTTTAATAGATCTCTATATCGTCGCCCTGGACCAACTGAGCCTTCATTTTTGCGTCGTCAGCGGCAGCGGTCAAACTGTGTAAGCAGTTTCGTCTGCCCACGGGTGTTAAGTCTTATGAGAAAAAGATAGGTCGGTAGTTTAGGTGAGGACCCTAGACTTTAGATTTTCTTCATTATTGTTACTTTGTGATTAAACAGCTAAAATTACTTTAATGGGGGTCTATTGTTAGTTTACTTGGAGGAAACTTGAGAATTGCTATGAACCGCTTGCCTGTACGTTTGTTGGGTAATGACTTCTAAATCAATATCATTCACTTTCAACGTCTCTTGTCAAATTTTATTGCATTGCTTCAAAAAATTCGGTTGTCCTTCATATATTAGCCATGTTGAGTTTTTTCTAACTCAAAATATTATTTTAATTAACAAAAAAAAAAAATACTTAATCAGAATCATATCGTCGGTTTTTTTGAGGTAGACTCATAAACTAAAGTATAAACACTTTTGGTGTTGTAATGTGAAGCTGTTTAGATCAGGTTAATATGTTTCGTGTACTTTTTTTAAGCATTCCTTTTTTATATGTCCTCGGCGTCTGTGCAGTTGAGAAAAAACTTGCCCTGCTTTCTTTGAGATTCAAACTTTTGTCTTTGTAGTATAAAATGGCTGTAATCGATTAATTCTTCATCCGTGATGTTTGAGTCAACTAGCGTTTATTTTTATCAGCTGGAACGAGAAGTTTAGCGTTATTTTTTTAACCGTTATTGTTGGAACCAAAGCTGTGTGCTTTTGGAGTTAAGTTGTGATTTTTTTGTGCTAGGCACTACAGCTAATGAACACTGGCCAGAGCTAAAGAAAAATTAGAGGTAAGTGCGGGCGCCTATGGCAGTTGCTTAAGAGATACGCTCGTTCTGCTGATAGAGCACATAATAGTCGATGCCCCAGTATTAACATATGTAACAGCTTAAAGGCAGCAGAATACCTTCGTTTAGTTTTGCTGTATTTTGAAAGGTCTTGCTCTAGTACTTGCTGCATTTGTGTAATGTTAGGTTAATCTGAAGGTTTTTATGTTAGGGGTATTTTAACAGCAGAATTGCCTGTATCTCTTCTTTTGGCGGCGCTGTAGGCCGTTGGGATAACCTGAACGACATAGATTTTTCTATATAAAAAATAATTTAGTATTTGTATATCTTTTAATTGATATTTTTCAATATTCAGGTGGATCATATATTAAAAACAAAATGTAATTAAGGTTTATCAGCTTTCTTTTCTTTATCATTTGAATGTTTATTATCTCTCACATGTTCTACCGCTTCCATGTAATGATTATCCTCTGTTGGACTTAGGTCAATCCTAATAAACAGTATTTGTTGTTAAATAATCATCAGTCTTACGCCTGTGATAAGGTGTTGATTCTTTAGCACAAGGTCAACTGTTGGATTTTACCCTCACCTCCAAAACTGTTTCTTATTCATCAAAATGTTGATAGGTTTAGCCCGCTAGCATAGATTTGGTTGGGTGCCCTCAATGAACATGGTACTTTCGTTATTTTTGGATTAAAAAATTTTCACTTCTCTTTTGAAATGGGTTCTTTTTCAAACAGCAATAAAAAACCTTTAAGCGATCGTGCTGAGACGCCTCTAAACTAAAAAAAAAATTCCATTAGAGTCTGCCTGCTTATAGGATATGTTGTATGTTGAATACTCTTTCGTAATATATGCTAAATTATTGACTGTTATTGGTGCTCAATCTCATGCTTGCTAAATTAGAGTTGCTAACAACGTCAAACTCTAAAAGATGTCAGATAATTGCTGTACATTGCATTCGGTGTCTGTTGATTGATAACACGTTAGTATCGTTAAAGTAGTTCATATGACAGTCTGTCTTTTAATGCTCTTGAAAAGTATGGCGCATTGCGCTTTTAACAACTCAAAAATCTAAGGGAATGGAAAGCGATTTCCCATACGCAAAACTTTACGGCTAAGACTTTTTGCGTCTTTAGTATCTTCAGCGGCCTATTCTATGTTTTAGTGCTTCTTCATTTTCTATTCCTTGAAACGCAAAATCAGCCCTTTCATTCCGGTTAGCCATAGATCGAATAGGTTAAAAATATGTCTGCATTGTGTAAAGAAAATATTTCTTGCCTCAAGTTTTTTAGAAATTTTTTTACGATTGCCCGTCCCAGATTCTGTACAACTGTCCTGTTTGGGTTGTTGTTGGAATCGTGACTATTTTGAAAGTAAGGCGCAGAGCCTGGACAATCACGTCATTGTCCTAAGTCTGGAAAATTAACAGTAAAGAAGTTGATCTGCCATCAATTGTAGATGGATTATTTGGAAAAACAGTTATAGGTCCGATATTTCCTTCAGCCAAGGGTTCTTTCAGTCTTTCTATGCGGGTTAGAATCGCAAGCCTTGTGCTTGCGACATTTTATATGAAGCCAAATTAAAAAATTAATTATTTAATACACATGGCAGGAATTGAAGATGAAGAAGATTATGGTGTATTTAATCCTGGAGACGACATGAGTGAAATGATCCTTTGTACAGCTCGTCAACTCTCAATGCAGGTGAATTAACAGAACGTACGGTCGGGCATTTTACAAAGTTTAGGCAAGAATCCGATTTTTAGACAAATGATTTGAATTAAAAGATGGTCATTTGTCTGTAAAAAAAACGATCAAGGGCAACTTGTTCGGCTTACAACTAAACCCGACCATTCAAAGTTTTTAGCGTGGGTCAATTAGGGGGAAATAGATCAGTGTGAAAAGATCAAAATCGCTTGGCTTGTAAACCAAAATTATAGGGCGGAGGCAGTTGTAAACTTAAAACCACCTCTACAAGAAACTCCAAACAGGATAACCCAAATGCAAACTGGAACTTAATGAATTAAATCAATAGCAGGCGAATTAATTAATACAATAGAAGCATAAAACTTCTTTTTTCAGAAGAAACGCGTTAAAAACAATTAATGTTCCCCATGCCTATGCGAGAATTATTAGCCTTGATCGTATTTAAGAAAACCGTCAGAGGGAATTAACAAAAATTTAGCAAATACTAGGATGACTAGATGGGCATATAAAAAGAGAAAAAGAAAAACTGTTGAGGCTGAGAGCCAACTAGGCCTGATATTAAAAAAAGAATAACAAAGACTAAAAAGATCTTGAACAAAGAGAGATCAGCAAGACTAGAAAGTGCGGTTATAACCGAAAACAATTGAAACAAGTGAATAGAATAAGAGAAAATATCCGGAAAATTTTATATGATGACACAACGCTAGCAGCCGATACGTAGCTGTTTAGAGAGCAAGGGTAATTAGAGCAAGCGTTTTATAAGGCCCTTAGATTTGAATAAGTAATGGTGAAGGCTATTACAGGCGGGCAGGGTCAACAGCCCAGTGCCTACGCCATCGCCTGATAAATAATGGGTTAAAAAAAACAGATTGATCATCTTGCGAATTTTAAAATTTTAGTGGTAATGCCGTGGAAGCTTTTACAGTACTATGGGGAGTATTGTCAGCTGGCATTCTTGTCTACTGGCAAGAAAGTAGTTGGCTTTATGGCAAGCACTTATGGGATTAGTTTTTAATAGTTGGTGTTAATATTTAGTAAAATATAAGACGAGTATTCTAGGAGTTAATCCAGGAAAAGCGCTGTTTTTCATATTCATGTTCATGCGGGTTCAGAGGTGCGAGCTTTGTGAGTCTTTCAATGGGCCTTTGGGCTTTGGGCCGCAGGGGGATGGATGACTTATACTTGGGTGGTTCTTTTTCTGCTATGCTAATATTACGGGCTCAGAATTTATGTCGTTTTTCAACTTCTGTTTCATTGCCTGCTATAGAATTTCATTATTATAGTTTATTATTATGCCTACTGGAGTCTAAGGTCAGAATGGCAACATGTATAAAAACAGTGAGAATGCAAAGTCTACTTTCGATCCTTGCGTATTGTAAAAATGTTGGTACTTTGAATACTTGAAGGTAAATCAACTGTAGAATTAATGGCTGTCTCTAAATTTGCTAAGTAATGTTTTTGTGCGTTCATCAAAGCAGTAGAAGGATAGTTCATTTCTTGATCTTGCTGTGTTGCGGACCCTAGCAAACACAAAGTAGTAACGCATTGAGTGTTTATTCGTTTATTCCGCTCTGTAGGCCCTTAGAAGTGTCTAAGATAAATGGTGTCCATGCTGTTTTATGCTCTTGCTCTATTGGACCGAGGTGAAAGCTGTTTGCTCTTGAAGGAGAAGATGTGTAGGGAGGATTTCAGTCAAATTTAAATTTCTGTGATGCCCAAAAATAAGGGTGACTAGACATGTTTAGATCCAACTTTGTCTTAAGTCCGTCTTGGTGTTAATTATTGGAATTCGTTACAGATCCTTTCAAAAGCCTTCATGTCTATTTTGTTGCTGAATGGATTAACGGTTTGTCATTCAGTAAATGGCGCTTGCAGTTCAGTTAAAATACGTCTGAAGGTGTAATAGAAATGAAATCTGAACACTGACAACCAAAGGATCAGGATTTATTTAAGTGATCTGATACGACACTACCCGTAGATGCACAAAACACAGCAAAGTTTCACTGGTTCTGGATAACTGATAGGTGACTAAACCACGCTTTCGCAGATGAGTCTTTTTTAATAGGGGGGTTTAGTTGCTCTTATACAATGGTGTACTCCCTTCTTTATGAAAGCGACAGTCTGGGTCACAGAAATGTCGGGGTGTAGTTGTTTTTTTTTAGATTGTTAGTGCGGCCCACGATATTTTGAATCAGTATATTGGAATTCACTCATTTTTAATTTGTTTTAAAATATAGTTGTAAAATAACAAATCAGACCGGCCCTTCGTTTTTAGAACATGCTATAAATAACAATGGGAACCAGAACGGTGGCTCATGAAATATTTTACAAAGTGTTTGGTTTTAATATAAGCAAAGCAAGGAGATAATAGGTTTTAAACGTTAACAGAGCAGGGACCAAATGAGCCAGTTACAAATACCTGATGGTTTTTACGGGTTTTGCTCACTAAAAGAAGCAATGAGTAACTTTGACATTACTCTCAAAACTTAAAATGCATATCTAAAAACAATGTTAACATTTAACTTGAGACGAAGGTACATCTTATTTTTTGATAGAGAGCTAGCTAATATTGTTAGGCTTTACAACTAGCAATTTACCCACTCATAGTTTTTATTGCTGGGCCAGACTAAACTACGTATGAGGGGGGAAAATTGTCGATATTTGCATTACATTCATTACTCTATGTTCATTTGGTTGAGCTGAGCACTGATGAAAACTTATATGATGAAGGGCCCCTCAACTGTTTTTAAGAGCTCTTCGTCAGGGAGAAAGAGCATATTGGCGTTTATGAAAAATTATACAATTCCCTAATTTACAGTTTTAAAAGATTTAGTTTGTGGGAGAGGTCGGTTCATATTAATTATAATAAACAAAGACAAAACAGGGAAAGTCGTGGCAAATGTGATAAACCTGGCACAATGTTTTGGAAATAAAATTTACGTACTAAAAATCATGTGCTGGGGCCAGAAAATCAGGAGTTTACTTAGCGCCTGTGAGGGTGTATAACTTTTAGATTAAAAAGACCTTGCAGAGTTGGCGATTTGATCAGAATGGTGAGATAGGACTTTGTAGGTTTTGAGTACACTAAAGTTGGTGAGTATAACGCTAAGAGGTTGACGACAACAAATAGGTTTCCTAAAAACTAGAACAACTACGACAATCTAAGAAGCAAATATTGTTGGCATATGAATATAAAATTTGTTCGAAAACCTGACTCAAATGGCACTTAGAACCATATTTTAGAAGGGAAATAAAATTTGAATTAATAAGCATTTAAATTTTTTGGCCGTCAAAAAAAGTTTCAGAAAAGCTTTCAACTCTGGCCCTTTAATGTAAGTCTTTAACCGGACGATAATAGTCGGAAAGAATTGATTTAACGCCGTATGGGAAAAAACAGTACATCCTCCACAGAAATGTAACAGTTGTAAAAAAAGTTTACAAAATTAAGTTCGTTCCAAGCAGAAAATTAGGAGGGACACGTTCACAATGATATTTGTAATTTCTGTCTTAAAGCTGTGGAGAGGGATGGGGTTGTGGGCGTTAGTGATTGCCTTATTAAAGGAATTAATATTAGATGGCAAAATTAGACGGTTTTTAATTATATAAAAAAAATAACAATTACGCTCTTAAGTTCTTCGTCGTTCTTCACAATGGGGTTAATTAAGATTTCATAAAACAAGCAACCAAAATCACTGTTGACTTAAATAGAAACTATTTTCAGGACTAATTGGATTAATCTTACACATATAGGCATCATTGGGTTTGTTTTTACTGAAACAAGTTTAGACGGAGAGTATGCTAAAAATAATAACTGAATTAGATTAAAATTGTTATAAAACTATGGAGCAGTTTATCGTTATGACAAAAACTCCTCATTGCTCATTGATTTGTGGCAACTGGTTGTGAAAGAAAAACAATATATATCCTCGGACCTGTTCAAACAGTGGATCGTTATAATTTTAATCCATAATGTGGTTTTCTGTCACACTTAAATGGAACAAAGCATATCATGATAGAAGGTTTATATGGACTGATATAAAATATTTTTGTTAATCATTGCACGAAAACTGAGTGAAGTGTTTAGAACAGTTTTATTAGACAGTGTGAAGGAACGCAGACACTATTTATTATAGATGACTGTTCAGCGAAAGAGCATAGTTAAAAGAGAAACACTTGTCAAAACTTGATTTCAGGGGAAAGGCTTGCTAGGATAAGTGGTGGATTTTATGCCAGAAATATAACTCGGTTTTAAAAGAATTTAGAGAACAGTTAAAGACTGTAGTTTTTATTTCACATGAAAGTACAAAGACTCATTTGAGATTGTTAGCGCGAGAAAATGATGTTATTGAAAATGACCAGGAAAAACATAGATTAAACAAAAACTGAAATCTGAAAGTTTAGTTAAATTAGTATTGAAAACGGATAACACACAGTATGTTTTGTTGGTGGGTGTTATTTTTTGGTTACTTGTCAGAGAACAGGGAATAGGCGGCTTTAGGCCACTTTCGGCCAAAAACGTGGTTGGATTAGCTAGTGAGTCTGAATCGGTGTTTATAGTTCTCTAGAGCTCTGGGGTTTCGTTTTGAAGCCTTAGGAATAGAACGCTTATGGGAACTATACTGACCTTTGCTGTTGTTAGAAGACACTAGTATTTTTGATGTGTTAGTTGGGCAGCGGTCAGAACATGGAGTGAAGCACAGCACAATCTTCCAAAGCAGACGGCAAGATTGGTTTAGCTTCCCGCCATATTCGTAGGTTGTCTTCCAAATATGAGTGTGTGTGTGTGTGTGTGTGTGTGTGTGTGTTGTGTGTGTGTGTTGTGTGTGCCAGCTGCTGGTTGGGCTTACGCGTAGGTCAGAAACGCCGAGTCGTAGCACGAGACCCTCTTCGCAATTCTCTCAATTTAGTTGTTATTCATTTATCCATCAGTTAAATCATGCGTGTAAGTGTGGTCTCAAAATTTAGCGGAGGTGGTGTATGTGGCGTATAATTTTTTGGGGGACTAGTCCGACGCAGTGAGGCCTCGATCCTTATGAAACTGGGTGTGTGTGTGTTGTGTGTTGTGTGTGTGTGTGTGGTGTGTGTGTGTGTGGTGAGCGTGTGTTTGTGCGCGCGTGCGCGCTGCGCGAGGTGACGTATATGGCGTGTGTAATGTGCGTATACTTCCGTGAACGTGTGTACGAACAACACATTCAGGGACTGCGGCTAAGCTGAGGAGATGCGCGGTCTGGCATCAGGCTTGGCCATCACAATCTCACAGAGCTCCGGGTTCGGGCGGCGTCCTTCACGGCAAGCGTGCTTCTCCGTCCTTCCTGGGGGGTTTCATTGACCGGAGGTAGGTCACCCCCGTTGTCCATGAACCCGTTCTCTCCTATAACGGAAAACAGGGGATCTCTGACAGCGATCTGATACGTCCCAACGGGCCGAACTGTCCACACGATTTTCGGAACGTGAGGACGCGCGAGTCCGTCCTATGGCAAGTATACACACCAAACACGGAGTTGACATCGCATTTTCATCTCCAACCTCGTCTTTTGTCTCTCCATGTCTCTATAATCATCTCCTTTTTCTCATAAGGGGAGATCACCTTTTTCGTCTATGATTCTCCGCTTTGTCTCTCGATGTCTTGTTAATTATCTCCTTTTCCTGTTTGGACATCTGGGGCAATCGGGATTCATAATTAGTTTGTCCGGTCAGAATTATGCACTGAGAATGGACTGCGACACGGGGCACCTGTACACCGTTTCTTGTTCTGTGGGGATCTATTCATTCACACTCCACGTTGCACCTTTCGCTGCGCTGGTTTCGTTTGATTGTCGCTAAGCGGAAGAAAGATGGTGATGACGATGATGATGTAACAACGACGGTAATAGTGGATTATGATTTCCGTTTTTTGAAGGTTAAATTTCAGTCTAGTTGTATCTGAATAGTTTCCTGAATAAACCTGTGGACCAGCTTTTAACCCCTGGGACACCATCCCTACACACCTTGACCTTTAAACGCGATCCAGGCTCCCTTCTAACCTTTTAACACGATATCCACCCACACACAACACACCACACCAAGAGTATGCGAGTGGTCCTTGTCTTGACTTCAGTCGCCTATATAGCCCATGATTCACACACATCTCCTGATTGCATGAGTAGTCAAGCGAACTTAGGACAGTGAGTCGCGACACCACCCAACCCCCCTCACGGCACACCTCATTTAAGATGATCATCCCTCTCTCCCCCTCGCGTAATCACAACACAGCCTTCCGGCTGAGTGGCGGTATGGAATCTTTACCAGGTGGCTTGTCACCAGGCGGGGGTGGCGGGTGTGGTTAAGTACCTTCCTTGTACGCGGGGGAGGGAGTACGCAGTATAACGTATTTTTCCCGACCGAGCTCTTGTCGAAAAAAACAGTCATCCAGTAGGCCTGGATGGGTGGGTGAGTGGCGGTCAGTGGTGGGGTTATCAACACTCCAGGCGCACAACAACTGGACACTGGCGTGTTCGTTCACCCCTGGACCTGTTCTGGCGTGAAATCATGCGGGGCGATGAAAAGAACACCGGCCTATCTGTGATCAGAGAGTGATGTTTTCTTTTCACGTCTCTGTTGTGATGAAGAGTGTGTGTGTGTGTTAGGCCCGGCTTCTATGCCCAAAACCTCTAATGGCTGTACGTATAAATACCTCATTAGTGGTTGTACTTCGCTGTGTGGAGAGAGAGAGAGAGAGACAGAGAGGAGGAGAGACAGAGTGAGAGGAGAGACAGAGAGAGAGACAGACGAGAGACGAGAGAGAGGAGAGAGGAGAGCGAGTGAGGGAGAGGGAGAGGGAGGGAGAGAGAGAGAGAGAGAGAGAGAGATGAGAAGAAAAGAGAGTGTGTGTGTGTGTGTGCGCAGCGCGCGTGTTGCGTGTCACGCGCGCGTTTGGTGTGTGTGTGGGTGTGTGTGTGTGTGTGTGTGTGGTGTGTGTGTGTTGTGTGTGATGTGTGTGTGTTCGTGCGACTCCTGTATCACTATTCTTTCAGGCAAATGCGAGACCAGTCGAGTCCGTTTCAGAAGGTAGAGGAGGGGTGCGTTTAGCTCTCTCTTCTCCTCACACACAACATACAATCTCTTCTTTTCTCTCTCTCTCTCCAAAGAATCTCGTCTGCCTTTGTCTCCATCCCTCTCTTTCACAAACACACAACACCCACACAGAACGATTAGCATAGCTTTGTTAACGACACGGAGACTTATACTGATCCTATTGCTGCTTCTTGGAATTAGAGCTTGGGGTTTCTGTTTTCTGTTTGAAGCTTAGTGAACGCTGGGACTATCTGACCTTTGCTGCTTGTTAAGACAGTATTTCTGCTGTTAGTCGGGCAGCGACAGACATGGAGTGAAGCACAGCCACTATCTTCCAAGCCAGACGGACAACGCATTGCTTTAGCTTCCCCCGCCATATACGTGGGTTTGTCCTTCCAAATATGTGTGTGTGTGTGTGTGTGTGTGTGTGTGTGTGTGTGTGTGTGTGTGTGTGTGTGTGGTGTGTGACCAGCGCGTTGGGCTAACGCGTAGGTCAGACATCCGCCGAGTCGTAGCCACGAGCCCCTCTTCAGCAATTCTCTCACTTTAGTTGTTAATTCATTTATCCATCAGCTTAAAATCATGCGTAGTGTGGTCTCAAAACTTAGCGGAGGGGGGTATGTGGCGTATAATTTATGGACTAGTCCGCACGCAGTGAGGCCTCGATCCTTACTGAAACTGTGTGTGTGTTGTGTGTGTGTGTGTGTGTGTGTGTGTGTGTGTGTGTGTGTGTGTGTGTGTGCGTGTGTGTGGCGCGCGCGCGCGGTGAACGTATGCGCGTGCGTATACTTCCGTGCGTGTGTACGACACACACACATACACGGGCCTGCCGCCAACAGCTGCGGAATGCGCAGGTCTGGCATCAGGCTTGGCCCTCACACCCTCACAGAGCTCCGGGTTCTGGCGGCGTCCTTCACGGCGACAGCCGTGCCTTCACCGTCCTTTCCTGGGGGTATCATTGACCGGAGGTAGGTCACCCCCGGTTGTCCCATGAACCCGTTTCTCTCTATAACGGAAAACCCCCAGGAGGATCTCCGACAGCGATCAGATCCGTCCCAACGGCCCGAACTGTCCACACCGATTGTTCGGAACGTGAGGACGCGCGAGTCCGTTCCTATGGCAACGTCATACACACCAAACACCGAGTTGACCCATCGCATTTTCCATCTCCAACCTCCGTCTTTTGTCTCTCCATGTCTCTATAATCATCTCCCTTTTTCTCATAAAGGGAGATCACCTTTTTCGACTCTATGATTCTCCGCCTTTGTCTCTCGATGTCTTGATAATTATCTCCCTTTTCCTGTTTGGACCAATCTGGCGGCAATCGGAGATCATAATTAGTTTTGTCCGGTCAGACATATCGCACTGAGAATGGACTGCGACACGGGGCACCTGCACCGTTTCTCTGTTCTGTGGGGATCTATTCACTTCACACTCACCGTTCGCACCTTTCGCTGCGCTGTTTGTTTGAATGTTCGCAAGCGGAAGAAAGATGGTGATGACGACTGATGATGATAACAACGACGGTAATAGTGATTATGATTTCACGTTCTGAAGGTTAATTTTCAGTCTAGTTGTATCTGAATAGTTTCCTGAATAACCTGTGACCAGCTTTTAACCCCTGGACACCATCCCTACACTCCCCTCTGACCTTTAAACGCGATCCCCAGGCTCCCTTCTAACCTTTTAACACGATATCCCAACCACACACACACACACACACACAGAGTATGCGAGTTGTCCTTGACCTCAGTCGCCCTATATAGCCCATGATTCACACACATCTCCTGATTGCATGAGTCAGCTCAAGCGAACTTCGGACAGGAGCTCGCCGACCACCCACCCAACCCCCCTCACCGGCCACCCACCCTCCAATTTAAGCATCACTCACTCCCTCCTCTCCCCCTCGCCCAGTAATCCACAACACACGCCTTAAGCAGCGTGCGGTATGGAATCTTTACACAGGTGGCTTGTCACCAGCGCCGAGGGGTGGGCGGGGTACGTACCCTTCCTTGATACGCGGGAGGGACAGCTACAGCAGATAACTTATTTTACCGACCGAGCTCTTGTCCACAACAGTCCATCCAGCTAGGCCGTGGACGGGGTGGGTGAGTGGCGGTCAGTGGTGGTGTTATCACACACACGGCGCCACACACACAGACACTGGCGTGTCGTCCACCCCTGGACCTGTTTGGCCAGGTGAAATCAGGCGGGGCGATGAAAAGAACACCCGGCCCTATCTGTGATCAGAGACGTGGAGGTTTCTTTCACGTCTCTGCTGTGATGAAGAGTGTGTGTGTGTGTTAAGCGCCCGCTTCTACTGCCAAACCTAAAGGCTGCTACGTAATACCTCATTAGTGGGTTGTACTTCGCCTGTGTGGAGAGAGAGAGAGAGAGACAGAGAGAGAGACAGAGAGAGAGAGAGACAGAGAGAGAGACAGAGAGAGAGACAGAGAGAGAGAGAGAGAGAGAGAGAGAGAGGGAGAGAGAAGAGGAGGAGGGAGAGAGAGAGAGAGAGAGAGAGATGAGAAGAAAGAGAGTGTGTGTGTGTGTGTGCGCGCGCGCGTGTGCGTGCACGCGCGCGTCCGTGTGTGTGTGTGTGTGTGTTGTGTGTGTGTGTGTGTGTGTGTGTGTGTGTGTGTGTGTGTGTGTGTGTGCGTGCGACTCCTGTATCACTATTACTTTCAGGCAAATGCGAGACCAGTCGAGTCCGTTTCAGAAGGTGGAGGCTGCGTTTCCCCTCTCTCTCTCTCCCTCACACACACACATACAATCTCTCTTTCTCTCTCTCTCTCCAAGAATCTCAGTCTGCCTTTGTCTCCCTCCCTCTCTTTCACACACACACACACCACCACACCACACCAAGAACGTCCGTCTCTCTGTCTCTGTCTTTTTGTCTGTCTTTCTCTCTCTCTCTGTCTCTCTCCTCACACACACACACACACACACACACGCACGCACGCACGCACGCCAGCACACACACACACACACACACACACACACACACACACACACATGCGCGTTTGATTTTCTCCCTGTGCGCTGGACACTGTCTTGAGACTACTAAAAGAATTGGTGGAACCGACAGATGGAATGGATGAAAGGGGCCGAGGGAGAGACAGGATGATAAAAGGGGAGACTAAGACGCATGGAGGAAGGGAAGATCGGAAACAGATGTGTACGTACGTGTGTGTGTGCGTGTGTGTTGTGTGCGTGTGTGTGTGTGTGTGTGTGCGTGTGGTGTGTGTGTGCGTGTGTGTGTGCGTGTGTGTGTGTGTGTGTGTGTGTGTTGTGTGTGTTGTGTGCGCGTGCGCGGCGCGCGCCGCGTGTGTGTGTGTGTGTGTACAAGAGCGAGAGAGACAGACAGCAGAGACAGACAGAAACAAAGACAGACGCTAGAATAAATTAAATCGTGCATTTAAACGTGTTATCCTGTGAGATGACTATAATTAGGGGACGGGAGAGGAAAAATGTGTATAATTTATCATGGCTTGACCACCTTCTTAATAATAGTATAACAAAAAGTTGATAATATTCTTTAGAGAAATGATAATAACTATTATTACTAAGCAACTCTACAGTTGGGAGTTTCCTCTTCGCTGATGAAACGTGCTACAATCGGCGGGCTGGACGCACTATCACGCGGAACTCACCACCACCCCATCCCCCTCTCCACTTCTCAACATTCTCCCCCCCCCCCCCCTCTTCCCCATCCCCCGAATGAGATAATCTCACTGAGTGCTTTTTGAGTGCTCAGCACTTTGGGAGTTCGGAGAAGAAGCACCTGCATGTTTTGTCTGTTCTCGCGGTCTGACAGCCTGGGCAGGGGGGGGGGGGGGGGGGGGGGGGGGAGGCTGGGCGGTGAGGGGAATATGGAAAGTGTGTGTGGGAGAGAGATGGGGGGGGGGGGTGAGAGAGAGAAAGACACTGGAACAGACAGAGAGAGAGAGAGAGAGGAGAGAGAGAGGAGAGAAAGAGAGAGGAGAGAGAGAAGAGAGAGACGAAGAGAGAGAGAGAGAGAGAGAGAGAGAGAGAGAGAGAGAGAGTAGGCAGGCAGGCAGACAGACGGACAGAGTTCCTTCCGAAGGTACGATACAATGAAAGGCAATGAGGCGGGGTCCCGAGTTTACGTGGCATGCGTTGTTGTACCAACTGCCTGCATGCCGCATTCTGGGAGACCGAGAGGAAACCAGTTCCTCCACCACCGCGCAGGGCGAACAACGGCTGCAGCGCACGTCTGTCACAGCAGGATGCAGTGTGCACCTCAAGCATGCAGTGCCGCACGTGCTCGTCCGTTAACACTTCTTTTTTGTGAGAGTTCCCGAGCTCACTCAAACTCCCAACCCACCCCCCCAAACCCTCGCCCGCCCTCTTTTTTTTTTCTCTTTTTTTTTTGTTTGTTTGTTCCTACCTCAAATTCTCCTCGCTCCTGCCTGTACAAAAGTCGTCAGAGATCTTTCCCGTTTTGGAGCGCGCGCGCATGTGTGTGTGCGTGTGTGTGTGTGTGCGTGTGCGCGTGTGCACGAGCGCGCGTGTGTGTGCGCGCGCGCACCTGAGTGTGTGTAACAAAATACAAATACAGGGGAGAGAGGAGAGAAAAACAGATTGACATGCATATGTGCATGTCTTCAACACACAAGTTAAAAAAAAGAAAAGGTTCTCCATCACAGAGCGACAGATGATTTCCGAGCCGCTCCGTTCGGCTGTCAGTGATGAGACAGTCCATCTGCACGTCTTGCTCGTCTTCTCTTGTATGTTCCACATCTGTCTTACCCCCACACCACCCCCAACCCACTCTTCCCCATTCATTTTTCTTTTCAATTTTCTTCCTCCCACCCCCCCTCCTCTCTCTCTCTCTCTCTCTGTCTGTCTGCCTCTCTCTCCACCCATCCCTTTTCTTTCGTTTGTCTCTGTCCCCTTACACCCCTTTCTCCCTCCGCTCACTCGTCTCCCCTCCCACCCTCTCCTCTCTCTCTCTCTCTCCGCTACCCGTGCCCGATCTTGGGGAAGATTGGGAGGGTGGGAGGGGTGGGGTGGGTGGGATACGGGTAGGGGCCGGGGTGGAAGGAGCGTGGGAAGAAGGGGGGGGGGGACGAAACGAAAATGAAGGGAAAGCGGTTGAGCAAAGAAAGGGACGAGAAAAAGGTAGTGAGCACGTGCACAAAGCGAGAGAGAGAGAGAAGAGAGAGAGAGAGAAGAGAGGAGAGAGAGAGAGAGAAAGGAGCGGGAAAGCACTGATGATAAATGTATACAACATACAAGGAGAGAGAGAGAGAGAGAGAGAGAGAGAGAGAGAGAGAGAGAGAGACAGACAGACAGTCAGTCAGTCGAGAGAAAGAGGAGAGAGAGAATAGGCCGACAGAACGGAGTGGTAAAAGCACTGATGATATGTGTACAACATACAAGGTGTGTGTGTTTTGTGTGTGTGTGTGTGTGTGTGTGTGTGTGTGTGTGAAGAGAGAGAGAGAGAGAGAGAGAGAGAGAAGGGAGAGAGAGGAGAGAAGAGAGGAGAGAGAAAAGCGAGAGAGAGCAGGCCAATAGAAAGGAGTGGTAAAAGCACTGCTGATATGTGTACAACATACAAGGTGAGAGAGAGTGAGTGAGTGAGACTGACAGACAGACAGACAGAAGAGGCCGATAGAAATGAGCGAGGGAGAGTGAAAGAAAGAGAGTGAGTAGTGAGAGACCCGACAGAGAGAGTGAGAGGAAGAGAGAGAGACAGAGGAAGAAAGAGAGAGAGGAGAGAGCGAGAGAGAGCCGATGGTGTTCAAGCGGCCATGAAATACGGGGGCAGCGGCCAGCAGTGAACCGAGCCTCAGCAGCACAGGGAGTGGTGCAGGCATGCAGCACAGGGGGTAGTGATGCAGGCATGCAGCACAGGGTAGTGATGCAGGCATGCAGCACAGGGTAGTGGGGGCAGGCATGCAGCACAGGGTAGTGGGGCAGGCATGCAGCACAGGGTAGTGGGGCAGGCATGCAGCACAGGGTAGTGGGCAGGCATGCAGCACAGGGTAGTGATGCAGGCATGCAGCACAGGGTAGTGGTACAGGCATGCAGCACAGGGTTGTGGTACAGGCATGCAGCACAGGGTAGTGGTACAGGCATGCAGCACAGGGTAGTGATGCAGCATGCAGCACAGGGTAGTGATGCAGGCATGCAGCACAGGGTAGTGATGCAGGCATGCAGCACAGGGTAGTGATGCAGGCATGCAGCACAGGGTAGTGAGGCAGGCATGCGCACAGGGTAGTGAGGCAGGCATGCAGCACAGGGTAGTGGGGCAGGCATGCAGCACAGGGTTAGTGGGGCAGGCATGCAGCACAGGGTAGTGGGGCAGGCATGCAGCACAGGGTAGTGAGGCAGGCATGCAGCACAGGGTTTGTGATGCAGGCATGCAGCACAGGGTAAATGATGCAGGCATGCAGCACAGGGTAGTGATGCAGGCATGCAGCACAGGGTAGTGGGGCAGGCATGCAGCACAGGGTAGTGGGGCAGGCATGCAGCACAGGGTAGTGATGCAGGCATGCAGCACAGGGTAGTGGGGCAGGCATGCAGCACAGGGTAGTGATGCAGGCATTTCAGCACAGGGTAGTGGTACAGGCATGCAGCACAGGGTAGTGATGCAGGCATGCAGCACAGGGTAGTGGGGCAGGCATGCAGCACAGGGTAGTGATGCAGGCATGCAGCACAGGGTAGTGGTTCAGGCATGCAGCACAGGGTAGTGGTACAAGGCATGCAGCACAGGGTAGTGGTACAGGCATGCAGCACAGGGTAGTGGTACAGGCATGCAGCACAGGGTAGTGGTACAGGCATGCGGCACAGGGGCCGGGGAGAGGAAGGGGCCTGCTGCACTATAGCAAAGCAGCAGGAAAGGTGCGAGGAAGGCACGTGGCCACAAGGAGTCAGCACACCTGAAGATTCGTCATGAAGGGAGCTCCAAAGTGGAGAAAGACCAGACAGCTGTTCCACCTGGAAGTCGCCGTCTGTCTGGCTGTCTGTCTGTCTCACACACACACACACACACAGAGGGACAGAAGGAGAGGAGGAGGTGGGGAGGAGGAGGAGGAGGAGGAGGAGGAGAAGTAGAGAGAGAGAGAGAGAGAGAGAGAGAGAGAGAGAGAGAGAGAGGAGAGAGGAGAGAGATAGAGAGAGAGAGACACACCACACACACACACAGAGACCGCCGAAATGTGAATACTGGATGTGTCTGCCAGCAGTCTAAACACACTGTCACTAGCAAAACGACGTTTACACACATACACGCACGCGCGCGCGCGCGCACAACACATCACACACACACACACACACACACACAACACGTAAGCACAAGAGGTGTTCTTCAGTGCACCCAAATACTTACTGAAAAAACATTCAAAGTATTGATTCCAAAGCATATAAGATAGCCATGGGACTACCAGTCCATGCCTCTTGTAACAAAAGCATACATGCTGCTGGGAGATTACCACTGGAAGAATATAGGAATCTTGCATGCCACAATTTGTTTATATAGAAGTTCTACTATAGATAACAATATAGGCCCTGAAATAAATATTAAATCGGACATTGATTTTCCCAAAAGGGCTAAAAATATATCATCTCAAACGACTCTAAGAACATATACTTCCTCGATTTTAGAATCCTCAGATATTAAACTAACATCTATTGCAAAAAGATCTATTGGTCTCCTATCCCCCCATGGAAACTAATACGAGCACGTTTTGATATTGACCATACAGATTTAACAAAGGCTGAAAATACTAATTTGTTATTATCCAATATAAAAATGCATTTGCATGATCACTATTCCAACCATTTTAAGATATACACTGATGGGCTTAATCAATGAAATGCAGGAGAATAATTACCAGGTTACGAAGAACAACTTACATTATCACGCTGAGTTAACGCGTAAAGTCCGAGACCAAAAAAAAAGTGTACCTTTTTCGTGTTTCAGACGCGCTCACTCTGTTCCCCCGGTAAAAAAGAAAAATGTCCAACAGGTGCGTTGTGGACCGAGACAGCCCTCTCAACTGCTGGTCACAGTGCCCAGTCACTAACTAGGGCACGCGCTCTCACACATCCTCTCTCAGGTCGGGGACGAAGTTGCCCACGCAAAAAACCAAACCTCCCGAGGTCAGTCGGCCGGCGTGGTGGCGGTGGTGGGTGAGTGAGTGACCTCCCCCCGTCAATGAAACAACCCCGGGCAGGGGGTGCTACCGATAACACTTCCTCCCTGAAGACAGTCCCCCACCCAGTAAAATATACATGTCTCCTTCCACCCGGCCCACTGGTTCACAGACCTCACGTCAGAGAACAACATACACCGTGGCCCCCGTGCGTAGCGTGGAATGAATGGGGGGCTGGGCGCGGTACGGGACTACAGCGGCCGTTGTGTCGCAGGCAGTCAGAGGCTCGCTGGGCCCCTGCCGGGTGACTGTAGGGCCTGGGCCCTGCGGGAAGGCCGTCCCTCCTTCCCACCCCCACACTTTTTTTTTTTTTTTTTTTCCCTTTCCAGCGGCCACGCGTTCACCGCCCCACCACCCCACACCTCCCCGTGTGCTGCGCTTCTTCACTTCCCATCCACTTCACGCCACTCCTTCCTACACCTACAAGGAGCCTCTCTCTCCTCTCTCTCTCCCCTCCACAAAATACGAGCAGAGGTTCTCATCAACTAGAACTTACGACGCTCAAATGAAAATTGAATACTACATGGAGCAGTAACATATTTTGGTTATTGTATTTACATAATTACTTCTAAGAATATTAAATTAAACTGGAGGTCGAGAAAACTGGCCTATTTGCTTGGAATTTCAAGCTTTAAATTGATTGATGTTTATTTTATGTTTGTTACTTTCGTTTTCCATATGATTATTTTGTGCTTACCCCCCCCCCCCCCCCCCCCCCCCGCCCTATCAAAAAGGCTGTATAGCTAGCTAATGACATTAAACATGTTCAGTGTGTTCAGTGTTCTCTCCCTCCACTCATTCACATAGCAAGGAGCCTCTCTCTCTCTCTCTCTCTCCCCTCTCTCTCTCCGGGCTGACGACAGTCTTCATCATCTTCGCCGTGGAGGTTCGTGTATTATTCGCACGGGGCCGTTTGTTTGGGTTGTCTGTCTCGATCGGTTTGCAAAAAAAATGGGGGGGGGGGGGGGGGGGGGGGGGGGGACGGGTAGTGGGAATCCGCACACCTACTGAAACCAGTTTTTAACCAGAACTGGGTGCAGTTTAATTCATTTCATGCTGTTATAGCCCAGCCCACCCCACGGGCCCTACATGGCTGTCACTAAGCAAAGTCCTCACACAGACACACACACAGGACATGCACATGCAACGCGCACGCGCAAGGGGGGAGGGAGGGAGGGAGGGAGAGAGAGAGAGAGAGAGAGAGAGAGAGAAAAAGGGAAGGGGGAAAGGGGAAGGAGGGAGGAGGAGGTGGGGGAGGGGGAAAGAGGGACAGGGAGACGGACGACGGGCAAGACAGGTAGGCAGACACAGACAAAAGCAGCCGAACGAACGAACCCAAAATTCTTATGCGATCCGATCAAAGGACGGATCAAGGATCCCTTCTGCCGTGGCAGAACCTGCGCCCCCCCGAGTACCTCACAGGTGACACGTCATGACACATCATCCTACAGAGGCCCACATGTCATGCACCTCATCCCCAGAGCCACATTCATACACACTCATCCCACAAGCCCCACATGTCGTGACACATCATCCCCAGTGGCCCACATGTCATGACCACTCATCCCACAGGCCCCCATATCATGACACACTCTCCACAGAGGCCCACACGTCATAGACACTCATCCCACAAGGCCCATTCTGACACATCCCAAAGAGGCCCACTGTCCATGCACATCCCACAGAGGCCACACGTTCATGACACATCATCCCACAGTGGCCCACATGTCATGACAAAACTCCTCCCACAGAGCTCCAACGTCATAAGACATCATCCCACAGAGGCCACATGTCATGACACATCATCCTACAGAGGCCCCATTCATGCACACTCCCCACAGTGGCCCATGTCATGACACACTCATCCACAGAGCCCACTTCATGCACACTTATCCCACAGAGCTCCCACCTAAGCCCCATCCCACCGAGGCCCAAATGTCATGACACATTTCCAAGGCCCCACAGTCTGACACCTCCCACAGAGCCCACAAAGTCTGCACCTCATCCCACAGTGCCCATGTCTGACACACTCATCCAACAGAGCCCAATTTATCACCATCCACAAGGCCCACATGTCATGACACATCGCACAGATGCCACATTGTCATGACACACTATCCCAAGGCCACATGTCATTTCACATCCACAGAGCCCACAAGTCATGACACACTCATCCCACAGAGGCCCACATGACATGACACACTCATCCACAGAGGCCCACATGTCAGACACATCCACAGAGGCCCACATTCATGACACCTCATCCCACAAGAGGCCACTCATGACACACTCATCCACAGAGCCCCCATATCATAAACACTATCAAAAGAGGCCCACACGTCATGACACACCATCCCACAGAGCCCATATTTTCATGACACACTCATCCACAGAGGCCCACACTTTATGACACACTCATCCACATGTCGAATAACCACCCCACATGTTAAACATCATCCCACAGAGGCCCAAGGTCATGACCACTCATCCCACAGAGCCCCACATGTATGACACACTCATCCCACAAGCCCACATGTTATGAAACACTCATCCCACATTTATGAACACACCATCCACAAGCCCCACATGTTAGACACACTCACCCACAGAGGCCAATGTTAAAACACTATCCCACCCAAACCCCACATTTATGAAAAAACACCATCCCACAGAGGCCCACTTTCATGACAACACTCACCCACACGTCAGACACAACTATCCAAAAAGAGCCCAATGTCATGACATACTCATCCCAAAGAGGGCCCCCAAAGTCCCCCCCCCTTTGACACACTCATCCCACAAGCCCCACATGTCATGACACACTCATCCACAGAGGCCCACAGTCAATTTACACACTATCCCACAAGCCCCACACGTCAGGGCACACTCAAACCCCCAACGTCATGAAAACACTCACCCCACAGAGCCCCATGTCATGACACATCCCCCCCCACAGAGGGCCCCCACTTTATGACACAACCCACAGAGGCCCACACGTCAGACACACTCACCCAACAGAGCCCCCCAGTCATGACAACTCACCCCACAAATCATGACACACCCCACAGAGGCCCAGTCAGGAACCCCCCACACGTCTGACACCCCCCCCCTGTCCTCCGGCAGGAACTGGGCACGGGGGTTTGGTCTTGGGGTTTCGCTTGCAAGTGACGCTGGGGATGGGTTTTTTCCCGGGAAAACCCCGTGGGAACCCCAAGGGACGACAAATGACTGTTCTCCCTTTTTTCCCTTTTCCATTAAAGAGCACTCTCTCTCTCCCAGCTCTCCAAAGCTTTTTTTTCTTTCTTTCTTTTCCTTTTAAATTTTCCTCTCCTCCCCATCTCTCCTTTCTTTCCCTTAAAGACTTTCTCTCAAATTTTCTCCTTTTCCCCTTCCTCCTCCCCCTACTTTTTTCCTCCTCGGTCCAAATCTCCTTGTCTTTTTTCCCCTTCCCCATTTTCTCCCCCAATTCTTTTTTTCCCCTTTAAAAAAAAAAAAAAAAAAAAAAAAAAAAAAACCAAAAAAAAATCATGCAGTCACGCCTACACGCCTTACTCTCTGTGGTGGAAATTGTCATTTAATTGATTATTGATTTCCCCCCCACCACACTCCCTTCTCCCTTTCCCGTTTACGGGCGGTGTCTGGTTTAACTGGGGGCGCGGGTGCAAATTGGCCGGAAAATTCTGGCCCAGCGTTTTGGGAAACGTTGGGTCCCCACCCGACGTTAGGGGAACGGTGCTGTCTCCGTGAGAACTAAAAATACCTTTTAATTTGGCTGAGGCGAGGGGAAATCCTGCCGGCCCCGGAAAATCTGATCGGGCTTAAGCCGTTTTCGAACGGCTGGCGACTGACCACGAATTGGGTTTTTTCCCCTTTTTTTCCGGACAAGAGAGAAAAGGGGGAGGGAGGAAGGGAGGGAGGGAAGGGGGGGGAGGGGGAGAGAGGGACAGGAGCGGACGGCGGAAAACAGGTCAGACACCGCACCGAACGACAAACCCCAAAATTCTTATGCGGATCCGTCAAAGGACGGATCAAGATCCGTACTGCCCCGGGCAGAAGCCTGCGCCCTCCCCAAATCTCACAAGGGGACACGTTGACACACTCACCTACAGAGGCCCACATGTCTGACACACTCATCCCACAGAGGCCACAGCATGACACCCTCCCCCAAGAGCCCCACATGTATGACACACTCATCCCACTGGCCCACATGTCATACCACCATCCCCAGGCCCCAATTCATGACCACTCACGCACAACTCCACACGTCATAAGACACTCATCCCACAGAGGCCCACTATGTCATGACACATCCCACAGAGGCCCACATGTCATGACACATCCCACAGAGGCCCACACGTCATGACACACTCATCCCACAGGGCCCACATGTCATGACACACTCATCCACAGAGCCCCACATGTCATGAAAACACTCATCCAACAGAGGCCCAAATGTCATGACACATCCCACAGAGGGCCCACATGTCATGACACACTCATCCCACAGAGGCCCACATGTCATGACACAATTTCCCCCAGAGCCCACATTCATGACACACACTCATCCCACAGAGCCCCACATGTCATGACACACTCATCCCACAGAGGCCCACATGTCATGACACATCCCACAGAGGCCCACATGTCATGACACACTCATCCCACAGAGGCCCACACGTCATGACACACTCATCCCACAGAGCCCCACATGTCATGACACACTCATCCCACAGAGGCCCATATGTCATGACACACTCACCCCACAGAGGCCCACACGTCATGACACACTCATCCCACAGAGGCCCACATGTCATGACACACTCACCCCACAGAGCCCCACATGTTATGAAACACTCATCCCATAGAGGCCCACACGTCATGACACACTCATCCCACAGAGGCCCACATGTCATGACACATCCCACAGAGGCCCACACGTCATGACACTCATCCCACAGTGGCCCACATGTCATGACACACTCATCCCACAGAGCCCCACATGTCATGACACACTCATCCCACAGAGGCCCACATGTCATGACAACTCATCCCACAGAGCCCCACACGTCATGACACACTCACCCCACACGTCATGACACACTCACCCCACAGAGGCCCACATGTCATGACACACTCACCCCACAGAGGCCCACACGTCATGACAACCCCCCCCCCCCCCCCACAGAGGCCCACACGTCATGACACGCTCATCCCACAGAGCCCCACACGTCATGACACACTCACCCCACACGTCATGACACACTCACCCCACACGTCATGACACACTCACCCACAGAGCCCCACACGTCATGACACACTCCCCCCACAGAGCCCCACACGTCATGACATCCCACAGAGGCCCACACGTCATGACACACTCACCCCACACATCATGACACACTCACCCCACAGAGCCCCACACGTCATGACACACTCACCCCACACGTCATGACACTCACCCCACACGTCATGACACTCACCCCCAGAGCCCCACACGTCATGACACACTCGCCCCACACGTCATGCCACACTCACCCCACAGAGGCCCACACGTCATGACACACTCACCCCACACGTCTGACACACTCACCCAACAGAACCCCACAACGTCATGACACACTCACCCCACAGAGGCCCACGTCACTCACTGCACCGGGCATGTCAGAGCTCCCCCCCCCCCCCCCAAACCTACCTCCATCCCACCCCCAAACAGGTATGCCAAACGATACCCGATTCAAAATGCCACCACTACCCGAGGCGTCGCAACTGCTTCGCTGACGGCTGTGCTGTGGTGCACTAAATCCATCACCGGTTCACCGGCATTCACCTGCTTGGTTTTTGGTGACTGTTCACTCACATCCTCAACCTTCTTTCGCTTCCAATATTGCGCCCCCCCCCCCCCCCCCCCCCCCCCCCAAATGTAAGTGGCAATGGAATGAATCGATGTTAAAACAATGTGTTTTATATCGTGTTAAGAGTCTGAAGCAGGCCTGTCCAGTTTTTCGCATGCTGCTTGATTGGCAAAACAAAAGTAAGTCGGAAGAAAGCCCCAGACAACAATGTGCTTTATTTGGCAAGTTTCGCCACTCTCCGAATGACACCGCCCCATCCCCGATACTGCTTAATGCATGTCCTGGAGTTGGTAATTCATGGTTTGCGGTTCTTGTTACCAGTTATTAGGTATGTAGCTTGGGTTGACTGCACTACTGGTGTAACACGTACGTCCTTGTGTTGTTACCTCATAGTTTCTTTCTCTCTCTCTCTCTCTCTCTCTCTCTCTCTCTCTCTCTCCTCTCCCTCTCTTTCTTCCATACCCCCCGCCCTCTCTCTCTTTCTCTCCCCCTTCTCTTTTCTGTGTGTGTGTGTGTGTGTGTGTGTGTGTGTTCTCTCTCCTGACAAAGCAGAAGCGTTTGTCGACCAGTTTGCTAAAGTAAGCAGGTTAGATGGTTGTCTGAAAACCAAAGAAAACTCAGAGAGGATAAAGAATGTACCCATGTCTTTAATGATGTATCTGATAATGACACGAGCGACATCAACGCCCCAGTAACATTACAAGAGGTGAAAGACGCCATAGATTCTCTCCCAAACAAAAAGACAGCTGTTGGGATTGACGCCATTTCAAATGAAATGATTAAGCATTTTCCAGACAAATGGATAAGCATTTTACTTAGAATATTTGAAAAATGCTGGAGCTCAGGTCATTTGCCACAAATATGGAAAGAATCAGTAATAGTACCGATTCACAAGGGAGGTAAACTGAAAGAAAGTATAGATAGTTACAGACCTATTTCATTAACTTCTCATGTCTGTAAACTTATGAAACAATTGTTTTAAATAGAATAAACTACTTTTGTGAAAAGAACAAAGTTATCCCAACAAACCAGGCAGTTTCGAAAGGGTAGAAGTGCTATTGAACACTTGGTCAAACTTACCACTCAAATTAAACATCAGTTTTCCAGAAGAAAATGTTTACTAGCAACCTTTTTTGATATCACTAAAGCTTACGATCAAGTATGGCACTTTCGTTTGCTTTATAAACTTAAAGAGATTGGATTATCAGGAAACATTTATGATTTTATTAAAAACTTCTTAGAAAATAGATATATTAGAACGAAGGTAGGAACTCCTATTCTACGAGAAGAAAATTACACAGGGGTATTCCTCAGGGTCTGTTATTGCCCCTTTACTTTTTAGTATTCTAATGTACGATTACCCTCAAAGATTACTAAAAATATAGAACTAGCCCAATATGCAGATGACATATGCATATGGATAAAGTGACATTAAAAAAAAGTACATCTGTCAGATCACAAAACTATATTAAAAAGTTATATCAAAAAGAACTAAATACCTTTTCTGATTATATGACTGAAAATGGTTTGCAAATATCAACTGAAAAAACACACATGATGTTATTTAATACTGGATCTGATCCAGTTAATATGCCTTTATTTCAAGTCAACGGCATACCCATTAAATATACAAAAATAGTTAAATTCCTTGGAGTAAATTTAACATCAAAGTGTCATGGAATTTCCATATAGAGCATGTTCTAACAAAAGCTCGAAAAACTTTAAATCTATTAAAGATTATAAGCAAACATGCTTGGGCTCAGGACACAGTTACTCTTTTGCACCTTTCTACTGCACTGGTTAGATCAAAATTAACGTATGCACAAGAGGTGTTTTCAGTGCACCCAAATACTTACTGAAAAAACTTCAAAGTAATTGATTCCAAAGCATGTAAGATAGCCATGGGACTACCAGTCCATGCCTCTTGTACAAAAGCATACAGTGCTGCTGGATATTACCACTGGAAGAATATAGGAATCTTGCATGCACCAAATTTGTTATAACGAAGTTCTACAAATGGACAACAATATAGGCCCTGAAATAAATATCAAATCGGACACTGATTTTCCCAAAAGGGCTAAAAACATATCATCTCAAATGACTCTAAGAACATATACTTCCTCGATTTTAGAATCCTCAGATATCAAACTAACATCTATTGCAAAAAGGTCTATTGTGTCTCCTATCCCTCCCTGGAAACTTGTACGAGCACATTTTGATATTGAGCATACAGATTTAACAAAGGCTGAAAATTCTAATTTGTATTATCCAATATGAAAATGCATTTGCATGATCACTATTCCAACCATTTTAAGATATACACTGATGGATCATTAATCAATGAACATGCAGGTGCAGCATATATTATCCCAGGCCTTAACAAAGAAAAGTCATATTATCTGGAAAAAACAAATCTATTTTCACCGCCGAGTTAACAGCTATAACTATGGCCTTAAAGTTTGTTGTTGATTACCCGCAAAATTTATTTAAAGTTGTTTTATGTGTCGATTCTAAGTCAGTTCTTACTGCAGTGAAGAATTTTTGATTAAAAGTTCGACCTGAGATGATCACTGAAATAAATAACTTAGTCCATTTCCTCTCAGTTAGAGACACTGAAGTAACATTTCTTTGGGTGCCTTCCCATTGTGGGTTATATTATAATGAAAAGGTTGATGTTCTAGCAAAGAGAGGAGCAAAACGATCTTCAGATTCACATTTTTTGAACTTCTCTATGTCAGTGCAAGAGTGCTATACTTTGGCGGAAAAAGTACAATTTTCTAATTTTCATTTGACAGAAAGAGAAACTGGTGTTTTGGTTTACACGATGAAATGAAAAATATTCATGAAAAGTTAAGTAATGTCGATCAAAACATTTATCGTAGACGACAGATAAGTTCCTTGATCTGTAGATGAAACTGGATTGTTTTAAAACAAAGTATGTCAAAAATATACATTGTATATGTGGTCATAGCATATCAATGATCACATTCTTTCGTGTAACTTAATGAAAAAATTCATTCCAAATATGTCTGTACAAACCTATTCAAAATGTTTTCCTGTCAACAAGTGAAACATATCTTTTCTTTTTACACTTAGCTAAAAGTCCAATTGGCAAATACTTATAATAGATAGCAGTCAGTAGTGAGATGTGACAAGAGTTATATGTTTGTGTGTTTTTTTATTTTATTTTTTTATTTTATTTATTTTTTTTTTCTTTATCTTTGATGAAGTGGATTTTTTTATTGTTGTGTTATAGTTGTAGATAAGTTTTTTTTTTTTTTTTTTTTTTTTTGACTCGTTGTGTTAACCTCCCCCCCCCCCCCCCCGCCCCGATTTTTTTTTTTTTTTTTTTTTTTTTTTTCCGTCTAATATCACGTAATGTGGAAAGACGTAAAACAAAACAACAACAACAACACGCGCGCGTCAACACGTTCGGGCAATACGTGTCACGTTAGAAGCTGGCTGTAAAGTAACGCATTCGGGCACGACATTGCTGATCTCTCTGAGGAGTTCAGCTGTTAGGAGTCGGGGCGTCACGTGTCACAGTCCACATCCGTGCTAGGTGACATGGCACACACGGATAGTTACCATGTGAAAGTGACAGGAGGGTGGGGGTGGGGGGGGGGGGGGGGGGGGCTATGCAGCACTCAACACACCACCAGGAAGACTACACGATCACGGGGCAGGAAAGGGGGGGGGGGGGGGGGGGGGGGGGGCGCTGGGAAAATCACAATTTTGTACACCAGGCCGTGACCACGGGGAGTCGAACTCGCAACGCCTGCTGCTTCAAACTGGGTGCTTCACCGCAT
>CM031615.1:46543942-46551442 GCA_018398815.1 Conus ventricosus | reverse complement strand
GTCTTTGACTGGATTTTCAGTGTCAAGTCTGAGTTTCTGTCCGTTTATGGAGAGTCGGGGTGTGCTGTTGATGTATAAGGTTTCACATAATAAGAAATAAGAGTTTTCGTAATCCAGACGAAAACCTTTCTCAAGGTGATCACACGCAAAAGATTCTGCCAAATTTCTTTTTTTTTTTTATAATTTAAAACGAGTTCTCCATCAAGGAAATTTATTTTCATCGTATGTGTGTTTTCTCAGTATGTGTCACTAGTTTATTGTTGTTGTTGTTGTTGTTTTGTTTCGTTGGTTTCTGTTTAAAACCATGGTCGGAGCTATTTCGAATCAGGGTCTCTAACAGGAACTGGATATTTCCATGGCGATCGGCGTGGTGAATCTATTGACAACCGGCATTGACTTGACATACAGAGATGATCGGTCTTCTTTGCACTATTTGATCGCAAACAATGGCTGGTCGCTTAAAGTTTTTCTATCCTTCTGTGGCAAAAGAGCGCAAGCTTTTTGCTGTGTTTGTGAATTTCGTATAACATCAAGTTTGAAGAGACCAACGCGTTACTAAGAAGTAAGTCAACCATCGTCGTTAAAAAAAAATGTTGTTGGTCTGAGCTTACGTTGAACGTCGGGTCACCACTGGTGCTGTGTCAGAGACTCTTTTGGGCAATGTCTCTGATTGGGATGGCTGGGGGTGGGGGTGGGGGGGGGGGGTGGGTGGGGGAGGTGGGGACCGAAATTCGAAAAAGTAGTCTAGTACCTCTCTCTCTCTCTCTCTCTCTCTCTCTCTCTCTCTCTATCTCTCTCTCTCTCTCTTTCTCTCTCTCTCTCTCTCTCTCTCTCTCTCTCTCTCTCTCTCTCTCTCTCTCTCTCTCTCTCTTCCAATTCGTTTCTTTGCGTCTTAACCCTACCAAGCTGGCAACTAAAGAAAGCAAACTGTAAATACCAATCAGTATTTCACTTCTGACAAACTAGACGTAAGGCCTCTGTTGATTGGTTGACTGATGAATCAAGAGATGTAAAGGGAAAACCCTCTTCACAAAACCACGTGCGCGTTCACACCAGGATGCTACTGGAGGGTGGTTTCATGCTTCAGATGGGGTTGGTCAAGGTGCTTTGCTGTCTCCCATACTTCATATTCATGGAGCGTAATGTAAATGATGCAGTTGAAGATCGGGTCAGCGCAGTGAGGATTTGAGGGCAGAACAATCACAGACCTTCGCTTTGCAGAAAACATCCATGGCCTGGCGAACAAGAACTCCCCAAGCTTGTCAAAAGACCGGATCCAAACATTAAAAAGAATTATTAAAAGGTCACGGCACCTCCACCTCCGCCGAATCTGCCTCCTCTCTTTCAATATCCATCATATTGTTGACAGATCGTTCTGGTCTGAATTACAAATGAATATGTCGCCACAAAAAAAAAAACAACCAAAAAACTGGTCTCATTTACAAGGAAATCGACTGGCCATTTCAATACGAGCAACCTTATGTGATGATCTGTCTCAACATGTCTAGGCTGATGACCAGGTTGTGTCTGTGATCCATTAGCGCCTATTCGCGACAGTTCTTGAGTCTCGGTCTGAAGCTACGTCTGTGGCAGAGGCGGGCTGGAATCTCGGGTGGACAGAGAGACGCACGCTATCTCTGGGCCGACGTGGAGGCCGGGGATTAGCGAACAAAAGCTCTGATGAATGATAATCTTTGGTCGGACGTCTGGTCGATTCTGTCGCCATTGTTCCCCGCCTCTTCCCTGACGTTGCTGGCGTGACCTCCCCTGACTGAGCCTACAGCCATCGCCGTCTGTCTGTCTGTCTGCCCCTCTGTCTGTCTGCATGTCTGGATCTTTCTCTCGGAAGGTCTTTTTTTCCGATCGGTCGGTCTGTCTGTGTCTCTCTGCCGGCGTAGGGCATTCCCCTTATTTCAAACAATACATTATAAGGTTCAATTCAACTTGTGGTGCTATAGCCCAGCCGACCGCAATGGACCATATCAGGGCTGTCGCAATGTGGAAGTACATCATGAACGATTGTGTGACTATCATCTACTTCGGTTGATATGTTATTCGTTTATGCGAATGCAAATGATGTAAAATTGTATAATTCTCACTTATTCCAGTTAATATTTCATTAGTTTACGTGGATGTTGATTATGAATGGCTATGTAATCGCCACTTACTTCAGATAATACTTTATTGATTGACATAGGTGTAAACTATATAATATTCTATTATAAGTACAATTTAATTCACATAATGCTTTATTAGTTTACATGTGTGTTAATGATGAAGGGATATGCAATATTCATTCGCTTCAGATAATATGTTATTACTTTACGTGGATGTTAGTTAGGAAAGTGCTGTATGATTATCACCTGTTTAAGGCACTATTTTATAACGTTACGTTGATTTTATCTTGAAGGGTAGTATAATCATCACTTTTGTTTCAGATAATACAGGTAAAATTACGTTGATGTTAATAACAACGAATCGTGTAATCATCACTTATCTTAAATAAAACTTAATTATTTTACATTAATGTCAAGTATGGAGAATCTGATGATTGCCACTTATCTTAGATAACACGGTATGAGTTTACTGGGATGCTCGTGAGGAAGAGCAATGCAAATATGATTGATTTCAGACTGTGCTTAAACCTTTAGATGTATGCTGATTATGAAAGGTTGTATATTTATTACTGAATTCAGAGGGGGCCGAAATAGCCTAGTGGTAGAGCGCCGGACTCGTAATCTTGGGGTTGCGGGTTCGAATCTCCGCCAGGCCGTTTCGGTGCAGGGGAATTTTCCCTTGGAGTTAACATTGGTTCTGACTCCATTTCCCATACAGTCCTTGGAATGAGACTATAAACCAAGGTTCCGTGTGTGAACGCACGCGTAACATCTTGCACACACGTAAAATCCTATCACCAACTTTCGGAAGAGAAGGCCAGTTTGGCCGTTGGTATGGATGACACGTTACACATAGCATGCACCTTCCCCGAAGTTGGAGTATGGCTGCCTTAATGGCCGGATAAAAACGGTCATACACGCAAAACTCCACTCCCTTTGCTGGGCAGATGGGGTTAATCCTTGCCTGTCTATACAGAGAGTGTCCAAAGGAGTATCAGCCTGCGTACGCGGGGAAAAAAAAAAGAACTGAATTCAGATAGACATCACAGACTTCAGACTATACTTAACGTTAGATCAATTCTGATTATGAAGGGTTGTGTATTTATCACTGAATTCAACTAATCAAACTTAAAACACGCGTTCTGTAGTTTTTCTTCTTTTTTTCTGCGTGTCTGTGTCGCTGTGTCTTCCTGTTCCATATGGAAATCCACAGTTTTCATCTTACCTTCTTCACCTTGTCACGTGACAGATTAGCATCGTGGGCAGGTCAGGAGCGAAGCACTATTGTGCCAGACAGTCTCATAAGTAGCACTGTTAATGCGAGCAGCGAAGCGAAGCAACGTCTGGATTTGACGCGAGCACTATTGTGCCAGACAGTCTCATAAGTAGCACCGTTATTGAGAGCAGCGAAGCGAAGCGACGTCTGGATTCGACGCGGGTCAAACACGGCTCACTGTTGGCAGTGATACAGATGAAAAATAGTGCTGACTGTCAGCCAGAATAGCTTGGCTGGAAGAGAGTTAGGCTGAAGAGCTGAAGGTCCCTAGTTCAATCCTTGGCTGACGCATTATTTAAGGTATCTGGTGTACAATTTTGTGTGTGTGTCTTCAATCAGTCAATCTATCTATCTATCTATCTATCTATCTATCTATCTATCTATCTATCTATCTATCTATCTATCTGTTCTCTGTTCGATTCTGTAAATATTCTTTTCATTCAAAATTGTTTTATTGCTCTATCCGTCTATTGCTTTTTCTCCCTTTCTTTCTTTCTTTTTCTTTCACTGAGGAGGGGAGGGGACAGGATAGAAGGGAGAGGAGGGGGGGGGGGGGAGCAACGTGGGAACTCGAAGTGGGTGTCAGGCGAAAGGGAAGCGGCAAAAAGAGGAGCATGTGGGAGAGGGTGGGGAGGGGAAGGAAGGAGGAGGGGAAGGGGGCGATGAACTATTCGAAGCGAGTCCACGGCAAATTGGAATGTTGAAAAGGGGTAGTAGGGAGGGAGGACGTAAGAAAACAGGAGGGTGGGAGGAGGTGGGGTGGAGAGCAGGAAGAGAGTGCAGTTGATCACAACGGGGAGAGGGCGAAGAAGAGAGGGAGTAAAACAGACAAAACCCGGAGGGTGGTGGGGGGAGGGGGGGGGGGGGAGACAGTGAAATGCAGTGGAGGGGAGGGGGTGAGGTGAAGGGGACGGGGGGAGAGGGGAACGGGATGGGGAAGAGGAAAGAGCGAAGGTGGACGGGGGGGGGGGGGGGGGGGGGGGGGGGGGGGTAGCTAGTACTTCATGATGTTATGTTGATGTTGATCATGAAGTGTTGTGTCGTTATCACACACACACGCACGCACGCCGCGCACGCACGCACGCACGCACGCACACGCACGCGCGCGCGCGCGGGCACACACACACACACACACACACACACACACACACACACACACACACACACACACCACACAGGGCGCGAGGACTTTCAGGCGGTGTTTGTTTTCTGTCACATGCAGTCCGCTGTCATTCTGTCTGTCTGTATGTCCTGATCCCTTCTAACCTCTCCCCCTCCACCCTCCCATCTCCTCCCCGGATGGTCACCCTTTGCTCTATCTATGTTGAAGGATTGTTTTGGACGCTAACTACTATAAACCTCAAATAAAAGAGAGAGAAGGAGAGAGAGAGGGGGGGGGGGGGGAGACAGACAGAAAGTCATACACGCAGACACACAGTCAGACAATCACACAGGCAGAGAGAGAGAGAGAGAGAGAGAGAGAGAGAGAGAGAGAGAGAGAGAGAGACAGACAGACAGACAGACAGAGGAGAGAGAGAGAGAGAGAGAGAGAGAGAGAGAGAGAGAGAGAGAGAGAGAGAGAGAGAGAGAGAACAACAACAACAACAGAAACAACAGCAAAACATTAGGCCTACCACAAAACAGTTCCGCCCAAGAAGCCAGTCCTAACACGCACAAATAGAACACATACCCTTCTTGACCTTCGCACAGCATTGATTATCATCATTACCAGATTTAGCCGTGTTTTAGCACCCCCCCCCCTCCCCCTCCAATTATGAGTGAAGGGGGCTAATCATGAGGCGGACATCTCCCTCTCCACGGAAAATAACTCTTTCGGGTCTTTTGTTGCCTCCCTTTGTTACAGAGGTCACCGTGTCGTGTCATGGCGGGACCCCTGAGGTGTTTGTCTTTGTGTGGAAGTCAAGATGAATCTTTTTCACTACGTCTGGTGTCTTTTCGCCTGACGCTGCTAGCATGTCCCACCAAAGACTGTACGCCCTGTCCCACGTTGTTTTGGTGAGAGAGGTGTATTTGTATACTGATGCCTTCATATTTTCCCACCAAGGCCTTTCTGACTTTTCTCTCTATTTCTGTCTGTGTGTGTGTGTGTGTGTGTGGTTGAATTTCGTTTCTTTCCCTTTTTGTACTCCCAGTTCTTATAGAACAGGGAGTACTTTAGAATGGGAACGAAGAAATGCTGTCTGTGTGTCTGTGTGTCTGTGTGTGTGTCCGTGGTCAAAATGTGTTCCACTCGCTCCAGACAAAACTGCTGGGCCGATCTTTCTGAAAATTTGTAGGTATGTTCATTATGGGCCACGGATGATGCCCGATGTTTTAGTTTACCGCTATAGCCGTTACTAACGGCTGTAACGGCCTGTAACGGTTTTTCTTCTTTATGGAATATCTCAGAAAGTACTTGGCCAATTTATAAGCGGTTTGGATGATCTTGTGACAAATCAGAGCCTCTGTCCATATGTAATTGATGTAATGCTGAAAATGGATTAAACAACGTTGAAAACCGTTATTCTGCCGTTATTTCTTATATATAGGTGGATTTTAATGAAATTTGGTATATAGAAAGGTTATCACACACAAATGGCACTTCTATATAGTGTTTCAAGATTTGACCGTTAAAAAACCGTTATTCTGGACATATTGTCCGATTTGGATGAAATTTGATATGCACACAGGCTTTAGCCCAGTGAGGACTAAAATACCGGTTTCAAAAGTGTATATCGGTTATTAACCGTTTAAACCGTTATTTTGCCGTTATTTTTTATATATGGTGGGTTTTAATGAAATTTTGTAGATAGAAAGGTTTACACACACAAATTACACTTCCATGTAGTGTTTCAAAATCTGACCGTTAAAATATTGTCCGATTTGGATGAAATTTGGTATGTACACAGACTTTAGCCCAGTGAGGACTAAAATACCAGTTTCAAAAGTGTACATCGGTTAAATAACCGTTTAAAACCGTTATTTTGCCTTTATTTCTTATTCTATAAAGCACTTGGCCGATTAATAAGCGGTTTGGAAAACTGGGAGTACGTTTATATGCTTCGCATCTTGTTTTTCTTTCTTTCTGCCTGTCTTTATTGTCTGTCTTTTTTATTTTTAAATCTTACTTTTCTCTGTGTTCTTGTTTCTGTCTTTTCTGTCTGTCTTTCTTTTTCTTTTACTATGTATCTTTAATTTTTGTCTTTCATTTTGTACTTTTCATTCTATCGTTCTTGTTTTCTTTAATTTCCCTCCATGTTCTTTCCTGCTTGTCTTTTCTTTTCCTGTGTTTTTTTGTTCACCTGTCGTTCTTTGTTTTCTTCTTCTGTCTATTTTTTCTTTCTGTTTTTTTTTTCATGTTGCACTTTCTTTTCTTATTCTATCTTTTCTTCTGTGCTCCTTCTTTTTCTTCTGTTCTTTCCCTGACATTCTTTTCAACATCCCTTCCTTTCTTTTCTTTTCTTCTCTTTCTTTTTTTTCTTTGTCCGTTCTTCTTACCTGTATCTTTCTTTTCATCATGTCGTTCTTTCTACTGTGTTACTATCTTTCTTTTCATCATGTCGCTCTTTCTTACTGTGTTACTATCTTTCTTTTCATCATGTCGCTCTTTCTACTGTGTTACTATCTTTCTTTTTCATCATGTCGCTCTTTCTACTGTGTTACTATCTTTCTTTTCATCATGTCGCTCTTTCTACTGTGTTACTATCTTTCTTTTCATCATGTCGTTCTTTCTACTGTGTTACTATCTTTCTTTTCATCATGTCGCTCTTTCTACTGTGTTACTATCTTTCTTTTCATCATGTCGCTCTTTCTACTGTGTTACTATCTTTCTTTTCATCATGTCGCTCTTTCTACTGTGTTACTATCTTTCTCATCATCATGTCGCTCTTTCTACTGTGTTACTATCTTTCTCTTCATCATGTCGCTCTTTCTACTGTGTTACTATCTTTCTCATCATCATGTCGCTCTTTCTACTGTGTTACTATCTTTCTCTTATCATGTCGCTCTTTCTACTGTGTTACTATCTTTCTCATCATCATGTCGCTCTTTCTACTGTGTTACTATCTTTCTCTTCATCATGTCGCTCTTTCTACTGTGTTACTATCT
>CM031615.1:46531442-46536442 GCA_018398815.1 Conus ventricosus | reverse complement strand
TATAGGTTTTAGTCAAACCCACACAAACAGCGTTCGACCCCCCAAAACCCACAGGGCGGCAAAAGGGCTCCCGAGCAATGTTGCTATGGTCACTGCCGCGCGGCGCTTAAAAATGGGGAGTTTGTATATACCCCTGTTTGGCTATAACTTACCAGTCAGCAATAATTCAGGGCAGTTAGTCTGCTCGCCAGGCCGAATTTTTTTGTTGGCAATGCAGGATAAGAAGCACGTGGTCCCCAACCCATTCCCGGGAGGGAAAGCCATTTTAAAGCTCCCAACCATTCTCGGGGCCTGCGCAAGGTAACCCAAACCTGGCGCTGGGGGGGAAGGTAGGGGGGCTTAGAGTCTGACGGTAAGTATACACCCAAACGGGAGAAATACAAACCCCCCTTTTTGGCGTCATATATGTCCCCATGTCAACAAACAAAAACATTAAAAGGGGGGGGCGAGTGCCCTAGGGGTTCCGGGGGTTACCCGTTTGGGGATGCATTAGCCGCCACAAAGGATATCCATTGAACCATCACCCTGGTAAAGGGGTGTCCCAAAAAATTTTATAAAGGGGTTTCCCTCCGAACCCAAACTGCCCCAGAGGGGCAGGGGAAACCCAGAGTGCTGGAAAAGCTGCCGAAGGGGCCAGCGCTCTACCTCATGGGGGGGGGAAGAACGGGGAGATCCTGGGATCCTGGGAATGGGCAGTTTGACGCTGGGAAGCCACCAAAGGGCCCTGCCAGCTGAGAGTCTTTCGTTTACTGGGGTTGAGGAAATGAGAAACGTTTTGGAACGCCCGGGGGCCAGCTTTCCCATGTGTGTTAGACATCGAGAAGGGCAAAGGGCTTTTCCCCAAAGAGGGTCCCCCCCATTTTATCCGCCACGGGGGGGAGATGAGGTAAGGGGAGGGCTGCCGGGTTCCTGGTTTTTTGGCTAGGAACTCGGGAGGAACTAAAGGGGACGAGCCTCTCTGGGAAGCAATGTTTTGGGGGGTCCCGCAAGGGTGGATCTCGCCTCGCCGTCTCGGGGAAGGGGGGCGGGAGGAAGGTTCTTCAGGACAGAAGGTCAAAGGGAAATGGGGGACAAAGGCCCAAAAAGGGGGGTTTTTTTGAGGCGTCAAGAACATGAAGAGGGTCCCAAGGGGGAACCTCTAGGGGATTGGGCCTCACGAAGAGAACCCCTCGGGAGATCCCCCTTTGAGAAGAAATCATTCTAAAAGGAAGGGGCCGCCATTTGGAGGAGGGTCGTGCAGAGGGCCGCCCTTGCCCCGTGGAGCAGCAGAGAGGTTAATTTGGGAAGGAAATTTCCTATTTGGATTTGGGGGGCAATGGGGGCAGAATTGCTTGCCCATGAGACCCATTTCCTCCACTCAGTCAAAAAAGGGACTCCGTGCTGCTCGGGAGGGGACATGCAGGCTGGATTCCTGAGAGGCCCGGGAGGGGAGGGGTTTGAGGAGGGAAGGGGCCTGTCCTTTTCAAAGGGGGGGTTTTTGGATGTTCGCACCGGGCTGCCCCAAAAACCGGGCGGAGGTGAAGAACCTGGGATTGCGTGGGAGGCCCGAAGGGGGTCCCCTGGCTGCCCACCTTGTTCAACGAAAAGGGGGTTCGTGATGGGGACTTGGGGTCCGGGAACCAGGACTGAGTGGGCCCCCAGGGGCTTGAAATGAGCTGGGTCTCTCGATCTCGCCTTCCTGACCCCTTTGGAGGATCGGGAAGGGAGGGAAAGGGCGAAAGCTAGGGGCCGGGACCAAAAGGGACAGGCCGAGGCGTAAGCCTGGGGGCCGGGGAGGGGGAACCATACCGGCGACAGGGTTAAACCCGTGGGCAAAGAGGTCGTCTTTGGGTGTAAACCCAATTTTCCCCCCAACGGTTAAAAGGGGTAAGCGGCTGGGGCCCCATTCCTTTGGGGAGGAAAAGACTTGGATCGGCTGAGAGAGTCTGCCAGAGTTGTGATCCCTGCTAGTTCTCGCGCGAAGGGGTGCCCCCCGCGTGTACCCACGGAGGGGGCCTCTGAACGGAGGGAGGGGCCCGATGGAGTTGCCCCCCCCCCCCCCTTGTTTGGTTGAACAAAAAACCAAGTTTGCCCGTGAAAAGGAAAAAACGGGGGGCGAAGGCGGGAACTGGAGGAGGGGGGTCTGACCGCCTCCAGTTCCAAGATTTTGAGTGAAGACGGCAGTCAGGGGATCCCAAACCCCGGGCTACTGCTCCCCGAGGGGCCCCCCCCCCACCCGATTGGGGCGCTTAAAAGTTCCGGGGGCCTGGGGGGGGGGAGAGGGGAACTCCGGGGCCAGGGGATGGGGGGCCACCCCTCCGGGCCCAAACAACCAAGGCCCTAGGGGGGACGGCGGGTTCCAGCTGTCGTTGGTCTGGGCCAACGAGGGGGAACTCCCTTGAAGCTGTCGCTTTGGAACCCCCCTAGGGGAATAGGGAGACAGGGACTCCATCTCCCGGGGGGGGGAAAAAGGGTCCTTGCCGAAGGAGGGGAGGAGGCAAGGTGGGAAAAAGATCCACAGGCGAGCGGCCTCCCGGGGTTGGGGGGAACACCATTGGTGGTGCCCCGAAGCCATCCCGGGAAAAGGAAAATTGCTGACTGGGCGAAGCTGCATTTTGCGGGGGGACAACCCCGAGGGAAAAAATTTAATACTTTAGGGGGGATTGGGCTAGGGCCTGAGAGGGGCCAGGACGAGCCAGTCGCCCGGGGTAGACAAGGAGGCGAATTCCCCCTGTCTGGAAAGGGGGGCCATTCCTTGACTACCTTCGTAAAGGGGAAAGGGGAGCCGGGAGGCCCGAATGGGGGGGCCTTAAATTTGAAACACCCCCCCCGCCAGACAAACGAAGGTATCGTTGTGGGACGGGGGATGAGGATCGGAAGTAAGCTCTTTGAACTATCGAGGGGCCCCCCATCCAATGGTGGATGGATCCCTGATCGGGGGCCGGGGGGCCCTCCATCTTGAATCTGTTGTCCTGGGGAATCTTTTGGAGGGGGAAAGGTCGGGGTGGGCCTCCACCCCCCGGGGCCTTTGGACTACAAAGAGGCGAGAGAAAACCCGGGGGTTGGGGGGTGGGACCTCGTGTGGGGCCCTTGCGGAGAAGCTCCTCGATTTCCGGGGAAGGGGCCCCGCCGGGGGGAGGGGGGTCGCCGGGGGGAAGGAGGAGGGGAGGGGCGGGGGGGGAGGGCGTCGTGGCCCGGTAAAGGAACCCATCCCGCAAACAGAAAACCCCCCAGGGGGTTTGGGCCCATGCCCCGCCACTGGGGGCGTCCGGGACAGATGCCGCCAGGGGGCAGAGGGGCTGAGGGGTTTTTGGAAAACTGACTGTCCCGCCCCTCGGAAGGGGGGTCCGCTAGTCACCTCCGGGGCCCCGGCCGTTCCGAACCGAAAATTTTGTTGGGGTTTTTTTTGGGTTTTGGGGGGGAGGGGGTTTTTGGGGGGCCTCGAGGGAGCTGCTTGGGGTTTTGGGCTGGGGTCTGGCTGTGGGTAGGGCCGACGAAAGAAAGGTCTAGAAGGGCGGGGGACGAGGGTTTGGGTCGCAAAAGAAGCGGCCTGTTTGCACTCCTCGACGGCTGGGAAAACCCCGAGGAATAGTCGCCCAAAAGCGACGCTCCTACCCCCAATGCAGCAAGGCCGCCTTACGCGGGGAAGTGGGCCCCGTGAAGCGGGCGCTTCCTGCAGAAGGGAGTTAAAGTGACTCCCGGCTGCGCGTCCCGCCCACCCAAGGTGGGCGCTATCTTTTTGACGAAAAAAAGCATAAGGGGGGGCATCAAACAGGCGGGGGCCTTTCCTCAGTGCGCCCGGGGCGAAGACACTGAGACAATGCCTCCCCTTGGCCAGATTTCCTCCCCGCTGTGGAACAAGTCAAAAGAAAAAACAGCCCCGCGGTGGGGGTTTCAGAAAGCCAGCCTTGGGGATTCGTCCCATCGCAGGGTTTTGTAGAAAGGGGAGGTGGGGTGGGGGGGGGGGGGGCGGTTTGGAGTGGCCTGAGGTCACCCGGGGGAAAAGGCAATCCCCTGGGGGGCCGGATTTTGGGGAAAAAAGAGAAAAAGACATAGGGGCCGACGCGGGTCCTTGAGGAATCTCCTATTGGGGCCGCGTTGGGGGGGTGATAAAAAACAGTCCCCGGGGGGGGAACGGGATGGTTTCCCCTGGCGAGGGGGGCCTCTGCCCAACAAAGGAGAGGCTGGGGGCGGTTCCTTGACCGTGATCGCTGGGGGAGGGGGGGACCCCTGAAAGGAAAGGGGGGAAGATGTTTTAGAGGGGGGGGATTTCCCCAAAAACAAATCAGGGGGCCCGCCTCCCCAAAAAGGAAGGTCCCCAGACGGGGGGGAATTCCCAAACCCCTCCTCCCCTTGGGGTCATCTGATCGGAAGGGGAAACAGGCCACCTTCGGAAGGGGCCATGTCAGGGGTGCGGGGGAGTCGGAACCTTGGGAAGAGGGTGAAAAAGAGGGGCGACTCCCCGTGGTTCCGAATCGGCGTGAAAATAGGGGACGCGATCGGACAGCGCCCGGGAGGGAAAGGGGCCCCAGGTCGATCCACCGGGGGCCGGGGTCCCATGAGGCCAAAGATGGGGTCAGGGGGAAAAGGGCCAGCTAACCCTGTTTTCCCCCGGGGGAATGAACCACCGGCCCCGGGGAGAAAGGAGGGCGGGAGGCCCAGAGGAAAAAAGTCTCCCGGGGAACCCCGGGAACCTTTCGCACCCGGGGAGAGCACTGCTCCTGCTCTCCGGGGGGGGCCGCACCGGCCCCCTGCGTGGCAGAGGGTGGGGGGTGTTTCGATCGCCGACCTCCCGGCGTGTGGTAGCGGACGGGGGTGGCTGAGACGAAATGAAAACTCAAGGGGCAGGGGTTACCCCTGGCCCGCTGGCCCCCCTCCTGAGGAACGGGAAAGCGGACGTTGCCCAAAAGGGGAGCGGAAAAGAAGTCGGCTCCCCCCCCCCTCCTGCCCCCGGGGGTTTAGCACGATCGGGGGGGTTTGACGCGGGGGGGGAGGTCGCAGATCCAGCACCCAGCCGTCCG
>CM031615.1:46503942-46508942 GCA_018398815.1 Conus ventricosus | reverse complement strand
GTCAGTGGATGTGACCCGTCACGTCCCATGGGAGAAGGCAGGGCGATGACTGGTCCCGCCATCTGCTGACTAACCCCGTGACACTTCTCAGGACAGCACGTGCACGGCGGAATAATACCCCCCCCTTCCCTCCTGTAGTCTGTGCTCCCCAAGCACAGATTTAAAAATAAAAGCAACAAACGGTTGGGTGAATGGGTAAGGAGGGGGGTGGGGGTGGGGGGAATGAAAAGGAAGAAAGAAGGCAGGATTCACGCACAAACGGCCTTGGGCACACCACTAAAATACACGAGTGCCCGCGCACAGAGAGAGAGAGAGAGAGAGAGAGAGAGAGAGAACACACACACATATGCACACATATATGCATACGTACATATAAACATTAACACACATGAAAATGCATGTGCGCGCGCGCGCGCGCGCACGCACGCACGCACGCACACATACACACACACACACACACACACACACACACACACACACACACACACACACATGAACAGACACATCCACTCACACACACACATTAACAGAGAGAGAGAGACAGAGACAGAGAGAGAACCACCGGCACCAACAACAAAAAGTAAACAAACAACCCCACCCCTCCCTTCCAATAGCAAATAAATTAAAGTTATCTAATTCATATCAACAAGTTCAATTCTTTGCCCCACAGATTTAACGACGAACGTCGTCACACACTGACAATCTACACAACAAACTATATCCCACAAACCGTACCAAGCGATCAAACCGCTAGCCAGCTTATCATCCAATACCCAAAGGTATCTTTTTACCACTGAGCGGGCGAATTTACCAAACGACCGGCTGAATCGCAGCACAGGTGTCCAAGGTTCCTTTCCTCGTTTTTACCGGTTTTTGTTCCTCGCCATTTCATCCTCATCACGTCCCCCTCATTGCTTCTTCCTCACCATATCCTCTGTACCACTTCTTTCTCCTCACCATTTCTTCTTTACCACTTATTCCTCACCATATCCTCTTTAGCACTTTTCCCTCACAATTTCTACGTCACAACTTCTTCATCACCGTTTCTTCTTCACCAATTCTTCTTTATCACTTCTTCCTCCTCACTATTTCTGCTTTCACTTTTTCTTCCTCACTGCTTCTCCGCACTATTCCTGTTTTGCCACGTCTTCCTCACCATTTCTTCCTCACCACTTCTTCCTCACCACTTCTTCCTCGACGTTTCTTCCTCACCACTTCTTTCTAACCACTTCTTCCTCGACGTTTCTTCCTCACCACTTCTTCCTCACCACTTCTTCCTCGACGTTTCTTCCTCACCATTTCTTCCTCACCATTTCTTCCTCACCATTTCTTCCTCACCACTTCTTCCTCGACGTTTCTTCCTCACCATTTCCCACTTCTTCCTCGATGTTTCTTCCTCACCATTTCTTCTTCACCACGTCTTCCTCACCATTTCTTCCTCACCATTTCTTCCTCACCATTTCTTTTTCACCAGTCTTCCTCACCATTTCTTCTCACCATTTCTTCCTCGCCATTTCTTCCTCACCATTTCTTCTTCACCACGTCTTCCTCACCACTTCTTCTCACCATTTTTTCTTCACCACTTCTTCCTCGACGTTTCTTCCTCACCACTTCTTCCTCACCACGTCTTCCTCACCATTTCCTCCTCACCACTTCTTCCTCACCATTTCTTCTTCACCACTTCTTCCCCGACGTTTCTTCCTCACCACTTCTTCCTCACCACGTCTTCCTCATCATTTCTTCCTCACCACTTCCTCACCACTTCTTCCTCACCACTTCTTCCTCGACGTTTCTCCTCACAATTTCTTCCTCACCATTTCTTCTCACCACTTCTTCCTCGACGTTTCTTCCTCACCATTTCTTCCTCACCATTTCTTCCTCACCATTTCTTCCTCACCACTTCTTCTCGACGTTTCTTCCTCACCACTTCTTCCTCACCATTTCTTCCTCACCATTTCTTCCTCACCACTTCTTCCTCGACGTTTTTTCCTCACACTTCTTCCTCACCATTTCTTCTTCACCACTTCTTCCTCACCATTTCTTCCTCACTACTTCTTCCTCACCATTTCTTCCTCACCACTTCTTCTTCACCATTTCTTCCTCACTACTTCTTCCTCACCATTTCTTCGTCACCACTTCTTCCTCACCATTTTTCTTCACCATTTCTTCCTCACCATTTCTTCTTCACCATTTCTTCCTCACTACTTCTTTCCTCACCATTTCTTCGTCACCACTTCTTCCTCACCATTTCTTCTTCACCATTTCTTCCTCACCATTTCTTCTTCACCATTTCTTCCTCACCACTTCTTCCTCGACGTTTCTTCCTCACCGCTTCTTCCTCGACGTTTCTTCCTCACCACTTCTTCCTCGACGTTTCTTCCTCGCAATTTCTTCTTCACCATTTCTTCCTCACCATTTCTTCCTCGACGTTTCTTCCTCACCATTTCTTCTTCACCACTTCTTCCCCACCACTTTACCATTTTTTTCGTGACCACTCCTTTCTCATCACTTTAATCTTACCAATTCTTCCTCACCAGCACTGCACCACTACTCCCTCTCGACACAGCCCCCTCATTTCTTCTTTCCCATCTTTCCCTCTAAGCATCTCTAGCAGCAGAACGCCTTTGTTAGTTATTCATTCATTGGTTGTTCTTCCGCAGCATTTTCTGCAAAATATTCTTTTCCGTCTGATAGTTTCTGCCTCTCATTGCAGCCTCAGGTGATGTTTCCTTCTTGATCAAACTATCCTTCACGGTGAGGCATTTCACGTCAATGATCAACGACATTCATCGAAGACTGCACCGACGTCGCCGTGGGAATGCCGCGAGCTCTTCTCGTTACCAATAGTTTCCACGCTTTCTGGCAGGTCAGTGCCAGTGGTTTTCTTTGTTGTCACCCTCTTTGACTCTGCCTTTTAATTTGTTCTTTTTGTGCCCTCATCTACTGTTTTACTGTCTCTGTGCCGTCATCTACTGTTTTACTGTCTCTGTGCCGTCATCTACTGTTTTACTGTTCTCTGTGCTCATCTACTGTTTTACTGTCTCTGTGGCCGTCATCTACTGTTTTACTGTCTCTGTGCCGTCATCTATGTTTTACTGTCTTGTGCCGTCATCTACTGTTTTACTGTCTCTGTGCCGTCATCTACTGTTTTACTGTCTCTGTGCCGTCATCTACTGTTTTACTGTCTCTGTGCCGTCATCTACTGTTTTCTGTCTCTGTGCCGTCATCTACTGTTTTACTGTCTCTGTGCCGTCATCTACTGTTTTACTGTCTCTGTGCCGTCATCTACTGTTTTACTGTCTCTGTGCCGTCATCTACTGTTTTACGTCTCTGTGCCGTCATCTACTGTTTTACTGTCTCTGTGCCGTCATCTACTGTTTTACTGTCTCTGTGCCGTCATCTACTGTTTTACTGTCTCTGTGCCGTCATCTACTGTTTTTACTGTCTCTGTGCCGTCATCTACTGTTTTACTGTCTCTGTGCCGTCATCTACTGTTTTACTGTCTCTGTGCCGTCATCTACTGTTTTACTGTCTCTGTGCCGTCATCTACTGTTTTACTGTCTCTGTGCCGTCATCTACTGTTTTACTGTCTCTGTGCCGTCATCTACTGTTTTACTGTCTCTGTGCCGTCATCTACTGTTTTACTGTCTCTGTGCCGTCATCTACTGTTTTACTGTCTCTGTGCCGTCATCTACTGTTTTACTGTCTCTGTGCCGTCATCTACTGTTTTACTGTCTCTGTGCCGTCATCTACTGTTTTACTGTCTCTGTGCCGTCATCTACTGTTTTACTGTCTCTGTGCCGTCATCTACTGTTTGTCCTTCTGTGTCTGTGCCGTCATCTACTGTTTTACTGTCTCTGTGCCGTCATCTACTGTTTTACTGTCTCTGTGCCGTCATCTACTGTTTTACTGTGTCTGTGCCGTCATCTACTGTTTTACTGTCTCTGTGCCGTCATCTACTGTTTTACTGTCTCTGTGCCGTCATCTACTGTTTTACTGTCTCTGTGCCGTCATCTACTGTTTTACTGTCTCTGTGCCGTCATCTACTGTTTTACTGTCTCTGTGCCGTCATCTACTGTTTTACTGTCTCTGTGCCGTCATCTACTGTTTTACTGTCTCTGTGCCGTCATCTACTGTTTTACTGTCTCTGTGCCGTCATCTATGTTTTACTGTCTCTGTGCGTCATCTACTGTTTTACTGTCTCTGTGCCGTCATCTACTGTTTTACTGTCTCTGTGCCGTCATCTACTGTTTTACTGTCTCTGTGCCGTCATCTACTGTTTTACTGTCTCTGTGCCGTCATCTACTGTTTTACTGTCTCTGTGCCGTCATCTACTGTTTTACTGTCTCTGTGCCGTCATCTACTGTTTTACTGTCTCTGTGCCGTCATCTACTGTTTTACTGTCTCTGTGCCGTCATCTACTGTTTTACTGTCTCTGTGCCGTCATCTACTGTTTTACTGTCTCTGTGCCGTCATCTACTGTTTTACTGTCTCTGTGCCGTCATCTACTGTTTTACTGTCTCTGTGCCGTCATCTACTGTTTTACTGTCTCTGTGCCGTCATCTACTGTTTTACTGTCTCTGTGCCGTCATCTACTGTTTTACTGTCTCTGTGCCGTCATCTACTGTTTTACTGTCTCTGTGCCGTCATCTACTGTTTTACTGTCTGGCATCCCGTGCCGTCATCTACTGTTTTACTGTCTCTGTGCCGTCATCTACTGTTTTTACTGTCTCTGTGCCGTCATCTACTGTTTTACTGTCTCTGTGCCGTCATCTACTGTTTTACTGTCTCTGTGCCGTCATCTACTGTTTTACTGTCTCTGTGCCGTCATCTACTGTTTTACTGTCTCTGTGCCGTCATCTACTGTTTTACTGTCTCTGTGCCGTCATCTACTGTTTTACTGTCTCTGTGCCGTCATCTACTGTTTTACTGTCTCTGTGCCGTCATCTACTGTTTTACTGTCTCTGTGCCGTCATCTACTGTTTTACTGTCTCTGTGCC
>CM031615.1:46488942-46491442 GCA_018398815.1 Conus ventricosus | reverse complement strand
TCAGCCCAAGCTTCATTCAAGCCGGAATCTGTCGCTGCCAAGCAAAGTTCAGGGTACCACGCCCCACACGAGAATTTATAGCTCGTTACGGGTATCGCTGCATGCGTCTCTCGTGCTTGGTTTGTTTTGATTTTTTCAGTTTTTTAATTTTTTCCCCCCAGTGGGTTTTGATTTATTTTCATCTGGCTGTGGCTTTGTCCTACTTTTTGTCGGCTGGCAGAATTGTTTGTTTACGCACGTGAGCGCACACGATCAATTGTATTTTAAGGCTTGTGTGCAAATGTCGGTTACGCGTGCGCGCGTACACATTCCCGCATGTGCGCACTCGCACGTGCACACTCCTACGCACGCGAACACACACACCACACTCACACACACACACACACACACACACACACACACACACACACACATATGCTCTCTCTCTCTCTCTCTCTCTCTCTCTCTCTCTCTCTCACACACACACACACACACACACACACACACACACACACACACACACACACACACACACAGTGCATGACTGTTATTGATTTTGTTGTTTTTATGTGGTGTCAAGAATTACTGTGATAGGCTTTATGAAACCCTCCTCCCCAATTACCGCCTCCCTCACCCCTCACCACCCCCCCCCCCCCCCCCGCCCTAAAAAAGCAAGTCTGAAGTCAAACACGAAGGCTTGCATACACACACAGATATACAGACAGAGACACCCACCCCAGAGAGAGAGAGAGAGTGAGAGAGAGAAAACACACCTCCCACTCAGTCCCTACAGCCGCCTCCCATTATGTAAAAGCCCAAGTCTGATCCAACTCTTACGGACCGGCTGAACACCGTCTCGATATCCACCATCTCTGATGGACTGTCTATCCACCATTTCTGGTGGATTTGTGGACTGGCGAACCAGACATGTACAGAGACGAGGGACGGGTGTCGGGAATAGGACCGGGAGACGGGAGAGCGTCGTCCCCCCCCCCCCCCCCCCCCCCGAGTTGTCCCACTTTGGCGTCGGCTTGTCTGTCTTCCGACAGACGAGAGAGGGAAACAAGTGGTGGTGAGGGTGGGGGAAAGGAGGGGGCGGGGGTGGGTAGGGGCAGGAGGATGGGAGAGGAGGTGTGGCTGCTGACGCTTTTACCCGTATCATCGATTTTTTTTGGGTGATGTATCGCCCGCGGATAGATGAACTGGAAATAGGAACTCGAAGCTTTTGCACGCGCTTTTTTTATTTTTAGGGCAGGTAAGAAAAGTGTGGAACCACGCTATGTGTTGTTTTGTTTTTGCCCTGGTTGAAAATATCTAAAGCGGCGTTTTTTTTTTTCTTTTTCATATCCACTCGCTCCTTCCCCACCTTCACACTGCGCTTTATTTATGTTGCCTTTTTTGTTGTTGTTGTCGTTTGAATTCTGACCGGAATTTTGTTAAAGTGTTAATTTTAAAGGATGGTGGATGGGGCGTGTGCAAGCATTGATGGAAAAGTGCATGTGTACCGTAAATGGCAAGGTGGATGTTGTACATATTTTTCCCCTCTGCTTTTTTTTTTTATAAGGTCCTCCCTTTTTTCTGCTTTTATAAGCTCTTCTCCCACACCCATACCTCCTTACGACATTCTCATTCTCACCTTCACGTCCTGTTAGTCGTTTTTCTTTCTTCCTTTTAAGTTTTTGACTAAACGAGTGAGGTTTCTTTTTGTTTTTTTAAAATTCTTTTTCTTTTTAAAGGAGGATTGTGAGGATTGTTTTTCAGGGGGTGGTGCAAAAGAACTGGTGTGAGTTGCGCATGTGAAGTGGATGATATGATATAAAAAGAATTGCATGACTGTGATGGATGCGAGACAGTAACGACGACTGTTACAAAATGATATAACTGTCTCGAGAATTACATTTCCATGGAATATAAAAGCTTTCTAGCGATATAACGTTGACATTTTGTATTTTTGCTTGTCCTGTTTATATATATATATATATTGGAGAAACTCTTGGGAGAGCTTGACAGCAGGCCTTCAGAGAAGAAGCACTCCATAGACAAGAGAGAGAGAGAGGCGGGGGGGGGGGGGGGAGTAAATCTTTCAGTCCGTACCACCTGTCAATTCCCCAGGCCGGAAACTAATGATGCTGCCGCCCATAAAACGACTCAAAGAACGGAATCGGTGTCAACTTCAACTTAAGCGGAGATCTGCTCCCAGCTGGTGGCCCTCTACAGTGGCTGATATCTTCAAGAAATGAGCGGGTGAAACAGTTTGTTCTTTTGCTTGTTCTTTACTAGTGTACTCGTTGGACAGGCGAGGCATCGATGATGACTGTCAGTGCGGGTACGTGGCGGCGATTCCAGCATTTTTATATCCTCCTTCAGAAGGGCTGCTGCCTTTAAGAATGAAACTGGCTGTCTGCCCCCCCCCCCCACCCCCTCCTCTCTCTCTTTCTCTGTCTTCATTTATCTGTGTGTGTCTGTCCGTCTGTCTGTCTCCCTCCTCAGTCTGTCTGTCCATTTTGTCTGTCTCTGTCTG
>CM031615.1:46453942-46483942 GCA_018398815.1 Conus ventricosus | reverse complement strand
TTTCTGTCAGGAGGTTATCTTCCCTTACCTGTAGCTACGAAGCCCACCGACGTGGGAGCCCTGTGTATGTTTTGCTGGCTCGTGCAGCGAACTCCGATCTGCTGTGCTCGCGCCAGTTCCAGACTCCTGTGACTGCTACATTTCAATTTGCAAGCGTTGACTTGGCCTGCGGCATGAACTACTTTTTTTTTCTTTTTTCTTTTTTTCTAAAGGGTGTTTTGTACGTCATGACCATACGGGTGGTGAAGGAGAGCAGATTTCACGCAAAGAACTCGGAACATGCGCCTGCGTTATTAAAGAATAGAATCGCCGTGGTGGACGGTGTCGAGCCAAAGTGTTCCCCTTTGAGACCTGTCACGGCCTCCTGTGTGTCACCAGAGGTAATGTAGTATGCTCTGTGTCACACAGAACGGCTCCCCGAACCGGTGTTTCACGTGAAAGGTTCCCCTCCAAAACCAGATTTTTCCCCCGGGAAGTAAGAATACGCGTCTGTCTGAAACGTGAGCTCTTGTGTGTGTGGAGGTTTTGTATTTCCTCAGCAACGTGTGGAATTTGCTTTTTAAGTCGTCCATCGACAAGGATAAAAGAATGTTACATCTGTCTGTCAAGCTGTCTGTGTATCTATCAATTTATCTGTCTCTCTGTGTATCCATCTGTCTGTATATCTATCTATATGTCTATCCATATGTCTATCTATCCATCTACATCTATCTATCTATCTGTGTATATGTCTTTGTATCTGTCTATTATCTGTCTGTATGTAATAATGACGATGATAATAATAACAATAAAATAATAATGATTATAGTATTATTATTATCTGTCTATATCTGTTTATCTGTCTGTGTCATATTGCTTCACATCCTTCCCCTCCCCTAGTCCTCCTTTCCCCATCTCCCTATAGAAAGGTCAGCGCGTCTGCGATATTTACCGGGGTTGAAATATTTAGTGAGAGGGGAGGAGGATTTTTTCGTACACACCTGCAGCCGACTGCCTGTCACCGATTCTGTTTTTTTTTTTTTTTTCCCCCAATGAGCGGATGTAGCATTCGTCACGGGGCCTTGTTAGACCCTGACACCTTGAAAAGGCCCGTGGGTGACTCCTCTTCCTCCCTCCCTCCCTCCCTCCCTCCCTCCACCCCTTCTTCTCTTTGTCATACCTGTCGTCCGTTTCCCCAGTTTTGTTTTGCTTTATGGCCGCGTTCTTTCCTGTGTGGAATTTTAAAGGGTCTCTCTCTCTCAGCCTTGTTCAGCCTTGTTATTGTGACTGAAATGGGCTCTGACATCTCACTCCATCCTCTCTTCTCTCTCTCTCTTCTCTCTCTCTCTCTCTCTCTCTCTCTCTCTCTCTCTCTCTCTCTCTCGCGCACCTCTCTCTCTCTCTCTCCTCTCTCTCTCTCTCTCTCTCTCTCTCTCTCTCTGTGTCTCAGTCTCTCTCCACTTGAGAGAGAGACTATGAACATCCTGTTTTGCAAAGTAACGCAGAGGGGGGGGGGCGTGGGGGGGGGGGGGGGCGCAGTAAATTACTTCTTGTACACGTTTCAGAGGGCGAAAAGTGACTGCTGTAAAATAGATGAAGGCCAGGTACACTTTTTGATCCCCCCCCCCCCCCCCCCAAAATAAAAAAAAAAAAGAAAAGAAAAAGAGTCTGGTGATTGCGCCTCGTTGTTATCTCTGTGTGTGTAGGTCTATCAGATTTGTCACGTTGAACTTTTCTTTCTTTGTGTGTGTGTGTGTGTGTGTGTGTGTGTGTGTGTGTGTGTGCTTATAGGATAGATGTACAGTCATGTGGAAAACATCTTGAAACTCGAGTCGTTCAGATATTCGGTGCAGTTAATGTTTAAAGTACTGTCGTTGGATAAACATAATGGCGCCCTCCGAGAGGGGGGGGGGGGGGGGTGCTCATCAGGGCTTGCCTCGCCAGTGAGCAGAGACTGTCTTATGAAGTGATGTACGTGAGGTGGAACCGTGCAGGCACCACTGAAGACTGTAAAGGGACTGGACGACATCTGTGCAGCCAGCACTGAAGACTAAAGGACTGGACGACAACCGTGCAGGTACCACTGAAGACTGTAAAGGGACTGGATGACAGCCGTGGAGGCAGCACTGAAGACTGTAAAGGGACTGGACGACATCCGTGCAGACACCACTGAAGACTGTAAAGGGACTGGATGACAACCGTGCAGGTAACCACTGAAGACTGTAAAGGGACTGGACGACAACCGTGCAGGTACCACTGAAGACTGTAAAGGGACTGGACGACACCCGGGCAGGCAGCACTAAAGAGTGTAAAGGGACTGGACGACAACCATGCAGGCAGCACTGAAGACTGTAAAGGGACTGGACGACAACCGTGCAGGCACCACTGAAGACTGTAAAGGGACTGGATGACAACCGTGCAGGTACCACTGAAGACTGTAAAGGACTGGATGACAACCGTGCAGGCACCACTGAAGACTGTAAAGAGACAGGACGACACCCGTGCAGGCACCACTGAAGACTGTAAAGGACTGGACGACACCCGTGCAGACACCACTGAAGACTGTAAAGAGACTGGACGACATCCGTGCAGACACCACTGAAGACTGTAAAGAGACTGGACGACATCCGTGCAGACACCACTGAAGACTGTAAAGGGACTGGACGACACCCGGGCAGGCAGCACTGAAGACTGTAAAGGGACTTGACGACAACCGGGCAGACACCACTGAAGACTGTAAAGGGACTGGACGACAACCATGCAGGCAGCACTGAAGACTGTAAAGGGCTTGACGACAACCGGGCAGATACCACTGAAGACTGTAAAGGGACTGGACGACAGCCGTGCAGGCAGCACTGAAGACTGTAAGGGCTTGACGACAACCGGCAGGCAGCACTGAAGACTGTAAAGGGACTGGACGACAGCCGTGCAGGTACCACTGAAGACTGTAAAGGACTGACGACAACCGGGCAGGCAGCACTGAAGACTGTAAAGGGACTGGACGACACCGTGCAGGTACCACTGAAGACTAAAGGGACTGGACGACAGCCGTGCAGACACCACTGAAGACTGTAAAGGGACTGGACGACACCCGGCAGGCAGCACTAAGATGTAAAGCGACTGGACGACACCCGGGCAGGCAGCACTGAAGACTGTAAAGGGACTGGACGACAGCCGTGCAGGTACCACTGAAGACTGTAAAGGGACTTGACAACCGGCAGGTACCACTGAAGACTGTAAAGGGACTTGATGACAACTGTACAGACAGCACTGAAGATTGTAAAGGGACTGGACGACAGCCGTGCAGGGTCTCCTCAGATAGGTTTGCCGTAGGTGACTTGACTGGCTCTGTCTGCACTGCGATGCCAGGCTGGCGACGAAGGTATGGCTCGCATTGAGAGTTGAGGGTGGGGTGGGAGGGGGGGGGGGGGGGGGGAGCGGAGGATGGTTGGGGCAGATGACGAGAAGGGGGGGGGGGGGGGGGGGGGGGGGGGGGAAGGCAAGATGATGAGACAGCAAAACAAAGACACAAACCAGAAATATTGATGATAAAAAGGTTGAGATGTAAAAGTGGAAAAGTTCACAGAAATTATGCTCATTGACAAACAGCCGATGTTATAATTTAGTCTTATTATGCAGGAGTGGCGTTACTGTAACAGCGCGCAAAGTCGCGTCCCTCTTCTCGGATGCTTGTGTGTGTGCGTGGGTGCGTGTGCTGTCTGTGTGAGTCTGTGTTCGACTGTTTTTGCAATATGTTAGAAAATTCAACTCTCTCCTCTCACATAATCTCTCCTCTCTCTCTCTCTCCTCTCTCTCTCTTCTCTTTATCTCTCTCCTCTCCCCCCCCCCCCCCTCTCTGTCTGTCTGTCTAACCCCTCACCTTTCCATTCGCACCCAGTCACCCCCCCCCCCCCCCCCCCCCTTTCGTACATCTGCTTCTGTCAGTGCGACCCTGATGATAATCTGGTGGTGCAGTAAACGTCACTTCCTGCTGAAAAGGTCTGTCTGTTGCCGAATGACTGAGAGCGCAGACACCCCACCTCACCCCACCACCACACACCACACACACACACACACACACACACACACACACACACAACACACACACACACACACACACACACTTCCTCCTCCCCGTTTAGCTTATTGACATTTAACCTCTCTCGTATTATACTTTCAATTTGGTGCTCAAAGCGTGGCCGTGTGGGATACTGTGGCTATGCTAATCTGTCTCTTTATAGCAACAGATCGTTAATAACAGCGCTAAAATGGTATGGGTGGGATACTGTGGCCATGTTAATCTGTGTTTTTTTTTTACAGCGACAGATTGCTGATAGCGTCGTTAAAAAGGTATATGGACGTGATGTTTATTTCATGTGTCCATGAACAGGCGCAGGCCCTAGGTCAAGCTGTGAGAGATTTCACTGTTGAACCGTCGTTTCCTGTCTGTCCGGCATTCTGACGATCTGTGAAAGGAGAGCATCGCATCGTAAAGCGTGACATTTGCCGGTCGGTGTTTTAACCCCTTGGGGCACCCTGCCATACCCAGACTAGTTCTTGTAGAGATCCCCGAATTAACAGGTATCTAAGATACAGTTAGTTGAATGTAGGATTGTAGTTCAGTTCAAGTGTTCGCCACCACTGTCGATGTTTGCCCTGCACGGGATTATCACCGTTTGTCTACTGCAACTTCTTTGCAGCAGCGGACCCTTTAGTGCTGCTGCTGTTACTACGACTACTGCTGTTACTGCTGCTACTATAGTCTGCATTGATTGGTGGGTCTGCCGTGCTTTTCGTTTGAATAGGGATTCACTTTAGGTCAAGTAGGAGGGCTCATTGGAGTCGAGTCGAGCTGCGTTTCTTTGTCGCAAGGAGTCGCCAGCCCGAAGAAACTACAAAGCGACGGCGCGTCACATCCTTAGGTTTCTAGAATAGCGGTGCAGAAGTCCCTTATATATCAACACTGGTTTATTTGTGGGTATTGTGACTGGACAAACGGGACCATGGTATAAAACGGTTGCAGAATATTGTGTTCTGAATATGAAATCAAACAAATATACACCGTGCATACAGTTGAGAACAAAAATGATAGTAGAGGAACATTAAACGCACAAGCATTTATGCAAGCTCTGAAATTGTCTTGTCTGAGGACACTGACAACAGAAAACCTTAAATTGAAGAAACATATTCAGGTCCTTCTCCCAGATGTTGCTTATTGGATATTATTAAATTGTAAGCTCAAGAAGTTCTGGAAGGAATGTGAGATACACCCTCTGGCAAATTAACAAATGCATTGAACAGGACCACAGCAAAGAAGTAGCTGCTGAACCTACATTCGTTTAGTACGAGTCAGAGGGCCTCTTCACTTTGAACCTTGTGAGTGAAAAGGATGTACATTTTATGTTGAATATCTGAGGTTATCAAATTTCAAAATGTGGTGAGATACCTGAATTATCGGAACAGTGTGGAATCTATTAACATATCGGAGAAAAAAAAATATAATGAAAAAGAATGTAAGATATAGAAATATCAGTGTCCTACAAAACATATGCAGTACACGTAGAGGAGCGTAAGTATGTGAAATTTTGACTTTTAACCGGTTTATGCTGGATATAAACGTCTTTTCAAGTAGATAGTGAAGTTGCACACACCAGTTTTTTTAAGGTAAGTGTTAAACAGATAAGGCAGGTAAGAGAAATACATGTTGAATGGTTCCAGCTTAAAATATGCCACAAATCTAGTGTAAACTGTATTGTAAAGAGAACGGGGTGGTGGATAGGTACAGTAAAGCCTACCAAAACTTTGCTTGTAAATATTTTTTCAATCCGTAGTGCAGCAGTAAATGATTATAGAGCTTGAGTAAACTTTTTGTTGTTTTCAACGCATGGAAACATATAGTTCTTTATCAAATATCATGCTGTTACGCAGACCGTCTTTGTGTTGCGTAATTTCTCCGTGTCGTGAATCTGGGTTGTTTAGACAGAGAAGAACACATGGACTCAATCCAGCGACATCATCCCCCCCCCCCCCTTTACCCCTCCCTCCGCCTTCCCCAACCCTTCGCGCCTCCTTCATCCCCCCCCCCCCCCCCCCCCCCCCCACTGTCAGCTGCACTTCATACGTGTATTTTTTTTCCGACCAAGGAGAGTGGATGATAGTGTTGCTTGGAACAATGCTGTTTTCACACGTGCTAGTGCACATGCTGAAGACGGGGACATCGTTTGTCGCCTCGTTGGGAACAGTACAAACAAGATCGTAAGATAACGTCTTCGGAAAGGGGAGGGATGGGGATGGAGGGTAACCCAAAATTGCCTCGGAAGCAGCCCAAGGTTAGGAAGTGATGTTGGAAGAGGTGGGTTGGGGAGAAGGGATGGGGGAAGGGCGAACGGAGGTGGCGCGAGGGGGACTGTTCTTGTGTGACTTTTGGGGATCTTGTCGCTCCACTAGACGTAGCCATTATCCACGAAGTCACCGATCCAACCAGGAATTGAGCCTCTGCTACTAGGAATGTTCTGCCGTACTGCGTCACTCATGAATATTAGGAAGTTTTGTACGGTCCTGAATAAAACATGGGGACCAGTGTGGTGTCAAGCGGCGTGTGGCGGCCCCTCTCGGGTCTCCCCAGCTGGAGGGCTCCGCAGATGGGTAAAATGGTGTGCCAAGTCCAAAGGTCACCAGCAAGGTAAAACACTTGCATCGTCACTGAGGACAAATCGTACTGCATTGCTTTGCATGGTATTACATCAATGTGTTGCAAGCTCTTGCGTTGTTTTGTTTCAGTTATTTCTCCGTCTGAAATTCGGGTTGCTCTTTTCAGGGATAATGTGACGCTCCGGCCCCCCCCCCCCCCCCCCACCCCTGCTCTTTCTCTCTCTCTCTCTCTCTCTCTCTCTCTCTCTCTCTCTCTTCCTCTCTCTCTCTCTCTCTCCTCTCTCTTCCGCCTTTCTGCTTATATGCTTTTATGCGTTTGTTCGTGTTTTTGTTTTTTTAAGTTTGCCTATGGGAGTCGAATTCTACAGAATTTCAGTAGGGCCAGCTTTCTCATGCTGCCTTGGTTGGCATAGATTGTGGGCTTCGAGCATTCTGCACGCATGATTTCATGCGTCGCTCACAGGACTTCGGTTTATCACCTCATCTTAAGAGACCAGCACCTTAACGTCTGGTTGTTGGGGGTAGGAAGGTGGAAGAAGTGGTGGAGGGAAAAGTCCTGTCTCCTTGTGAGACTTTAATCCCCCGTCTGGGGTCTCGTTTCCTCTGCGGCCTTGTTACAGTTACCCTGTGGTCCAACTCGCCAGGTTCAGATTACTGTCAAGGTAGTTGGAGCATTCGTCTACTCTCCGACATGCGGTGAGGGATTGCGTGTAACGAACGGTATAGATGGCAAACAGTTTCGGTCGAAAAAAAACCACGTTTTAAACATTGGTGTCATGTACTGTTTTGCCTGCATGTATTAATGTGCGCTTTTGAATTCGTGAGCTGTGACTTGCACGTTTGTTCGTGTGATTTCTTTTTTTTTTTCTTTTTTCTTTTTCTTTTTTGTTTAAAAAAGTCTTTAGGCAGATATATTCCGTTTGGGATGGCGGGGTTTAGGGGGTGGGGTGACGATGCATGCTAAGTTTGTTCCCATCATCATAGGTAGGTGTGAGCTTTACGTAGATGTTATCCGTTCTCCTTGGTAGCGTGCCCGTGGGGCTTTGTGTTTCCTCATCATAGAATGGCGGATGCACAGTTTGTGTTTCCATCATCATAGAAAGGCGGGAGCACAGTTTGTCTTTCCATCATCATAGAAAGGCGGATGCACAGTTTGTGTTTCCATCATCATCATAGAAAGGCGGATGCACAGTTTGTGTTTCCATCATCATAGAAAGGCGGATGCACAGTTTGTGTTTCCTTCATCATCATAGAAAGGCGGGAGCACAGTTTGTGTTTCCATCATCGTAGATAGGTGTGTGCTTGGTTTGTGTTTCAATCATCGGAGGTAGGTGTGTGCTTCGTTTGCATGTTTGATTTGTGCTTTTAGGTTAGTCAGGGCAAAGTTTGTGGTTCCGTGACCATAGGTGGGTGTAGTGCATGTCTTGTGTTTCCCAAACCATTGGAAGGCATGTGCTTACGTCGTGTTTCCACCACCATTGGTGCGTGCTTCCACTGTCGGGCAGCTGTACACCGTTCTCGTGTCCATTCTTGCTGTATTTGTGTTCCCATGCCGATCCACTAAACGTCGTGTATGAGATCTTCAGGCATTCCTGTTTGTTCGTCTGTAATCAGGATGATGGTGCGTGCACATTTCCATCAGAAACTTTACAGTCATGTTTCCACAGCATTTTTTTTCTGTTTGGTTTAAAGTTGAGTCCGGTTTCACATCATTGCATTGTGCTTAATTTGTGGTCAATTAAGCCAAAGGAATAACCTCCGAAACGTCGAATTCAGGTTTATTTATTTATTTATTTATTTTTTTTTGGGGGGGGGGGGGGGTATTGCCAATAACCATGTTGATTAAATGGAATTTGAATTTTCTTTTTGCTTACTACATGAACGTAAAACTGGCTCGTGCACACTTTTATAATTATGTTCTTTAGAATGTATAAAGACACTCTAGTTATAGGAATGTATTAGGCTCTCCCTGTCTCTCTCCCTCCACCCCCTTTTTCTCTCCTTTTCTTCACTCCTCTTCCCCCTCCTTCCCCGCTCCCTGATCCTCCTCCCCCCCCCCCCCGCCCCCACCGTCATTCCACTTTCCTCCCTGCTTCACTTTGTGTAGTGAGCGCAAGGAAGACTAATGACAGGTTTCAGGTACCCCCAACAGCATTTTGTAGTTGGTGTGTGACGACGGGTCCAGCTGCAGTCTTTCATTACCATGCCTGGTGGTTTTCTTTTAAGTAGTTTACGTGACAGAACGGTGACACCGTGAGAAGTCTCTGTATTTATTGTCTCAGTTCCTGTTCTGAACTAAAGGGTCACGAAAAGCTAGTGTGCATACGTGAGGGATGGGGGAGGAGGAAGGGGTTAGGGGTGGATAGAGTGAGAGGAATGTGTACGTTTTCCCTCTGTTCCACCCTTCAGCAGTGCAGCAACAATCCTATTGTATTTCTGTCGAACTGAAAAGTGTGTGGCAACGAAGTGAATGTACTGTGAAGTAAACAGGCGTTGGTCTCGTTTGGTAAAGACGTTCTTACTTGGACAAATGGATGAATTGCAGTTTTGCCGAGGTCTGCGTTTGTCAGAACGTGATTGTGCACATTTTCTGTGTTTGTCGATCGATCTCTTTCGTCGTTGGTAGCGACGTCGAGAGATCTGGAGCATCTTGCATTGATGGACAGAAGCATTGTTTAGATTCCGTTTGTCTAGCCCCAGATTGTTCATCGTTCTATCATTTGGATGGTTCTTGTCATGCCGTTTGACTGATGAGAAATCGTTATGGTCATGGACAAGAAGACAAGTTGACATTGATCGCTGCATCAGTGGGCGAGATTTGAACTTCCTGTCGGTTTCGTGACCAATATCATTTTTAGAGGAAAGGGAACGGGGAGAGAAGGAATTGGGGCAGACGTCGGTTCTAGGCTGGTGCATCCATTCGCGAAGATAAGAGTAATGCTTGTGATTATACAGAGAACTGTCCTTGATGGAAATCACCAGCCGGGAAACCTGTTGACGTAGCCATGAAGAAATGACGGGGCTGGAGACAGGCGTCGGTTATTTGTGCCGCCAGACGGACACACAGGCTTTGGCGGAAAGAGCTTTTGTCGTGTATGTTGACAGAACGGAAAGCGAAAACGACAGTCATAGCGTTAGGATACTGGGATGGGGGGATGGGAAAGGACTTGGGTGGTGGGGATAACAATCACGAATGATATTACCGTCAGTGGGACTCTGTCTCTGCCCTGAATAGCCATCGATCATTGTCCAGCACCGAGTCAGAGGCCCGCCACGAGCTGTGTCGATACTGCAGTGCGGGGACAGGGATCATGGGAAAAGTCGTGACTGACCGTTGGACCGTCAGGGTTTTGGTTCTATCACACCGCGCGCTCATCACCGCCCTGTAATACTCCGCCGTTACCATGAAGATGGCCTGGTTTTCGCCTGGATCATGTGGAGACCGGTCCTTGTTGCCCCGGCCAGACAGTGATGTGGTGGATGGAGGGCAGGGGCACGGTGCTCCTTCGGGACGAGATAAGCTTATCTCTTGGTTCGGCACGTTCTCCAGAGCTGCGTTCAGACCAGTTTTGGTCGGCTCGTGAGTCGGGAAATAACCGAAGTTCGTTGGTAACGGATACGTCTCTAGGGGTTGTTACGCCAAATGCGTTTGATTTCTCAAATCTCAAAGGAGGCAGTCGCTGAGGGTTTTTGTCTGAAAGTCCGCGAAATGCTGCCTGCAGTGGTGTTGGCTTTGCTCCGCACTGAAGCATTGACGTCCCAGGCTGAAGATGACAGCAAAGACACTTGTACCGAGTCAGTGTGAAACAGAATCAGAAGAAACGGAATAAATCAAACACGAACCGGGGACAGATTGCACATTTAGTTATTAGATCCGAGACAAACCGGTCGAGTGATCAGTGAAATTCCACGTGGAATAATACGCGCCCAGAAATCAGTGACTGAATTTCCATCGTGGAATAATACGCGGCCCAGAACCAGCTGATCAATGACTGAATTTCCATCGTGGAATAATACGCGGCCCAGAACCCGAGGAAGGTTTCCCTCGGTCGATGGCCTAACGGCGAATTGATATTTCGCCAGTGGCGTCATTTGCAGCCAAGTGCACCCAGTCACGAAGATAAGAATAATGTCTGTGATTTTACACCGAACCTTCCGTGACGGAAATTGCCAGCCGGCGAGTTCTCTGTCCTCCGGAGAGAAGAGATGACAGGGCCGGAGACGGCGGCGTTTTGTGCTTCCCTTCCGCTGGTCTTTATTACCTCCCTGTATGACCCACACGCAGGCTCAGGGTCTAGGGTCTTTGTCCTTCCCTGGTGCTGACGAAGCGAAAAGAGAAGAAGCAACGCGAAAACGCCATAGGATTACATCCAGGCGACATGTCTGTCATTTCAAACTGGTCAGTCAGATCCTGTCTCTGCCGTGAATAGCAGGCAATCACCGGCCTGTGCGAAGTCCACGGGCAGCCTTTAGCTACGTCAATACTGCAGCGTGCGGAGTGAGGCTGTATACGTAACGTGAGGGGTCACTCTCGTCAACGAGGCTGTGAGAAGAATCATGGCAGTACGGGAGCATGCCAGCGTCGTGCGTCCGCAATAACAATTTTCTTTTTTGTTGTTGTTGCTTTTTTTTTCCCGAAGAAGACGGTTATCTTCAAGAAAACTTCGAGAAAAGAATACAATAGGTAAATCACCCATTGTCACTCTTTTTGCGAGGAAGACGTGTTTAATCCTTCACGAAAACTGGCGATAATAAACAATTTACCGTGAAAGTAGGTATGGTGACTTTTCTTCAAGGATGATAACGATTTTAGTCGGAAACGTACGGACAACAGCTTTTGCTGGACCAACGGAGCTTGTCAGGTCCCACACTGTGGGACTACCTGTGACTTGAACAGCAGACCTTAGGTCTGGATCCAGGTTTGGCCGTCTCTCTCCGTGACCTCTTCACCGCCACGTAACACGGCGCCTTTCCCACGGAGACACCTTGAGGCGCGCACGCCTGATCTCGAGACGTTTCCTGGCCGGCCATTGGACGGTCGGTCCATGAAGAGACAGAGGCTGGGTGTCCCTAAGGATGAGATTGCCTCCTGATCCAGCCAGTTCCGAACGATTTATTGAGCAGCGATGTAACCAGATTTACCCAGTTCGCTGCTGAGCCGGTATGGGTTTGCGATGAAAAGTGATTCGACGTCTGTGGGGGATTTCACAACGATAGCGCTTCGTACGGTCTCGGAAGGCCCCGTCAGGGAAGGTTTGGGGATGGAGCCTGAGTAGTATCCCGGATCCCAAGGGAGCGAGTTCTGGATCTTCGTGTCGATCGACTCCAGCAAAATACAGAAGCTTCGATGTTCTATACCGATGGGTTGAAGACAAGAGCGATGCCACTTCTGCCGAGTCAGTATTACCATAAGGGATGGAACGCACTTCCTCTGTGTGTGTTTGTGTGCGAGAGAGAGGGAGGGGAGAGAGAGAGAGAGAGAGAGAGAGAGAGAGTGTGTGTGTGTGTGTGTGTCAGTGTCATTAAGCGCCAGGCACTATCTGTCTGCAAGCAGCGATGGACTACATAAAGAAAGTGGTCCAGGTCCTATTAGTGTCAGACCTCAAAGGGACGATCCCAGGGGAAAAGGGGGTGGTAAAATCGAACAGAAACCTATTACAACGACGAGCCAGCGTCTGGCGTCAACGACTGAAGATTGGGAGGTGACACGTCATGGCTTGAAGCCTCCGTCCTCAGCACACGTGACTGAAGTCTTTAAAATCCGTCGTTTGAAATGTCAGGTGTTGTTATTCCTCAGATGGTCGTGTCATGTTTCGTAGTATATATAGTGACTGCTGGCGGAAGGGGAATTACGACAAGAAATGTTGATGTACTGAGCGGCCAAATGAGCGTAACAGACAGTAAAGGACCCATTGGTCTTCTTCAGAAAGGACAAGAGCACACATACATTAATAAATGATGGGGAATTAATTATATTTGTTCTTATCCTGCCTGAAGAAGATTACGGGTCGTTCCTTTAGTGTTTGTTACGTTTATCTGGCGACTGAGAACTTCTACATTCATGTTCATATTCCATGGGATGTTATTTTTTTCAAGAAACCGGGACTTGTTAAAGCACGTCTACCATCCATATTGCACATGACTGAACATCTCTGGCTGTGCAGATTCCTCACTCCAAGTGTGCGTGGTGGAACTCTGACCTCCTATATTTTTACGGGGAAATTGACGACAGTGTACTTGTGTGTTTTTCTTTATGCGGTCGTCTCAGATTGTGCTGTATGTCATATCGTCAGAAACATGACGATGGTCAAGTCGCATGCGGTTTGACAAACGTGTAGAGTGTGAGGGATGGAAGGAAGGTGCTGGATATGGTCTGGCTATAGCATTCTTATTGTTCCTGCCTGGCCCAGTCCATTCATCCTTACGTTCCCTGCCCTTCACCCCCAATCTCATTTCCCTCTGTCTTTCTTCCGAAACTCGTCTCTTCTTTTCATACTCTGTTCGTGCGCGTTCATGTGTGTGTGTGTGTGTGTGTGTGTGTGTGTGTGTGTGTGTGTGTGTGGTGTGTGTACACGAGTCTGTCTGTCTTGTCTCTCCTACTTTTTCTCTCTCAGTCTCTCTGTCTATCTCTCTTGCTCGCTCGCTGTCTGCTACCGTGTGTGCGTGTGTACGTATATGCATGCGCGGTTTGCGAAGTACGGACTTGGAGAGTTGAGACTACAATCCTCTTTGCCGCCGATCCTGGTATTTAATGTTGGTCACACAGAGGGGCAATGCTGTGCCGAACCACGGGGTGTCGGTGATGAAACATCTGTGCATTATCAATCTTACACCTCCTCGTGATGATGACCCTGTCTCCATCTGTGTGACCTTTTCCCCCACGTCACTCACCCCTTTTCTCCTCCACCCCTTCTCGACTCCTCCTCCCCCCCCCCCCTCCCCCCTCAACTCTTTCCCTCCCCCAAGCCCTGACATCGACTCCCCATCCATCCCGTTCTCTCCCATCCCTCCTTCTCATGACCTCGGCACTTTCCAGTTCCCGGTGTTCCCAGTCCCCTCAGGGCAAGCATGTCTGTGGCCGTTTGAAAGTGGATCGTGTTCTGAAATCTTGCCTTTTCCGGGCGGGTCCAGTGCCACGCCCCGTCTTGTTCATTACAGTGTGCACCCGATGCACTGCGGGCGGTGGACACGCTTGTGGGGAACCTGATCTTCATATTATCGCATTCTTCACAAGTGGCTCTTTCTTCTTCTTGTGTTCTTGGTCTCTGGGCATGTCTGCCTGCCTGCCTGTCTGTCTGTCCGTCTATCTGTCTCTCTCCCCCCATCTCTCTCTCTTTGTGTGTGTGTGTGTGTGTGTGTGGTGTGTGTGTGTGTGTGTGTGTGTGTGTTTCTCATGTTGTCTCTTCTGGCTGATCTGTCAGCCTGCTTGCCTGTGTGGTTGTCTCTCAGCCAGTCAGTATTGCTTGCCTGGATGTCTGTGCCCCGCCCCCCCCCCCCCCCCCCCCTCCTTCCCCGCCCCCAATCCCTCGCCCACCCATTCCCGACTCCACTCTTCTTTCCTCCCCCTCTTACACCACTCAGGGACCGTACGGTCCCTGCACCACTCTGCTTTTAGCTGCACCTCTTTTTGTCTGCTGGTTCCCACTGTCTGTACTCCACCCTCACTTCCCTTATCTCTCTCTCTCTCTCTCTCTCTCTCTCTCTGTCTCTGTGTGTGTGTGTGTGTGTGTGTGTGTGAACTCTGAACATGAAAGATGGAGAAATACAGATACATAGAAAGAAGTGTATGCCGCGGTAGTTTGGGGGTTGGGTGATGAAGGGTGATGTTTGTAAGGAAGAGGACGTTGAGCCTTGAGGATAGAATGTGGTTGGTTGGTCGCGTTTTATTGCGATGAGGATTTTTTTTTTTTCTGCATGCCAATCTTCCTTCGTTTTCATATTTGCATGCCGATCTTCGTTCCTCCCGCTTTCGGTCATTGGGTAAAGTGGCTTGCATACAATGCTATTTGGAGCAAGTTATTTGTAACAAAATAATGATAGCAAATGGGTATTACGATTGTAGCCATCTCCATTGCAGTCGGCTATGACAGTATTCTGATTATTTACTAAACAGTATCTGTTGTACCATTACTGGCGCCGATGTCATGGTCGGAATCGTGGAGGTGGCGGCGTTAGGGGCAGCTGTCGTTGAAGTCCCGGGTTTTCATTCACATCTTTTGCCATGTAAAACCTGCATGCTGTTTATTTGTTTAAAGGGCCTCCGACCATTGTGGTAACCAAGATCGAAATTTTCCACCTTCTGTGCACAACTCAAATTAATAAAATTGTCACCTAACCCTCTTGGCATGCCGATCTTGTTCCTCCGCTTCGGTCATTGTATGTCACCTCAAACTTTGGAAGGGAGAAACCATGAAATCAAAAACCCCCCCCCCCCACACACACACCACAAAACAACAGCACACACACACCACACACACACACACACACTTCTACTGAAAATCATAAAATAAAAAGACACCTGCACAGGGGCCGACAACTGCGGCAAAGGCGTAAAAGATTCAGCAGTCATAATGGGGCCTGTCAAAAAAGGACTGAAAAGGGAAAGCAAGTGTTCTGTTCACGTTCATTGCCTTTGTTTGGTTTTTGAAAAAATTTCGCACTGGGGAAAGCAGCCTTCATGTACGGCTTGTTCAAAGAAATACAAACACCGTAAAAAACCCCCGATCGATTGTTTACATTAGTCAGGCCTTCATGAATTTGAACAAGGTTTTTCTTGCAAGAGAACGATTTCATTGTGATTTCTACAACGCACGGGTCCCTCCCGCTCGGGAGAAACTACACAAGTCATGTAGAAACCTTGGAGCGTATTTTCAGGCTTTGGAAAATCAAGAAAGGTAGGATTTGGCCTTGGAATGAGGGAAAGCGCCCGAAAATCTACTTCAAGTACTGAAAAAAAAATCCACACATACACACACACGTATACAATATGACGATTGGGACTAGAAAAGGCATGATGCTACTTTAGTTTGAAAATTATATTAGTACTAAAAAGTACAGAAACAGTGCGTGTAAGAAACTCCTGTATTCTCACAGCGCTGTCAAGGATACCTGTCGCCCATTGCCGCGGGAACGTTGCGATATTGGGGATGCGTTCGCCAAAAAGTCGTTTGTTGTTTTAATTTTTTTGTGCCTTTTTTTCAGCAAGATTTTGGTTTGAGGAAGACGTCAGGGAAAGCAAGGGAAGTTAGGATTGATACTGCTGTACGAATTTTTTTTCTTAATGTTGATCGATGAGAATGCAGATGATGAAGATGATGCTACGGATTTCCATTCCGATCTGAGACTACATGACAGGGCTGTACTGTACGCTTCCTTCCATGATATATCCCGACGTCAACCAGGCCCGAGAGATACAGACAACTGTAGTGTTGGTCAGGAAGTTTGAGCAACACTCTCAGAGACGCATCCATTAAGTGGACGAAAAACGACTGTGTGGTCCCAGTCTCCCAGCTGAGCCCGTAGCAAACTCAACTCTAGGTAGGAGCCGATCGGGGAAGAAAAATCCCACATGACTGATGGGAATCGAACCCACGACCTCCCAGCCGGGAGTCCGCGACGCTAACCACTTCGCCACGGCGGCTGGTTGCTATACAAAGTTTCCTACGAATTCTAGAAAATGTTACGAAAGTGATGGTTTGTGAGTGTTCAATATTCGTTACAATACCGTTAGATACTAGTTGTCATTGTTTCTTGTTTGCAAATGGAGGGGGGGGTGTTAAGTCAATATGGAGTATGGCTGCCTTAATGGCGGGATAAAAAAAGGGTCATACACACAAAACTCCACTGCCTGGCTATACAGGGAGTGTCCGCAGGAGTATAGCCTGCGTACGCAGAAAGAAAGAAAGAAAGAATATTAAGTTAATGTGTATCTATCTCTTTGATTGTGTAAATGTGATGTATTGCATGCGCATGGGTGGGGATCCAGAAACAATTCCGACATATAAATAAGAAAGAAACCGCCACTGAAAGCTTAGATGGACACAGTGCCTCTGTACGACCGTTTCTTTCAACGGATAACGCTCGGCGTTCAGTACAACAAAGCAGGCGCAAGGCCGCAGCTGCATGCTAGTAAACCAGCTTAGTATTGAAGCGATTTGATCTGCAAGCGTTCTTCCTTCGATGGGAGAGCAAACCCATGTCGTTCAGTGAAAGTGGGTCATTTCGATGTTTGCCTTTCTGAGAGCCACCCGATGGTTCGTCCCACGTGTGATATCTGTGTGCCCGTCTCCTGTGTGTCTGGCTGGCTGGCTTGTCTGTGGGTCTGTTGGTGTTGGCTTAATGTCTGTGTGATATCTGTGTGCCCGTCTCCTGTGTGTCTGGCTGGCTGGCTTGTCTGTGGGTCTGTTGGTGTTGGCTTAATGTCTGTGTGATATCTGTGTGCCCGTCTCCTGTGTGTCTGGCTGGCTGGATTGTCTGTAGGTCTGTTGGTGTTGGCTTAATGTCTGTGTGCCCGTCTCCTGTGTGTCTGGCTGGCTGGCTTGTCTGTGGTCTGTTGGTGTTGGCGTAATGTCTGTGTGCCCGTCTCCTGTGTGTCTGGCTGGCTGGCTTGTCTGTGGGTCTGTTGGTGTTGGCTTAATGTCTGTTTGCCCGTCTCCTGTGTGTCTGGCTGGCTGGCTTGTCTGTGGGTCTGTTGGTGTTGGCTTAATGTCTGTGTGATATCTGTTTGCCCGTCTCCTGTGTGTCTGGCTGGCTGGCTTGTCTGTGGGTCTGTTGATGTTGGCTTAATGTCTGTGTGATATCTGTTTGCCCGTCTCCTGTGTGTCTGGCTGGCTGGCTTGTCTGTGGGTCTGTTTGGAGTTGGTTTAATGTCTGTGTGATATCTGTGTGCCCGTCTCCTGTGTGTCTGGCTGGCTGGCTTGTCTGTAGGTCTGTTTGTGTTGGCTTAATGTCTGTGTGATATCTGTTTGCCCGTCTCCTGTGTGTCTGGCTGGTTGGCTTGTCTGTGGGTCTGTTGGTGTTGGCTTAATGTCTGTGTGATATCTGTTTGCCCGTCTCCTGTGTGTCTGGCTAGCTGCTTGTCTGTGGGTCTGTTGGTGTTGGCATAATGTCTGTGTGATATCTGTTTGCCCGTCTCCTGTGTGTCTGGCTGGTTGGCTTGTCTGTGGGTCTGTTGATGTTGGCTTAATGTCTGTGTGATATCTGTTTGCCCGTCTCCTGTGTGTCTGGCTGGCTGGCTTGTCTGTGGGTCTGTTGGTGTTGGCATAATGTCTGTGTGATATGTTTGCCCGTCTCCTGTGTGTCTGGCTGGCTGGCTTGTCTGTGGGTCTGTTGGTGTTGGCGAAATGTCTGTGTAATATGTGTTTGCCCGTCTCCTGTGTGTCTGGCTGGCTGGCTTGTCTGTGGGTCTGTTGGTGTTGGCTTAATATCTGTGTGATATCTGTGTGCCCGTCTCCTGTGTGTCTGGCTGGCTGACTTGTCTGTGGGTCTGTTGGTGTTGGCTTAATGTCTGTGTGATATCTGTTTGCCCGTCTCCTGTGTGTCTGGCTGGCTGGCTTGTCTGTGGGTCTGTTGATGTTGGCTTAATGTCTGTGTGATATCTGTGTGCCCGTCTCCTGTGTGTCTGGCTGGCTGGCTTGTCTGTGGGTCTGTTGGTGTTGGCTTAATGTCTGTGTGATATCTGTGTGTCCGTCTCCTGTGTGTCTGGCTGGCTGGCTTGTCTGTGGGTCTGTTGGTGTTGGCTTAATGTCTGTGTGATATCTGTGTGCCCGTCTCCTGTGTGTCTGGCTGGCTGGCTTGTCTGTAGGTCTGTTGGTGTTGGCTTAATGTCTGTGTGCCCGTCTCCTGTGTGTCTGGCTGGCTGGCTGGCTTGTCTGTGGGTCTGTTGGTGTTGGCTTAATGTCTGTGTGATATATGTTTGCCCGTCTCCTGTGTGTCTGGCTGGCTGGCTTGTCTGTGGGTCTGTTGGTGTTGGCTTAATGTCTGTGTGATATCTGTTTGCCATGGCTTAATGTCTGATAGCTGTTGCTATGGCTTAATGTCTGTGTGATATCTGTTTGCCATGGCCTATTGTCTGTGATATCTGTTTGCCATGGCTTAATGTTTGTGTAATATCCGTTTGCCATGGCTTAATGTCTATAATATCCGTTTGCCATGGCTTATTGTCTGTGTAATATCCGTTTGCCATGGCTTAATGTCTGTGTAATATCCGTTTGCTATGGCTTAATGCCTGTGTAATAACCGTTTGCCATGGCTCTGTGATATCTGTTTGTCATGGCTTAATGTCTGTATAATATCTGTTTGCCATGGCTTAATGTCTGTTTGATATCCGTGTTCGTTTGCTTTTTTTTGTCCGTTTCCGTCTGTGTGTGTGTGTGTGTGTGTGTGTGTGTGTGTGTGTGTGTGTGTGTGTGTGTGTGTTCTCTAACGATTTGTTGTACTTTAACAGTGTGATGTATCTATTGCTGTTCACAGTTACGACGTAAGTAGCATTATTCTTAAGGGATATTGTTCACAAGCCGGTCGTAAGCAGCTATCGCCTATGCATAGAAACCCGCTGGCAGCACATTATTATCATTTTTATTGCCTATCTCTCGCTCCTTTCACTCTCCCTGCCTTCCTCCCCTCTCTTCCCCGCTGTTGTATCTGTCTGTCTCTCTCTCTGTCCTCATCCTTCTCTCTCTGTCTCTGTCTCTCTTTCTGTGTTTCTCTCTCTCTGTTCTGATCTCTGTTTCTCTCTCTCTCTCTCTCTCTCTCTCTCTCTCTCTCCTCTCTCCCTCCCTCCCTCCCTCCCCCGTCCCTCCCCAGCCATGTCTCATTCTACTGCGTAATGTGTGTGTGTACTTGTGCGCGGTGTGTGTGTGTGTGTGTGTGTGTGTGTGTGTGTGTGTTTGTGCGCGCGCGCGCGCGCGTGTGTGTGTGTGTGTGTGTGTGTGTGTGTGTGCTCTCGGTCATATTTTTATTTTTACTGTTTCTGTCTGTCCGTCTGCTTGCTTGTTGTTTCCATGTTTGCCTCTCTCAGTAATCCATGCCGTGTCGGTTTCCTACCCACACGGTGTATCTCGTCCGCTTACACCTACCAGTTTCTTTAGTCCACCGGGCGTTGTGTATCCTGTCATTCTATACATCTCCATCAATGTGTTTTCATTTACTCGCGCTGCATCGCTGTCACTGAACTTATTTTGCCTCTCCTATTTTCTTTACTCCCACGATCACATTATAACCCAACTTATCTTGCTTCGCCTGTCGTTTTCTTTACTGCTCACTGTCAACCTCGGTGTAATGTCAGTGGAGGAAGGACTAGCGCACAGCCCAAACACACTCACAGCTTGCTTACAATCTCATTCATATATCATGCATTCGTCACATCAAACCACTAGTAAAGTCTATAACTTTACTATACATGATCATAGAAAGAACATCAATGCATATAGAATCAAACAAAATAAAACATTCTCTCTTTCCTTGAATTTCACAAAATCATTTATCTAAAACATCATTAACTAACCCGGGTAAAAATAGATTTCTATTTTACCTGGCCAGGGACTTAACTATCACGAATCACTGCTTTTCTTTTTTTTTCTTTTTTTTCACTGTCACTTTCACAAACACCACAACCCCGCACGGGGTTTTGGCTGATGGCGCCTGGCAGGGAGACTGTTGGCGTTGGTCTGTGGTTCTGCGGGCGAAGTGACGCTGCCGGGTTGAGGTCAAACCCCCCGGGTTGGGGTAAACAGTGACTATAACACGATCTGTTCCCCTTTCTTTTTTCCTGCATTAACGCTTGCACTCTCCTCTCCCCTCTTTAGTCTGCTCTTAAAAAAAGGGACATGGTTGCTTTTCTTTTTTTTTTTTTTTTCTTTTTTTTCTTCTTCAAAAATTAAACAACCCCCCCTCTCCTCTCCACATCCTCCTCAGCCCTTTCCTCGCAGACTACTCAGCTAACTCTCAACTTGGTTCTTTTCTCTCCTCCCCTCATTTTCCTCTTTCTCTCAAGCGACAGAACCTCTCCCTCTCTCGTCTCTCTTTCTTTCTTCCCCTCTTTCCCCGTTCCTCACTCACGCATTCTCTTATTCGTTCCGATCGCCCCGAAAGGGGCGGTACCATTGGCGTATTTTTACCCCGACACCCCAAAGGGTGTCCCCCCAAATTCCTTTGGATTTTCACATCACGACAGTCCCGTCTACACCCCTTTAAACCCCCTGGGGTGGTAAATTGGTCATTTAATTATTACCAAATTTTTAAACCCCCCACCACACACAAACCTTTCCCCCCCTTCCCTACTTGACTGGCCCGGGGTGTGGCTTAATGGGGGACACGGTAAATCAAAATTTGGCCAGCTGAGTCGGTAGGCACCACGACGCCGAGAAAAATGACTTTGGTTCCACAAAGGGGCTAGATGAGCTTGGCTCGGCCTGCGACTCGTCTCCAGACATCGGGCTGGGTCAAAGCTCTTAGCCCTAACCGACAGACCGTTTTCCCTAAAAGCCCTCCGCAAAGCTTAATTTTGGCCGGACCCGACCCGGGGCCCGTTTTTTCTGAGCCCAAATTTTTGAGTTGGACTGGGTCCCGAACAAATTGACGGCACTCCCAAGTTGGGTTTTCCCCCAAAATTAGGTTGTTTCCCCCCAATTTGGGGTTGTTTCTTTTTTTTTGTCCTGACAATTTCCCCCTTGAAAAAGACCATGCTCCGCATTTTTCCCAAAACAACGGTACAAAAAAGACAACAACCGAATTTGCTGACACACACTACCGCGCAAAGTTCGGAAAATACTTTAAAACCCAAAAGGGTTTTTAAAAATTTAAAAAATATACAACTATGAATACCACCCAAGAGTTATCATTGACGTGCCCTTTGCGTTTTTTCAACCATTCTTAACGACCTCTGTGCCATTTATGCAATTCCCCAACCTGCGGAAAATTTTGCCATCTCTCCTTTTCACAATTTTTATAAAAGCCAATAAAAAATGATCGCGATCCAGAACTTCACTGAGGAATCCCCACCCACTTATTGAAAATAAGCACACTACAAAAGGACTGTATCTCCAATATAACAACATCCACATGAACAATCCACAAAGAAAATAGAACAAGTCCACAAAAAAAAAAAATATGAACCATAGCCAAGGGAATAAACCCCAAAAACCAATAAACAAACTGGAACAACCATATACAACAAAGCACCCCCGGATACGACTGACTTCCTCGATTCAGTTTGCTAGACTACACGATTTAAATAGTCACTCCGACATTCTGTCGACCGGGAATGACGCCCGATACCTGTAGGGGCATCCCATTGCCCAACGCAGAACCTGCTGTTTTCAACGGCCCCCTGCAGGAATTTGAGGGGTTGGGGTGATCCGTCTCGATCACGAACTCTTTCCCAACAAAAATTTGTGGAATTTCGCACGCCCCACGACAGCTAAACACCCCTTCCCACCGTTGCGACCCTTCTTCACCTTTGTCAACTTCCTGCTACGTATCCAAGGAAACTCGACTCCTTCATCTCCGCAACAAAAATGCACCTACCCCCACCCCCGATCTCTGTCCGCAACAAAAAGGTTGGGAAAAATTCTGGTATTTAAAAGGGGGGCGGGGAACCTAGTCTTTTCCAACACCGTCGCGGCTGCTCTGCACGTCTGACCACTCGCCCACTCCCGGTTTCCCTGCCTTGACCAAATCCTAAAGGGACCGTGATTGCGAAAAGTTTGGGACAAACTCCCTATAAACCCAATAAAACCTAGCAGACTCCTGACTTCTGTTTTGGCTTTGGTCTCCTGAATTACACTTCTCCACCTTTCCCTTTTCCGGCTGCTTTGTGTCCCTCCGACAAAAAAACCTAAAAACCCCCCCCAGGTTTGGGGAAACCCAACCTGCATTTTGTTGGTCGGCGTGAGATTGGTTTGTCTCAACTTCCCCAAAACGCTCCTACGCCTCATATGCCCCCCCATCTCGGACATCAAATGCACCAAAAATTCACAACCCCTTCCAATCCCGTCAAATAGTTTCCCTCATCATTCGAAAAAAGACCGCAGGTGCGTTGACCATCCCAAAAGGGAGTACTCGCCACGGTTTAAGCCCCATAAAAGGGAAAATGCTGTGACTTCCTTTGGTCACACTAAAGGCTTTCCCAAAAAAACCCCTTGCTCAGACGATCCTGGTGAAATACGGCTTTTGCTTGGGGCACGACGAACAGGTCTTCCTTTGGGGGTAGACCCTGCTCGACCTTGGTACACTTTTTTAAAGACTCAAATCGACAACAGAATCGATGCCACCTGCTTTTCCTCACTAAGACGACGGGGCACTATAGTTTTTTGGGAGGGTTCAATCCCCCCAAGGCCCAAACATCTTTTCTACCTCCTCCCATCACTTTTTGGTGGCTATGGATCGGGTGGGGCTTTCACATTACGGGTTTTGCGAGGTTAACTCCACCGTACATTTTTTTCTAGAGTTTCCTGCCTGTTTATCAGTCAGGACGCCCTAACTTTTCTAGGACCCACTAACTTCCCCCTGTCCTACGTCTACCCCTTCATACAGTGACACATCCCTTAGACTCTTCCCCGGAAACTCAGGCAACAAAATCTCCCTTCTTCTCTGGGTCCCCCTCCCTCCATAAATGATTGCTGCTGCGCCTATGTGCGACTCTCACCTAAAATTTTTTTTGGGGAGTAAATTTCAGGGAAAATTTTTGATTTCCCATTCCATCGATTGGGTATCCGTCAAAACCTTTTCAATGATGGTAAGGGTCCCCCCAAGCATCACAGCTTTTTGTGACCTGGAAGCAGTAACAGCTTGACTCCCCCTTTGGGGAATTGCCCTCACCTTCCTGTCAACTTTCTTCTGGACGCCCTAGCCTCCTCAAACTCCCCCTTGCGACCTTACTGCTCCTCGGCCTTTGCGTAAGCACCACATACTGAATGGGGGGTTTTGCCCCGGACTCCTTTCCCCGGGACCACACTCTTTGAGAACACACCGCCCCCCGAACGTCCCCCATACAGCAGCTAAATGGCAAAAACCGGCTTTCCTGAGGGCTTCCGGGGGTAAAAAAAACAGTGCCGCGGGAAGTAGGGGCCCCAATCTGCTGGCCTTTCCTCACAGAGTTTCTTTAAATCCCCTTCAAAAAACCGTTAATCTTTCCCCCAAGCCATTGCATTGGATGGTGGGGTAGTGAGCACTGTGGACTCCTAGCAGCCCCGTTTTCCTCCCTCATCACGCCTAGGGGAACGGACCCCCTTCCTGAGAATTTGTGCTGGCACACCCCGCGAGAAAGATGTCACCGCCCTTTAGCACCGTTGCGTACAAAGCCTTTCCAAAGCAACCGCTTCTGGATCTGGGGGCGTAGTCCCCCAATGCAACACATACCTTTGCCCACCTTTGGGAAAAGGGGCCGATTGGGGCCCAAACAGGGCAACGGGCCCCCCCTGAACGGTGTGCAATTAAAGGGGGGTGTTTTTAAAAGGCGCCTTCCTTTCACCCCTCTTTTGGCTGACCTTGACCACATCACATGACATCAGAACCCCTTTTGGGCTGCCATCTCCTGGCCAATGAAAGTCATCAAAGACTTTGGTTAGCTGTTTTGCGGTGCCGGATGACCCGCCCTGAGCGACTCGTGACCCACTGACATGACATTCCATAACATGCTGGTACCTCTAACTGATGGTCACCTTTCCCGCTTCCCCTTGTGAACACTCGTACAACAGCCCGCCTTTTACCAGAAATTGTCTCACCTCCTCTAACCTCCTGTTTCTCTCCACCCTTGCCAACTCCCAAGACTTCACGACGAAGGGGCTTGTTCCTCGCTTCCTAAACTCATAGGCGACACGTCAAGCCGACTTTTCCTTCCTGGGAAAAACTAACGGGTAACAACCTTTCCCCTTCTTGCCCGTGTTTTTTAATGCTGCCCCTGTACATCAACAACTCAGGACCCCTGGATCCCCCTTTCACCTGGAAAATTTCCCAAGATCAAACTGAAGGGGGTTTGTCCATTACCAAAACCGACCCCTCGCCGAGAATTAAAGGGGGACGACTTTATCAAAAAAACTGGGAAAAACCCCAAAAGTGCCACGATTTGATCAGGTCGGGTTTGCCCTGTCAAATCCCCTTTATCGCCACGTTGTTTGACAAAACCCCCCAGAACAACCATGTCTCGTAACACTTTTAAAACCCCCGCTGGCCAATCCACCCTTCCACTGGTAACGAACCATCAGCCCATGCCCTCCATCCCGACACTGACTGCTGTCCATGCTAGCCATAGGCGCCTCCCCCCCTTCAGACGAATCCCTTTTTTGGGTTTCCCCGCTGGTCGTTTCCCTTTTACGACCCTTATCCCCTCTTGCAAGGGTGCTGCCTTTTTGGAACCTCATGCGAAATCCCCCGCCACATGTCCCTTCTTGGACAAATAAAAACCTAATTTCCCTTTTCCCTCCCCTTTTGCCCCCACCCGGGTTTTTTCAGATTTGCAGAAACTCTCCTGTCTCCTTGCACTCTTTTCACCTGTGCCTACACCTTTTCTCCTGCACCTTTGGCCCCAAAAGTGCCTCCTATACACCTCTGCGAACTTCAACAAATCCCCCCTCGTCTCTGGGGTGTCCCTTTCAAATGTAGTTAGCTCAGGGCCCAACCCAAAAAAAAACGTCTTTCATAACACTCTTTTTAACTCGGGGAACTCCCTTTTTCGACCACCAACCTAACCCTTTCTCAAAATAGTGATCTAGACGTGCCCCAAATGAGTGGGACGTTTCCCCCCCTTGCAATCTACGAACGAAATTTTTTTTTCTGAATCCTTCCTCTGTGAGTCAAATCCCTTCTTAAAGACTCCTCACAGCACCAAAATCAGACGTTGTTCTGCTGGGAACGCAGTGAAAATCTGCAAAGCCTTACCCTCAATAGCGCGACAAAATGACTGCCCACTCCTGGAGGCCCAAACCCCGATGGCGCAAACGTTTTTGAAAAGACTGAGTATCAAACAACGAATCGTTCCTTCAGAAATTTTTGGCAACTTTGGGCGGGGGGCAACGCGCACAGGCACGGAAAGGAACTACCACATCGGGGGTCTCCCTTTGTAAACTCACTTTCCCCCAACTCTAAATTTAACCTTTTGCTTTTTTTGTTTCCTGCGTTTTCCCCAGCTTAATCCTTTCGTTTCCCTTCCCAGCCTGATTATCAAAGCCTGAATCCTAATCTTTCTGTTCCTGCGCCTCTACTGCGATACGGCGTCTTTCCGCGCTTCACCCTTTCCATCTTTTTCTGGGTTTTCCCAAAGAACGCCCCAACTCACCCTGGTAACCTAATCACGAGCGACGCCACAATTGTTTCAATAGGGGGGTTCTTTTCTTTCCCCCATTTTATCCTTTCTTTTTTTTTTTTTTTTTTTTTTTTTTTTGAACAAGATTTTACTCTACACAGCCAAACTGGTGGACCGACACGCGTGACGTAATAGCACAATCCCATAATGATAATATAGCTTGGGACAAAAGTATTAGTTTTTTTTAAGACCCCAGCGCCTGACCCAACATGAGAGCGAAAAATAGGAAAAACTGTGCGAAATTATATCGGGCTAAAGCCCAAACCTAGATAACTATCTTTAAGCAATGCCAAGCCTAGTATTTAACATCTTGGGAAAATACAGTAAGACAACCCCTTGCTTTGGATTACAATACTTGAATCCCACCCATCCTCTCTGAGAAGTTGAACAATTATAATAAAGGGCCAAATATCCTGGCAAGCTCGCCAAAAATTTTCAACCTCGGGGTAATGCATTGGGGAAGCAAACGCACAGCCCAAACACACTCCCCTTGCTTTCAACTCATTCAAAATCATGCATCGCACATCAAACCACTAGTAAATCATAACTTTAAAATACAGAACATAGAAAAACACAATGCTATAGAACAAAAAAAAAAAACATTCTCTCTTTTTCCCTTAATTTCCAAAATCATTTTATCAAAACACATTAAAAACCCGGGTATAAATAAATTTCAAATTTACCGGCCAGGAACTTAACAATTTTAGAATCACTGTCTTTTTTTTTCTTTTCTTTTTCTTTTTTCACGTCACTTTTCACAACAAAAACAAATCCGGACTGTTTGGTCTGATGGGGCCTGGCAGGTGAGACTGTTTGGGTTGGTCTGTGGTCGCTTTGGGGAATGACCGCCCGGGTTTAGTCAAACCCCCGTTAGGGGAGAACAGTGACAAACAAAATCATCTGTTCTCCTTTCTTTTTTCCGCATTAACCATTGCCTCTCTCTCCCTCTTCTAGTCGCTCTTATCAAATGGGCATGGTTGCTTTTCTTTTTTTTTTTTCTTTTTTTTCTTTTTTCTTCAAAAATTAGCAACTCTCTCTCCTCTCTCCACAAAACCTCCTCTCCTTTCCCCGCAACTATCTCATGCTAATCTCTCAACTTGGTTCTCTTTTCCCTCCCCTCACTCTTGCTTCTCTACAGACCTAGAACCTCTCCCCCTCTCTGTCCTCTGTTCGTTCTTCCCCCGTTCTCCTCGTTCTCCACTCACGCATTCTTCATTCGTTCCGATCTGTCCGAAACGGGCGAGTACCATTTTTCAGTATTTTTACCCCGAACCCCGAAAATTGTCTCCCTCTAATTCCATTTAAAAACACATCACGACAGTCCCTCACACCCTTACTCTCTGTGGTGGGCAAATTGGGCATTTAAAATTTTAATTAGCCAATTTCACCCCCCACCACACACTACCTCCCCCCTTCCCTACTTTACGGCGGGGTGGCTTAAGTGGTGGACCTGGTCAATCAAAAATTTGGGCCCCTAGTCTGGGGAGGCCCACACTCCAGTAACAATGACGTTGTTCCACAAAGTGGCTAGATACTTTTACCGGGCCCGCACTCGTCTCGCTAACATCGAGGCGTCGGCAAAACGCTTTGCCCAAAGCCGGGCAGACCGTTTCCCGAAGCCCTCCCTAAGTTTTTAAATTTGGGCCGGGCCCGACCCATGGGCCCGTCTTTCTGACCCCAGATGTTTTGATTTGGACTTAGGTCCGAACAAATTGACTGGCGACTCCCCAAGTTAGGTTTGTTCCCCCCCAAGTTAGTTGTTTCCCCCCCCAAGTTGGGTTTGTTTCATTTTTTTTGTCCGTGACACTCACGCCCACTCCGTAACCCAGCTTAACCTCCCTTTTCCTGCTTTCTGTGCTCAGGTTTCTGTTCAAATGACTTTAATCCTACACCTTCCGTTTTTGTACTCCCATTTCTTATAGAAACAGAGAGAACTTTACAACGGAACGAAGAAATGGGTGTGTGGTGTGTGTTGTGTTGTGTGGGTGTGTGTGTGTGTGTGTGTGTGTGTGTGTAGTCCGTCTGTGGTCAAAATGTTTTCCCCACTCGCTCCAGACAAAACTGCGGGGCTGATCTTTCTGAAAATTCTAGGTATGTCATTAGGGGTCACGGATATGCCCGAATGTTTTATTTTACCGTTATAGGCCGTTACTAACGCTATAACGACCCATAACGTGTTTTCTTCTTTAGGAAAATCTCAGAAAGAAACTTGGCCAAATCATTCTGAAAATTTGTAGGTATGTTCATTAGGGTCACGGATGATGCCCGATGTTTACCAGAATAGCCGTTACTAAAGGCTATAACGGCCCAGAACGGTTTGCTGTCTGTGAATAAACTCGCGCGTATTCAAGAAAAAACTGGGATACGTTTATAATGCTTTACATCTTGTCTTTGTTCCTTAATCGCTCGTATCCTAACATCCCCCCGCATCTCCCATTTTCCCCCACTGTTCCGGGCACTCGATATCCAGCTCGCCTGCCAGCTCCTCACTGTCCCTACACTCCTCCGATCCCTCTTGACTGTCCTTGACTGATCTTGATCCGCTCCGGGCCGTCATCTTCACCACCACCGTTTCTTTTTTCCCCCCCCCCCCCTCGCCACCTCCCGCCACACACACACACATCTTCTGCCCCCACCTCCCCTTAACCCTTCCTGCTTACCCTGCTCCCATGCCCTCCCCTCCCCTGCTGTAAGCGGATTGTTTTTGCCTGGTATTGATTTTTTGGCAGCGCTACGCTCTTGCCTCGGTCATCCCCTTGCTTCTTGCCCCGTTCACTCCCCCCCCCCCCCCCCCCCAACCAACGAATTCATCATATTCAAGCCCCCCCCCCCTCCCCAACACCCCCCCCCCCCCCCACAGCCGCCCCTTTCCCCTCACTCTTTCCCCTTCGCTCATCTCGCCCCACTTCATATCCCCCGACCCTTACCTCTACATCCCTTTCACTCATCTTTCTTTTTCCTACTCAGCGTTTTTCAACTGTCGCAAGCCATGTCCGCTGCAACTGTTGCTACCATTTGTGTTGGTGCAGGTGGCTGGATTATGAAAGAGAGAAGGGAGGGAGGGGGGGGGAGACTGAGGGAGGGAGAGAGAGAGAGAGAGAGAGGGAAGGAGGGAGAGAAGACGGAGGGGAGAGAGAGAGGGAGAGAGAGAGAGAGAGGCCGGTAATGGAATGCGTATTTTAAAAAAAGGCAGAATTGTGGGAAACGGAGAGTGCCAAAATGAAAGTGGAGTATTGTACTTGATGGATGTTTTTAAGAAGTCAGAATCTCGAGAATGTCGTTGAGAAATGAAGAAGAAGAAAAAAGGTCAGGAAAAAAAAAGAGAAAAAATTGGAGGTTTGACAAAATCCGAATTGAATGAAAAATGATTCCTGACAACTGGGTCAACCACCCCGCTAACAAAGGCTGCATGTTGGAGAGGCAGGAAGAGAAAGAAGAGCGATGTTTAATGACTGGTTCTGGAGCAAGAAAGGGGTTTCTTTGCCGTTTCTCAGAGCAGACCCAAGTTCGAGTTCTTGAACACCGTTTTTTTTTTTTGTTCACGTGCAAACTAAAACCTGATTCGCCGACAGAATCCGCGACGTGCTAACTCGCTCGTGCACCGCGCTGAAAGAAAGGTCCTTCCCTTTCAATGACCATGAGTACAAGCGAAGGTCCGCGCTGAAAGAAAGGTCCTTTCCTTACAACATGACCATGAGTACAAGCGAAGGTCCGCGCTGAAAGAAAGGTCCTTCCCTTACAGTGACCATGAGTAGAAGGACCTTACAGTGACCATGAGTACAAGCGAAGGTCCGCGCTGAAAGGTCCTTCCCTTACGATGACCATGAGTACAAGCGAAGGTCCGCGCTGAAAGAAAGGTCCTTCCCTTACGATGACCATGAGTACAAGCGAAGGTCCGCGCTGAAAGAAAGGTCCTTCCCTTACGATGACCATGAGTACAAGCGAAGGTCCGCGCTGAAAGAAAGGTCCTTCCCTTACAACAATGACCATGAGTACAAGCGAAGGTCCGCGCTGAAAGGAAGGTCCTTCCCTTACAACAATGACCATGAGTACAAGCGAAGGTCCGCGCT
>CM031615.1:46426428-46441342 GCA_018398815.1 Conus ventricosus | reverse complement strand
TTGGACTGATAGGTGTGGAATGACAAGGATGCTGGAACTTTGGAGCGAAGGCGTGAGGAGGGGGTGGGGGTGGTGAGGGTAAGGGACGGGGAGGGAGAGGGGGGGGGGGGGGGGGGGGAGGCGCACTACCCGAAGGAAATGACCGAGCTACCGGGCCTACAACAGGTGAAGAGTCAGTAGGCAAACAAGCAGGGGCCGCGGCAGCCCAGGTGATTGCCGCCAGGGAGGCAGCAGATACAAGAGGGCCAGGTGTCCTTCGTATCGCTGATGGGGCCGAGATTCGTCAGAACTTTTGAGTGTGTGTGTGTGCGTGTGCGTGTGTGTGTATGTGTGTAAAATGCGTGCGTGCGTGCCTGTGTGTGTGTGTGTGTGTGTGTGTGCGTGTGTGCGGCGTGGTGTGGTGTGTGTGTGTGTGTGTGTGTGTGTGTGTGCGCGCGCGAGAGAGAGAGAGAGAGAGAGAGACTGTTGTGTGTGTGTGTGTGTGTGTGTGTGTGTGTGTGTGTGTGTGTGTTGTGTGTGTGCGCCTGCATGACAGAAAAATTCAGAAAACATTGCAGACGACAAGAAATATACATGATGAAAAAGAGACACGTGTAATTATAAACATTTGAACACACTATAAGCATTAGCTTGTTGATGTTCAAATTTTCCACATATTTGTAAAGCTACGTGGCTGTAAAGTGGAAAATAAATTTGTTTAAACCAGACATGGGAAGAGAGAGAGAGAGAGAGAGAGAGAGAGAGAGAGAGAGAGAGAGAGAGCGAGCAAGTAGAGACATCTCCCTCATCCCCCCCCCCCCCCCCCCCCCCCCCCCCCCCCAAAGATGTCATCACACAGAGGTGTTCCAGTGTCCTGATTACGCCTCACAGCCGTGTTCTGTGTGTAGACCTAAACGGGGCGGGCGAGCAGAATGCCGGTGTTTGTTCCCTATTGCAGAGCCGCCGCACACTAACGTCCTCCATCTGACCACCTCCTCTCTTGTAACTGTAAAAACTGAACACGCACACACACAAACACGATTACGAAAAGGCACACGCACCTACTCATGCAAACACACACGCGCGCGCGCGCACACACACACACACGCACTTTATCTGTGTGTGTGTGTGTGTGTGTGTGGTGTGTGTGTGTGGTTTTGTGTGTGTAGTGAGAGAGAGAGAGAGAGAGAGAGAGAGAGAGAGAGAGTGGTGTGTGTGTGTGTGTGTGTGTGTGTGTGTGTGTGTGTACCCTTTTCCAGAAGTGGTGTTTTTTTTTTAAGAACAGAAGGAGAGAGAGAGAGAGAGAGAGAGAGAGAGAGAGAGAGAGAGAAAGTCAGAGTCAAATTCAAAAGCTCTACAACTCAAAAGATAAACAATCACAACGCAAGGCCTGCCTCCCCTCCCCTCAAAAGATAAACAATCACAACGCAAGGCCTGCTCTTCCTATCTCTGTCCTCGTCCTACCGCCGTGATCCACTTACAACACAAACGAAGACCACAGCACGCTAACAACACACCGAACTGACAGTCACAGGCAGACAGACAGACGGACCAACAGAAAGACAGACAGACAGAGAGACGACAGACAGGCAGACAGACAGAGTCCCAGGAGGGCGTCAGTGGTCACGCTTCAAGGAGCAGCCCAACCGACTGCAACAGAGCGAGACGACACCCGTCACGGTGGTCAATCACTCACTCAGGCGTGACTCACGATCTTGTTACTCCACCCCCCCCCCACCCCCTCACACCACACCCTCATTTCCCTAGCCTTCTCCCCCCCACCCCCACCACCACCCCCAACCCACACACCATCCCCCAACTCTCTGACGACGATCACCACGTTTCACACGCGCCACTATCAATTAACCGCAATGGACTGTAAGCCTCAGTCACCTGGCCGAGTTGTAGGTACCACAGCATTACCGGTCAGCATGAGCCCCCCCCCCCCCCCCCCCCCCCCCCCCCCCCCCAAATATGTATGATGCACCCTTGCCCTTTTTTTTTCTTTCTTCTTGTTTGTTTGCCTTCTCTCTCTCTCTCTCCTCTCTCTCCCTCTCCATCTCTCTCTTCTCTCCTCTCTCCTCTCCCCCCCCCCTCCCTCCCCTCCTTTTCATCCGACATTCACAGGACACACAAAAGAGACCACAAGATGGCGTCAGACAGATTAGAAAAAGGGGGAAAGAGACCTACACAGATAAAACAAAGACGGACAAAGAAAACCAGACAGAAACAGCCCCCAACTTCCCGCCCTTCCACTGCCACCACCACCCTCCTCCCACCCCCTTAAAGACGTCATCATAAAACAAAGGAGTCTCTTACAAATGGGGGTCGATGTATAGACACGAGACTACATCATGTTCGCTGGGACAAACATTCGAAGCGAACGTGCGCGAGTGCTCACTCACACACACACACACCACACACTCACTCTCTCTCTCCTCTCTCTCTCTCTCTACACCTACACACACACACACACACACACCAACCTCCTCCCATCCCCTTAAAGACGTCACCATCAAACAGTGGCGTCTCTTACAAATGGAGGTGGATGTGAAGACACGAGAATACAAGATGTTCGCTGGGACAAACATTCGAAGCGCACGTGCGCCAGTGCTCTCTCTCACGCGCTTACAGTGTGCTCTGTGGACTTTCGCAGCAACAAGCTGAATCAGGAGGAACTGGACTGTCTGAACTTCGGGCTTTTTGATTTTGGCTTTTGATCTCTGACTTGAAAAAATATTATGTCCGAATTCCGTGATGCATCTAGTTTCGTACACTTCTCTGCGATTTAGTCACCGAGCCTGCCTCAAACACCTGTTTGTATCACAGCTGCTGTGCTGCGATTTTTTTTGTTTTTTTTTTTTTTTTTTTGCGACTACACATCAGAACTCGGAGACGTCAAACCCAGACCCATACAAAATGCAGCTCGCTAGGGGTCTGTCTGAGTAAACGTCGATTGCTGAAAAGCCTTTTCGTGTTGAAAGCGACCTGAGAGCCTTCCTAAAACGTCTGGTCCCTGAATCCGATCTTCTGCAAACCACCCCACCCACATCCCTTCACCCATCCCACTCGAAAGCTTGAGGAGGAGGAGTGCGGGTGGAGAGGGAAGAGAGAGAGAGAGAGAGAGAGAGAGAGAGAGAGAGAGAGAGAGAGAGAGAGAGAAGTTGGGGGGGTGTCGCACGCCTTAGTATGGAATCTTACAGTTTCAAAACTACGTCGAAAGCTTCTCCATGATAACAGTAATTCAACTTTCCTCAACGAACTGTTTTCGTCAGAAAAAGGTAATACAACTGATCTTGCTGTTCCGTAATCACTCCTTTTCTTATCTGTTTTTTTGTTGGTTGTTGGTTGTTGTTGTTGTTGTTGTTGTTGCCTGAGATGACCCTAAGCGTGATCCCCAAACATTGATAATGACTGATGAAACCGTGTTGGTTTCTCACCCAAACAGGTTGCTTTCATTCGTGTGTATACGCACTGACATATCAGCGCGGACTGCAGGTCTTTGATTAAAGCTGCAAACAAATAGAATGTCAGACGCCGAACGTAACTGTCGCCTTAATTAACAATCTTCGCTGCTCATAGCTTACTGGGGTCATAAGTTTGTTTTCGTTCCTTTCGTTCACTTCCGAATTATGTAAAATGGCCACAAAAACCCGTTAACAATAACCGTACGTCATAATTACCATTTTCAAGGTGATTATTACCCTTCTCACGTAAAAGCGGTAACTACATACTTATTCAAGTTTCCATTTCCCGAAAGAATAGTATGATTACCTTTTTTCCACGTGAAAGCAGTAGCTAAGTGATTATTACCTTTTCCACGTGAAAGCAGTACTAAGTGATTATTACCTTTTTTCCACGTGAAAGCAGTAGTAAGTGTTTACCTTTTTTTCATAACTATAAGTATATTACCTTTTTCCTCACGTGAAATCATAAATTCCGCTCTTTGTCACAACGTACGGTTTCCATCAGGTAAACAGAGTCATCTTTTTGGCAGCAAGCAGGCTCCCATAACTCTGGGCCCTGCGCGTGATGTAGCCTCCACGAATATATAGTAGCGGTATCTGCCATCTCTCATCCGTCCCTCCGACATCTCCTGTCCTACAGTGGTCAAGGGCTGACAGTATATACAGGTAGCAAGCAAGCAACAATACACCATGCCGCAATTTCGGGTAGACCGCCAGTCGCAAAACTCCCAATTTACTTCCCCTGACGCTTCGGAAAACCTGCTGCAATGCTAGGCCTATCGTCCCCATCTCTCTTCCTCGCAGGCTGAATAAGCAGGGCGAACCGGCGGTCTTCTTGGGTGGAGGAGGTGGGGGGTTGGCGGTATTGTACCGTGTGTTTAGTGTATGGTCCGCTATCTCCATCTCTCATCTCTGCCTCCCCCCCCCCCCCCCCCCCCCCCCCACCTCTGGTCGTGGCGGGGAGCCCCCTTTCAGGTTAAGTGCTCAGCCCAAAGCCGCGCAAAGCCGCCCAGGATTTTCAGGGCCATTTGCGAGCTGTATCGAAATTCTCACACAGTGTGGAGTGAAACGTAAACGCGTCTGGGCCACCCAGTTTTACGAGGCAGGGTAGAAGGTGTGGGGGAGCTAGTGTGGGCTTGTGGCCTTACCTGCCTGCGGCAACCCTCATCAAAACGCAGCAGGACAGTGGCAGCACGCCAACCGGCAGTTGAGCCGGCCCCAAATAGCAAGCTGCACAGCATCAGAGTGCCACAATCAAGGTGTTAACTTCTGCTGCGCATGTTAGGATTCCCCCCCCCCCCCCCCCCCCCCCCCCCCCCCCGTTTCCGATGTATTCAAGGATTAAAATTTCTGGAGTTACTTTTAGTCTCGGAAAAGGGTTGGTGTCAAAAAACAACAACAAACAAACAACAACTTGAATAAGAATAATAGGTTTCTGGATTCTTGATTCGACATAACTAAAACTTGGGCTCGTTTAGATGAAGGCCAGGAGATGATGGTTAAGGTCAAGGTCGAATTAGGTGAAGGTTCGCAAGATACTGACTGGTTGTGAGAAATGGTTCTTACTCTTTCAAGGATCTTCCGAGGCACCACTCCATTTGTGAAAGGTGTGCGTGCGTGCAAGTGCTCAGGGCGCGGGAGAGAAAAAGGTTGCGAGTCGCAAAGCGGAAGGGGGCAGGGTCGGGGAAAGACACAGGTGGTGCTAAGCGCTATTAAATTTTATGCCAAATGGCAGCTTACGACTGATGTTACATGTTTGAAGTCCGCATATAGCTAACAACAGCTTGAGATTTGTGAAGTGCTCGACGCCAATTTTAGAACGATTCACGTGTAGTTGTGTGTGTGTGTGTGTGTGTGTGTGTGTGTGCGTCGTGTGTGGTGCGTGCTGTGTGCGTGCGTGGTGCTGCGCGCGCCGTCGCGCGCGGGTGCGTGAGTGTGCGCGCGCCGCGCGGTGTGTGTGCATGTGGTGTGCGTGTGCGTGGTGCGTGTGTGTGTGCGTGTGGTGTGTGTGTGCGTGCGTGTGTGTGCTGTGCGTGCATTGTGTGTGTGTGTGTGCGCGCGCCCGCGCGGGTGTGTGGTGTGTGTGAATTATGTTCCTTTTCTTTCAATGAAAAATGTTGACATTCTGTTCATAATGTTTTCTTCAATGTCAGTACAACCATGGGTCAATCTGACAATAAACTGGTTTCAGTCAGTGGCGTTCTCGGCCACTTGCCCGACTAGTTCAATTCCAATGTGAATCCCAGTAGATACCGGCTGAAACAGACGAGTATCGATAACCAAAGATAGCACATTAAACCTCGCAGATCAAAGCGCTGATTACATGATAGATGAAAAAAAGCGTTGATTACACGATAGATGAAAAAAAGCGTTGATTACACGATAGATGAAAAAAGCGTTGATAACTCGAAAGAGGAGAATCGCTGGCACGGGCGAAGTTCGTTAAGTTTTTCTATTTCATGTTTGCGTGGGGAAGGGGGTGGGGTGGGGGTGGAGATATATTACACAACGGTTTGACAGAAAGGTAAATCGCGTTATTTGATTCAAATAATCACAAAAACCATAATGATGTTCTTCATCTGATCCATGACCTTAAGAAATTTCTGAAAGGAACAAGGTTCGGATATGATCTGACACGAAGAATGTTCTCTGCGCTAAATGAGATGTCTTTGTTAGAACGTGAGAGGTAATTAGGTTCATTTTTGCGCCATCAAACCCCGTAACATGATGGCCCCGGATTAATTAATGAAATCTCGTGAGGAAAGGAAGGGGAAGAAGGAGAAGAGGAGGGAGGGAATAGCGAGCGAGCGAGCGAGAGAGCGAGAGAGAGAGAGACCTCCGCGGCACTTTTGACCAAACGCGAAAAGTCCACAAGAATAGAGGAGCGCCAGCTGTATCTGTTGAATCACAGCAAAGATTGCTCTGGATGTAATCCCCTGAAATGCGAACACAGTTCTGTATATGTTGCACTGAAGCTAACATTTTAAGCTGGAGAAATTCAAAGGTTATTCAGAATGCTTTAAAACATAAATCTAAAAGGTGATCATCCAAGGTTTAAAAGCCAAAACGTTTAAAACTGTCCATGTGTCAAACCAACACGTTAATAACGTTTGGTATTTTGATTATCAGGTTGCTGCATACACAAGCAAACACACGCATGCACGCACGCACGCGCGCGCGCGCGCACACACACACACACACACACACACACACACACACACACACGTTATTCAAATGCTTTAAACATAAATCTAAAAGGTGATCATCCAAGGTTTAAAAGCCAAAATGTTAAAACTGTCCCAGGTGTCAAACCAACACGTTAATAACGTTTGGTATTTTGATTATCAGGTTGCTGCATACACAAGCAAACACACGCATGCACGCACGCACGCACGCACGCGCGCACGCACACACACACACACACACACACACACACACACACACACAAAACACACACCACCACCATCACCTCCACCACCACCACCAACAACAACAAATAAACCACAAATAACCCCACCCCACAACAACAACAAAAAACCAAAACAAAAAAACAAAAAAAAAACCCACACCGATGTAAAGCTAACAGTAGCATGCAAACACTGCCAGAAAACAAAGTCCATTTTACAGGTGAACTTCATAGAGAATGTTGCAGGAGGTCAGACTGGAAGGTGAGCACGGCACAAAATGCTGCCCCGTGTCAGACAGACAGGTGAGCATCAGTCCCTGCCAGCTCTGCCAATTAACCGACAACACCCATGCCTCGGACCCAGAGCCACAGGTCTGCCAAGCATAGTCTGTGTAACACCTCCCCCTCCTCCACCTCCCCAACCCCCCCCACACCACACACACACACACACACACACACACACACACACACACACACACACACACCCGTCTCGTCCCACAGTTCGTCTCATCATCATCATCATCATCCCACCACCATCATCATCATCATCATCATCATCCCATCATCATCATAATACTGACATCAGTATTGATCGTAACAGTCATCATTTTCACAGCACTCCTCATGCTAGCTCTCCGAGCGCTTTACATTAACATTTTTACACACCCACGTAAACGTCATGCCACACCTGTAATGTGATCAACGACCACGCATATACAAATGCAAGCACACGGATATAAGTAAGCACACGTACGAACCAGTCCCCACCAAGAAACATCTAAAAACAAAAGAAAAGAGGGGGGAGGTGGGGGAAAAGGGGAGGGGGGGGGGGGGAAGGAAAGTGGGTGTGGAGGAGGCTAGCAGCTGAAACTCGAGACGCATTTGCAGCGATATCAAAGCAGCTGTAAAGATTTTTTGTTAAAGTTTTACACCTGTACGGAAGGCAACAACAGATTTGAGGAGTGGAATTCATCATGTAAAGACAGCGTCAAACAGAACTGGCGCAGGAAGGGAAACAGGCTTCACCGAACCTCTCTTTCTTTCCATGTGAACTTTTTAAAAGAGAAACTACCACCACGCCCCCAAGGAAAGAAACGAACCAATCACACAACAAAACACGACGCGTTTTCGACCTCTTTGGTCTCCTCCAGGCAAGACAAACTACATTCATTCAACACAATGAAAACGAAGAACGAACAATCACTTGTCTCCTCAAATTGGGCGAAAATGGACGTGGAATGTTGGTTGTTGTTGTTGTTGTTTTTCAGTGGAAGAGCAGAGAAGGAAAGAAGAAGGCTGTGACAAGAGCAGCAGTGTGAACAGGATCCGACAGATGAGGCCCAGCTGAGCGACTGCACCACAGTCAGTAACACACGAACCATTTACACGCAATTTGACGAGGGCAAGCGAAGGAGCAAGAGAGAGAGAGAGAGAGAAGAGAGAGAGAGAGAGAGAGAGAGAGAGAGAGAGAGAGAGAGAGAGAGTCCACAGACAGAAAAAGAGAACGACCCAAATCGTACCATCATTACCAAAGAAACCCTCGAGAGTGTGTGTGTGGTGTGTGTGTGTGTGTGTGTGTGGTGGTGGGTGTGTGTGTGTGTGGTTGTGTGAGTGAGTGTGAGTGAGTGTGTGCGTGAGAGAGAAAGGGAGAGAGAGACACACACACAGACAGAGAGAGAAAAGAGAGGAAAGAGAGAGAGAGGAAAAAAACAAGCACAACAAGCACACACACACACACACACACACACACACACACACCAACACGCGACTTGCCCCAAGTCAACAAGACAGAGGAGCGGCGGCGACACCCAGCCAGTGGTATAGTAGTAAGAAGCAACTCGGTAAGAGACACGCCACTACACTACACTAACCTACACCAGTAAACGCCCAACCCGAGCTCCCCACACTCTGGCTACGACACCCACGACACGGGGAGAGAGAGAGAGAGAGAGAGAAGGAGACATACACACACACACGCACATCGGCAGGGACACCAACACCTGTTAGCCCCTGCGCCTTCTTCCAGACCTCGCGCGCCCCCACACTCCCCCAGACTGCACCCCGGGTGCTATGCACAGTCAAAACAACGTCCCCAGCCACTCACCTGCCGAGATCCCCCGCCCTTCACGCTCTAAATCCTCCTTCTCCTCTGCAAACAACAGACAGACAGACGGACAGACACGCAGACCAGACCACCACACTACGGCCGCCGCCACGCGTTTTGCTTCCGAGTCACGCTGCACTAGTGAGCCAAAGCAACTTGTCGGACCTCCTTAGTATAGTCCCGTTGGGGCGAGCGTCGTGAAGTATGGGACTGTAATGGTTTCAAAAGCCCGCGATCGTTCTTGACTTCGTGAACATCGCTACGTTTCCTGACGAAAGTTATCATTAGTTTCACGAGAAACGGGTAACCATTATCCGTTCTTCGTGAAATGAGTGATTTTGGTCGCTTCATGATTAGGCAGTCTTTTTTCTTCGAGCCTGATTTTGCGCCATAAAAGTTAATTAATTATCCTCAAAAGAATTATGACGCGCAAAAGAGTATACTAGGGTTTTAGTGCATGTACACAAGGTCGTACTATATACAGGGTTAGCGCACGGTTGAGTACAAAATCCATACCATAATTACCGTTTTCACTGCCAAAAAAAAAAAAAAAAAAGCAGCAAAACTGATGTTGTCCATACAGCTGATACCCATGTTCTTTCTTTTGACTCGGTCATTCAGGCGTCAACACTGTGAGCCTTTTCTTTGCCGGCTGTACTATCCATTTTCAAGTCAATCGATAAATTGACGTTATCGGTGCGATGAAGAAAATTACAAGTCTCACGGGCAAAGCACACACACACACACATCAACTTAGGACACCCCCGTGAGCAAGCGCCTTTTGAGGCAGATGACGTATCATTGTGCGATGCGTGCTGGCCTTCTTTAAACAGTTTATCGCTTGCTGGGAACAAAATACACGCACTGTGTGTGTACGTGCGTGTGCGTGTGTGTAAGAGAGAGAGAGACAGAACAAAAGAGAAAAGAGAGAGAAGAGAGAGAGAGAAGAGAGAGAGAGAGACAGAGAGAGACAGAGACAGAGACAGAGAGAGAGAGAGAGAATGTATAGGGAAAGGAAAGTCAACTCCGTCTCCACTCCTCTCGCGTGAGTGAATGAAGGGGGAGGGGGGTGGGGGGGGTGGAGGAGACTACGTCTGTATGGGTCCCAAAGCAGGTACCATTGCCGGCCACTCGCCGACTCCGGGCTTTCATTGTTGAAGTGAAGTGTCCCCGACACTACCCTGCTTTGTTATCGGTATTATCATGCATTTCTTATACGCTGAGTCGTTTAGAGTCTAACCCTTGGAAGCCCTCCATACAAACTGTCCCCCATCCCACCCCACCTCTTCACACTCTCCCGTTTTGTTTTGTTGTTGTTGTTTTTTTGGGGGGGTTCGTTTTTTTCTTGGTGAGCCTGTCGTTACAGTCGATTTCAAACAGTCCGAATTTACAACGTTAGGTCGGTTACTGATCGTTTGGTCTGCATACCACAGACGTCCGACGAAAAGTTAAAGTGTGTGTGTAAAGTGAGTGAGTGGAAATGAGAGGAGAGAGAGAGAGAGAAGAGAGGAGAGGAGAGAGAGAGTGTGTTGTGTGTGTGTGTGTGTGTGTGTGTGTGAGTGAGTGAGTGAGTGATGATGAGTGAGTGAGTGTGGTGAGTGAGTGTGTGCGTGCGTGCGTGCGTGTGTGTGCATGTGCGTGTGTGCGTGCGTGCCGCGGAGACAAAGAGAAGTGAGAGAGAAGAGAGAGAGAGAAAAAATATGCGCGCATATGAGTGCACACACACACGCGTTCGGGTGTGTGTGTGTGTGTGTGTGTGTGTGTGTGTTGTGTGTGTGTGTGTGTGGTGTGTGTGTGTGACAGAGAGAGAGAGGGCAGGGGGGCGGGAAGTCCCATGATGTGAATCTCTCTCGGAATGCATTCAACTTGAGTGACACCCCGTGAGCAAGCGCCGTAAACTATTTCACAGCTGACGTCGACTCCATTCACCACCCCGGGTGTTCAACAATTCCTACCCTTGCACTGTCCAGGTTTAAAAACGGGCAGAACAGCTGCCCCAGCGCCATCACCACAATACCCCACACAACAGCTACGCACAGTTGTACAAACAAAAGGCTGGCCTTTCCTGGTCGTGTAGACAACAGGCATGAACAGTACTTCTAGGTCATTGCGGAAAGAAGCCGAAACCTCGGCGAAGGCCTACAAGAACTCTTCATGCCTTCTTCACCCCCACGGGGGCCAACCTTCTGTGTCCACAATCTCTGAAGACGTGCAGTCAACGATTACTGTCCTGTTTCTGCTAGGTATAATCTTTATGACTGGAAGAGGGAGGAAGAGGCTAAAGAAAAACCGAGTCAAGGGGGGGAGAACGTGCTCAGAGCAAGACGGACTTGGGAGAGGATCCGACAGGATGGGGCATCAGGCTTCAAGATGCCAGTACACAGTAAAGAACAACGATGTCTGCATCTGAAAACGCTTCTAGTGGCAGGATGAAAAAAGGAAACATACACGTCGTTGTTACTTAAACCACATGCTGTAAACTTGCTGAGGATTTCAAATCAGAAGCTTGGGCCCAACCACCCCCTTATTGATTATGGTGCTGCCCATGGGTTGGGGGAAAAAATGGTGACAGAATCAAGGTTCGCGATCAGGTCACATGTTGCAAGTTCGTATCCCATGTGTCATCCAACATAAATAAACGAATCCTAGTCCGTGTTCACGCGTTGTCGTTTGGTGAACTGCAAGTTAGCCCTCCCTCTCTCTCTCTCTCTCGTTCTGGGATGGCAAGCTTTCTCTCTCATATTGGGATGGTAATCTCTCTCTCTCCCTCTCTCTCACCCTGGAATGGTAACCCTCTCTCTCATATTAGGATGGTAATCTCTCTCATATTGGGACAAATAATCTCTCTCCCTCTCTCTCTTTCTCTCTCTTCTAGGATGGTAATCTCTCTCTCTCCCTCTCTCTCATATTGGGATGGTAATATCTCTCTCTCTCTCTCTCTCTCTCTCTCTCCTCTCCTCTCTCTCTTCCCTTGCTTGGGAAACCGTCGGAATAAAAAGTTAATCCCAGAAATATAGATTTAAAATATCACAGTTATTCTTTTTAGTATAACAACCGGTAAAACATAATTATTATGATTTCTTTGATGTTTACGTTGAATGATCGATTTTCCTAATACAATTCCTATTTAGCTTGTGATGTATCGCTAAATGTGGCACGATCAGTTCGTGCGCACGCTGATGCCTTTGTGTGAGTGTACGCATGTGCAAGCGGGTGGATGTATGTGTGTATGAGGGTGTGTGTGTACGCCTGCGAGAGTGAGCGTAATTGTATGTGTGAGTGTTTATATATTTTGTATAGCAATTTGTAAATTTGGTTTTCTTTATACATGTGATTGCATTCAAATATGCTTAATTTCTAAATTTTGAATGTAAAACCTAAATGAACCAGACTTTTCCTACACACTCTTTGTTGTAATTTCTTCCCTGTTGTCGCTGAAATAATGGCGAAATGTTTATTATTCCCCCCATCCAATAGATTGTATAGTCAATGGCATTAAAACCTTTTTCAGTGTCGTGTCCATGCCTCTCCCCTCTCAAAACGTTTTAATGGGAAAGCAAAACGTTCCAGTAGGCTGTCATTCACTGGCACAGTGGTAAGGTAGGCGTGTCAATCATTGGCACAGTGGTAAGGTAAGGCGTGTCAATCATTGGCACAGTGGTAAGGTAGACGGGTCAATCATTGGCACAGTGGTAAGGTAGTGCGTGTCAATCATTGGCACAGTGGTAAGGTAGGCATGCCCAATCACTGGCACAGTGGTAAGGTAGACGGGTCAATCACTGGCACAGTGGTAAGGTAGGCGTGTCAATCACTGGCACAGTGGTAAGGTAGACGGTCAATCACTGGCACAGTGGTAAGGTAGACGGGTCAATCACTGGCACAGTGGTAAGGTAGGCGTGTCAATCACTGGCACAGTGGTAAGGTAGACGGTCAATCACTGGCACAGTGGTAAGTGAACGGGTCAATCACTGGCACAGTGGTAAGGCAGACGGTCAATCACTGGCACAGTGGTAAGTAGGCGTGTCAATCACTGGCACAGTGGTAAGGTAGGCGTGTCAATCACTGGCACAGTGGTAAGGTAGGCGTGCGAATCACTGCACAATATGACTGAGAACGCCCCAGGTCCACACTTCCAAGTCTATTAGTCAGCCACTACGTGGTGCTGGGATCTGAACCCCCCCCCACCCCCCACCCCTGCAGACTGCATGCGAATAAGGCGTGTGCTGAACACTTAAAACATTCCACATCCCAAAGGTTATACAAAAAAAGCCGACACCGCTGAAAAGTCTTGTCTCCGCTAGTTTGCCTCTCCCCCCTTTGCAAATTTCTTTACGCATCGTTACGCAAAGAAAAACAAAACAAAACCAAAAAAAAAGTCTTCGTTCAAAAACGTAGGTCGACAACAGTGCAACATGTAAGACTATGAGAGTAAGAAATGGAGAAGGTAGGAGGAAAGGGATGGGGGGAAGGGGGGGAGGAAGGCTGGCGACGACGAAGACAGACGATGGATGTGTGTTGTAGGGAAGAGGAATGGGGAAAGGGAGGGACAAGGAGGGGACTATAGGTGCACTGAGGGACCGTGGTTAACATGACTGACTATCCGTGTCACAACGAGAGAGAGAGAGAGAGAGAGAGAGAGAGAGAGACAGAGACAGACAAAAACCAAGAGACTCAAAAAGAGAGAGACAAGGAGGAGAAGAGACAGAGACAGAAAGAGACAGACAACACAGACAGAGAGAGAGAGACAGACAAGACAGACCCAAGAAATCGGACCCACAAAGAGGTCAGAGGGTGGCAACAAGAGTGCAGCCAAGAGCGGGAGGAGTCGGCCAAGAGAAGGGCGGGGTGAAGGGTGTAGAGGGGAGGGAGTCTGAAGCACCGACCAGACCGACAGGGAGACAACAGAGCTTGACAAGGGGGAGGGGAGGCACAGGGCGAACGGACAACACACAGGGAGACTGGAAACGGTGGCGACACAGAGGGAGGATAGCTGCAGCAGATTGGGGAGGGGGGAGGAGGGGGATGGCAGAGAAAGGTGGGATGGGAGAAGGGGGGGTGGGTGGGCGGGTGCAGAAACAGACAAAAAGGGGAGGAAGATGGACAGAGCGCCTGAGAAATCCAGATTACAGAATTCTGAAAGACAGGAACAAACATATACCAAAAGGAAACACACGCGCACGCACGCACAGAGCGAGAGCGGCAGCAGAGGGGCGAGAGAGAGAGAGAGAGAGAAGAGGAAGAGAGAGAGAAGAGAGAGAGAGACAGACAACAACAGACAGACAAAGTAAGTGAAAATGAAGACAAAGAAAAAAACCAACATTCTGAACAGGGAACTCGTGAATCTAACGGATCCCAACCAATGAATCAAACGAGTGTAAATGTCAGCTTCCGAAGACACCATTGGTTTCATTTGTCCGTTAACGCTTTCCATCCAAACAACTCTTCAAGAAAAGAACATCCACAGGAGAGAGAGAGAGAGAGAGAGAGAGAGAGAGAGAGAAAAGAGAAGAGGGGGAGGAGAGATTCATTTGTCCGTTAACGCTTTCCACCCACACAACTCTTCAAGAAAACATCCACAGGAGAAGAGAGAGAGAGAGAGAGAGAGAGAGAGAAGAGAGAGAGAGAGAGAGAGAGAGAGGATTTCATTTGTCCGTTAACGCTTTCCACCCAAACAACTCTTCAAGAAAACATCCACAGGAGAGAGAGAGAGAGAGAGAGAGAGAGAGAGAGAGAGAGAGAGAGAGAAGGGAGGAGAAAAGAGAGAGAGAGAGAGAGAAGAGAGAGAGAGAGAGAGAGGATTTCATTTGTCCGTTAACGCTTTCCCCCCCAAACAACTCTTCAAGAAAACATCCACAGAGAGAGAGAGAGAGAGAGAGAGAGAGAGAGAGAGAGAGAGAGAGGAGAGAGAGAGAGAGAGAAAGAGAGAGAGAGAGAGAGAGAGGGAGAGGAAAGGGGGGG
>CM031615.1:46399435-46426328 GCA_018398815.1 Conus ventricosus | reverse complement strand
TTTAAAAAAGCTTGAAGCACTTTGAGTGGAGATTCCCCTTTTTTTGTATTGAATTGGGAAAAATTTATATTGGTCCAAAAACCGCACGTAGTTCTGATGACAAATTGTGTGCTTTTGTGTGTGGCGTGTGCGTGTGCGGGGTTGTGTGTGTGTGTGTGAGAGAGGGGAGAGAGAGAGAGGAGAGAGAGAGAGAGAGAAAAAGGGATAGAGAGAGAGAGATGTTTGCATTGTTAAATGAAGTTTTGTACGGGGCGCGCGAAACTTATGGCAAAATGTGTGTGTGTGTGTTTTGTGTCAACCTCGGGTGATGTCGATGGAGGAAGGACTAGCGCACAGCCCAAACACACTCACAGCTTGCTTACGATCTCATTCATATATCATGCATTCGTCACTCAAACCACTAGTAAAGTCTATAACTTTTATACACATGTTCATAGAACGAACCATCAATGCATATGGAATCAAACAAAATAAAACATTCTCTCTTTCCTAAAACTTCACAAAATCATTTGTCTAAAACATCATTAACTAACCGGGTATAAATAGATTTCTACTTTCCCTGGCCAGGTGATCTTAACTATTCACGAATCACTGTCTTTTCTTTTTTTTTTTTTTTTTCTTTTCACTGTCACTTTCAAAAGCACGACACAACTGCTGGCACTGGTCTTGGTTTGCTGGCGCCTGGTCAGGTTAGACTGTTGGCACTGGCGTTGGTCTGTCGATGAAAGTGGCGCTGGCCAAGTATGAGGTCGAACCCAGTGAAGATGAACAGTGACTATCAACTTCGATTGTTCTCCTTTTTTTTCTTCCTGCTTAACGCATTGCACTCTCTCTCTCTCTTTCTAGTCTGTCTTATCAAATGGACATGGTTGCTTTTCTTTTCTTTTTTTCTTTTCTTTCTTTTCCTCCTCATTAGTTAGCAGCTCTCTCTCTCCAAAATCTCTCCTCAGTCCTTCCTCTGCAGACTATCTCATGCTAATCTCTCAATTGGTTCTCTTCTCTCCCCCCCTCATCTCTCTGCTTTTCTCCCCTCAGAGATTACACTCAGACCTCTCTCTCTCGGTCTCTTGTTCGTTCTCCCCTCTTTTCTCCCCGTTCTCTCACTCTCACATCCTTCTTATTCTGTTCCGATCTGTCCAAAAAGGGCGGTACCATTGGTCAGTATTTTTACCCCTGATACCCGAAGTTATCTCCCTCTAATTCCATTGGGGATATTCAAATCAGGGACAGCACGCCTACACACCTTACTCTCTGTGGTGGTCAATTGGTCATTTAATTGATTAGCTAGATTTCACCCCCCCACGCATTTACCTTCCCCCTTTCCTACTTAACGGGCGCCGTGTGGCTTAAGTCGTGGACACTGGTCACTCTAAATTGGCTAGATGAGTTGGGTAGGCGCCACGACGTCGGGACCAAACCTACGAGCCCTGTGGGTTTCCAGCCACTCAGACTGTCTGCTGTCTCCCCGCTATGCAAAATTGGCTGGAGGACGCATGAAGCCGTCTTCCTGAGCCTCTCGCTAAGCTTAATTAGCGGAAACCCGACCCATGGGCCCGTCTATCTGGCGCCTAGAATGTTTGAGTTAAAAGCTTATGTCCGAACAAATTGGCTGGCGACTCCACGAGTTGGGTTGTTTCATTTTTGTCCGTGACAATTTCCCCCTTGCAAAAGACCATGCTCCGCATTGTCTCAAAACAACGGTACAAAAAAAAACAAAAACCCGAATTTGCTGACACACAGCTACACGTGCAAAGTTTAAAAAAATACTTTACAACCAACGGTTTATAAATTATAAAAATATATGCATTAGTGAATACCACTCCAATGAGTTATCATTGACGTGCGCTCTTGCGTTATTTCAATTCATTTTATTAAACGACCTCTGTGCGCACTTATGCGTTTTCCCCTACCTGCGGATTTGCCATATCTTCTCTTCACAATTCTATGAAAAGCACAATATAATATGATCACGATCCATGACACTTCACTGAGGAATCTCCATCCTCACTTATTGCAAATAATGCATCACTACACAAGCGGACTGTATGCTCCAAGCATAACTACATTCACATGAACAAGTCTCACAAAGAAAATATGAACAAGTCTCACACAAAAAAAAATATGAACCATAGCCAACTGGGAATAAAACCCATACCCAATCAACATAACTGAAATCAACAAATTACAACAAAGCACCCCGGATATGACTGACTTCCTCTGAGTTGCAGCTTGCTAGACTACACGGCTTAAATAGTCAGCTCCGACATTCTGTCGACCGGGAATGTACTGCACTCGGTCCCTGTAGGGCTGCAATCCCATTGCCCAACGCAGCACTCTGCTGTTTTTCAACTGCGCCCTGCAGAATTTGAGTGGTTGATGATCAGTCTCTATCACGAACTCTTTCCATACAAGTATTTGGGGAACTTCTGCACGGCCCACACGACGCTAAACACCTCCTTTCTCACCCGTTGCGTACCCTTCCTCACCCCTTTGTCAACTTCCTGCTAGCATATCTCCCCGGGGAACTCGACCTCTCATGCCCCTGCAACATACTGCACCTATCCACCGCCTGATGCATCTGTCCGCAACAAAAAATGGTTTGGACATATCTGGTAGCTTTCAAGATGGGACGGGAACCTAGTCTTTCAGCACCGTCTGCAGTGCTTGCTCTGCAGCGTCTGCCCATTCGACCATGCCGGTCTCCCTGCTTGACCAAATCACTGAGAGGACTCGTGATGCTGCGAAATTTGGAACAAACTCCTGTAGAAACCAATAAAACCTAGCAGACTCCTGACTTCTGTTTTGGTCTTTGGTCCTCTCTGAATTCATCATCTTCTCCACCTTTCCCTTTCTGGCTGCTTTGTGTCGCTTCGACAACAAAACCTAGGAACCCCAGGCTTGGAAAACCAACCTGGCACTTTGTTGGTCGGGGCTGTGAGATTGGCTTGTCTCAACCTCTCTAAAATGCTCCTAGCTGCCTCATTTGCTCCTCCCATGTCTCGGATGCTATCGAATGTCATCCATGAAATTCACAACACCTTCCAATCCCGTAAATAGCTTCCTCTCATCCGAGAAGAAGACTGAGGTGCGTTGACCATCCCAAAAGGAGTACTGCACTGGTATAGCCCCATAGGAGTGGAGAATGCTGTGATCTTTTGAGCCCCTCACTCAAGGCTATTTGCCAGAAACCTTGCTCAGATCTATCCTGGTGAAATACTGGCTTTTGCTTGTGGCGATCTGAGCGAACAGGTCTTCCATGTTCGGTATGCCCTCTGCATCGACCTTGGTGACACTGTTCAGACGTCTATAGTCCACACAGAATCGATGCTCACCTGATTTTTTCCCTCACTAAGACGACGGGGAAACCTATACGATGATTTGGACGGTTCAATCACCCAGGCCCAAAAACATCTTTTCTACCCTCCTCGATTCACTTGCTTGGTGGCATATGGGATCGGGTAGCTTTCACATGTACGGGTTTCTGTGATGTTAACTCCACCGTACAGTCTCTAGAGTTGTCCTGCTGGTTTATCAGTCAGGGACGCCTATACTGTTCTAGGACCCCCCTAACTTCCCCCTGTCCCCTACGGGTCTAGCCCTTCATACAGTGACACATCCCTGTATGACTCTTCCCCTGGAAACTCAGGCAACAAAATCTCCCTTCTTCTGCTGGGTCTCCTTCCCCTCCATCAATGATTGCTGCTGGCCTATGTGCTGGGTCTCACGCTGAATGTATTTGCGGGCAAATTTGCATGGAAAAGTTTTGATTTCCCATTCACATCGATTGGGTTTAGTCCTGATTACCTTTTCAATGATGGTGAATGGTCCCTTCCAATGCATCAGCAGCTTGTTGTGATCCGTGGGAAGCAGTAACGGGAAATTTTGATCCCCCACCTTGAGGAATTGCTTCCTCACCTTCCTGTCATACTGCTTCTTCTGGACGATCCTAGCCTCCTGCAGACTCTCCCTTGCGACCTTACTTGTCTCCTCGAGCCTATTGCGTAAGTCCACCACTACTGATATGTGGTTTTGACTTCTTCGGACCCCTGTTCTCCGGCCCAAGCTCTTTGAGAATGCACACCGGTCCCCGAACTGTCCCCCCATACAGCAGCTCAAATGGCGAAAAGCCTGTGCTTTCCTGAGGGTTCCCCTGTAGGCAAAACAGTGCCGCTGGAATGTAGGGGCCCCAATCTGCGGGCCCTTTTCCCTCACAGGGGCTTCTTTAAGATGCCTTCAGCACCCCATTGAATCTCTCCACCAAGCCATTCCCATTGTGGGTGGTATGGGTAGTGAGAAGCTGTGTGACCCTAGCAGCCTGTTGACCTCCTTCTCACCCCTGAGGTGAACTGTGACCCCTGTCACTGAGAATTTGTGCGGGCACACCCACGCGAGAGAAGATGTCTACAGCCCTTCAGCGACCTGTTGCGTATTACGCCTTTCAATGCAACTGCTTCTGGGTATCTGGTCGCGTAGTCCCCCGAGCGTCAACACATTACCTGTCCCCACCTTTGGAACAGGGCGCGATTGGGCCAATCAGATCAACAGCCACCCTCCTAAATGGTGGGTCAATTAAAGGGGGATGTTTAAGAGGTGCTTCCTCTTCACCCCTCTTGTGCTGATCTTTGACACACATACATGACATGCAGAAAACGTTTTATGTCTGCCATTGCTCCTGGCCAATGAAAGCATCAAAGATTCGGTCAGCTGTTTTGCTGGTTGCCGAGATGACCGCCATGAGCGACTCGTGACCCACTGACATGCAGTGGTCCGATAACCTGTGGTACCTAACTAGTGTACCTTACCTTCTTCCCTTGGTGAACACTCGTTACAAAGCCCGCCCTTTTACAAGAAATTCTGTCTCACCTCCTCTAACCCCCTGTTTCTCTCCCCCTCTTGCCCAAATCCAAGACTTCACGAGCGAAGGGTCTTTGTTCCTGCGCTGCCCTAAACTCATCAAAGGGGACACATCTATGCCCACTTCCTTGCGGAACGACTAACGGTTATCAACCTTTCCTCCTTCTTGCTCCGTTTTGAACTGCTGCCCTGTAGCAGTCAACCTCAGGCATCCCTGGACCCTTCACCTGGAATATTTCGATGATCCCTCATGAAGGGTTTTCTCCATCACCAACGCAGACAACCGCCCGAGAAGTAAGGGTACGTACTTCTATCTAGCAACTGGAAACTCCTCACAGTGCCATCGATTGAGTACAGGCTGGATTTGCCTGTCAAATCCCCCTTTTTCGACCCGCGTTGTTCTATACCCCGCTGAACAACCAGTGCTCGTACACTTTACCCTTGCTGCCCTCCCCCTTCTTCCAAATGGTAACCCAACCACTCAGCTAGTTTCCCCCCATCCCTACACTGACTGCTGCCTGCTGCCATAAGCGCACTCCACCCTCTTCAGACTGAATCCCTTTGGTTCCCTGCAGGTCTTTCCCTGACGACCCTTTTCCACCTCTTGCAAGGCTGCTGCTTCTGGAACCTCATGCGACATCCCCCGCCACATGTCCTTCTTTTTACCCAAAAGAACACCTAAGTCCCTTTGCCCTTCCTTCTGCCCCACCACTGGGTTTGCAGACTTTGCGAAAACTCCCCTAGTCTCCTTGCACTCTTCTCACTGTGCCCAGCACCCGTTTTCTCCTGCACCTTGTGCCAACGTTGCCTTTTCATACCCTCTTTCGAACTTCAACACTTCCCCCGCTGTCTCGCTGTCTCTCTTTCAATGTAGGTCAACTCAGGGCCGCAACCTGACAAAATCTTTCCTTATAACTAGTCTTTCAATTCACGAACTCTTTTCGTACACTCAACTCTAACCACTTATCAAATAGTGATCTAAACTGCACCCAACTGGTGTACGTCTCACCTGCTTGTAATTTAGCTGAACGAAATTTCTTCCTGAACCCCTCCCTGGAGGTCAAATCCTTTCATCAATGACCTCAAGCGCCGAAATCAGACTGTTGTTCTGCTGTAACGCAGTGAAAATTTGTAATGCCTTACCCGTCAGTAACGCCGACAAAATATGCCCACTCTTCTGGAGGCCAACCTGACTGGGCGCAACGTTTTTAAAACGACTGATGTATGCGTCAATCGATCGGTTCCCCTTCCCAGAATTTTGCAACTTTGGGTCGGGAGCGTAACTGCGCACAGAGTCATGAACTGAATCCATCCTCGGTGCTCCTTTTTATCCTCCCCTTTTTTAACTCTAATTGAACCTTTTTTAATCTTTCTGTTTCCTGCGTTTCCCTAGCTTTAATCCTTTCTGTTTTCTGCGTCCCTTTTTCTTTCCCGTCTCCTGTTCATTCTTTCTGTTTCTGCGCTTGCCTTATTCTTCGTTTTCCCGCTTGCGCTAGCTTTAGTCCTTTTCTCTTCTAATCTATTCTACGGCAACAGGCGTCTTTCCGCGCGTTCACCCTTTCCATCTTTGCTGTTTTCAAAAGAATGCTTTGGGAACTTTCTCCCGAATAGCCTCAATCACGAGCGACGCTCCAATTGTTCAATAGGGGTTTTTTTTCTTCCCCCTTATACTCCTTTTTTTTTTTTTTTGAACAAGATTTTTTTTGCTACGGACAGCCAACTGGGTTACCGACACGGGTACGTAAAGCACAATTTATAATGATAATATTTGCTTGGACACGTAGTTAGTTTTTATAAGACCCCAGGCCGACCAAAATATGAGAGCGGAATTATAGGTAATCTGTGCGAAATAAGTTCCTGGGGCTGAATGCCAAGCCAGTATTAACTTCTTGGAAGCAAAGCCAAGCCTAGATTTACTATCTGGAACATACAGTTTAAAAAACCCTTGTCTTTGGATTACAATACTTGGGAAACCCACCCAGCTTTCCTTTTCTGAGAAGTTGAAAAATATAATAAATGGCCAAATATCCCGGCAACTCGCCAATAAAATTTTCAACCTCGGGGTGATGTCGATTTGGGGGAGGACTAGCCACGCCCAAACACACCTTTACTTGCTTTTCGATCTCATTCATATTCATGCATTCGCACATCAAACCACTGTAAAGTTATAACTTTACTACACATGTTCATAGAACGAACCATCATGCATATGGAAACAACAAAATAAAAATTTTCTTTTCCTGAACTTCACAAAATCATTTGTCTAAAACATCATAACTACCCGGTTTAAAATTGATTTTTACTTTACCTGCCAGGTGATCTTAACTATTTAGAATCACTGTCCTTTTTTTTTTTTTTTTTTTCTTCTTTTCACTTCAAATTTTACAAACACGACACCCCAACTGCTTTGGGACCCGGTCTTGGTCTGCTGGCCCCTGGCCGGTTAGGGCTTTGGCATGCGTTTTCTGTCATTAAAGTGGCCTTTGGGCCCAAATATGAGTTCGAACCCAGTGAAGATAGACAGTGGGCTTCAACATCGACTGTTCTCCTTTTTCTTTTTGCCATTAACAGCATTGCACTCTCTCTCTCTTCTTCTAGCTGTTTATCAATTTGGGCATGGTTGCTTTTTTTTTCTTTTTTCTTTTCTTCTTTCCTCTCATTAGTTAGACTCTCTCCTCCACATCTCTCCTCAGTCCTTCCTCTGCAGACTATTCATGCTAATCTCTTTACTTGTTTCTTTCTCCCTACTCCCCTGCTTTTCCCCTCTCAGAGATTACCTCAACTCTCCCCTCGGTCTCTCTGTTTCGTTTTCCCTCGTTCCCCCCCGTTCTCTCACTTCAAAATCCTCTTTTCTGTTCCGATCTGTCAAAAAGGGCGAGTACCATTGGTCTTTTTTTTACCCTGATACCCCAAAATTATCTCCCTCTAATTCCTTGGATATTCAAATCATGACAGTCAGCCTACACACCTTATCTTGGTGTGCAATTGGTCATTTAATTGATTAGTAGATTCACCCACCACCGCACTACCTTCCCCCCTTTCCTACTTTAAATGGGGCCGTGTGGCTTAAGTCGTGGACATGGTCACTCTAAATGGGGTAGATGAGTCTGGGTGGCGCACGAGTCGCCAAACCCACCGAGACTGTCGTCCCGCCACTCAGACTGTCTGCTGTCTCCCGCTATGCTAAATTGGCCCGATGCGACGCATGAACCGTCTTCTTTAAGGGCCCCTCCCCTAAGCTTAATTAGCCCACCGACCCCTGGGCCGTCTATTGGCGCCTAATGTTTGAGTGACTTATGTCCGAACAAAATTGGTGGCGACTCCACGAGTTGGGTTGTTTCATTTTTGTCCGTGACAGTTGTGTGTGTGTGTGTGTTGTGTGTGTGTGTGTGCGCGCGCAGCGGCGTGTCTTTAAAATATCTCCAGTTGTTTCTATTCATGAACAAATTCTTATTCAGCCATTTCAGTATATCTGTTGGCTGGAGTCTTGATAGGTTAATGTGATAAGCAGCGACATATATACTGACTTCCATAAAAAACGCAAAAAATTGAAAGGCTATTTTTGGGGTTTAAAAAAGGGGTGAATATACAATATTGAACCATTGGGGGCAATTTGGGTTTGGGTCCAAGACTCACGTGCAGTGAAAAAAATTTGAGCAAACACATATTCCCGGCATTGGGGTCAACAAAAATGGCAAATGGTTGCTGCATGTGAGGGCACGTGCACACCATGCAGAGCAAAGTTAACCAGCGACAAGTACGCAGGAATGCAGCCTTTATAAAGCCGCGCTACAAGGTTCAGATAACGACTTGCCTTTCTGAGCGCACAGAGATGCCAAGACTACGAGCAGAGGAAACGCAATCGTGCCCTAGACCATCTGGAGGCTGGTGTGGATGCCGGGCAGGTCGCCAACATCTTTAACGTCCACTTCTCAACCATCTTCATCTGCAGCACCGCATGTGAGTCACTGGTACCACTAAATGACTGTCCCGGCCGGGCCGTCTGGGTCACCACACCAAGAGAGGATCGCCATTTTGTTAAAAACCCATCTGCGGGACAGGCGGCAAACAGCGCTAAAAACTGCTCGACAGGTGCCGGGGAATCTCCAGCAGCGAATCAGCCTCAACACTGTGGGGCGGCGTCTTCAGGAGAATGGGCTGGCATGTAGGCGTCCTCACAGGGGTCCGGGTACTGACCCCAAGACACCGGCGGACAGGCTGCAGTGGGCACAAGCCCGAATCAACTGGCGCAGGGCCAGCAGTGGGACGCATATGTTCTCAGGTGAGAGCCGTTTTTGTATTGACATGGCTGACGGTCGTGTCAGATATGGCGTCGCCCTGGTGAACGCTATGCTGACTCCTGTGTGGTAGAACGGAACCCCTGGGGAGGCCCCAAACGTTATGATTGGGGTGCAATTGGCATTAACCACGCCATGGACCAGTCATCTTTCAGAACATTGGTCCTGGTCGCGGACGGTGTCAATGCACAGCCTACATCCCCCGGTGCTCGACCCCATGTCGTTCCTTTTTTTTGCGCAAACCCAAACTGGACATTCCAACAGGACAATGCAAGACCACACACAGCCAGGGATACCCAGCCCAATTTCTTCAGCATAACTCATGTGCTGCCTGGCCCGCCCTCAGTCCCCATTTAAACCAATAGAACATTTTTTTTGGGTGAACTTGCAGACAGTTGGACCTCTGCGTCCACGGGCCGCAAAAAGCGGCTCAACTTCACCAGGGGCCCTCGTCCATGTGTGGGCTGGTGTGCCAAGGGAGCATCAACCACCTGGTCCACTCAATGAGCCGCAGGTGTCAAGCAGTTGTCCATGCAAATGGTGGCCACACACGGTATTAGGACTTCAAGCTGGTTTGTCACGTGACCTTGGATTTTCCCAAAGACATATTGCTGATGACATTTTCACACAATTACGGTGTAAGAATCAAATCACGTTGAAATTCTCACTTCCCCTCTGTACAATTTTGACCAATAAAATTTGCCCCCAACCTTCAGCTTGTTTTGCTTTCGCGTTTTTTTTATGGAATCAGTATATTTTCAGTGAAGAAATACTGCCCAGTGGTGCCATTGTTAATATGCATTGATGTTGCTTAATTCTATCTCCATTTTGAAAATGATTTTTTTAATGGTCAAAAAACAACAAACAAAAAGAAACATTGTATAAGAAATCTTTCGATTTAGAAAGTTTTGTGTTTATAGGGGCCCGCGGGGGCTAGGAGCCAAATCAGGACCTCAGCTATCATATCTAAGTCTCTAGATACAATACCCCCACTGTATTAACACATCGCTTAGAATTTATGAAGACAAAAGCACCCAAATTTTCTGTTCAACTCCCACGACACTGTATAACATTATTAAACACTATATTTTATAAAATAAGTTTACCTCTTTCAAAAAAGAAAAAATAAGATCTACTGAAATCTCACGAAAAAGAACTGATAAATCACTGGTGGAAAAGAACTTCTCTCTGATACACATCAAATCAGCACATTCTGTCAAAAAATGATAAACACTGAACAAGCTGTCACACGCAACACACCATGGGGCTTCTTCCCTTCTGAATATCCAACTGTGCATAATATAGCTGTGCCCATATGTAACCGTGACAAAACCGGATTCCTCTTTACGGTTACGTACCACCGATGGGAAAGGATTGGTTAAATATGGGCAAATTTTAAACAATTTATTATGAATCTGATTACACCATTCACTCTGCCACAGTTCACGACAATACAAACTAGATTTATGATGTAGATCAGAGTGAGGAACAAACTGCATAGGCCTCCTGGAAAGACTTGAACCGAGAGCTTGTTTGGCTGCTTTGTCCACCACTGAGTTACCATAGATTCCCATGTGGCTGGGACCCACAAGAAAACTATATGCTTTCCCGAAGAGACAAGCTGAGTATGAAGATCATGAATATCAGCCAAAACTGGATGTGACACTTCTCTTGTCGATAAAGCCGACAATGCCAACAATGAATCCGATAAAATAAGGAAATCATTCTGATCTGACCTGGACACCGCACTGAGGGCCAGATTAAAGCCTTCAGTTCAGCAGTATAAACAGACCAATCCCGCAATCTTAACAAAGTAGGCTCCTGAAAATTGTTATCACACACAATGGCAGCTGCAGCCCTCTCACCTTTTTTAGAACCATCAGTAAAAATCTTGATAAAATCTTTATCAAGTTCACATTGCCAAGATAAATTTGTTTATGTGCAGCACTCGAGGTGACCTCCTTTCGAAATTGAGTTAAATATAAATTAATCTTGGATTGGCGACTTTCCAAGGAGGTATATCAGTCTGTAATGGACCGTCATCAACAGCATCAAGGTCAATGCCAGCTGCCCGAAGTGGGCAAAATACGAATACCCAGTGGAGGAATCTCATTTGGCTTTAAGTCATATTTGGCTCTAAAAGGCGGGTTCATGACAATATCATAGGCCGGGTTTTCTGGATTAGCTCTCAGTTTCAGGTAGTAATTCATGGAAAGACACAACCTTCTTAGCTCCAGAGGGGGTTCACCAGATTCAACATACAAACTCTCTTTTGGAGATGTGCGAAGTGCTCCCAGAGCAATCCGCAGTCCTTGATGATGAATTGGATCAAGAGCTTGAGGTAAGACTTTCGTGCAGAACCATATACCACACACCCATAATCTAGCTTTGGTCTCACCAAAGCCCGATACAATCGCAACAAAGTTCGCTTGTCTGCACCCAATCAGTGTGACTAATAACCTCAAAACATTCAAACCTGACTGGCAAGATTGTTTAATGTACTTAATGTGAGGCAAAAAAGAAAGCTTATCAAAAATAACCCCCAAAATTTCACTTGTTTGGAAACTTTAATTACCTGACCATTGAGACTGATAGCTGGTTCTAAAACCCGAGATCTTTTCCATGGAAATGAATACACTCTGTCTTAGTAGCTGAAAACTTAAATCCATTTTCAGTAACCCACTGCTGAACACGATTAAACAACAACTGAAGTTGACGCTCAGCTGCAGCAAAGTTTTCCCCTTGGCAGAGATGGAGAAGTCATCAACAAATAATGACTTATCAATTCCAGACTGTACTGACTGGACGATGTTATTAATCTTCAGATTGAACAGAAGTGGAGAAAGGATGCTACCCTGAGGGACACCCATCTCCTGCTCAAAGGATCCGAAAAGGTCGAATGAAGTCTAACACTGAAATGCCTGTTAGACAAAAAATTAGCAATAAACATTGGTAAATTACCTTTGAAATCAAGTGCCTTCAAGTCCTGAAGAATTCCATGCCTCCATGTTGTGTCATAAGCTTTTTCTAATCAAAAAGAATAGAAACTACATGTTCTCCATTAATCAAAGCATTCCTGATAAAAGACTCATATCGAACCAGGTTAGTTAGTTAGTTAGTTAGTGTTTATAGGGTCCAGCGGACTACTAGGAGCCAAATCAGGACCTCAGCTATCATATCTGAGTCTCTTGATACAAATACTCACACTAGTATTAACACATCACTTAAAATTTATGAGGACAAAAGCACAATTATCTTTTCAACTCCTTCGACACCTGTATACATTAATAAAACCCTATATTTTATAAAATAAGTTTACCTCTTTCAAAAAAGAAAAATAAGATCCACTGAAATCTCACGAAAAAGAACCGATAAATCACTGGTGGAAAAGAACTTCTCTCTGATACACATCAAATCAGCACATTCTGTCAAAAATGATTAACACTGAACAAGCTGTCACACGCAACACACCATGGGGGTCTTCCCTTCTGAATATCCAACTGTGGCGTTATATAGCTGTGCCCAATATGTAACCGTGACAAAATCGATTCCTCTTTACGGTTACGTACCACCGATGGGAAAGGATTGGTTAAATCTGGGCAATTTTAAACAATTTATTATGAATTTGATTACACCATTCACTCTGCCACAGTTCACGACAATACAAACTGGATTTATGACGTAGATCAGAGTGAGGAACAAACTGCATAGGCCTCCTGGAAAGACTTGCACCGAGAGCTTGTTTGGCTGCTTTGTCCACCACTGAGTTACCATAGATTCCATGTGACTGGGGACCACAAGAAAACTATATGCTTTCCGAAGAGACAAGCTGAGTATGAAGATCATGAATATCCGCTAATACTGGATGTGATACTTCTCTTGTCGACAAAGCCGACAATGCCGACAATGAATCCGATAAAATAAGGAAATCATTCTGATCTGATCTGGACACCGCACTGAGGGCCAGATTTAAAGCCTTCAGTTCAGCAGTGTAAACAGATGACCAATCCCGCAATCTTAGCAAAGTAGGCTCCTGAAAATCGTTATCACCCACAATGGCAGCTGCAGCCCTCTCACCTTTCTTAGAACCATCAGTAAAATCTTGATAAAATCTTTATAAAGTTCACATTGCCCAAGATAAAGCTGTTTATATGCAACACTCGGGGTGACCTCCTTACGAAATTGAGTTAAAATATAAATTAATCTCTGGATTGGCGACTTTCCAAGGAGGTAAATCAGTCTGTAATGGACCATCATCAACAGCATCAAGGTCAATGCCAGCTGCCCCGAAATGGGGCAAAATACGAATACCCGTGGAGGAATCTCATTTGGCTTTAAGTCATATTTGGCTCTAAAAGGCGGGTTCATGACAATATCATAGGCAGGGTTTTCTGGATTAGCCCTCAATTTCAGGTAGTAATTCATGGAAAGACGCAACCTCCTTAGCTCCAGAGGGGGTTCACCCGATTCAGCATACAAACTTTCTTTTGGAGATGTGCGAAGTGCTCCCAGAGCAATCCGCAGTCCTTGATGATGGATTGGATCAAGAGCTTTGAGGTAAGACTTTCGTGCAGAACCATATACCACACACCCATAATCTAGCTTTGGTCTCACCAAAGCTCGATACAATCGCAACAAAGTTCGCTTGTCTGCATCCCAATCAGTGTGACTAATAACCTTCAAAACATTCAAACCTGACTGGCAAGATTGTTTAATGTACTTAATGTGAGGCAAAAAAGAAAGCTTATTATCAAAAATAACCCCCAAAAAATTTCACTTGTTTGGAAACTTAATTACCTGACCATTGAGACTGATAGCTGGTTCTAAGACCTGAGATCTTTTCCTATGGAAATGAATACACTCTGTCTTAGTAGCTGAAAATTAAATCCATTTTCAGTAACCCACTGCTGAACACGATTAACACACAATTGAAGTTGACGCTCAGCTGCAGCCAAAGTTTTCCCCTTGGCAGAGATGGAGAAGTCATCAACAAATAATGACTTATCGATTCCAGACTTTACTGACTGGACGATGTTATTAATCTTCAGATTGAACAGAAGTGGAGAAAGGATGCTACCCTGAGGGAACCCATCTCCTGCTCAAAAGGATCTGAAAAGGTCGAATGAAGTCTAACACTGAAATGCCTGTTAGACAAAAAATTAGCAATAAACATTGGTAAATTACCTTTGAAATCAAGTGCCTTCAAGTCCTGAAGAATTCCATGCCTCCATGTTGTGTCATAAGCTTTTTCTAAATCAAAAAGAATAGAAACTACATGTTCTCCATTGATCAAAGCATTCCTGATAAAAGACTCATAACGAACCAGATGATCAGTAGTACTGCGGTTGTTCCGAAATCCACACTGGGAAACATCTAAGGCCCCAGACGTTCTAACTGCCATAACAATCGAGAATATACCATTCTCTCCATAGTTTTACATAAGCAACTAGTGAGAGCTATAGGACGATAGTTGTTAGGATCCGAATGATCTTTCCCTGGTTTAGGAATAGGGATAACAACCGCCTCTCTCCAAGAAGGTGGGAAAATACCCTGAACACCAAACATGATTAAACAGAGACAACAACACATTTAAACCCTCAGCTGGCAAATGTTGAATAAATGATAATGAATGTCATCTGGTCCAGGAGCTGAGTTGTTGGCTTTCAAAATGGCGTCCTTTAACAACTCACATGCTGAAAACGCAGTTGTAATCCTCAGAACTGTCTGGGACGAAGGAACAAGATTTTAACTCCGCTGATCTTTTGATACGCTGGAATTCCTTGCAATAATGATCAGCTGACGAATTTTGATGGATGTAACAGCTAATAAATTAGCAACCTTTTATTAGTAATAACGATCCATTTACTTGCAAACATTTTATATAACTGATGTAGCCGACTTTCCCTTAATCTTACGGATTAGTTTCCAGACTTTCCTTGAATTGACCTTAAAGGACAGATTTGAACAAAATTTTTTCCAAGATTCTTTCTTCTAGTTTTAAAAGTATACCGACACTTAGCCCTACACGCCTGATGTTTAACTTTGTTCCCACCATAGGAAAACCTAGCAAAAAGTCTTTGAGCACCTTTTCTCTTACCCTTCAAAGTTTTGCACTCTTTATCATACCAAGGGGTCTTAACATTCATTTGGTTTATCACAGGACTTGGAATAGCTTCCTTAGCACTCTCTACTATCACTTTAGTGAACTGCAAAACAGGATCATCATAACTCCGCAAAAGATTCATAGGCAGTCTACTTAAAATCTGTTGCTGATAAAGACTCCAATCTGCAGAGCGAAACTTCCATGTTTCCCGAGGGACTCCTGCATTTGCTTCGTAAAATAAATAAAAATCGGAAAGTGATCACTCCCGCTTAGGTCCGCATGAACCTGCCATTCTAAGTCCAAAAATAAGGAAGGGTCACAAATGGACAAATCCAAGCGAGTCAAAGAACCAGAAGGAGAACCAAAGGTCGGTGAGCCTGAATCAGAAGACAGAGATCATGATCCGATATAAAATCTTCAAGAACTTTCCCTTGAGAATGGTGCAGTTACTTCCCCACTGTGGAGAATGGCCATTCAAGTCACCCAAAAAAAGAAATGGGCGAGGGAGCTGAGAAATTAAACCATCCAACTGGCTCTTCGAAATCACAGAAGATGGAGATAGACACAAACAACACATCGTAACGACCTTGTTTAACGAGATACGAGCTGCCACTGCCTCCAGATCCGTCTGAAGTGGAAATTTCTGTATGTAGTACTGAATTATGAATATAAAGAGAAACGCCTCTCCTTGAAAAGTCTGCAGAAGCTGGCCTGAATAAGCAGGAGAAACCAGGAATCTCATGCTTCTTACTTGCAGTTTAAAAGGGTTTCCTGAAGAGCAATTACCGAAGATCTATACTCTGTCAATAATAGCTCAAGGTCCCGACAATTTGCTTTAACTCCCCTTGTGTTCCACTGGAGTATGTCCATGTTAGGTTGTTAAAAGAATATCTATCATCCTCTTCTCCAGAAACTTCACTGTCCACCAAAGAACTAAAACGGTTCTTCAAGACAAGATCAGAAGCCGATGCTCCTGATAATTTCTAAGTTGTTTGTTGCCATGCTTGGAATTTGCTCTTACTGGACTGAAACCTGCTGCACCAAATACTGACTTCGAGATTTTCCCTTAGGAGGGTCTGGAGTCCGAAAAGGACGCTCCCTCACTGCGTGCCTGTCTCGTACTGCTGTTATTGGCTGTGAGCGAGGGGGACATCTCTTTCCTCCGATCCTCACCCTGACCTCTGATCCACAGCACTTTGTACAACTGAAACACTTCTTCCCTCACCAGCAGGGACTGAAGCCTGTTGTACACTGCTGGACGGAACACTATTGCATTTCTGAGACAAAACCTCAACCGATTGTTTAAGTATGGTAAGCCGATCCAAAACCGATGACAACAATTCTGTCAATTTCTTCTCTAGAGCAGTGAAATGGAGCTGCTCCCAGATCATCACCCGATGACGGTTCGCAGAATCGTTAACCACCTTCTGTGCATAAGTAGCAGCCGAAGGAGTCCGTCTGACCTCCACTAACCTTCTAGCCTCTAGAAAGGAACATTTCCTCTCAATCTTTACTTTCTGAATCTCGCATTCCCTTTTCCACACTGGACAACTTTTTGAATTTGCTGAATGATCACCCTTACAACTGACACAGTATACAGCATTTGTACAAGATTCATCATGCTTCTTCTGTCCAGTCACGACAGATCTCCTGACCCCGGCAAGCTCGGCTGGAATGCCCAAAGCGTTGACACTTGAAACACCGAAAAGGAGATGGTATAAAAAGGCGTAACTTTCACTCGGACATAACCCACTTTGACAAACTTTGGGGAGATGGCATAGCAAAAGTCAGAATAACGTGTTAGTTTCATTAAGTCACTTCCTTTAGAGATTTTAACTCTATGGACCTGCAGAACACCCTGACTTTCCATCTCAGTCCGAATTTCTGATTCAGCAACTCCAGCCAAGTCAGCACATCTGATTACCCCTTTCGAGTAGTTGAGAAAGGGGTGAATGGAAACCTTAACTGTGATCTGCATAAGTTGAGAACCATCCCTTTGCAGCAGCAACCGAGACGCCGCTTCCGTAGCACAGTGAACAAGGTAACTACCAGATCGGAGTCTTTTAATCATTTTAAATCCTGTGGATGAAACTCCCTCGAACCACTTGCAAACAGCAAACGGAGAAATCCGAGCAATGGATTCTTTCGGATCTTTTGCTTCCACTAAAAGGAAGCTTGGCCATGTGTTTTGGATACCCTTCTCTTTGCCACTTCTCTTATCTCTTCATCTGAATCTGAATCTCTACTCACAGTCTCGTCCATAAGCGTGCCATGTTCATCATCGTTTCTTCTCTTTTTGTTAGGGGTTATTTGTTTAGATGACATAATGAAAGAAAAAATTTCACCTCCCCTACTCCCCACCCGCCATCGAGTGTCCACAAGGACGATGCCCCTAAGCGGTTCTCCAGCAAAGGGAAACACCAGGGTTATAGTGCAGGTATACACCGCCTGACACGCACTCCACCCCATCCACCAGGCTCATGACCAACTGCCGGGAACGGACAGGAGGCCACTCACCTGGCTTCCAGGGCAAGCAACGTGGCACACAGTTTGACCCATGCCATGCCCACACTGTGGAGGCGACGGTTGACAGGCATTGGGCCCCATGCTGCCCCCGTCAAGGGGAAGTCCGGGCCAAAGTGGCGTGTTGAGGGGCGCGGATCCTACTCCGAATCCCTCTCAGCCACCAGGACACCATTCTCCCCCGACACGGGTCGCACCGCACGGTCAACACGGTGGACCAAGAGGCCACAGAGAAAATAGAAAGTGCTACAGAAGACTTGTGAAAAAAGGAAAATAGGATAAGATCCGTAAAGGCAGAAGATAGACAAAACAGGAAACTGCAGATTAATAAGGAGAATGTTGAAAGAGAAATGCAGGTGAAAGAACCATGGTAGGCAGAAAAAACACAAAAAACAGAGAAAAAGAAAGCCCACTTAAAACAAAGTCCCACCCTCAAGGGGCACAAGAGGGTGACCCTGAGAACTAAAAAATAGACACCCCACCCAGGTCCCCCAGGGCAGACCCCGGTGGGGGTTCGATTTAGAAAGTACAAACTGCAAGAACATACCAATGTAAGAATTGAAGCAACAATTGTGTGTGTGTTGTGTGTGTGTGTGTGTGTTGTGTGTGTGTTGTTTGTGTGTGTGGTGGCGTGCGTGCGCATGTGTGTACACAAAAACATTTCTGGCCATTTCCATTGATGAAAGAGGAAGATGACCTCCATAGCGATCTATTTATTCATGTTTAGTACACGATGTATGAATTAAATCATAAAAACTTTAGAAATAGCAAGAATAAAATACATGAAGCAAAACAAACGTAATGCCAACACATGTTTGGAACAACCAGAATGAATGAATTACACGAAGTAAATGGATGTAAAAATGAACACACACACACACACACACACACACACACACACACACACAACACGCTCGCACGCGCAATTTTTTAGTTTTTCAAATAACACAGAACATTTAGCAGAAGGGAGTTCCTTTTCGTGCTCCTTGCTCTTTAAACGCAGGACTGTCTGTTAAAGTGAAATGTTATTTTTGGGGATGGCCTATGACGGTTAGATGATCCTTTCTATGGAGATGGGAGATATTACACTAAGACCAGGTTTTTAACCATCATTTTCGTATGTTTTGCTTCAACTTGTAGACCCTATACGCTTGTGGAATACATCCCTTTAAACTAGGATCTCGCAAAAGCAGTTCCATAATCATTGTTGATTTCCGTCTGCGGCTCCTGGCTTCCGCAGACGGTATCTTTTTATATATCTGCTTTGTGATTTCTGGACAAATTTGATTCTGTCATTTGAAGAAGTATACTTCCCTTTCTCTTCGTTGAGTGCTCTCTTTGCTGGTTCAAAAGACACTTTTCTCGCAGGCACGAGGATCTTCCCGATTCCGTAAATTCCTTTCTGTTCGCAGGGACATGATTCTCATCAGTGGCAACCAGGATCCAGTCGCGAGCCTGAGGGGCTGCGCATAGGGCGAAACAACCGATGCCTGCTGGTCCCGTTGAACCCCACTCTGCAACACAGGGAGCACTCGGCAGAGAATATAGTTTCTTATCGTGGCCTCTTTCCTAGCCTGTCTGTTCTAGGGTTATGTTGTCACTTGGGCACCCTTTGATGTGTGCGTTGTTTGTGGCGATGGAAGACAAAAGGGGCTAGGTTTTTACTGTTGATTTTAATAGGGCATATTTTGCGTCAAACTTTGAGCCCTTCAGTCTAATGAAGGGTAGAATTTTAGACCAGACATTTTTCTACGATCTCTCTCTCTCTCTCTCTCTCTCTCTCTCTCCTCTCTCTCTCCTCTCTCTTCTCTACTCACACACACACTCTCTCTCTGTCTCTGTGCCTCTCTCTGTCTCCGTCTGTCTGTCCGTGTCTCAGTCTCTCTCTCTCTCTCTCTCTCTCTCTCTCCTCTCCCTCCCCCCCTCCCTCCCTCCCCCCCCCCCCCCCCCCCCCCCCGTGTTGAATTTGAATACAAAAGTTACATCTACACCACCAATCGGCACTAAAAAACATACACACACACACGCGCGCGCGCACGCACGCACACATGCATGCACGTACTAGTTCACAGTAAACTGTGATCTTATAGCCGAATTAGTGTCAATGAAGTCGGTTAGTGTTACGGATGGAAAGCGTGTGTGTATGTGTCTGTCGGACTCTCACTCAGAAAATTGTGGATGCATGCACGACTTTTGGGCTTACTTACACACACCCATTCATCCGAACATGGAGGGCCCAGGCAACAGAGCAACTCGTTTTATGCTGCCTGAGCCATCAAAACAAAACACCAGTTTATACATATAATTTAAACATGAGATGGCACACCCACCATCAGGTGTACAAATAAACTAACCAAATACAGTTCTTTCTATGTAACTGCCGTTAATGCCGACGAGGGCAGCACGAGGCAAGACTGTCACGACGCCTTTTCACGTTGGCTCACACACAAAAAAAACAAGCCGATTCGTGGCGTCTCTGCCAGCACTCGGTCGGAGTGGCTCTAAACACTTGTGAGCTGGGGCTCACCACAGTAACATACTCGTAGCGACATCCTGGAATCCAGGTCGCTGACACAAGGAAGGTAGGCTGGAAGTGCGGAACGAACGACGCAGGTCGCGGGCACACAACAACAGCACAGGAGTGTGGCACCCACACCACACTCACGATGACCTTAAACGTAGGTCGCTGGCGCACGACGGCAGCACAAGAGTGTGGCAACCCCCCACGCTCACGATGACCTTGAACGTAGGTCGCTAGCCCGACCCTCGGTCCACGGCGTAGTAACAGTAGGGCAATGTCGGCTCACCGACCGACCGCTCCACAGCAGCAGTGGAGTCGGGGCGCCCACAATCACGGCCCCGTCCCTCACCTGGGTAGTAGCCAGTTCCCCTGTCCAGGGAACACTCTCAAACCTGGGGGAACTGATTAAAACCCTTGATTATCATGGCCACCATTCATTAGAATCACACTACCTTCATGTTCATTAGCTACATCATATCTTGCTAGAACTTGAGCCACATAACATATTCGTTCATATTCATTAGCCACATCAAAATTTTACTATAACTTAGCCACACTCAGAATATCTGTTCAACAATAAAAATATTTTTTTTTTCAAAATGATAACATTACAAAAATCCCTTTTCCGGAATCATAGCACTGCACAGAAAGGATTTCCATATAAACCTTTTCCCAATCTAGTCTTCCAACTTAGGAAGGAAAAGGATTTCCATCTGGATTCTCTTCAATAAACCATGAACAAATTCATTACATACAATGATTACACAATTGTTTTTTTTTTCCGAACTATAAATGTTTTTCGTTAATTCACACCATGTTCGTTCGCTTTCTTGTAAAAAAGAATGTTCAATTCATTTCATATAATCACTTTTTCGCCCATTCAAAAAAATGTTATTTCTTCCTTGTAACACCAGATGTTCACTTCATTTCAATTCAATTTCAATATATGTAAGGAAAGTTTTCCACACACTCTTGTTTAACAACACATATATTGATACCCATGTAAACACATCACACATCAGAATGAAAAACAAAAGTCTATGTCACTCACTCTGGAGCTTATTATCCATAGCATCAAAACTTATCTTCTTGCAACCCATATTTGAAAAAATACTTTTCAGCACGTTTTGTTTTTCATTTTCAGATAAGTCACAAGATAAACCAAAATCTTTTTTTTTTCTTTCCTTCTGAAGACCACTTCATAAAAACATTCATTTCATCTATTCATATTTTCCGAAACACAATTCCGTTTTGTTACCCTATCAAGTCATAGGACAAGAAAAGGAAAAATACATTCTTTTTTGACACAATTCCGTTTTGTTACCCCTATTTAAGTCATAGGACAACAAAAAGGAAAATACATTTTTTTCCCCCAATTCCGTTTTGTTACCCTATCAAGTCATAGGATAAAAGAATAGGAAAATTAAATACATTTTTTTTCCCTTTTTTTTTCTTCTTTTTTTAAATAAAATCTTCAGAAGAGCGCTTGAGGAAGTTTCAGTCGCTAATAAACAAAATTCATAAATACCTGGTACGCAGACTCAAACATTGGTTCCTCTTCGGCCTTCTGTAACCGTGAGTTGCCGGAATATCTGTGAGACTGCCAAACTGATCCAGCATACCCCGTTTATAGCGACACACCGTGAGTAGCGGTCAGTGAACTGCGCAACCGGCTTCCGGGCACTATCTTCCGGTAAGCACGGTCACACAAAATTTTGTGACCCGATGAAAAAAACGGGCCTCACAGTTAGCATAAATTATCCATCCCGTATTTACATCTGTCGCACATGCATCTGCCGTATTTAATACTCATGCTCCGTCACATAGTCTTTCCGGGGTATGGGGGATATGGGGGCGGGGTGAAACTAATTATATCCAATATAGACAAGCCTGTCAGTGCTGCAGTTCGGCGTACTCCTCATATATTAAAAAGGAAAAAAAAAAACAACTGGGGAGGGGAGGGGGTTGGGGAGAGAGATGAAAGGGCGCGGGAAGAGGGGTAGAAATGGAAAAAATGAAAGGGGAGAGACAGAGGACGGGGAAAAAACGTTCTTCACACCAGACATGCATTTTATACGAGTCATCACCGTGTTTTCCCCTAGAATGGGCATCAAAAAGCGGAGATTACTGCAGAACGGACGTCTTTTACGCAAGGCTGGCATTTCTTTTCCCCTCAATGGAATTTTGCATATGACTCACTCCCTGTCATGTTGTCATCCAAACACACGGTTAGTAGTTGTGTATGTATGAAACTATGGGTTTTGCTAGAGTCGCGCGCGCGCGCGCGCGCGCGCGTGTGTGTGTGTGCATGGCGTACGTGCGTGTGTGCTTTATGCGTTCAGGTGTGTGCGCGGGTCTCTCCCTCCCCCTCCCTTTCTCTCTCAAACGCGCGTACGCGCGAGAAAGAAGCGTTCTTGCTTGTTGAAATGTCATTCGTGCATGTATTTGTGTGTGTGTGTGTGTGTGTGTGTGTGTGTGGTGTGTGTGTGTGTGTGTTGTGTGTGCGCGCGCGCGCGCGCGCGCACAAATCGATCTAATCGTTATTGCATCTTGTTAACAGGCGTCATTATATTGATGTTAAGCTTTCGTGGTCGGTCTGTAATATCGATCTTATGTTTCTTGGTTGCCTCAGCTGTTGTTTTCATAATTGTCAGGCATATACCCTGCCCCTAATACCCTTCCCCCACAGACCTCTTCCCTGCTAAAAACCCTCCCTACATGTGCGCGCGCGCGCGCGTGTGTGTGTGTGTGTTAGTGTGTGTATGTATGTATGTATGTATGTATGTTGTGTGTGTGGTGTGTGTGGGGTGTTAGTGCGTGTATGTGTGTGTGTGTGTGTGCGCGCGCGCGCGTGCACGTGCGTGCATGCTTGATTGCGTTCAAACGTATGCGCGTTCCATTCCTACCTCCGTCGTTCTCTAGTGTGCGCACGCGCGCGAGAGTGTTCTTGCTTGTTTAGGTGTCAAGAGAGAGAGAGAGAGGAGAGTGTGTGTGTTTGTGTTGGAGCGTGTGTGTTTGTGTGTATGTGTTTATATATGGCAAATTACTGAACGTTGTTGTTGATATGCATAAAATAGTAAGTCATGTGTCTTGCAGAATGGCACAGTGTCTGCCTTTTTAGCGAGTGAAGAGAGGGATGCAAGGTGAAAATCAATCATCCTTTTTGTTTGCATTATGTCTGAATGATCTTGAAACATATATAACTGAAAATGATTGCTGTTCGATAAATATGTGCATAGGACCCGAAAAACAATCTTTGGGAGAATTTGTTAATTTATACTGTGTATACTTTTATGTGCTGATGATAGTATTCTGTCTGTCTGTCTGTCTGTCTGTCTGTCTGTCTCTTCTCTCTCTCTCTCTCTCTCTCTCTCTCACACACACACACACACACACAAAACACAAGGTTTACTACAATCATTAAATGCATTGTTTAAATATTGTTATCAATGGCATTCAGAGATAAACCCATCTTAAAACTAAAGTAGTGGTTTTTTTTCAAAAGAAAAAGAAAAAAAATTTTACATTTTAGTCATAAAAATGAAAATCGGAAATAGTTGACTCTTCGAGATATTTTAGATTAAGAGTTCAACTGGAATGGAAGTTTCATCATGGCCAGAAAGGTGTGTTTCAATGTGAGACAAAAGCCATGTTTTGCGTATTAAAAATGCCAGAAAGCGAAATCTCCCACTCGCAATACTTTTAGGTTTATTTGACGAACTTGTTGAGCCTGTTTTGTTGTAATTGTGTGAAATTTGGTGATTTTAAAACTTAACATTAATTGAGAAACTACAGCAAAAATTTCTGAAACACATATTTCGTTTAAATCGAAATTCTGTGAATTCATTCGTTTGTGATGAATCAGCAAAGTTTCCATTTAGATATAAAAGTCAAAGTTAGAATGATCAAATTTAGGGCCTTCTCTCTCTCTCTCTCTCTCTCTCTCTCTCTCTCTCTCTCTCTCTCTCTCTCTCTCTCTCTCTCGTTAAAACATAACAGAACTACTAAATGGGCGATTCATAGAACACAGAATCAATATTTCACAGGTACATTAAAAAAAAAAAACTTGTAAAAGTTCTTTAAAAATTGTCTCAGAACATTCTGATTTTGCTTAAATGCGGGGTTTGGGTCTAGAAAATGGCGTGTATGAAGTTTCGCTTCTTTCCGTGAACAGTTAAATACGCGCCCGAAAAGCTCCGTGTGTGTGTGTGTGTGTGTGTGGTGTGTGTGTGTGTGTGTAGATGGATAAGTGGATAAGATGGCATTCGTGAGACAAGACAGGCCAATACCTAGAGACTCTTTTTTCACTATTTTATTTGCTTAATGGAAAAACTCGTATTTATTCTGTTAAGACAAAAAAAAAAAAAAAAAAAACCACGGGTTGTTACTCCGAGACTTCCCTTGTTAATGACTTTGCATGATACTGACAATGAAATGTCAAAGTCTCTCCGCCTCCTCCCGCCTCCCCAGTCTCCCTCTCCACTCTCTCTCGCTCTCTCATTCTGAATGAATAGTCTGCTTGTCATTGTAGAATTACTTTACAGTGTTGCTATGTTGAATTGTCAGAATGAATGATATGTGTTGAAATAATGTATGCATGACAAGCGCAGATTGTAAGACTAGCCATGGCCTAAAATCTTCATCCTTGCGAATTAAAGATCAATCAAACAATACCTCTCGGTCCTCTCTTTCTTTCCTCCGTAACTGCTCCCCTTCTTCTCTCTCTCTCTCTCTCTCTCTCTCTCTCCTCCTCTCTCTCTCTCTCTCTCCTCTCTCTCTCCCTCTGTGTGTGTCAGTGTGTGAGACACTTAAACACACACAGACCCACAGACTTAAGAGAAAGGACTGTTAGGCAGACAGAGTCCCCCCCCCCTCCCTCCCCTCGGATAGGCTGTTAGACGGCCCCGCTCTCCCACGCCCCCCTCCTCCCCAGCCTCTATTCAGAGAGAGAGAGAGAGAGAGAGAGAGAGACAGAGACAGAGACAGACAGACAGAAACAACTGTATTAATTGTGCAGGCAAGGATGGGCGCAGCACTCGGTAACGTCTGCCTCGTGCCTCTGTTAATTATGAATTATGTGGTATGACAGATCGATAACCTAAAACGATGGACTTGGCGAACCGAAGAGAGACTATTGTCTCGAGACCACGTGTCCCCAGCTGATACACACCCTTTTGGACAGCTGGAAACTGCCGGACAGGTCGCTCAGGTGATGGCCTTTTCTGTTTGTGTGTGTGAGTTTGTGTGCGGTTTTGTTGTTGTTTCTGTTGTTGCTTTTCTTTGTTGAGGGGATTCTTTTCCCCGTTACACTGTACATTAAAAAAAATGTTTTCACAGTGTCGTGGGGGGAAAAAAAATGTTTTCACAGTGTCGTGGGGAAAAAAAATGTTTTCACAGTGTCGTGGGGAAAAAAAAAGTTTTCACAGTGTCGTGGGGAAAAAAAAATGTTTTCACAGTGTCGTGGGGAAAAAAAATGTTTTCACAGTGTCGTGGGGAAAAAAAAATGAGTGAGAAAAAGAGAGAAGGGAGTTCTTGACGTATCACAGTGGAGAACTAACTAAATGAAAGAATGTGGCTTGATCAAACTTTTTTTTTTTTCCCTTAAAAAATGAAACCCGTTAAAAGCCAAGCAACAAAATCAGTCGCCGATTAAAGTCTTCGAGAGTTGAGGTGCAATGTTCTGTATAGAGTGAAAGAGGTAAGTATCTTATGTCAAAACAGTCCGATTTCAATCCCCTTAAAAAAAAAAGAATCGTTACTATTTCAAACATTCTAAAACCAGGCAGTTCACTGCTCGACTCAGCGTTTTTGCGTTGTTGAATTATCATCTATGTCTCCGTCCTGTGTAGGCTGTTTCCCCTCGGGCTTTTTACCCTTACGACAGTTTTCTCCCCTTTGTCTCGGTCTGTCTTCGAAGCGCGTTCTTTCCTGTCTGTGGTTCTCTTATACAATGATCTGATAGCAGTCATGACTGAAAAACGTACTTGTAGTAATTCTGTGCAGGCCGCGTAGCCTGCTTTTACCGATTTGATTTTTTTTTTTCTCCACCTTAGGCGGGATGTTCAGTGCTATGAGCAGCATGGAAACGAGCTTCTTTCTATTTATTTATTTGATTTATTTATTCATTAATCTGTGTGTTTATTTATTTATCTATCTGTTTGTCAATTTATTTTTGCGTACTGTTCAACAGAGGAAAGTTCTTGATTATGTTTTCACATGTTGAATACGTGATTAGCGTCACCTTGAAGACGGATCCTTTGTCAATCACATTTTGTGTTTGGTTGATTACTTCATCGTTGGAGCCACACTTGAATAACTTCTGTCTGCACGGTCGTGTGTCCCGCCGATGTTCAGTCGTTGAAATAACCGGTTCGGGTGCTTTGTTCCAAATCCTGGTTCCAACAGGTTAGTACTGGTTTTGACGAAGGAAACGCAGTATATATAGTTGGATGATTGCTGAGTTGCGCTACAGCAGTTAGTTCCCTTCAACCGTTAGTGGGATCTTTGCTTTCGGTCAAAGCTCGGCGGCTCGCGCTTTTAACGTGATGATGAGAGTGACGTTCACGTGCAGATAGTGGCAACTTTGTTTTCATG
>CM031615.1:46382008-46399335 GCA_018398815.1 Conus ventricosus | reverse complement strand
GAAGAAGGGGGGGAAAAAAAAAAAAATTTTCAAAGTACGTTGACACTGGGGTGTGTGCCATGTGTGTGAGGCGCGCGCGCGCGCGCTTGTGTGTGTGGTTGTGTGTGTGTGTGTGGTGTGTGTGTGCTGTCTGTCTGTTTGACTGTGCGAGAGGCAAATGTGCGTCCTGTGTGTGTGTGTGTGTGTGTGTGTGTGTGTGTGTGTTTGTGTTGTGGTGTGTGTGTGTGTGGCGCATGCGCGTATATGTGCGTGGCAGGTGGGTGCTGCAGTGTTGTGTTGTGTGTGTGTGTGTGTGTGTGTGTGTGTGTGTGTGTGTGGTGTGCGCGCGCGTGCGTGTGTGCGTACGTGCGCCGTGCAAACGCGTGTGTGTATTGTTATAATTCTGACATGTAAAACCGTCAATGATTGTGAATGTTTTGTCTGCCAGTTGCACTCTGAACAACAACTGCAAAATTAGAGTAGCTAATCCAACAGACAGGCATACTTTGTTAAACGAAACACACCACACACACACACACACACACACACACACACACACACACACACACACACGCACACATTCTTCGTGTGTGCGCGCGCGCACGCACACACACACACACACACACACACACACACACACACACACACACACACACACACACCACACACACACACACACCTTCTGGAATATCACGGCAATTTTTACAACTGAATCCGTGTAAGGGAGTATATAAAAACATTACATTAGGGGAGAGGTTCTCTCCCTTATCAGAGACCTTTCCTGTCTCTCTCTCTTTCATATTGATGATACGTAATGATAGCTTACTCGTTTTCCATGATCTCATGCCATTGCTTTGAGAGAGAGAGAGAGAGAGAGAGAGAGGAGAGAGAGAGAGAGAGAGAGAGAGAGAGATGTGTGTGTGTGTGTGTGTGTGTGTGTGCGGAATTATACTCTTTTTTATTTGCCCGTCTGTTCTTGTTACAGCTTAAGTCTCACTTTGTATTGCTACCCCCCCCCCCCCCATCCCACCTCCACACACACACACTACCACCACCACCACCACACCCTCCCTATTTTTTGGGTCACTTTTTTCCTTCCGACCCTTCACTATCAACATTAAAATTAACATCATTATGATTTCATTCAGTATAGGCCTGTGGCCGAAATACAAATAAACGACCTCTCTCTCTCTCTCTCTCTCTCTCTCTCTCTCTCTCCCTCTCTTAAAGTGATCATTCCTAAAGAATAGAAGCGGGGAAAAATATATAATTTTGCCTCTTTTTTTTTAACTCTGCAACTTTCAACAGTATTTCTCTATTCCACGCATAATTTTTGAAAAGCGTTAAGTCTTACTGCAAGAATAAGAGGGGGGCGGGGGGGGGGGGGGGGGCGACGCTGGTGTAAAAACACGTTATATTCTTGGTACTCAATCATAAATTGATACTCATCACCAGTACCATTCAGACTCCGGTCTCGACAAAGCCGTTCATGTCTTTCACTGTCATGTTTTCTTCCCATTTCAACCGGAACTAATTATTGCGACATATGAATCTATGAAACTTGACACTGTGTATATCAGGATTTGTATTTATATCAGGTTCTCCTTAAAACGAGTTTGTTTTTTATGCTGTCTATGATTCTAACATTTACTGCTATATTATACAACTTTCTACCGTAACCGTTCGTACTTATCTGATAATGATCTCTATTATTTAAAGACTGCTGTATCCAAACGGAGACATGCCCAGTTTCAGTTAGTGCAAATTCAATCCAAAGGAATATCAAGCGCCCGTGACAGATGAATGTTGCAGAAAGCTATACATTTGAACAAAATGTTTATTTTTAGATGTTGATAAGACAATGTCTGACCAAAAACTAAGAATTCCACATTTCATCGAAACAGGGATGGGTTACAAATCCAGTTTCTCCATAAGTCAAGCAAGCCATAGTATCCGGTTACAAATCCAGTTTCTCCATAAGTCAAGCAAGCCATAGTATCTGGTTACAAAGCCAGTTTCTCCATAAGTCAAGCAAGCCATAGTATTTGGTTACAAAGCCAGTTTCTCCATAAGTCAAGCAAGCCATAGTATTTGGTTACAAAGCCAGTTTCTCCATAAGTCAAGCAAGCCATAGTATTTGGTTACAAAGCCAGTTTCTCCACAAGTCAAGCAAGCCATAGTATTTCAATGTATTTAATCTGTTTTTCTTCTTCTTTTTCAGTCGCAGCTTTTCCACAGTCGTCACATACTCATACCCCTTGATTACACAGCCATAAAATAAACCCGGTATTAGGGTTGCCTTGAGAAAGACCCAAGACTACACCAATATGAAAGGTTGTGGTAAATGTCATAATATGCATGTAAAGTGGTAAATGACATAGCATCCATTGTGATAAATGACGTAATGTTCATGCGATGGGATAATCAGCTTATTTCATATTCCATCTTTACAGATCATCTGCATGTAACAGACATTAAATATGTGTGTTCTTGTTTGTGTTTGAATCAGGAGAGTGGCTGACCTGCGTAAAGTTGGGAGGAAATTAATGTATGTATGGAACAGCGTTTGATTTAACGCGTTTCCGCAAAAACATCTTTCAACAACCATATCATAAGGGATGACTCTTCTTCATCTGACAATCCAATGATTTTAAGCAATATCAACTGACTTTACAAAGATGTTAGTAGTATTATGCATTTATACAGGGGCTTTGAAACAGATCTGCTTCTGATTACTGTTCTCATAGGTTTCAACATGGGGTGCAGCAATTCTGTTTTGGCAGCTATTCTTACAGTTTTATTGGTAGAACTTCGTGCCAAACGTTGTCAAAGGCTTTCTGAAAGTTTAAAAAAGAAAAAGCTGTACAGTCTACGCGTTCTATTATTTAGTATATTATCAAAAATGTTTTCGATTTTTAAGATTTTAGGAGTTAAGATGTGTTCAGTTGCTTTTCAACAAAGGAAACAAAAAGGAAAAAAGAAAGAAAATGATAAAGGAATAAAGAAGAGCAAGAAGTAAACGAAATGCAAAGACATGTAAACAACCATAACGAAAATGAAATAAAACAAGTGATGAAAAAGAAAGACGATTAGAAATTTTTTTTAATTAATTTCTTATAAAGACTCAAATCAATTTCAAAAACACTATCTTTAAGCGCACGTACCCCTTATAAAAAAAAAAACATGATTTTTTTAAGCGCTCGTAAATTTATATCCCCCCCCCCCCCCCCCCCCAAAAAAAAAAAAAAAAAAAAAAAAGAAAGAAAAAGAAAGAAAGAAAGAAAGAAAAAAAAGAAAGAAATAAAAAATAAATAAAATAAATAAAGTAAAATAATCATAATATTTATTTAAAAACAAACAAACAAACGATTACCTCATCCTTAATAGGAAAATAATAAGAAAAAGCGAAAGAAAATCATATCATAATTTTTATTCCTGAAGATGGGAGTATGGGGCCGGAATAGCTCAGTTGGTAGAGCGCCGGACTCGTGATCCTGGGGTCGCGGGTTCGAATCTCCGCTGGGCCGTTTCGGTACAGGGGGATTTTTCCCTCGGAGTTAACATTGGTTCTGACTCCATTTCCCATACAGTCCTTCGAATGAGACTATAAACCGAGGTTCCGTGTGTGAACGCACGCATAACATCTTGCACACACGTAAAATCCTATCACCAACTTTCGGAAGAGAAGGCCAGTTTGGCCGTTGGTATGGATGACACGTTACACATAGCATGCACCCTGCGTATGAAATGGAAAGAATGAAGGAAGCAAGGATATTGAGTGAGCGATATTGGAAGATATTGACTGGATGACACGGGAAACGACTGAATGAAGCGCCAGCTGGCAGCTCTTCAGTCGGCACTACCCAGGTAGGCAGCCCGTTGTGTAAACGAGTGTGGATTGTAAAGCGCTTAGAGCTTGGTCATTAGCCGACAATAGGCGCTATATAAGTATTCATTATTATTATTATTATTATTATTATTATGGCTGTCTATACAGGCAGTGTCCGCAGGAGTATCAGCCTGCGTACGCAGGGAAAAAAAATCATAACCATCATGTTACCGTTCCAAGAACACAGAGAGAGAGAGAGATGTGATTTGATCCGCTGCCTTCCAAAACAGCGTTAATTGGCTGGCTTTCTACACCTATCACTACGCCGCAGGTTCTCCCGCTACTCTGAACGGAGCACTCGTAAAGCGCACACTGTAAGAGGCGCTAGGAATAGCAGACGACAAGTATTACCTTACGTTAAAGAATCACAATTTCCAGTGTTAACTTGTGGTCAAGCATCAGTTTCTTAATAATCATTCCAGTTTCAAAAAAAATTAAAAAAAATAAAATAAAATAAAGCGTTAAGCATGCTGGATGATCAACACTTGCTGCAGATGAAATGAAATCTTAAATTAGACAGGAGTAGTAAAAACCGTATGTAATGAACAAGCTTGGTAACTTAAGATGGGCTTTTATTTCATAAAATGAGGAAGAGTTACCCCGCTTGTTCGTTATTTTGATGCAGCTTAGTCTTCAAGATATTGGCTTGTTCACAATCGTCATAATGAGTTACAATAAAATAAATCAACAGAATTTTGCTTGATTTCTTTTTTAAAGGAAAACTTCAATGAGGCAGGGAACAGTAAACAGTAACTGACGAACAAGTAAGGTAATTCTTATTCCCATGATGTAGATGTTTCCTTGTGTGTTCTGTGTGCTCTGTGTTGTCATGTCTGCTAGGTAATTCGGTGTCGTCAGCAGCTGCCGTTTAAAGTTCTATTAATTTATTTCATCATGGAGCACGAGTTGCCGTACTTGTTCGTAAATCAGATGTTTTTAACCAAACTTAAGTTTAATGACTTACCAGATAAGGGTCTTTGACAATTTGAATCACTTTTTTTGAGCCGCTGTTTATAACAACCATAGTTTTTTTGGAAGGCCCTATATCGATGAATGCGCAACCTCATCACTCAGCGAAAATTTGCGACGCCGTTAACGCGAATAAATCCGCTACTTTAATAAACATATCTTAAGACATCTCGCGAATTTTACTTTTTCCTACTGTTCACGTAAATCATAAGAAGTAAAGCAAACCGATAAATGCACAGACTTTTTACATTCTGTTGCTTTTGAATTCGTGTGGAAACATGGCTGGACTGCATGCAGTAAGAGAACAGTCTGTCGTGATTCTCTTCTTGCTCACACCTTGCCCTTATTCTTTCTTTCTTTTTGCGTACGCAGGCTGATAGTCCTGCGGACACTGCCTGTATAGACAGGCAGTGGAGTTTTGTGTGTATGACCCCCTTTTTTTTATCCCGCCATTAAGGCAGCCACACTCCATCTTCGGGGAAGGTGCGTGTTATGTGTAACGTGTCATCCATACCAACGACCAAACTGGCCTTCTCTTCCGAAAGTTGGTGATGGGATTTTACGTGTGTGCAAGATGTTGTTGTGCGTGCGTTCACACACGGAACCTCGGTTTATAGTCTCATTCGAAGGACTGGATGGGGAATGGAGTCAGAACCGATGTTAACTCCGAGAGGAAAATCCCCATGTACCGAAATTCGAACCCGCAACCCCAGGATCACGAGACCGGCGCTCTACCAACTGAGCTATTCCGCTCCCGCCCCTCCTCCCTCCCTCCCCCCCCCCCCCCCCCTTGCTCTTATGAACGTGTTACTCCTATTGCAACCATTCCCAGCAGGCCAGGGTCATGCAGCATGAGGAGATGTGGGAGCCCTGGATCTCTGTCCTAAGGGTGTAGGTGACCGGTAATTTCTTCTCTGTCAATGTCATGTTCAGTACCATCACGTCCGTTGCTTCACTGTCGCTCGGTGACGTTAACGCCGACTTGATCGGCGTTCTTGTTGCCTGGCCTTTCTTCGCTGTCGTGACGTTCCGTACATACTCCACGCCCGAAAATACTTCTGTGTGAGAAAGTGCTCGTGACCATACCCAACCCTCGGAGAGTAAACCCGACCCCAGCTACCCCCCCCCCCCCCCCCCCCCACCTCCACGCCTGCTCCCCCGTTCCCCCTTCCCTAATCACTCCCAACCTTTTAAATACTCAGTGTCCACCCCACTCCCCCACCACTCAAATTCAGATGCAATGTGCTTTGAGTGATATGGTTTGTCGTTTTGGACACTGTGAGAATGCTGAAAGAGGAAAATGATTTTAGGAGAAATAAAAAAGGAATGTCGATCTGGTTTTACTTTGCAGGTGAAATGTTTGTGTACACGAGCCCTTTCTCACTCACTGGAGCTATTTTAGGTTGCGGAACGTTACACCGGAAAAGCTGAGAGGCAGTCGAAGACAAAATCTCTCTCTCTCTCTCTCTCTCTCTCTCTCTCTCTCTCTCTCTCTCTCTTACACACACACACACACACACACACAACACACACACACACACACACACACACACACACACACACACACGACGACCACCACCACCATCACCACCAACCCCCACTACCAACAACATCACCATCACCACCTCCACCACCACACCAACAGCAACAACGACGACGACAACTGAAAACAAGTTCTGGACCGTCACCATAGAGACACCCGACGACCTGTTCCGCTTGGGGGAGACGGAGGTCGACTATGAACGACTGGGCCTGACCCACCTGATCTTCGCCAGGAACCAAGATTTGGAATAGGGCTGCCCTGGGGGTTCAGTCGGCGTTCAACAGGCACACCGTTCCAGCAGTGTTGGGAGTGATGTGAGCGTGTCAAAGTCTGGCTCTGTTAACGAAGAGCCAAGAAAAGATGTGAGAGAGAAAGGAAAAGCTGTTGGGAAAATGAGTATGAATGATGATGCAAAAAGTATGGATGGGTGTGATATGAAGGAGCAAATTAGTGATTTGAATACAAAGGATCTGAAAGTGAGTGATAAGTTCGAACGAATGTCGTGTGTAACCGATATGAAAAATGAGTCTTGTGCTTTGAAAGATATCTCTTGCTTCAGTGCGTACGAATGTATGGATGCGTGGTTATATGACCGTAGCGGCAATGTGAATGTGAATGTTAAGTGTGCAAATCAAAGTGAGAAACGGGTTCTAAATGACAGTGCCACCGAAAGAAGTGAAGACCAGGAAAACTTTATGGTAATGAAAACATCAAAACCGGCCTTCTGCTATTGGTGCTACGCTTGGTTATGTCGTTTGTGAGGAGGAGTGTAAGAGTGGGCGGGGGGAATGGGAAACCAGTGTCAGCACGGGAACAAACTCTTGCATTTCTTCTCAACCCACGAAGGGTGACGGAGTTATTACCCCTTATATTAGCACCCGATGTAGATATTATTGATGCACACATTTTTTGTGAGCATGGTTGTGAGTATGGATGTTATGATCATGATCGTGTGTACGACGTAATGTATGATAATAATTTGGTGACAGAACGTAATGATAGAGTAATAAAGGTTATAAATGCTATTGAAAGCCATGATAATTTGACTCATAGTCTAAGTGTATATAATCAATGTGTTGAAGAAAAAGTGTTGACCATGAAGGGCTCGAAATTTGATATGATAGTGACTGATAAAAAGGATGTCTGCGAAGTGAAACTGGATAGGAGGGACAGTAAAGATACGGTTGCGGTGTTTGTTGACAAACATGCAAGAGATGTTACTGATGCTACTGAGTGTGGGAAAGGCCTAAAGGAAAGTGGGGGTAGGCATATTGGTAAGGAATACATTGACATTGGTGCTTGTTATCATGATGACAACAGCAATGCTATTTGTACAGATGGTCAGCAAGATGGCCAGCAAGATAATGCCCCTAGTGATTCAGATAACCATTCTGATAGCAGTGGTTCAAATGATGATGGCAATACTGGTGAAAGTAATGATTTTAGTAATGAGAATAATGACAATAATAGAGATAGTACAGAAAAAGAAGATGATAATCTTGACAATGAGGGCAGCGAAGCAGATTACCTTTATGCTATTAATGGAGAAATGCCAGATAGATGCCTGAAGTGTGTTGCTCTCAACGTGTGTGGTTTCCTGTCCAAGCTTGCTTTTCTTGATTTTGTGGACTTTATTAACAGGTATGATGTTGTCTGCATCTCAGAAAGTAAACTTGCTGATGTTGATACTGTTGAAATTGATGGATATACTGCGTTTTATAAAAATAGAAGCAAATATAAAAGAAAATCTGGAGGTATACTAGTATTAATAAAAGACTGTTTTGTTCAGCATGTCACTGTCTTTGAAGAAAAACGATTTAAAAATACCATTAGTGCTGAGTCTGCAGGTAGCTATAAGTTTGTGGATTTTGATATGTGTCAAAGTGCATTGTTTTTTGCTTTTTGTGACTCCATTTTTGAAAAGAAAGTTTTGTGTTGTGTTGCTTATATTGAACCAGAGGGATCACCTTACTTTAATAGAAATGTTTATAATGATTTACAAGATACAATTCTGAATATTGGTATTGATAGCATTTGTCTGTTAGGGGACTTGAACTCAAGATCGGGACAGCTAAATGAATTGTTGGTCAATAATTTGTTTGCTGATTGCGTTCTTGATAGAGATTATAACTTTCCTGTTAGGTCATCTGAAGATAGACAGACAAACAATATGGGACATGAATTAATAAGCTTTTGCAAAGCATGTCAGCTTATTATCATGAATGGTAGATCTGGTAGAGATTATGGTAAAGGTAAACTGACTTGTAAAAATGCATCTGTAGTGGATTACGCTGTAGTTTCTTATGATTTATTTGATAGTGTTGTAGATTTTAGTGTGGATGATTTTAATGAATTATTTTCAGATGTTCATTGCCCTATTACCATAAAGTTTGCAATTGCATCAAGGGGGAGAACAGAGAAAACAGCGCCGATTTCGCATGCTGACGATGCCAATTCATGCTATGTAAGATGGAATAATGCTTTGAAAGCAACTTTTGTTGATGACTTAGATGTTACAAAAATTACATCAATAGAGACTGAGCTAGATGACTTGCTTACAAACCCAGATAATATTACTGTAAACAATGTAAATAATATTGTGGGCAGAGTTAATGATATATTACTTGCCTTAAAACATGTGGCTACTAAGAATAAAAGGAAAAGATGCTCCCAGGATTCACCGAAAGGGGGAGAGAAATGATGAATCCATCGGTGCTCAACCAATCACGACTGCAAATCCCAAACGGACTATGAACATGGACCAAATGGAATATCCATGTGTCTGTGGAAAGCGTTTCGCTACCACCCGTGGCATGAAATCCACAGGACAAAGATGGGATGTGTGAAGACTCATCTGAATGAGCAGCAGCGCACTGCATCAGCAGATAAGACGTCGGAAGACCAAGGCCAGGATTTAAACCACAGTGCCAAGGACATCCACGCTGTTGGTTCGGATGAGGAATTTGCACAGGCCCTCGATGCCAGGCGCCTGAAACTCAACCTGCCACGAGCAAACGAAACTGAAGATTGGGAGAAACTGGATGCAAAAATCGTCCAAAGACTCGATGCACTGATAGGAAAAGCACCCTGGAACACAAACAGCCACATATGGGGACATTGTGTATGCCACATGTAAGACGCCTATGGAGTAAAACTACCCAAAGAGAAACACCTCCAAAGAAATCCAGACGCCAAGAAAAGATGGACAAGATCAGAGTCCAAAAGAACAACCTTAAGAAGCAAATGAAGACCGCACTGCCAGCTGAAAAACAAGGCTTGGAAAAACTGTGGGAAGACCTGAAAGAAAAACACAGCGCCCTCAGCAAAGCGGAATCTGCGAGGAAGAGGAAGAGCAAAAAGAAGAAGACACAAGAGCGCTTCTTCAGAGACCCCTTCCAGTTTGCCAGAACACTGTTTGAGCAGCCAAAATCTGGGACCCTAAGTGTGGACAAAGGATTCTTGAGCAGCATCTGAGGAAAACATACTCTGACTCACAGAGCAAAGCACCACTCGACATTCAAGGTCTGGTGTGGCCAACCAACCCTGAGGAACAGTTCAATGGCAAGCCTCCAACGTTGGCGGAAATCAAGAAGGTGTCGACAAAGCCAGAGCCAAATCATCACCAGGGCCAAACGGAATACCTTACCAGCTTTACAAGAAATGTCCAAGGTGCTGGAGTGGCTCCACAGGCTGCTGCGATCGGCTTGGAGAAACCAGAAGATCAGCGGCCAGTGGATGACGGCAGATGGTGTGTACATCCCCAAAGAGCAAAACTCAAGTGACATCAGCCAGTTCAGGCCAATATCACTATTGAACGTCGAAGGAAAATCTTCTTCTCTGTCATGGCAGCAAGGCTGACCAAGTACCTGATGGAAAACAAGTACTTGGATATGTCAGTCCAGAAAGGTGGCATCCCAGGCGTGGCTGGCAGTGTAGAACACGCCACAATGATCTGGGACGCAATCCAAAAAGCAAAAACAGAAAAGAGAGACCTGGACGTAGTGTGGCTTGATCTGGCAAACGCATATGGATCTGTGCCCATGAGATGATACAGTTGGCTCTTGAGATGTACCATGTGCCAAAGAACATCCGCGACATGCTCAAGAAGTACTTCAATGGTTCTCAATGCGGTTCTCTACCAAGGAGTACACAACTGATTGGATCAACTTGGAAGTGGGCATTGCAATGGGTTGTGCAATTTCTCCGATACTGTTCGTGCTGGCAATGGAACTCATCTTGAAAGCAGCAACAAACAACGCGAGACAAACAGACCTTGGCGATGGATACAAGATGCCTCCTCTCAAGGCCTTCATGGATGACACTACAGTGATTTCATCCAGAGAAGACGAGACACGTCATGTGCTGAGAGGCGGGACGACATAGTTGCCTCATCCAGAATGAAGTTCAAGCCAAAGAAATCACGGAGTCTCTCACTGAGGAAAGGAAAAGTGGCCGAATCTGTGGTCTTCAGTGTTGCCAACCAGGCCATTCCAACAGTCACAGAAGAACCAGTCAAGAGCCTTGGAAGATGGTATGATGATACGCTGAAAGACACACAAAGAGCAAAAGAAACCAAGCAGATGGCGGAAGAAGGCTTGGAGACCATTGACCAGTGTGGGCTCCCAGGCAAATACAAGGTCTGGTGTCTGCAGTTCATGCTACCAAAGCTCCTATGGCCTCTGATGATATACGACATCTGCACCAGCACAGTGGAGGCAATGGAAGCCAAAATCAACAAGTTCACAAGGAAATGGCTTGGTGTCCCACCCTGTCTGACTGACATCGCACTATACTGTCGCCAAGCAAAGCTCAAACTACCACTGAAATCCATCCTGGAGGAATACAAAGCAGGGAAGATCAACTTCAAAGCATGCTGGAGGACTCAGGAGACAAGGTGGTAGAAGCAATCAAGCCCAGCTGAAGACAGGCAGAAAATGGAAAGTTCAAAAGGCGATGGATTCTGCAAAAGAAAGTCTCAAGATCAAGAAATAACAGGACACACACAGACCAACAGACAAGGACTGGGGGTGACCAAAACTGAATGGTGGTCAAAGGCCAAAGGAAAAGCCAAAAGAGACATGATGATTCAGGAGATGAGAAAAGAAGAAGACCAAAAAGACTCCAAAAAGCAGTCCAGCAGAGCCAGCAAGGGCAATGGACAACGTGGGAGAATGCACTCCAAAGAAGTCTAACTTGGAATGACATTTGGCACATGGCCCCTCTCAGGATCAGCTTCATTCTCAGATCTGCATATGACCTTCTGCCCTCAAATGCAAACCTGGTGAAGTGGGGGAAAACAGACGATCCTGCATGCCCCCTCTGCCATGAAAAGCAAACAGTGGAGCATGTCCTAAGCTCATGTAAAGTAGCCCTGGCTAAAGGAAGGTACACATGGAGGCACAACCAAGTGCTCAAAGAGATTGTGCAAGTAGTCTGGGCTAGTACCAACACCACAAAAGGGAGCATCAGGACTCCAAAAGCACCCGCAACATTCTTCACGGCAGGAGGCAGCAAATCATGGCCAAGAACAACAGTGCCACTCGAAACATGCAGGCAGAGTCTGCTGGATGGGGCAGATGACTGGGAGTGCACTGCAGACCTCCCAGAATGGAAGAGTCACCCAGAGATCATCAGCAAGAGTGGCATGAGACCAGACATAGTAGTCCACTCTAAGTCAACCAAGCAGCTGATCATGATCGAGCTCACGGTGCCATATGAGAACAGAATGGAGGCAGCTCAAATCTACAAGACTGAAAAGTATGCTGATCTGGCAAACAGCCTGAGGAGAGAAGGCTATCAGGTCAAAGTCCTCACTGCAGAAATTGGAGCTAGGGGATTTGTAGGAACGTCTGCATACAGCCTCATGAAACAGCTCTCAGTTGCAGGGAAGGAAAAAACCAGAGCCCTGAAAGCAATGGCAGAAGCGGCAGAGAGGTGTTCAAGCTGGATCTGGTCAAGGCGGAACAAAAGTGAACTTCATAAGGCTTAAATTTCCCTACAAATATCAGGTGTCCCTGTGGCTCAGTGGTTAAAGCGCGAGTCATTAAGTAGAAAATGAGCATGTCCAGAGGGTCATGGGTTCGAATCCCAGCCATGGCTCGTCCCAAGATGGGGAAAAAAAAAAAAGGGGGCAGCAGAGGGACATCCGGAGTCATGAACCGGGTGTGGCCCAACCCCCCTAGAGTGTCAGGAGATAAGGGCCGAAACACTTGCTTGAAGGGGGCTTCTCTTCTGAGGACTCTCTGCTGCCACGCTCTCCACGAGTTTCTTTCTACTTGAAAGTGCAAATGCACTAAACATGATAAAAAAGAGGTGGAAAGGTGCCAAACCAACTAAAAAAAAAAGAAGGATAAACCATGGTTTAATGAAATTTGTAAAGTTAAAAGAAACAATTTTTGCCGTTGTAGGAGAAGATGTTTACTTATGAAAAATGATTTATTTTTAAAGGCGGAAAGGGTACGTGCAGCAAAATCATATAAGAAAACAGCTAAAAAAGAAATGAGAAAATATAACCACGAAATGGCTAAACAGCTACGTCAATTACAGTCTAAAGATCCAAAGGCTTATTGGACTATCTTAAATGGACAGAAGAGAAAATCCAACCGTAATCAACCCAGCTGCCATGCTTTCTTTGAATTTTTTAAAAATATGAATGTGGATGATGTAGAAGATGCTGACGAAGTTCTGGAAAATGTGCCCTTTAATGACACCAGTTATACCTTTTGGGATAATTTAATCACCGAAAATGAAGTAATGCATTGCATTAAAAAGTTAAAGAAAAACAAAGCCAGTGGACTAGATAATATTGCAAATGAATTTCTGAAAAACTCGGCGGTGAAAATGCTAAGATTATATGTCAAATTGTTTAACCTTATATTAATTACTGGTAAAGTACCAACTGATTGGGCGCTTGGGGTTATACATCCTATATTCAAAAACAAAGGATGTGTCTTAGAGCCCGGTAATTACCGTGGGATAACTATACTATCCTGTTTTGGAAAACTGTTTACAAGTATTTTGAATGAACGTTTAAAGATGTTTATTGAAACATTCGATTTGATTGGTATTGAACAAGCAGGCTTTCGGAATAATTTCTCAACACTTGATCACTTGTTTACCTTATATGGCCTGATTGATATTCTGTTGTTTAAGAAGAAGCGTCTATACTGTGCTTTTCTGGATTATGAAAAGGCATTCGACAAAGTTAATCGATCGTTTCTGTGGCATAAATTGATAAATAGTGGTATTAGTAGCAAAATATTAAAAGTTATACAAAATATGTATTCTCAAGCCAAGTCATGTGTTTCTGCCAATGGTGATTATTCTGATTTTTTCTGTTCCAATGTTGGTGTAAGACAAGGAGAAAACTTGTCACCTGTATTGTTTGCCTTGTTTTTAAATGATATGAAAGAATTTATGTCTAGCGACATGGCTGGCCTTGTGACTGTCGCAAAAGAAGCAATTGAAATAGGCATAGGCGAATCAGATTTGACATTTTGTTGAATTTATTTCTCTTATTATATGCAGATGACACTGTGATCTTTTCAGAAACTCCGTTTGGACTACAGAAAGGTTTGAAGTCTATTAAAGAATATTGTGATAAATGGAAATTGAAACTAAATGCAAACAAATGTAAAGTTGTTATTTTTCTAAAGGTAAGGTTAGACGTTTTCCTGATTTTCTTATAGGTACAGAAAAACTAGAGGTCGTCCATGATTTCTTGTATCTAGGGTTGAGGCTGAATTATAATAACCGAATGAATGTTGCTCAACGTGAACTGTTTGACCGAGCCTCTCGAGCAATGTTCGCTTTGATGAGGAAAGCTAAATTATTGATGCTCCCTGCAGACCTAGTGATGGATTTATTTGATAAAACTGTATTACCAATTCTTACATATGGATGTGAAATTTGGGGATTTGACATGAATGATCTTGTCCAAAGATTACAGTTAAAATTTTATAAGCTGGTTCTAAAACTACGACAGTCGACACCTTCTTTCATGGTTTTCGGTGAAACGGGAAAATTCCCCTTACCGGTCATTGTTAAATCCAGAATGTTATCATTTTGGTTTAACCTTGTATCTAACCACCATAGTTATAAATTATCATTTCTTGTGTATAAATGTCTTCTCAGAATGTATGAATTAAATATACATGAAAACAAATATATCAAATACATCCATACATTATTAAATGAAATTGGTTTGAGTAATTTCTGGCTAAATCAGAACACACTTGATGTACATCCATTATGGTTTAAAGAGAAAGTAAAAAGATGCCTTAAAGATAGTTTCATACATACCTGGTACACGCATGTTGACAATGATGAATTATATATCAACTATAGAATGTTTAAAACATCATTTGGTGTTGATCCATACTATCTAGTTTTACCACAAGAATTACATGGTTACTCTACTAAAATTTAGAACAACAAATAATAATCTGCCTGTAAATAAGCTACGCTATGCTGGCACACCTAGATGTGAAAGAATTTGTGACAAATGTGCTATGCATGATATTGCAGATGAATTTCATTATTTGTTCGTGTGTCCTTTTTTTGATGCAGAAAGAAAAAAATACCTCCCGCGATACTTCTTTGTACGGCCGAATGTTGTTAAATTCAACATTTTGTTTGCATCAAAAAACAAGAAACTCTTAATCAAACTAAAGAATTATATTACAGTTATAAATAGATTTTTCCAATAATTCATATAACTAAATTACAACATTACACAAAGTTTGCACTATGTATAGGAAAAACTGTCTATGAAATTTTCATTTATGCTTAATATTGTTTGCGTCGTTTGCTCGTTTATTTTGCTTACTTGGTTATGGATATCACTCTGTTCTGATGTGCGATTATTCATTTTGTGTGAATATTGTCTTATATTTCCGTGCCCCATGTGGGTATGAAATAAAATAATTGCCTTGCCTTGCCTTGCCTCTAAAGTCTATAATTCAACAATAACGAAAAGTGCGCCTGAAGGGAGACAACTCACACACAACCCAACCGCTGGCCTACCGATGATGTTTCTGCTTCAAACAGTTAGCTGGTCGGTCACAGCCGTGAGGTCGCGTCGACTCGTTTCGCCACCGAAATGGCGATCGGTAAATCACCTGTATCGACGCTGGCGCTTTTTCCGCTTCTCTTAGCACTGGCGTCCTGTCAGGCAGACCGTTACCTGCCCAACTGGGAATCCATCGATTCCAGACCTTTGCCGGCCTGGTACGACGAGGCCAAGCTGGGCATCTTCATCACCTGGGGGCTGTACTCCGTGCCCAGCTTCTCCAGCGAGTGGTTCTGGTTTCAGTGGAAGGGGAAGCCCGGCAGCCCGGCCGTGCAGCGGTTCATGGCGGACAACTACCCTGAGGACTTCACCTATGCTGACTTCGCTCCTCACTTCACGGCGGAGTTCTTTCGGGCGGAGGAGTGGGCACGGCTGTTTGAAGATTCCGGGGCCAGGTGAGTAGACGTGTACTCCACCCCCACCCCCAGCCCCACCCCCACCCCTCGCTCCCTTCATTCCCATCCTCCCTCCTCTCCGTCTGTTTCTTTCAGTTTCTGTGTGTGTGTGTGTGTGTGTGTGTGTGTGTGTGTGTGTGTGTGTGTGCTACGCACGCACGCACACACACACGCACGCACGCACGCACGCACACACACGCACACACACACACGTACACGTGCACGCGCACACACACACGCCCACGTGCACGCGCACGCACGCACTCACGCACGCACGCACGCACGCACACACACACACACACACACACACACACACACACTGCAGACAAACGAGATAAACCTTGACCCATCCATGTATATGCATCCATGTGATCACACATATACACATATACACATGAGATCAAAAGTAACTTACGGCCAAGAAATATTTTTCAATGCGCCTAAATATCTATTACAAAAACTGCAAAGTATTGAATGTAAGGCATTGAAATTAGCCCTTGGACTTCATGTGCACGCATCATCGTCACGTACATATTATGAAGCCCAGGTACTTCCTCTAGATGATTATAGAGATTCAACATGTTGTAAATTTGTCATTAAAAGTACAGCTAGAAAAACACATATCAAATCAGAAATTAAAATGAGATCAGATTTTGATTTTCCGAAAAGAGCAAAGTCTATAACTTCTCAAATAACTATAGCAACTTATACATCAAAAATACTTTCAGATTCTGGGGTTTCTTTAGAAAAGGAAGCTTTCTCTCCCAGACCATCTTTTTGTCCTATTCCACCCTGGGAACTTAAAAAAGCCCATTTTGATATTGATCACACCAAAATTAAAAAAGATGAAAATATCAATATGCTCACAAGTTATACTAAGTGTCATATTGACGAGAAATACACTAACCAATTAAAAATATACACAGATGGTTCATGTATTGGTAAGCAAACAGGTTGTGCATTCTTAATCCCAGACTTGAGGGTGGAGAAATCTTTTTACATTGGATGTAACATATCTATATTCACAGCTGAATTAACAGCAATACTCATGGCTTTGAATTACCTTTTAAATTTCCCCCAAACAATATTTCAAGCTCTGTTTTGTGTAGATTCAAAATCAGTCCTTCAGGCGCTAAAAGATTTTCATCTGCATACTAGACCTGAAATGATTATTGAGGTCAGCTGTTTGATCCACATGCTTATTGAAGGAGGCACCAGTTATCCTTTTGTTGGATTCCTTCACACTGTTCCTTTTATTATAACGATAAAGTAGATAGGGCAGCTAAATGTGGAGCAAAACATATCTCTGGTTCTGAATATCTTAAACTAGCCTTATCGGTACATGAGCAGTGCAACCTAGTTAAAACACATATTTTGAAAATTTCAAAGATAGAATGATAGAACATGACAATAAAAATCAGTTTGATACTTTTGATATTAAAATCATTCAACATAACTTTAGTTTAAATAAAAATATACTTT
>CM031615.1:46359508-46379508 GCA_018398815.1 Conus ventricosus | reverse complement strand
ATACATGCAGGAACGCACACATACATGTGCCCGCGCACGCGCGGGTGCGCGCACACACACACACACACACACACACACACACACACGCACGCACGCACGCGCGCACGCACGCACACACATATACACATAACCACACTCACCCCTACATCATATCTGCCTCTTCGTGCATGAATTAACAGATGAACAGAAACGAAAGCATTAGCGAAACACCAACAAAATGGAAGTTCACTCTTTTTTCCCAGTGCACACTACAAACACAGCACTATAACGTATAATACGGACAAGTCTGCCGTCAATTAACCATCGACAGAGACGGACGACAGTGAGTAGAATAAAGAGCAAACCATGGGCACTCCACACAGTCGGTAAGTAACCTCACAACGATGATTTGTCTGCTTTGTGTTGCGTGTCTAAAGATAAAACAGTGGTCAAATATGTACTTGACTTTTTCTTGTGTTATGCGCATAAAAAAGGCACACATTAAATTGCTTCTTACAGTGTGCGTGTGTGTGTGTGTGTGTGTGTGGTGTGTGTGTGTGTGTGTGTGTGTGTGTGTGTGTGTGTTAGAAGAGGGGATTTTTTTTTTTCGCTCAGGTCCGTCAGATAGTAGATTGCATTTTATTTAACAAAAAAATAAATCAATCAATAAATCAGAAACTAGATAAATATAAATAAATACACGGATAAGCCCAAATTTTATTCCACATGAACGAGATTGATTAATCCCACGACATAATCGAGTTAAGACGAAATTAAGTTAAGCTCAAAGAAAACTCCCGAGTCGCTTCAGTTTCGGGGTTATATCCGTCACGTTTGCAGTCACGTTTTAATCTTATTAGTTTTGTTTTATTTAGATTTTGTCCGTTTGTTTTGTTACAGGTGAGCTGGCGGATGCAGTGAAGAACCACACACAGATGAAGTTTGGTCTGTACCACTCTCTGTTTGATGTGTTCCACCCTCTGTACCTTCAGGACAAAGCCAACAAGTTCACCACGCAAGACTTCGTCTTTGTGAGTCTGGGGTTGTGTCGGCGTTATGTGGCTGTTGGCTTCACTGTCGTTTTTGCCTGTTGTTTATTGATTTGGCTTCCTGACTGCCATTTTCCTGAGTTTGGATGTTAATGGGCTGTATTAGCATGCGCACAGGGAAAGCAGTGTACACCAGAATGTTGAAGTCGTGTCTGTCAGTCTGTCGACAAGATAATTCCCAAAACAGTTCAGATGATCTTTCGCGTCCTTTTTAATTGTGTTTTTACTGCTCACGTCTGCAACAAAGTGTGTCATGTAATCATGATATGTCGTCCGTGTGTGTGCGTGCGGTGGGGGGGGGGGGGGGTCGTGATAAACTTTAACGTTAACTTTTTTCCCCTGGCAATTACAAGTAGTAACATAACCAAACTTGGCAGAATAATATGCATTGATACGGCCTTTCCTGCTACTCATATAAACATGTAGCCGAACGCTCAATGCCATGAACAGATTTTTTTTTTTCGATGTTTAAAAATCGATATCGTCATGTGTCTTGTGACTAGTTACAAGTATTGCTTTATATTCTGATGAAAAATATGTCGGATGATATTACGTATATACACTGTAACAGTTACGAAGTTACTGTACGAGATTTCAATGAAAGAATGTTGCGAATAGGAATGGATTATTCATCACTAACTTGAAGGGTATTTGGGAGACAGCAGATTAATTCACGTGTGAAAAAAAACCTCTACCAAGGGAAGTAATGGTCGGCACGGGCTGACAGTCACCCGCCGTGTGTGTGTGTGTGTGGGGTGGGGGGGTGTCGCGCACGCGAGCTTGTGTGTGTGTGTGTGTTGTGTGTGTGTGTGTGTGTGTGTGTGTGTGTGTTCTAGATCCTATGGGTTCGCTTGTTGAAACTGCTTACAGACATTTGCTTTTTGTTGTTGCTCACCAAGTCCTAAAGTCCATGGATTAATCGCTGTGATTATTCATGTGCGTATTCGATGGCATTGTTATTTTTGTGTCATTGAAGTTCTTCAATTTTTTTATCATGGTGTTTTTTTTTATTTTTATAATAATATATTTAACATGTGCAAACACATGTACTGCATTCATGCTGTACACAAAGAAGACACAAATCGTACTCAAACAACAGAAATGATAAAATATGAAAGCTATTAACAGACTAAAGTTGTTCAGGTATAACCGAGTCTCCCCTCTCTCTCTCTCTCTCTCTCTCTCTCTCTCTCTCTCTCTCTCTCTGCGCGCCTTCCCCTCATTCTCTCAGTCTCCCTGCCCCCGTACCCACCCCCTCCATATTCCACACTGACCAGTGAAGCACTCCTCTGTCATTCAGTATTTCGATGGATGAAAATGGGTCTTTGAAATAGTTATAGAAGTATCATAGCAGTGTGGTGCTGTTTATTTCTTCAGAATTTTTGTTTTGTAATGTGTTGTTGTATGCGTTGTTTTTGGGTGTCAGCATTGATCTACACGTCGGATAGTTTGCTGTTCGTAGGGTCAAATCAGCTCTACACATGGTTGTATATTGAGGTCTCAAATACAAAAATAACAAAGGGAAAATGTCTGCAAGCTAATGTGCAATAGAAACAAACTACATTTTCACCCTTCTTCAATCCCAGTTAAAAGAGTTCAACAGCTAGACCATTTGACGGAAGATTTTTGATTCAAATCAAGTAATCAGCGTCGAAAAGCAAGAGCTGGTCATCCTTTTAAAGCTGATTTCAGACAAATATGTTATTGTGCTTTCGGCATAGACCAGACCGGGGTCTGAGATATAGTTCTGTATACAGCAGCGAAGGGAATGATTTTAAAATGCAGGGATAGTGTGCTCGTCTTGGACGATGTTTCCATAGCTGTTGTTATTGTTGTTGTTTGACGTTCCTCTGCCTCCTCCCCTGACCAGATCGTCTGTCTTCTAATTGCAGCAAAAGACGCTTCCGGAGCTGTATGAACTGGTGAACTTTTATAAACCAGAGGTAGTGTGGTCAGACGGTGATTGGGAAGCGCCAACGTTTATTGGAACTCCACGGTGTTTCTGGCCTGGCTGTACAACGAGAGGTGGGTGTCCGTGCTAACTGGTGTGCACGTCAGCGTCTTTCTGGATAGCACTGAATCTTATGTGTATACGGGTAAGATGAAAGAATTCAAATTTATGTTGCACAAAATGGCCTTCTTCCTTGCGCTGAACCCTAAGCGATCTGAAGCGATCAAAGCTAGGTGAATTTTCGTTGTTTTATTCGTTTATATATCACCTGACGAAGACCTAAGAGGTCGAAACGCGTTGTGTTTTGTCTTGTGACTCGTTTGTCCACGTTCTCTGGGCGGTTCGCTAACATTTATTTAAGATTTGTTTAGATTTCCGCCTGCAGTCGTCTGCTTTGCACAAAAAGTTTTTACAGAAATGATAATATTTACACAAAACCAGATAAATATTCTCATCAAACCAAAACGAGACATCTGAAATTCATACAGAAATGGATGTCCTGTAATGTCTTCATTGGTCAATGCATACAGAAATGGATGTCCTGTAATGTCTTCATTGGTCAATGCATACAGAAATGGATGTCCTGTAATGTCTTCATTGGTCAATGCATACAGAAATGGATGTCCTGTAATGTCTTCATTGGTCAATGCATACAGAAATGGATGTCCTGTAATGTCTTCATTGGTCAATGCAAAACAAAAATCTGTTTCTACACAGTACTTGAGAGATCTGAACATTTGGAATGACCTTTAATCGTTCGTGTCATGTTTTTGTATCACTTCACATTTCCAATGCCATGTGTAATCAATCTTGACATGTCTTGTCTGAATAAAAATCTATTAAAAAAACAAACAAACAAACAAACGTACAAACAAACACAAAATAATTTCAGTTGTACAGATAGATTAGGCATGAAATTCTTTCAGCAAGTGTTCAGTTACTCGCTAACCAAGTGCTCTGGTCAACGAAAGCCGGTTTTGCTTAATCCTGATCTGCTGGTTTTAGGCTAATTCGGTTCGAGTCAATCCGTGCCGATGTTGGATGAAGGCTGACGTGAGTCCTGTTAAACAAAGGGGGGGGAGAGGGGGGGGGGGGGGTGAGGAGAGAAGGATACACATCTGGGCGGCGATTTGAGGTGCCGCCTGTTTTGTCTATTCACTGTCATTGGAGTTTGGTTAGGGGGACACCGCCTCGTGCGAACTGTCTATGCACACTACCCACATGTGCGCGTCCATGAGAAACGCCATCAAAGGTAAAAACAAGAAAACGAAAAAAATTACATTACAGAAATTAAGAATAAGCTGGTTCAATGACTTAAGGCCCAATGTACCATACTCCATGCAGTCAACCCTTGACTGTCCAAATTATGTGTGCACGGCTTACGTGTGATAGTAATGATGTCTATATGTATGGAACTGGGCAGGTAATTAGGTCTGTATAGTAAATATGTACTGAATAGTTTTACAGGTTTTACGTCTTCATGAACATGTGCGTGTGTGTGCTTGGTTTATGGACATTGTGTGTGTGTGTGTGTGTGTGTGTGTGTGTGTGTGTGTGTGGTGTGTGTGTGCTGTGTGTGTGCGTGCGTTGTTGGTGTGGGTGTGTGGTGTGTGTGTGTGTGTTGTGTGTAGTGCGTGCGTGCGTGCGTGCGTGTGTGTAGTTGTGTGTTGTGTGTGTGTGTGTGTGTGTGTGTGTGCTGAGCGTGTGGTGTGTGTGTGTGCATTGTGTGTGTGTGTGTGTGTGTGTGTGTGTGTGTGTGTGTGTGTGTGTGTGTGTGTGTGTGTGTGCGTGTGTGTGTGTGCATGTGCAGTCCAGTGAAGGACACAGTGGTGACCAATGACCGATGGGGCAAGGGAATCAGCTGTCATCATGGAGGATTCTTGACCTGTTCTGACCGTTACAACCCTGGTAAGTCTCTGCGCGCGCGCGCGCGGTGTGTGTGTGTGTGTGTGTGTGTGTGGTGTGTGTGTGTGTGTGTGGTGTGTGTGTGTGTGTGTGTGTGACCTAGCAATTGCTGTGATCAGCAGACGGCTTAGAAGATATTGTTCTACAGACATTTGATCAGAACCGAGAAACACAAGTGTCTGGGCGACAGTGTAGTGTTTCCTCTGACATGTAGCCTCATAACGACTGATACTGAAAGGTCCATGCTGACTGCGATTGTGATGCCACCACTACCTGAACATGGCTGTTAATGTGGACCAGGAATGGGCGGCATGAGACCAGTTAGAGGGGCATTACAGATGGGGGAGCAATAACAAACAAAATGGTACAAGTGAAGATGTACAAGCATCTTTCATCATCCGGATGACGGATCAAAATGTGTCCACCTTCAAACAGCTGCTGCGCAAATACAATCCGCAGAAGAGTGAATGTGCTTCTACTGACGCTAAGCAAGAATCCATGTTCGTTCCCTGATATTGAGTGGGCCCGTCCAGCTGTTTGTGTGCATGAAAGAAAGAATAATAACCCTTTAAAAAAAGCAGATATACTCTTAGGAAATGGTCGGTGTGTATGAACATTAGATAACTTGTCTTCAAGTCATAAAGACGATACACAACACCGAGAGGGTGACGGACAGGAATCCTTCTTGTTCTCCATGCGGCCAATGGAAACTGACCAACACTGCAGCATCCACTCGTCGCTTTGTGAAGTTAGTTATAATCCATTGTTGAACAAAGATAGTTCCCTCGATTTTGGACCCGTCACTTGCAAGATAAAGGATAACTGACGAGCAAGTAGATGAATCCTGTTGACTCTATGATTCTCCTGGATCTTCTCTTCTATCTGTGGATGAAAGTCTGAGTAAAAAAAAGTATGTCGTTATGTCCAAACGGAAGCTAGAGAGCAGAGCAAAAGTCACAGCATGTTATTTATAACTTGCAGTGTCTGTTTATAGGCCTATGCTTGCAGTGACTTCAATAGTATATTGCTAAGGGTGTAATATACTCACTCTGAATTCCCTTATGCCTACTTGTTTTGTTTATGACTTTACGAACAATAGAAAGCATTCTGTAGAGATGTATGGCTTGAACTAAGTTTACAAGACTTTCTCAGGAAAATAGCCCAAACATTTTGTGCGTGTGCTTCTATCTATTTATTTGTCTACCCATCCAGCCAGCCATTCATTTATCTATCTGCACCCGAAGGTGTCAAGAGTACTGTCCCCTAATGCCGAATCAACCAGCTAGGAGCATTGTTGTATCATACAAATTACAACGCGATGTAGTCCGGTCTAGTGCAAAACAATACCGTACACCACAACAACAATCCAATCCAGCCCCATGCTGTTCCGTGTCTGCCACAGGAACCAACCAGCTAGAAGCATTCCTGCACCACGTACATTACAACGCGATGTAGCCCGATCCAATCCAGTACAACACCATACAATGCAACAACAATCCAATCCCGTCCCATACTGCTCCGTGTCTGCCACAGGAACCAAGCAGAAGCGGAAGTGGGAGAACGCCATGACCTTGGACAGGAAGTCCTGGGGCTTCCGAAGGGAGGCCACTCTGGCTGACTACCTCAGCATGGAGGAACTGCTGCGTACCTTTGTCACCACTGTCAGGTAAGCAGACAACATTGTGAAGAGGGGTCGCACAGCTGGAGGAGAATGGAAAAAAATACTGTTTCACCTTCTACGCCATCCTTCTTCCTCCCCTCAGCAACATTTGTCCCAGGCCGCACATTCACGATACCCCTCCCCACCCCACCCCCACCCCCCACCCCCACACACATACATGCACAGCTACACCTAGGTTGTCCTGTCAACCCCAACAGGTAGCAGCACAGTCAACATGGAGTGGAACGTGGATTTGAAACCTAATTTCCGAACACACAAACCACGTGGCTCTCATGTATTAGATACATATCCAAGACGCAGAATGTTTGGTTGTCATGTCTGTCACAGTGTTCTTGATAGACATGCAAGACACAGAGCATCAGGCTGTCGCTGGGTATCCAGGTACAGATCCAACACAAACCATTTGGCTGTAACGTCTGTCACCAACGTTTCAGATACACATCCGGCACACAAATCATTTGCCATGAGCGTCTCAGATACACATCTAACGCACAATGCGCTTGGCTGTCACCGGTCTTCCGAAGGAGCGTCCAGCACTCAAACCATTGTCCTGTCACGTCTGTAATCGGTGTTGCAGACAGACATTCTGCACAAGCCATTTGTGTTATCGTGTCTGCCATCGGTGTTCCAAATTAATGTCCAACGTATAAACCACTTTAGTCTCATTTGTGATCTACATGTACGTTCAGTGCGAACCATTTTGTTTTATCATCAGTGTCCCAAAATAGACATGCAGGACACAATCCCTTCGGCTGTCACGACTGTTGTAAGTGTTCCACAGACACATCAAACTCACGAACCCTTTGGCTACCCTGTCTGTAATTAGTGTTTTGAATTAACCAAAAACAAAACAAAACACACACCAATGAAGGAATACTGTAGCGTGTTTCTTTTTTTCCTTTAGTATTTTCAGCATTGAGCCCAGAAACATGACAGTCTAATCTGTCAAAGACATTGAACCTACAAACAACACCAGAACCGTTGAATGAAGACTTAGTTTGACCGTTTACCAGTTGACTCCAGTTACGGATAGACAGACTCACAGACAAAACATAGAATAGTGTCCTGTAAAAGTGCACAAGGTAAATCATCAGGAAAAAAAAAAACACCTGAACGACCCATCTCATTTCTTTTTTGAAAGAACAATTTTGACAAACAAATTACAAGACAAAACACAACACGCTTCGACCTGTTTGGTCTCCTTCAGGCAAGACAAACATGTTCAACATCCAACACAATGAAAGCGAAGAACGGACAGTCACTTGTCTCCTCAAACTGGGCGCAACAAGGATGTGGAATGAAAACGAGCTTGTTCGTTTTTCGTTTCCATGATCTTGAACGTTGTCTGCCTTGCCTGAAGAAGACCAAAGAGGTCGAAACGCGGCTTGTAATTTGTTTGTCGCTTTCACTTACCTCCGCCAAATGGGCGCATGAAGGATGTGGAATAAAACGAGCTTGTTCGTTTTTCGTTTCCATGATCTTGAACGTTGTTTGCCTCGCCTGAAGAAGACCAAGAAGTGGAAACGTATCGTGTTTTTGTCTTGTCATTTATTCGTCGCCTTTCATTCAGCGGAACAGTCATTTTTCTTATTCGTCGCCTTTCGTTCAGCGAACAGTCATTTTTCTTATTCGTCGCCTTTCGTTCAGCGGAACAGTCATTTTTCTTATTCGTCGCCTTTCGTTCAGCGGAACAGTCATTTTTCTTATTCGTCGCCTTTCGTTCAGCGGAACAGTCATTTTTCTTATTCGTCGCCTTTCGTTCAGCGGAACAGTCATTTTTCTTATTCGTCGCCTTTCGTTCAGCGGAACAGTCATTTTTCTTTCAAGTTTGTTTCAATTTCCCTCAGCAGTCGCCTCACTTTGAAACCAACTCATTTCTTTTTTTTTTCGTTCAAGCTGTGGCGGCAACATGCAGATGAACGTGGGCCCCACCAAGTACGGGACGATCGCCCCCATCTACCAGGAGCGGCTGACCCAGATGGGTCAGTGGATGAAGGTCAACGGGGAAGCCATCTACAGCTCCCGACCTTGGACCTACCAGAACGACACGCTCAACCCCGATGTCTGGTAACTATTGTGAGAGGAAGGATAATATGTAAAACTGAAAGTCAACATGAAATGAGGCAGGGAACAGCAAACAGTAACTAACAAACAAATAGGGGAACTCTTGCTGTCGTGACGAAACAAACACACGCCCATAACTCCAACGGAATGCTGCTTACGACTCTGAATCGCTTAGCAGGTATGACAGCACAGAGCACACAGAGCAAACAAGGAAACATCCCCCAAAAAGGATGTTCCAAGCTTGCCTATATACCCTGTACTGGACACATCTACACAGCAAAAACAGCTGGAGAAATGAACAAAAACAAATTAACATCTATTCAAGACTGGCACAGGCTTCTCGATCTTGAATATAGTCAGACAAATACACGGACGAACAGAAACAAGTGCAGGTAACCTCGATTTGATTGAAATGAAAGTAAATATGAAATGAGGCACGTCATGGGAGCAGGAGTTGCCCAACTTGTTTGTTAAGTAACAGTGGTTCTTATCAGAACGTTCATCGTCATGATTCTCCCAAGACATCGATCGTCGGGTGAAGTGGAGGACTCTGGGCAGCCAGGACCTCCACTGCTTCTTATCCTCCGTCATGGGCAACAGGGTAGAGGTGTTGAAGCCAGTCCAGCATTCTATCCACTCCATTCAGACCTTTGCTCTGCTTCTGGGACGTCCACTTTTCATTTTATCCCGTAGGATGGTCTTGGAGAGGGAGTCACACATGCCCATACCAACCAACCTCACTACGTTTGAAAATACGTAGGAAGTTATCGTTTTCTGGAACGCAAATTGATTTGCTGATACATTTTTGTGTTGTGTTTTCTATTTGAGACTCAGAGAAGCCATTTCAAGAATCGTATTCAAAAGCCTGGGTTCTTTTCTTCCAGATCTTTAGCCAGTTTTCACCTCTCACATCCATACAGTTTAATAGGGCACATCAAGGCGCCTGCTTTGAGAGGAATGTTATCTACGAATAGAGGCTTTCAAAGATTACACACACACGCAAACGCACGCACCACGCGTGCGCGCGCACCACACACACACACACACACACACACACACACACACACACACACACACACACACACGCGAGCGCTACACACACACACACACACACACACACACACACACACACACACACTTGTAGCAGATACAGAAAATGTGTCTAGCGTAGTCGTGATCATCCTCACCCTACATAATACACGTGCTTTAATGTCACCATTTGCAGGTACACCATGAAGACAATCGGAGACAACAAGGACGTGTACGCCATCGCCCTGAAGTGGCCGTCAGGCCGCAGTCTGACCCTGGGGGCCCCTGTCCCTGGCAGCACCACGCTGGTCAGTCTGCTGGGGGTTCCGGGTCACCTGGACTACCAGAAGTCAGGGGAGCAGGGTCTGGTCATCTCCCTGCCTGTCCTCAGCTTCAGCGAGCTGCCCTGTCAGTGGGCCTGGACCTTCAAGATGACCTCCATCGCCAACTGAAGGCTTGACGTAACCGGCTCCTACTGACCCGACATCGTTGCTCCGCACGCAGGCGACGCATTGAGCAGCAGGGTATTATTTTCAGAACAGACACGAGTCTGCGAGATACCTCAACAACGCATGAGCGGTTCCTCATCAAAATAGTTATCAGAAAAATGTTGACAACCGTAGGATCAAGACAATAAGGAAACTAAGCTCAGAAGTAAAGCGGCAGCAACGTCGTTTTGAAGAGATCCGGTATGCAGTCCCTGCAAAAGAACTTTGCTCACTTTTCCACTTTTAAGAAAAATTTTCGTATCTTTATTGTTTGTGATTTCAGTTTCTACAAGCGATTCAATTTCAAGTTGTGTGTATGCAAAGTGATTTGATAATGAAGAAAAAAACCTTTCCCAGAATAATTCAAAAAACGGATGAAGTTTTAATGTAAGCAGGACCGGCTAAAATGTGCTGGGTGTACGTGCTCTTTCTGTAATGTTCCACAGCCGACTTGAATAACAACCAACAGCTAACCAGAAGTGGTTCAGCCAGCCAACTATCGAACCAGAAAGGAAACCAGACGACAAAGTCAAACCGAACCAGACCGAACCAAATCGAATTGCTCCAGCAGTGATCCTTAACAAATCTGACTGGTGACATTGTGGCTGAAGTGCACAGAAGTGGATTCATTTTTTACTTTTAAGAGATGATTTCAAGAGGATCGAATGAACGGAACAAATATCTAAGATTTCCAGTTGAGAATTTGGAGACTCTAGAATCCCTTGATGAATTAACATAGAAATCCGGTTGAGAATGATATTGAAGATAACATGGTCCGAATTAAATGCTCTCTCTCTCTCTCTCTCTCTCTCTCTCTCTCTCTCTCTCTCTCTCTCTCTCATACACACACACGTGCGCGCGCGCGCACACACACATACACACAGAAGATAAATATTCGTAAGTTGTAGCAATATGTTGGATACAATAGTTTTTTTAGAACTAAACATAAACACCTGTTAAGTATACTTGTACCATGGCAAGTCATGGTATTGTATCATATTGTTACCGTTTTCTTTTTTTCGGGGGGGGGGGGGGTGTGAGAGGAGGGGTGTCTATCAACGTGGTTATTTTTTTCATGATCAAGGTCCTTTAATTTCACTACCGTCAATTATAAAGCATGTTATATGGAACTGGTGTCATCCGTCTTGATTTTGATGCATCTGTCTTAGACTGTAAATTTATTCTGTTTTGCTCAAACCTTTGCAGTCATTCGCAAATGCTCTCTGTGTTCCTCCTCTCTCTCTCTCTAAAAATTATGATTCATTCATTACATTCGTGTCCACGTCTCCCTCACCCATACTATCCTACTCTCTCTATATATCTTTGTCTGACTTTACCTGTGTATTCTCTCTGCCCTCTTTCTTTCAGCCTGTTTCTCTGTCTTTCTCCTTGTTTTTGTCCCCAGTGTTTACAAACTGTTCTAGTTTGAAACAGGTACGACTTGGAATTTTTGCATCCTAGTAAATCTGGTACATTTATGTCTATCATAGGCAAATTCTCTTGTGTATTAATCATGGGCATTTTCATATTCATGAAATACCAGGGTTTTTTTTTATTTTCAGGTAAATATATTCTTCTGCGTTTCTGAAAAATAGTCGAAGTTACAGATTGGCTATGGGCAAGTGTTTCATTTTTTTTTCATCACAGCTTGAGTGGTTATTTAACCCATGTACACTAAGGTTCGCTTTCCAAAGTCTTTTCTGTTGTATAGATTGCTATATAAATGCGAGTTTTATTTATGACTAAATTATGCTCAACAACTCATTTTGCACACACGTTTTGTCAGATACACACCGGTTATGAAGTTGATTTCTATAGTGTAAGTGACACGTGAAAATGAAAAAGAAAAAATCAGAGGATGTGTATGTCTTTTTGCCTACAACTTCTGCGTGTTTTAAAACGAAATGCTGTGAATTTATCAACTGGGAAGAGCAATGGTGTCAGTCAAGGAGACACCACAACGGCGTGGCATGCCTCAAGGAACAGTCCTGAGTGCTGTGACTGTGACATGTGTAGTGTTAGTAGTAGTAGTAATGAATACTTATATAGCGCCTGTTCTCGGCTAGAGGCCAAGCTCTAAGCGCTTTACAATCAACACTCGTTTACACAACGGGCTGCCTACCTGGGTAGTACCGACTGAAGAGCTGCCAGCTGGCGCTTCATTCAATCGTTTCCCGTGTCATCCGGTCAGTATCGTTCAATACGATCACTCATTTTCCTTCCTTCCTTTATTCTTTCCATTTCTCACGCAGGGTGCATGCTATGTGTAACGTGTCATCCATACCAACGGCCAAACTGGCCTACTCTTCCGAAAGTTGGTGATGGGATTTTACGTGTGTGCAAGATGTATATGCGTGCGCTCACAACGGAACCTCGGTTTATAGTCTCATTCGAAGGATGTTATGACTGGGTACTCGCTAATATGCGTGAAACGGTCAGCATACTTCGGGAGAACTAAATGTGGAAAGTATCCTGTAACCACTCATGAATTGAAACATGCATGACACGCCCCTCCCCATTACCACACGACTAAACTTTATTTACATTTGATTTCTCTTTCAGACACCGAGAAGGCTGTGCCCCAAAGAGAGATCGAAAGTGAAAGTGAGTTTCAAACAACTGTTTGTCACCAATTGCAAGCAGTAAACAAACAAAAATCAACATAATGAAGATAGAAAAGAGCGTGTTCTGTTTGGGCAGATTTTCTTTGCTTTATCAAGTTAGCCAAATTACAGAATTTCTTTTTACTCCGACGAGATGATATTTCATAAACTAAAATTTTCAGGCGGACATTGGGTAGAGACTTTTTGTGTGCATTTGAGGCATTCTGTAACACAAAAGGTGGCCTCTATGACCTTTTTGTCACAACAGTGTATTCGTCTTCTCTACCTAGCTTAGTCGTCTATGACAACTGCTTCACACACACACACACACACACACACACACCACACACACCACACACACACACACTGTACGCGCGCACGCACCCACACATCTATTCTGAAATATAGTCACGCACAACTATATCAAAATCATGTTTTTATTGCAATGTTTATGCAGGGTCAAAGGAGCCTCGGTTTGTTTTCACACCCAGGGCAGACATTATACAATGTGGTGATCTCTTCAGTCAGTCGTGTTATTCTCTCTCTGAAAAAGGGAACGCGGTCTCTTAATTCCCATAGTGGAAATATAGCCACAGTTGAATGACAGTATCGATGGACGAACGAAAGGACTCATGCAAGCTAGTGAATAGAGAGCAAGATTCTAGATGCCTTATTTTTGTTCATTTCCTTACGAAAGCAGTCGTTCGCCAGCCATTAATTCCAAGGTACGTTTACCGACAGGTTTAAGCAGTTACAACGTATTATCATTCTCACCAAAAAAATCGAAAGGTTTTGAAAGAGATCTTTCCAGAATCTGGATTCTTGGTGTCGGTTTCCTGTTCCGACTTGCAGCAGACAAAGACATGGAAATCTGCACCGTTCAAATTTTGAAAATAGCCTAGTTTTGACTGTGGAAAAGCTTTTCATCGTTTGAATCGTGTCCCTAAATTCATTGATCTTTAAATGCAGTAACGAATTGAATAAACGTAGAGTAGATAAGCCAGTGTTTGCTAAAAAAGAGAAGAAGAAGAAGAAAAAAACGCATACACCCTCATTAAACGTCACGTCTCTGCAAAACTGCTTTACTCATCGCTTAGGCAACCATTATCAATGCGTTAAATTTCAACACGTTTGTTCTTTACTTGTTCAAATACTATCATTTTACAGTGAGTGGAAGTTTGATGTTGTTCACCCAGAGAACCAAGGGCGCCATGTGAAAGGACTGTGACGGGAGCTAACGTTTCTGGCCACAAAGTATTCATCGTTTTCACCCCTTTCTCCACATCATTTTCCTCCTCATCCCTCCTACCCCTAACCCCACACCTCTCTATCACATCTTGGACCTGCAAGCAGCGTCATTGCTCCTCCCCAGTTCCCATTCCCTTTCTACCCACCCTACTCCCAAGTCTCGTTCACTAGAGGCAACACTCGATCAAAGGTTTGCTACTGCGCTGGACTTCGGATAAACAGCAGGCCTTGAGACGCCAGACGGGGGCCCAGTTCGGATGAGGTCCAGAGAAAGCTCTGGGGACCGGCGGGGTCGCTGCGGCAGACTGCTGACTATCCCTCACTACCCAGACTGAGGATCTAGCAAGGCCGGGAACGCGAAATCAAGAAGGAAAGAAGACAAATAAGAGGTGTGACCACCAAGGCAGGCCAACTCAAAGAGTCCATTCTCGCCCAGTTTGTGGGATAAGTTGTTAAGTTCTCGTCTGATAAGTTGAACATGTTCAACTTATCAGACGAGAACTGCCAACATCGGAGGCAGTCGTCCAGTCAGAACAAAGTCAGAAGGTCGTGTGTTCAGCAGTGAAGAAAAAGGATGGCAACTTTATTACCGAGTTGTATTCAAGTACGAGTCTCTAACTTAGTTGCTGGCTAGACCAAGAAATTCGTCATCGCTTTCATACATGTATCATAAATGGTGGACATTTCGATGTAGAAAGACTGGCGTGGTAGAAACATTTAAGCCGACTTCAGTGAGGGAGGGGAGAGAGGGGGTGGTGGCGCAACAGACTGACCCGTGTATTGTTTTCCTTCGGATTCATTGGGCGTGACCACAAAATGAAGAGGCGATCGAAAGCACAAGTGCAGGACTAAAGTCTTCTTCTTCAGCTTGAACAACAGACTCACCTACTGTGTGCAGACCTCCACTGCGTACATCTTGGCGTTGTGACCAGGATGTCCGCTCCACCCCCTTTTCCCCTTCTCTTCTTACCTTTCCTATTCTTCTCCTACATAAGCCCAGAATAAGAAGTTTTGTAGGTTTTAGTTTCTTCTTACTGGCTCATAAACCAGATTGTTTCAGTACAAATACAGTATATTAGCTCTTGTCTTGTTGTTTAGTCATCCCCCGTCTCTCTCCCACTTTCTCTGTCTCTGTCTCTGTCTCTGTCTCTGTCTCTCTCTCTCTCACACACACAACATCACACACACACACACACACAACACCCCACACACACCCACGCAAAATCAATCTCTCTCTCTCTCTCTCTCTCTCTCTCCTCTCTCTCTCTCTCTCTCTCTCTCTCTCTAACCAACCCACTTCTCTTCAATCTAAGTCACCCCACGCTAAGCTACTTAACGTTCCTCCAGATTGGGGGTGTAAGTATCCTGCCAGAGGAACCGACGGTCCTGCAGTAATTCTGCGAACTGTTCCACAAAGGGCTGGTAGAACTGGTCCAGGATCTTGATGGTCTCGTTCTTCATGAGACCGATCTTGTCGTACTGGTTGCCCACGTTGACCAGCCGCCAGTTCATCACTTGCTCGTAGTTCTCTCCGGTCAGTTGACCTGCACAGACAACCAGACTTCCTTCATGTATGTAGGACTTGCCCTTATGAGTCGAAAGATCTTGTATTGAGGATCTCAACACAATGTACGTGGTACACACACACACACACACACACACATACACACACACACACACACACACACACACACACACGTGCAACATTTAACGTCGTGGATCTGAAAGATGGAAGGTCGTGGACTGGAATACCACAAGAGGCATTTATTTGTGGGACTTGGGGGTCCCGGCTGGCTCCTACCTGACACGGATTGGTTTTTAGCTAAAATGGGAAGACTGGAACCACTCAGTTGACTTTCATCAACTTAATGGGTACATCTCTGACAGTGTTGCCCCTATTTCATGACAAAGACTGCATGTATCTGTCTCTCTCGCGCCTGGGTGACGCGGGGATACATTATGAAAGGAAGCATAGAGTGCAGCTCTGTCATGCAGTCTACACAGCACCATCCGAGACAAAAACCTGGCCCGACCCAATACCAGTGGCCCGGAAGCTCTACGGAGGACCTGCGACGTACTGCCACTTTGTCGAGGAGACGGGGAATCCATCTGAAGAAATGACGAACGAGACAATAATCCCCACTAATCATGACAGAAAAAGCGTCTCGAATTCCGGGGCTTCGTGCTCTGCTCTCGTAATTACCTCAGATTTCATTTTCTCTCGACGTCTATCCCGTGGTGAGTTCGCGTCAAAATCGTCGCTGCTGGCATGGTCATGGAGACTGTGGTTGGGTGGACATGTATGTCAGTAACTTCGTGTCTGTGGTTTGTTGTGTGGGGGTCCAAGTTCATTCAAATACTTCCAGAAATTCAAGATTGGATTCTATGGAAGTGTTTTCGCTTTCTTTTTTCTTTTTCTTTTCCTGTCTGTTCAAACGAGACCCCCCCCCCCCCCCCTCCCTGACCTTGTCACACAGTGAAACGTCCGCACCGGTCCTGTTGTTGGTTTTATTCTGAAGTAACTTACTGGTTTATCATCAAAAGGCTCTGATGTAGTTTTCTAAAACTTTCCTCAAGGTGGCTGTTATTGCTTTTGTCTTCTTTTTTTTAAAGTAGGTGAAACGATCAAACTGCTGCTGCACTGGCTGTGTGAGGTTTTTTTCTCAAAAATGTTGTCAGAAGATTCTTCGCAAACACGTGGATCTGGATTAGTTCAAAGTCCATGCACCAATGTAACGACAGAATGCACAGAAAATAAACAATGTCACACGAGTCACCCACAAAATCATTTTCAGTTTCAAACTGGAGGCTCTGGCTTTTTTATACACGTTTCTGGCCGGTTTTCTCAAAAAATGCGGAAGGGAAAATGACAGAAGGTATAAAAACATATCTCGCACATGTTTACATGAATTTTTTTTACCGCAGAGATGTTGGCATATTGGATTTCTTAAGTTCTGTGCGGTAAAACTCAAATGCATTATGGGAAAAAAAAACACTTTCCATTGCAAGCTCCCAAAAACACGTCGCTCTCGCCTCAGATCTGCCCAGTTGAAATATGTTTATGCACATGAAGAAAACCAAGTCAGATGTTCTATCTGACAGAACACAACACATACACACACACGCGCGCGCGCAGAGAGAGAGAGAGAGAGAGAGAGAGAGAGAGAGAGAGAGAGGAGAGAGAGAGAGAGAGAGAAGAGAGAGAGAGAGAGAGGAGAGAGAGAGAGGTAAATGTGAGGAACGACAGAGAGGGACAGAGTAATGATAGTACAGATAGAGAGAAAAGCTACATCAAATTGTTTCAATAAAAGTACATGCGCAGGCAAGCACACAAGCGCAAACAATCGCGTGCGTGTGCACACATACAAACAAGCAAACACACACATATACACAATTGCACATAAATGTAACAGCACAAGGATGCTACTGCTATCAGACCAGTACCCGTTTTCAAGTGTGTGCTTGCCCATGCACACGAAATGGAGGAGGATAGGAGAGGGAAAGGATGAGAGGTGGTGGAAGAGGACTGTAGGGGTGGAGGGGAAGAGCAATGATGTGTATCCAGTGGCCTGAGAGAGACAGAGAGACAGCGCGGGCGAGAGAGGGAGAGAGAGGGAGGGGGTTCGTTTTCAGTGCCTTAATCAGTAAAACCAATGAGGCTTTTTCATTTTGTGAAGAAGTTACATGAAGTTCATTGACTTAAATGCTGTCATGGTGTGAACAAAGAGAAACTGCTTTGCTCTTTGCTGAAACAGTCCACCTCTGAGCAAATAAAACAAGGAAAATAATATACCTACGAGTCCCATCGGTTAATCGCTTTTGAAGAAATCCTGAGGTTATCTTAAATCCGAAAACCCCCATTTAAATAAAAACACTTAATGTCAGACAATTGTACATTTGAGGTTTTGAACAAATGTTCTCACCTATTCGAATGAGCCGGTGGCCGGCACGAATACTTCGCACTGGTTAGCTTTGTCTGTGATGAGTTCTAAGTTCGTTTCCAGGAACTTTGCAAATCTCAAATAACCACTAAGGCCACATACGTCTTTGTGCCCACTACATAATGCTTTGTTTGCATGGCAATCATGGAACGACATATAGAAAACCCCCAGTACTGCTACAGCACCATTATAAGCAATAATTACTGTTGACATTTCTCAGTAATTCCCTATGCCAAGAAGTCGTCATACACATCCTCATGTTTATTGTTTGTCAACAGGCTTAACCAAATTGTTCAACAGGCTTACCAAAACCAATTTCTGAAAATTTGGTTTTAAAGAGGAGGGAAAGTGAACGGAGGAAGAATGATGTTAAAGAGAAGAGAGAGGAAGAGGAAGAGAGAGAAGAGAGAGGAGAGAAGAAGAGAAGAAGAAGAGAAAGAAGAGAAGAAGAAGAGAAGAGAAAGAAGAAGAAGAAGAAGAAGAAGAAGAAGAAGAAGAAGAAGAAAAGAAGAAGAAGGAGAAGAAGAAGGTGGCCCAAAGACGAACATAATTATTAGAATTTGCTGCGGATCCGTGTGGGTATCAAATGTTTGCGTTGAATCAAAAGGCGATCCAGGATTGTTGAGGAGAATTTTTAACAAATGTTGTGCATGCAAAAACTACAAATCGCTTGAAAGGAAACTTGGTGAAAACATGGAATGTGGCTCAGCGACTAACCCACTGAGTTTGGTGCTCTCTCTCTCTCTCTCTCTCTCTCTCTCTCTCTCTCTCTCTCTCTCTCTCTCTCTCTCTCTCTCACACACACACCACACCACACACACCACACACACACACACACACACAGAGCAAGACAAGACAGAGATAGAGACGGAAGCGGAGAGAGAGACAGAGACACAGAGAGAGAGAGGGAGCGAGCACAGCACAATACAACCCAACACAGCAGTTCAACATAACACATCACAGCACAAGAAAAGAACGATGGTTTGTGTTTCCTACCAACTCCAGAAAGTTAAAGGCTTGTTCCAACGTTTCGCTCATGTTCGTCCCGTAGTCCTCACTCCTAAGGATCAGCATCTGGTCCCTAGGCCAGATCCTTAACCAGTCTGCCATGAAGATGGGGTACATGCCTTCCCCAGTCGTACCTGTAACACACAAATGACCAGTCTGCCATGAAGATGGGGTACATGCCTTCTACCATGTCGTACCTGTAACACACAAATGACCAGTCTGCCATGAAGATGGGGTAATGCCTTCTACCAGTCGTACCTGTAACACACAAATATACCAGTCTGCCATGAAGATGGGGTACATGCCTTCTACCAGTCGTACCTGTAACACACAAATGACCAGTCTGCCATGAAGATGGGATACATGCCTTCTACCAGCCGTACCTGTAACACACAAATGACCAGTCTGCCATGAAGATGGGGTACATGTCTTCTACCAGTCGTACCTGTAACACACAAATACCAGTCTGCCATGAAGATGGGTTACATGTCGTCTACCTGTTGTACCTGTAACACACAAATGACCAGTCTGCCATGAAGATGGGATACACGCCTTCTACCAGTCGTACCTGTAACACACAAATGACCAGTCTGCCATGAAGATGGGGTACATGCCTTTTTACCAGTCGTACCTGTAACACACAAATGACCAGTCTGCCGAGAAGATGGGGTGCATGTCGTCTACCTGTTGTACCTGTAACACACGAATGACCAGTCTGCCGAGAAGATGGGGTACTTGTCTTCTACCTGTTGTGCCTGTAACACGCAAATGACCAGTCTGCCATGAAGATGGGGTACTTGTCTTCTACCTGTTGTGCCTGTAACACGCAAATGACCAGTCTGCCATGAAGATGGGGTACTTGTCTTCTACCTGTTGTGCCTGTAACACGCAAAATGATCATCTGCCATGAAGATGGGATACATGTCTTCCACCTGTTGTATCTGCAACACACAAAATGACCAGTCTGCCATGAAGATGGAGTACAGCCTTCCATCTGTTGTACCTGCAACACACCAATGATCATCTGCCACGAAGATGGGGTATGCCTTCAACC
>CM031615.1:46347008-46357008 GCA_018398815.1 Conus ventricosus | reverse complement strand
AAAATGTTTGTCTCATATCATGCAAGTCCCAACACTAAAAAGAATACGTTTCACAGTGAGTGGTACATGACATGGAATGCACCACGGAGCTTCCTCACCTTTGAAAAGATAAAAATGGATATAGTGACGACAATGAGAGACGAGGGGAGGAATGGAGGAATGGGAGACGGGACGTGGTGAATGGGGCAAGTACTCCTTGTATGTGTACCAGTTCAACATGTCTGGAAAATCGGTCAAAGGCGACTCACGTTGCTCACCAGCCAAGAATGAAAGAACGAACGAATGAACTAACCAAACCAACGACCAACCGATCAATCACCGAACCAATCAACTGGCAAATCATAAGAGTCATCAGCTCTACAGCACCGCCACACAGACATAGACACACATACACATACAGCTTCATGACAAAATACAACCACACTTTTATCATGGCTGCTGCGCATTGCTGAGATTTACAAGTTCAAAATTAAACTGTATTCCCTCATTTTGATTCAAGTTCTGACGCTTTAATAACGGGTCAGGTGGTCCCCATGACTCAAAACACACACACACACACACACACACACACACACACAACGTCGTACAGGTCGTGGTAGTCAGTAAACAAGAAGTTTGTAGCTTCAAGAAACGGGCATCTCGTTCCACGCTACTTACTGTGAGCTCACACTTAATCTGCAAGAGTGGTAACGCGATGCACGCGATTTTATACCTTGTTTGTCGAAACTGCCCAAGTGTCTGTAACTGGGAAGAGATTGGGTGATTGTGCTGACAACTGAAAAATCGGAATGGACTACTGTCGCTTCCACTGTTCTGTTTCGTGGGACTTGTGAAAAGTGGTGGCGTCTTCTTGGAGCAGGTGTCGCCCTCGTGGGGAATCATCTCTGGGTGGATGGGTGGGGATGGTCTTGTAACGCCTAAATGTGCGTCTCGGATTTCATTGCCCTTCCACAAAGAGAAGACCACCTACGCCAAAGAGTAGAACACAGCCCACACCATGGTTTTCAGACAAGTAGGCGTATTAAATACTACCGCTCATCGCTTTCCTGAGGAATTTTTTTGTCCTATACTGATTATACTTTTAGTTAACACAGGCTGTGAGGTATAGGGATTAATCAATATAAATTCCAGTTTTCCAACAGCTCACAAAAATTACACAGTTTGAAGGATCTGTAAGTTCACAAACGGCTACCAGACATTGATTCGAATTCCACTTCTTCCAATAACCAAACTAAAAAACTACACAATGACAGAATTTCTCAATTTAAAAAAAAAAGAAAAAAAAGAACGCCTGTTTGAACATTACCTCATTCGCTTATGCTCAGTTTATTTCCAGAAGAAAATCAACACTGATTCTTCATCAAGTCAAAGGCATGGAACCATATCCTTCCAACACAGATAGGAAAGATATTAAACATAGCGCACAATGAACAAGACAGCGTTAAACGTTTAAAAAATAACTTGGGACCTATTCTGATTACTTATTCAAATGCCCTCTCCTTCACCCCCCCCCCCCCCTCCCTTTTCTAATGAATAGAGAGTCAAACTCAAAGTAAAATTCTTCACAAAAAAGCAAACACACCGAAATTTCACACTCTTGTTAAATGCTTTCAAAACGGGCTTGTAAAGCCAATTTGTTTTTGAAGCAACATAGAATGGGCCTAATGGTTTATGCTTGCTCCGTTCTGTAGGTCTGTCTTAATTAGGCATTTTCCTTCCTTTCCATTTCCCATCACCCATAGCCTCCCTCCCCCCCCCCCCCCCCCCCCCTCTCTCTCTCTCTCTCTCTCTGAAGTTTGTTGTTTGTGAAGTGTGAAGTGAGTTTGTTGTTCGTTTTTATGCATCCCAATGGAAGTTTTGAAGAAAAAAAATCGGTGCATTCTCCTGATCAATCATCATTTCATCACAAGCAAAAATCATCTAACTTACACTGATTAACCATATGATCAACTTTCTCTAATCATCACTGAGATTCTTATCTTGCTTTCCAATGTCAAAACACCAACAGAAATTCTCTGAAAATTAGATCTAGTAGGAGCTGACGTCTGCTTGTTTCCTAAAATTTATTGCAGTTATTTCCCCTTTCCTGTGCTTGCACCACCGACAGCGAGCGACACACAAAAAATTGACCACACACACACACACACATACATACACACACACACGTGAGTTTTGCTATGATCTGGCACATGGCTTTACTCTTATACTCTGAGAGAGAGAGAGAGAGAGAGAGAGAGAGAGAGAGAGAGAGAAGGAGAGAGAGAGAGAGAGAGAGGGGGGGGGGGGAGTTTCGTGTCTCGGCCTTGGTTCATTCTGATCAACAACAAAAGCAAGAACACGCATTTCAGAATGGGGTCAGAATGCAGTCAACAGTTTATCTTTCATCACAAAAAGCAACGTCTCTTTGTTTCAATGCTTTCTACCTAAACCTGGAGAAATGTCCAACAGTTGAAGTGAAAACACACCGAAAGAGAGAGGAAGAAGGGGGCTGCACGTGGGGGAGGTGCCGGAGGACAGAGGCGGGGGGGGGGGGGGGGGGGGCTGGAGGGGTTAGAAACAGAAAGATGGAAAGAGACGGGGGAGGGAATATTAGCAAAGGGAAGGAGGTGGGCAAGGGGATGTGAAGAGAGGGTCGGAGCACACTTACAGAAAATGCGAGAGTGCAGCGTTGTGGGGGGGGGGGGGGGGGGGGGGGTGGAGGGGAAGAAGGGGAAGGGGGGGGGGAATACTGCGAGACAGTTACACCCACTTCCACCCACAACCACAGTTAGAATCAACCCAGCTGGTCACACACCTCGGGGTGGGGTGTCGGAAGATAAGGATCATTTTGGACTTGGGGTTGAGTGCGGTGGATGTGCTGGCCGATGACGATGCGAGGCTCGTTACAGTTCTGGTTGCCTTCCAACAGCTGCCCGTTCAGGATGTCCACAGGTAGGACGGGGAGCCATCCCCTGGACAGACACACGCACACACAAAGAAATGCAAGGGCACACGCGCATACACGAACCACACATGTACAAGAACACACACACACACACATACACGTGTGCACGCACGCACACACACACACACATACACACGTGTGTCCGCACGCACGCACACACACACACATACACACCACACACACACCACACACACACACACAACAACACACCACACACACACACAACCACCCACACCACGCACGCACGCACGCACGCACGCACACAAACGCTTGTTTAGGTGTTGACATGAACACCACACACAACACCACACACACACACACACACACACACACAAAACATACATAGACAGACAGATGGATAGAGCAGACAGACAGGACAGATAGTTAGACAGACAGATAGATAGATGAATAGACAGATTGACTGGTGTGCTTTCAAATATTATTATTGAGTTTATATCATGTCATGAGCACTTATCAAAGGGTTTACATCATGTCATGAGCACTTATCAAAGGGTTTACATCATGTCATGAGCACTTATCAAAGGGTTTACATCATGTCATGAGCACTTATCAAGGGTTTACATATGTCATGAGCACTTATCAAAGGGTTACATCATGTCACAAGAACTTATCAAAAGGTTTACGATCATGTCACAAAATTTATCAAAGGGTTTACACCATGTCACAAGAAATTATCTTAGGCTTTTCGATTATGTGACAAGAACTTATTAAAAAAGTTTACACCGCGGTAGAAGAATTTATCAACGGGTTTACGAGCATGTCACAAGAAATTATCAAAGTGTTTGTTTTTTGTCACAGAAACTTATCAAAGGATTTGCATATTGTCACAAGAACGCGTCGAACGGTTTGAATCACCTCACGTGAGCTCACCAAAAGTCTGCGCCAAACTGCAGTTCTCACATAACAGTTAACGCCATGTTGCAAGAATTCGCCAGAGATCTGGCATTGCATCATTGGTTTGCGACATAATACAGGTACTCACGAAAATATTTTGCAACGTATAACTTACATCCAATATTTGTGTTGTGGCACAGGTACTGATCATGAACTTTAATAAGTCAGACTACCGGATTTTGCGTCATATAAGATGCGCAACAGGAAATTTGCATCACAGGTACCTACCAAAAAGTTTGCAATATAGAACAGTAACTTATCTAAGATTTTTTTGGGGTCAAGTTGGAGATTCTGTGCAACGAGTTTGTATCATATTATGGGAACTCGTCCAAAAGATTTGCATCACGCCGCAGCCTCAACAAAATGATTGTGTCACAGAAAAAGTTCCCCCATCAATGAGTGTGTCATGTAACATGAGCTACCCAATGAACATTCTGCGTCACATTATACACAACAAACAGTTTGTCTCACACTATAGGCACTCTAAAGAGTTTGCGTCGTGTTACAGGCTAACATTAAAGTTTGCGTCACGATAAAGGAGCTCACCAAAGAGTCTGCGTCACATTATAGGCATTCACCGAAACGTTTGTTTGATGGTAAGCCTCTAGGGGTTAGTCAAAAGAGGTAACGTCATGTTACAGATATTCACGAAAGAACTGGAGACGCGTTATGAATATTCACACACCGAAACTTTTCCCCCAGAATGTCCACAAGTAGTTGGGTTTGAATCATGGTTGTAGGAACTAGCCCAAGAGTTTGAGTTGCGGTACAGGTATTCAGCCAAGAGTTTGAGTTGCGGTACAGGTATTCAGCCAAGAGTTTGAGTTGCGGTACAGGTATTCAGCCAAGAGTTTGAGTTGCGGTACAGGTATTCAGCCAAGAGTTTGAGTTGCGGTACAGGTATTCAGCCAAGAGTTTGAGTTGCGGTACAGGTATTCAGCCAAGAGTTTGAGTTGCGGTACAGGTATTCAGCCAAGAGTCGCAAGTCACAGCACAGATCCTTTCCCAAGATTTTCGAACCACCGCAATACTTTCAGTCAAAGCACAGGTCTTTAATCAACGATTTCTCACCAAAGAGTTTGAGTTATAGAACAGGTACTTGCCAAAGATTTCAATCGAAACTCACACGAACTAAACTAAGAGTCTGAGTCATGGTATAGGAACTCACCCAGGAGTCCGAGTCACAGTACAGATCCTCCCCCAAGAATGTCCAACTACTGCACAGACAGTCTCCCGGGAGTTTCGGCACACAGTGCACGTGCTCACTCACCAGAGATGTTCTCACCCAAGTGTTGGGGTCATGGGGTCATGGTGCAGGTACTCACCAAAGATTTTTATGGATGATCCCTCTGTCTTGATCTCTTTCTCCACCAGTCTGAGCTCTGTGCCCGTGATCCTCTCCGTGTAGTCGTCGAAGGTCCAAGGATCTGCAGGGAGAAAAACGTCAATGCACTCCCATATGCTCTCCTTCCTTTCGGCGGGGGGGGGGGGGGGGGGGGGGGGGGGGGGGTATGTAGAATTCGTTTGGGGTGTCAGCTGTACTGTGATATTTTCTGTTTGGTGTCATTTCAGCCAACTGGTTGTTTGGTTGGCTGGCTGACTGATTCGCGTGCATGTCTACCGGGACTGAAAATCAGCACCGAGAAGGCCAAGTTGATGGTCAGGCACAGCATCACCACCAGTTCTGATGACACTGTCCACGGTCGGAAACTAGAACCCTTTCAAGAGTGCACTCACCTGGGATTCCTCGTTATCAGTGAAGGACCCTAGCCACAAATCCTCTCCATGGCAGCAAAGACAACCATAGAACTGTCCAGATTACAATCTTGCATGGAAGGACAAGGACATCTCCATGAAACATGAAATCAGGCTCCTGCATGTACGGGTGTATTCCATCTTGCTGTACGCATACGAGACAGAACTGGAGGAACCTGGCGAACTGTTCTTCAGTTTGGTGCCCCAGAGACTCCCCGCAAAGCAGGGGAGAAAAAGAATAAATGAATGCATTGGTGTTTATGGGAAACAGGTATATTGGCATGACATCACAGAATTGGGAGGGGGGGGGGGCTGACAGAGGGGACGGGGGTGAAGGGGAGAGTGGTACCCAAAACCGCCCCCTGCGAAACTTGAATCACAGATCCTGGATTATGTCCCTTCCTAGACAAGTGCGTTGATCACATGGCAGTTGTCTGAGGCGGGCTTTTCGTCCAGTCGTAAAGTTTACACAGATGGACGAATCACGAACCCCGACATAACATTTGTATCCATGAATTAAAAAGACAGAGATCAAAAACAAAAACGAGAAGTTCAAACAACGCAGTGTCTATCTTTACCTTTTCCCGTTTAAAATCCACATGATCTTCAATACAAACAAGACCAATTTTGCAGTTAAGGCCAAAGTTCAGAAAGGAACTCTTTTCTAAGCATGTGCAGCCCTTTTTTTTTTTTTTATTGCCATACACTAAAAACGGTAGCTTCATCCAACTGGTTGCACAGAAACTGAAACATCCTCAGTATGTCGGGCGACACGCATTCTCACCTTCCACCTCTGACTTCTCTCACCTCTCTTGACGTCGAGCACCTGTCCGTCCTCGGAGATCTCCACGTTGCCGAACCTCTCCCTGTCCCAGAAGTGGTACTCTTTTTGCGTGCCCTTCATGATTTCCGGGTGTAACCGCAAGCGCCGGTACAGATCGGTGGTGCCACACTTGGCCACGCCCGCGATGTAGAAGTACGGGATGCACTTGAACCTTGTGCGTCTGTCTGGGTCCTCGTACCAGCAAGGGTTTTTGGATTCGGGTAGGTACGGTTTGGGTTCCTGAATAAAGATAGATGCTCATGCTAATAATGAAATATGCTGACAACAATGACATTAAACTTTTAGAGAGTTTACAGAAAAGCAAACAAAAAAACCAAAAAAAACTACAACACAAAATGTCTGATTATTTCCATTCCCACTTTATCATTCCCTTATCAACGCATGTACCACCATTCTGTTCAGATTTTATGTCAACGCAACTGTCGTGTGTGTTTTTTTTATTCCTTAGGCTGTCCCTCCTTTTTGGAGGGATGGGATGGGGGTGGAGGTTGATTTTCATTTTCTAACAGAGCTAGCTACATATATCAATGAGTGAATCAGATTTTTACCCAACCCCCTCTCCCTCCCTCCTTTTCTTTCCCTTCCATCCCCATTCCACTCTCCATTCAACATCTGGGTTTTTTTGTATTACTCAGCAGGAATACCTATCATAAACCTGATGTATCATTCAGCAGGAATACCTACAATAAACCTGATGTATCACTCGGCAGGAACACCTTCATAAACCTGATGTATCATTCAGCAGGGATACCTTCAATAAACATGATGTATCACTCGGCAGGAATACATACAATAAATCTGAGGTGTGTCACTCAGCAGGAATAAATTCAATACACCTGATGTATCATTTAGCGGATATACCTTCAATAAACCTGATGTATCACTCGGCTGGAATACCTACTATAAACCTGATATATTATTCAGCAGGAATACCCACAATAAATCTGAGGTGTGTCACTCAGCAGGAATACCTACAATAAATCCGAGGTGTGTCACTCAGCAGGAATACCTACAATAAATCTGAGGTGTGTCACTCAGCAGGAATACCTACAATAAATCTGAAGTGTGTCACTCAGCAGGAATACCTACAATAAATCTTTGGTGTGTCACTCAGCAGGAATACCTACAATAAAGTGTCACTCAGCAGGAATACCTACAATAAATCTGAGGTGTGTCACTCAGCAGGAATACCTACAATAAATCTGAGGTGTGTCACTCAGCAGGAATACCTACAATAAATCTGAGGTGTGTCACTCAGTAGAAATACCTTCAATAAACCTGATGTATCACTCAGCAGGAATACCTACAATAAACCTGATGTATCACTCGGCAGGAATACCTACAATAAAACCTGATATATCACTCGGCAGGAATACCTACAATAAATCTGAGGTGTGTCACTCAGCAGGAATACCTACAATACACCTGATGTATCACTCAGCAGGAATACCTACAATAAACCTGATGCATCATTCAGCGGAATACCTACAATAAACCTGATGCATCATTCAGCAGGAATACCTACAATAAACCTGATGTATCATTCAGCAGGAATACCTACAATACACCTGAGGTGTGTCACTCAGCAGGAATACCTACAATAAACCTGATGTATCACTCAGCAGGAATACCTACAATAAACCTGATGTATCACTCGGCAGGAATACCTACAATAAACCTGATGTATCACTCGGCAGGAATACATACAATAAACCTGGTTCTGTCGCCGCTGGTCCGGGCACGCCTCTTGGCCTCACAGGCGGAGAAGAGGGGCTGGTCTCTCACAGGGGTCTGGGGGTCCTCCCGTGCACGGGAACGGGACCAGGCCGTGGAGAACCACTTGGGGTAGGTGCCCCTGTCATGGCAACAACAGACATGCGCCTTCGTCACATTGCATCCCCTGTGTCTGGGATTGTTGTTAAGTGCCAGAGTGAGTCAGACAGTGACTCAGATTCTGTGCGAGTAGAGAAGAATTATTTGTGTGATGGTTTTTTTTTCCTTGTGATGTTTTTTTTTCCTCCGGAGAAGTGTGTGTGTGTGTGTGTGTGTGTGTGTGTGTGTGTGTGGGTGAAGGACTGATTTGACATGAGCTGAATTATTCAGTGATTTATCTTATTGGTTTCCACGCATGCATTTTTTAAAAAATTTTCGTTGAAAGATTTTGCATTCAGCGACGGTTTGCGATATAATTGTTTTGTTTGATCTAGGAAAAAACATCGAACCAGACTGGACTTTACTTGAAGAAAAGTTTTTGATGAAAGTAGCATTATGTAAGAGGAGGTTATTCCCTCGCAGTCAGGTCTTTTTTTCCCCCGCAATTACTTCCCCTCTCAGATGCTGGGGACACACAGTGGACAGGCAAACCTTTTGCTGAAACCCAGGCTCTCGCTCATGACCGGGACAGATGGAGGAAAGTGGGTACAGCGCATCAAGGCGGCGCCCCTACGACTCCATAAGGAGTTAAGGGCGCAAGGCAAGGCAAGGCTCAGGTGCTGATTGCTCGATTGGAAACACTTTTCAGTCAAATACTTTGTCTTAGAAACCTTATTACGCCGATCAGTTTTCAGTATTTCAGCACACTACAGTGCCAACCGATGCTCATGTAGTAGTTTGGATAAAACGTCGATCCTGTACAGTTCGAAACTCAATTAGTTGCTGATACTGATCGTACAAACATCTCTAATATAAATCTGACCAGCTGTATTTGTGTTATCTTTTTGACAGACATACAGACAAACACGCACATAGTCTCGATTAAAAACAATGCCCCACACTGCAAGCTGGGCGTGCAAAACCGCCCAACACAGGAGACCGAAACATACAGCAGCGTGACCGAAAACAAGCCAGCACTGAAAATTTAAAAAAAAAACCTGTAAAATAACACATTTGATACAGAATACTTCACATTCATGCTGATTTTTGTCGATTATGTCTCCTTAAAGGTCTACTTTAGAGATTTTTGATAATTTGTTAAAAACAGGTCTAATGTCATATAACTACGGTATGGTATTCATTTTTTAAATAAAATCGCCGAAAGAATTTAATTGATAAAAAACGACTTTTGCACACCTGTTCAAACCCCGCGCGGTAGACCGAAAACCGTGACGTCACTTGATGGACTGGCCGTCAGCCGCGACCTACACAACAAGCCAACGAACGCCAAGTGAAATCAACACGAGTTGCGAACCCCTACAGCCTAAAAAGTCACGAGGGGGTGGCAGATATTGTGCTGTAGGCGAGTGCAGCCGCTCAGCAGGAGACGGATATTCTTTGCACACATTTCCATCTGATCCAGATACTCGAAAGAAGTGGATTCGGTTCGTGCAACCATGCTGGGCAGCTAAGTTCTTTCTACCACGTCAGTTCCAGCTGGACCGCGGAAACGAGCTATTCCGACAATTGCCGAGCGCGTTCGAGTGGATCAAAAACTTCGTCTGCATTGTGCGCGTATACTTTGAAGGCGGAGTGGTAAGCTCGTACAGATGAGTACGATAGTCGCACGTTTATTCTGTTCTTATCTATGGACAGATCACACTTGTTAA
>CM031615.1:46327008-46339508 GCA_018398815.1 Conus ventricosus | reverse complement strand
TGTGTGTGTGTGTGTGTGTATGTTTGTGTGTGTGTGTGTGTGTGTGGTGTGTGTGTGTGTGTGTGTGTGTGTGTGTGTGTGTGTGTGTGTGCGCGTGTGTGTATTTGTGCGTGTGTGTGTGTGTGTCTGTGTGTGTGTGTGTGCGTGTGTGTGTGTGTGGTCATGTATGTGTGTGTGTATATGTGTGTGTGTGTGTGTGTGTGTGTGCGCGCATGGTGTGTGCGTGTGTGCGCGCGTGTGCTGGGGGAGGGGTATGTAAGTGTGTCTGTGTGAATGGGGAGGGGGATATATCTGGATGTGTGCGGATCTGTATATGTGTGTGTGTGTGCATGCGCGCGCGCGCGCGTGTGTGTGTGTATGTGTGTCTGCCTGCCTGTCTGTTTATGTGGTGTGTACGCACTGGGTTTTTTAATTAGTAAAGTAAAGAGACAGAAAAACATATAAAAACATCACTAAATGCCCTAACCACATCAACCTCCCACCCATCCTTCCCACCTGCCTCCTCACCACTCCTTTAGTAATGAGGATTAACGGAAGATTACACAGACGGATTTTGCTTTAAAGCGTAATCCTCTAGCATACATTGTTAGCATAGCACGCACCTCCCCTATCCATCAATCTGTCTATCTATTTTTGGATAGGAAACTAATCAGTATGACTCACAATGTCAGACGAATTATGCACACACACACACACACACACAAAAAGGAAACGAATAAATCCAGTAACTCCAGTCAAAGAGCTTATGTACGAGATTACCTCAGCTCATCCCCATTGTTTGTTCATAATTATGTGTACATATCCTTATATCAAATCCCCGATTTGGGCATAAAACATACACCCGACATATAAGCGCGCGCACAGACACAGACAGACAGACACACACAACATACACCTGACATATAAGCAAGCAAGCAAGCAAGCAAGCGCGCACACACACACACACACACACACACACACACACACACACACACACACACACACCACACAACACACACAACGGTTCACCCATCCCTTCATCCTCTCTCTTATCATCATCATCATCATCACTCTGTCAGTCCCGTCCTCGTCCCGAAAACAAAATGACAAAGGCACGACACGAAAGCACGGATTTGCTTGCACTACGTCTAATACAATCATGATCTCTCTACTCAAGCAGTGGGAGATTATCTAATGGATGCAACGACTAAACAACAGCCACACTACATGCGGTGCGATGTCTAACATCCTACACTTCTGCCTGAAAGCAAACAACCTGTCAGTTGTGGTAGCTAGTCTGTGGTGGCTGCAGATCGCACTGCAGCGGTGGCGGCTGGTTTATACTTGCGACGTTGGTACCTGTCATTGGTTCGGAAAACATGAAAAGTACGATGTGAATGTGGGCAGCAGCAACTGAGCCATAGGTGGGGCTGGGGGAGGGGGGGGGGAGGTTCGACAGTCACGTCAACAGGCAGTTATCTTACCACTCGCATGGATGTTGACAGAATTCCGTGTATCATGTAACACACACACTGTCTCTCTCTTTCTTTATATATATTCAATTTATATATATATATATATATATATATATATATATATGTGGTGTGTGTGTGTGTGTGTGTGTGTGTGTGTGTGTGTGTGTGTGTGTGTGTGTGTGTGTGTATACAGTTGGGGAAAAAGCGGGGGGGGGGGGGGGGAGAGGATGGGGGAGGGGCGGGAGGAGGTTAAGATGTGTGTAAGGTTGCGTGATCTGCAAATTCTGTAAGCATCCTTGTGACTGGTATCTGGAAAGACGCAAAACGCATGTATTGTCAGTCAGATATCCTTGTAACTAGAACCTGGCAAGACGCAAAATTCGCCTGTTACCAGTCAAACTTCCTTGTGATAAGACGCACATTTCACCAGTTGTCAGTCAAACTTTATATATAACAAACAGTACCTGGTAAGACGCGCCATTCATCAGCTGATTGTCAAACTTCATAGTGATCAATACTTGGTAAGACGCACAATCCACCTGTTGTCAGTCACACTTTACAACAATCAGTACCTGGTAAGACGCACGATCCACCAGTTGATAGTCAAACCTCAATGTAATCAGTACCTGGTGAGACGCAACTTCCACCTGTTACCAGTCAACCTTCATAGTGATTTGTACCTGGTAAGACGCACAATCTTCCTGTTGATTGTCAAACTTCATGGCGATTGGTTCCTGGTAAGCATCATAATTCACCTGTTCTCACCGGTGTTAAACTTCCAAAGTGATTGCGCCAGGTAAGACCCACAACTTACCTGTTGTCAGTCAGACTTCCTTGTGATTGGTACTGGAGAAGACCCGTAATTTACCTGCCGACCATGGGGCTGTCAGGAGAATGTTTATCAGCGGTATTACGGGAACAAATTCGGAAACCTCTGAATAACAAAAGGTGGTCTGTATGGAGACTGTCAAGGGAGTTAAACCTCTCACAAAAGGCATTAAGCGTTTTGAGGAAAGGAATGTTGTACGTTGTAGAGAAATAGGTAATAGACCCATCAGCAGTACGCCTTACCTAGCGCACACGGTCGATCTGTGTCAAAGAGGATGAAGTGGTCAGGTGATAGATGGCACATAAGGTGGTGAGGACCTTCCCGAGTTCGAACCTTCCCGATAGCGAGAGGGAAGGAATGTAACCACTAGGACCTTGGAGCATCGAGTAGGCGCTAAATACTCAGTCAGCTGAGGTCGCTTTGTAAACAGTCCTTGAAGAGCAGGCGTCTTGGGCTGGTTCAGATGGTATTGCCATGGGGCACTGCATGGAGGCTTTGTCAGGCTACTTGAATGCGCGTGGACGTTGTTGTCGCAGCTCTTCTCTAGGATAATTACTGTGTTAAGTGGCTCCCGGAGTCGGCGGGAATTTTTTATGTCCATCTGGTGCCAAGTGGTTGTTTGCTAATTAATTAGGGTGTGTGTGTGTAAATGCTGATGTGTGGAAAAATGTAGCGAAAGGAGAATTCAGGGTACTTGTGAACAAGGTGATGGAGAAGCAACAGGGACAAAGGCATGGCCCAAAGGGAAATCCTTTGTGTCCATCCCTATATAAACTGAGGGAAAACAACGTGACGAGGGAGGAGAACACCACCACGAGAGAGAGAGAGGACAGAGGAGAGAGTGGAGAGGAGAGTGGGCAGGACAGAGTAGGGTCGAGAGAAACGTGATCTGGGAGGCAGAAGAGATAGCAAGGTCTTGGGATAAAAGACAAACTGGAAGAGGCAAGACTGAGTTTAAAGCCCAGAGGGGAGTGAAGAGAGACAAACTGAGTTTGAACCCAGAGGTGGGTGAAGGCGACGAAGAAGAAGATTTCTACATCGAGTTCCAGAGACGACCACGAAGACCCAATCCTGAAACCTGGACCAGTCAACCAAGGCGTCACCATCATCCAGTGCTGAAGAAAACTTGAAGAGACTTGTTCAAGGACTGTGGTGTGGTGTGAAAATTTGGTTGTGTGTGTGGAAACCTGGCCAGATAAAAAGCTATTTTATTATAAGCCGGGATTAGGAAGTATTGATCTTCTATGTTTCATTCTTCCATTTTGTGTAATTAGATTTTCAATGTTTGTTTAAAGTAGCATAGAAATCGTATTTCTTGTTCTCAGTCGTGTTAGGAGAGAACCGAATGCGTGACATCCCATTCCCAGAGAGAGGTGAATGTTTGGTGGGTGCATGAGTGTGCATATGTGTGTGAGTGCAAAGATAACCTTGGTGCGTTAAGCCTGACTAATAATACATCAACTTAGTGCACTTAAGCATTACCATCACGATTTCCCCCGTCCTGGACAAAGACGAAGGGAGGGGGGGGGGGGTGTGTAAGTTAATTTCGGGCGAAGGCATAGAGAGGGAGGAGGGAGACTCGACTTCACGATCACAGTGAGCCTTGTTGTGAGCGGCTTCACTTCCGAACGTTCCTCTGCTGTGAGACGGGGTGGAAAGGTGGTCTGGTGGATGCTCGACTAGGATGTAGGGAGACTCGCGAGTTTGTGGTTCAAGTATCTCAGGAGGCGAGACTTGCTTTGCTTTGATTTGTTTTTAGCGCTTTTTTATTTGTTTGTTGTCGTCTCTGTTGTCGTTGTTGTTGTTTTATTTGTTTCGCTTTTCCACTTTCCACTTCACCTAAAGGAGTGCCGTGAGCATTAGTCTTTTGGTGGGGAAGTTAAACCAACACACATGAGCAGCGTCCACTTATTACAATACGTAAAGGACCACACCTACAGCAACAAGGGAAATCTCCAAGGAAAGTGTGTCGAAAAACCACTTCAACAGACAATGTAAAACATAGATAGACAGAAGGAAACTGCTACAACGGCGACGTACTCTCCGCAAAGGAGATAACACGAAGAAATCTGTGGTGGTGATGGATACAACACAGAACAGAACAGCAAAGTACAGTATATAACAGAACACTACAGCGCTGAACACTATTATATGGCACACTAATGGCAGAAACTATAGGGACAGCTTGACAACATAAGGTCTTCAAAGAAGAGCCCTCATCTAGCACGTGTTCCGGCCCTGAACTTGCCACGTCAGGGAGATGGACTGCATCCACGCCATGATTCCTTGATGCCCTTCTATCATCAGTCCTTTTTTCACCTGAAGCTTCCGAGATTCGAACGAACAACTACTGGGTGTGTGGGCGTCTCAAGCTGTTGCCTTTTTTTTTTTAAGGATATCTTATTTACATCCACTCCAATACTGAACAGTATGATATGACACGGTACAAAATAGTACTGTGCAATACTGTACAGTTCTATACAATATGGTACATACTATAAGGGACCAGTGCAGCACACCTACAATTCAATACAATCCAAGCTCCATGTCAGCGCATTACCGACAAAACCCAGCATATACAGTACTACACCACATAATTCATGCAACACACTGGTACAAAATGTTGTCTTCCCACATTCACTAGAAACGAAAAATAGTTGTTCAGTGAGGATGAGGTTTGTGTTGTTCAGTGAGGATGAGGTTTGTACGAATGTCACTACGGAGCTCCATTCTGGTGTAAAATTACATGTCAGGCTTTACTCTACAGTCCCTTTCATAACACATCCTGGCGCCAACCAAGCCCGAGAGATACAGTCACCTGCAGTGTTGGCCAGGCCATTTGAACAACATTCTCACAGACGCATCCATTAAGTGGATTAAACTCGACTGAGTGGTTCCAGTCTCCCCACATCATAGTCAGCTCTGGGTAGGAGCGACTTGGGCCGAAACGTCCCACAGACATTTGCCTCTGACGGGATTCGAACCCGTTACCTCCCAGTCCGCAGTCCGCGACGCGAACCACTACATCAGGGCGGCTGAGAAAAGCGGGTAAGCATCGGTTCAATTGATTCAGACCGCTGGTAGTCTGAACAACAATAGTGCAGATGTCGACTGCAGTGTATTGACGTTAGGCTTATTGTCGTTCAAACTGACGCGGTCCTCAACTGCTCAAAGGTGTGGTGCAGTCATCCGGTTAAAAGCAAAGAATGGGGACAGAGAGGCCAGGCTCTCAGGGCTCGGTGTGATGTCTGCTACACACACCATAAACATGACAATCGGTGAGTGTCAGGGCCAGGCGGAGACAACCAAAGGAAAGCATGGCAACTTTTCCGTGAACTTACTTGCAGGCATTAAAAGTAACAGATACCATTCTTTATCCGATATCAATTACAAGAATGATGTCAAGTGCGAAATACTAAACACAACTTTGTTTTATAGAAAGAAGAACAGAATCATACCGACGCAACATCCTCCTTTGTTACATTAAGACTGACTGCTCTTTTTTTAAAAATGTACGAAATAATGAGGTATCAACTTGTAATAAGACTTTTTTTATTGGGAGGTGGGGCGGCGGGGTGTAAAGGGAAGACCATGCACTTCCGGACTACTAGACTTTAGCCTGTACCTTACTTCAAGATAGATAATAAAACAGTGTTCACGTTCTACCATAAACCACCAGTCACTTGCGAAGATGGGATTTATGAGTTTGAGCTCCCTAAACAGCCCCTGAATTTAATCTTATCTAATTTAAAAACTGTCCTGTTTTCAAGCTAACGTGAGGACTGCTTTGACAAGGAATACAATTCTCACTGTGACCGATTACTGTTGACCAGGGTTGTTGAACTGGCTCCATAGACCCAGGTCTACATGCTCAGAAGCCTTCATTAATTATGCCGTGTTCCTGACTTTCACTTTGACTTCTGACCTTTAGTTTTCCAGGATAAGCTGTCACTGTTGCAAGTCACCATCCACATTAAACATGAAACGGAAGCAAGATTGTTTTTTCCCATGACCCATCGTCTGTGTCACTCCAATCGAACCTTTCTTCCACAGCCGCGGCACCGCAACCACAGGAACAGTCAATGTCAAGTCGTCATGAGCAACCTCACCAGCTACCACATACACTGACGCAAGGACGACTTCGGTGTGTCACAACGGCCTTCTAATCCAAGATACGCAGGCATCACGCTAAGCCCCTACAGACGACATCAATGCTTAGTCGCATGAGCCCGCAGCAGTGTCAGCTCTCACTCGAGAGACCTCGTGTCCGTCCAAACGAGCTGTCCCATGAAGCTGCCCAATATCCGTGACCCACACAGAATCAAAGACTGTCCCCATGAAGTGCAATACCGGTGACCCACCAAGAATCAAAGGACTGTCTCCATGAAGCTGCCAATACCGGTGACCCACAAAGAATCAAAGGACTGTCCCATGAAGCTGCCAATACCGGTGACCCACACAGAATCAAAGGACTGTCTCCATGAAGCTGCCAATACCGGTGACCTACACAGAATCAAAGGACTGTCCCATGAAGCTGCCAATACCGGTGACCCACAAAGAATCAAAGGACTGTCTCCATGAAGCTGCCAATACCGGTGACCACACAGAATCAAAGGACTGTCCCCATGAAGCTGCCAATACCGGTGACCCACACAGAATCAAAGGACTGTCCCATGAAGCTGCCAATACAGGTGACCGACAGAATCAAGGACTGTCCCATGAAGCTGCCAATACCGGTGACCCACACAGAATCAAAGGACTGTCCCCAGGAAGCTGCCAATACCGGTGACCCACTACAGATCAAAGGACTGTCCCATGAACTGCATACCGGTGACCCACACAGATCAAAGGACTGTCCCAGAAGCTGCCAAGCCGGTGATCCTGACAAATCAAGACTGTCCATGAACTGCAATACGTAACCAGACAATCAAAGGACTGTCCCATGAGCTGCCAATACGGTGACCACACAAACAAAGGAACTGTTCCATGAAGCTGCAATACGGTGACCCAGCAGAATCAAAGGACTGTCCCCATGAAGCTGCCAATACCGTGACCACACAGAATCAAAGACTGTCCATGAAGCTGCCAATACCGTGACCCACACAGAATCAAGGACGTCCCCATGAACTGCCAATACGGTGACCCACAGATCAAAGACGTCCCCATGAAGCTGCCAATACCGGTGACCCACACAGAATCTAAAGGACTGTCCCATGAACTGCCATACGGTGACCCACACAGAATCAAAGACTGTCCCATGAAGCTGCCAATACGGGTGACCCAGCAGAATCAAAGACTGTCCCCATAAGCTGCCATTTACCGGTACCCACTACGAATCAAAGACTGTCCCATGAAGCTGCCAATACGGTGACCCACAGAATCAAGGACTGTCCCCATGAAGCTGCAATACGTGACCACAGAAATCAAAGGACTGTCCCATGAAGCTGCCAATACCGGTGACCCACACAGAATAAAGGACTGTCCCCATGAAGCTGCCAACCGGTGACCCACACAGAATCAAAATCTGTCCCATGAACTGCCAATTCCCGGTGACCCAGACAGAATCAAGGACTGTCCCATGAAGCTGCCATACGTGACCCAGACAGAATCAAAACTGTCCCATGAAGCTGCCAAATTACGGTGACGCCACAGAATCAGGACTGTCCCCATGAAGCTGCATGACCGGTGACCAAGATAAAGGACTGTCCATGAAGCTGCAACATCCGTGACATACACTGAACAAGAAACTGTCCCCAGAAGCTGCCAATACCGTGTGACCCAAAGAATCAAAGGACTGTCTCCATGAAGCTGCCAATCCGTGACCACACAAATCAAAGGAACTGTCCATGAGCTGCAATACGTGCCACAAGAATCAAGACTTCCCCATGAAGCTGCCAATACGGTGACCCTGACAGATCAAAGACTGTCCCCATGAGTGTTGCCAAATACCGGTGACCAACAGAATCAAATGACGTCCCCAGGAGCATGCCATACGCTGACCCCACAGAATCAAAGACTGTCCATGAACTGCCATACGGTGACCCACCAGATCAAGGACTGTCCCCAGGGAAGCTGCCAATACGATGTCCGCCAAAATCAAAGGACTGTCCCCATGAAGCTGCCAATACGGTGACCCACACAGAATCAAAGAGTACTGTCCCCATGAAAAGCTTGCCAATACCGGTACCCACACAGAATCAAAGGACTGTCCCATGAAGCTGCCAATACCGGTGACCCACACAGAATCAAAGGACTGTCTCCATGAAGCTGCCAATACCGGTGACCCACACAGAATCAAAGGACTGTCCCCATGAAGCTGCCAATACCGGTGACCCACACAGAATCAAAGGACTGTCCCCATGAAGCTGCCAATACCGGTGACCCACACAGAATCAAAGGACTGTCCCATGAAGCTGCCAATACCGGTGACCCACACAGAATCAAAGGACTGTCCCCATGAAGCTGCCAATCCGGTGACCCACAGAATCAAGGACTGTCCCATGAAGCTGCAATACCGTGACCCACACAGAATCAAAGGACTGTCCCCATGAAGCTGCCAATACCGGTGACCCTGACAGAATCAAAGGACTGTCCCCATGAAGCTGCCAATACCGTGACCCACACAGAATCAAAGGACTGTCCCCATGAAGCTGCCAATACCGGTGACCCACACAGAATCAAAGGACTGTCCCCATGAAGCTGCCAATACCGGTGACCCACACAGAATTTCAAAGGACTGTCCCCATGAAGCTGCCAATACCGGTGACCCACACAGAATCAAAGAACTGTCCCCATGAAGCTGCCAATACCGGTGACCCAACAGAATCAAAGGACTGTCCCCATGAAGCTGCCAATACCGGTGACCCACACAGAATCAAAGGACTGTCCCCATGAAGCTGCCAATACCGGTGACCCACACAGAATCAAAGGACTGTCCCCATGAAGCTGCCAATACCGGTGACCCACACAGAATCAAAGGACTGTCCCCATGAAGCTGCCAATACGGTGACCCACACACAGAATCAAAGGACTGTCCCCATGAAGCTGCCAATACCGGTGACCCACACAGAATCAAAGGACTGTCCCCATGAAGCTGCCAATACCGGTGACCCACACAGAATCAAAGGACTGTCCCCATGAAGCTGCCAATACCGGTGACCCACACAGAATCAAAGGACTGTCCCCATGAAGCTGCCAATACCGGTGACCCACACAGAATCAAAGGACTGTCCCCATGAAGCTGCCAATACCGGTGACCCACACAGAATCAAAGGACTGTCCCCATGAAGCTGCCAATACCGGTGACCCACACAGAATCAAAGGACTGTCCCCATAAGCTGCCAATACCGGTGACCCACACAGAATCAAAGGACTGTCCCCATGAAGCTGCCAATACCGGTGACCCACACAGAATCAAAGGACTGTCCCCATGAAGCTGCCAATACCGGTGACCCAACAGAATCAAAGGACTGTCCCCATGAAGCTGCCAATACCGGTGACCCAACAGAATCAAAGGACTGTCCCCATGAAGCTGCCAATACCGGTGACCCACACAGAATCAAAGGACTGTCCCCATGAAGCTGCCAATACCGGTGACCCACACAGAATCAAAGGACTGTCCCCATGAAGCTGCCAATACCGGTGACCCACACAGAATCAAAGGACTGTCCCCATAAAGCTGCCAATACCGGTGACCCACACAGAATCAAAGGACTGTCCCCATGAAGCTGCCAATACCGGTGACCCACACAGAATCAAAGGACTGTCCCCATGAAGCTGCCAATCCCGGTGACCCACACAGAATCAAAGACTGTCCCCATGAAGCTGCCAATACCGGTGACCCACACAGAATAAAAGGACTGTCCCCATGAAGCTGCCAATACCGGTGACCCACACAGAATCAAAGGACTGTCCCCATGAAGCTGCCAATACCGGTGACCCACACAGAATCAAAGGACTGTCCCCATGAAGCTGCCAATACCGGTGACCCTACACAGAATCAAAGGACTGTCCCCATGAAGCTGCCAATACCGGTGACCCACACAGAATCAAAGGACTGTCCCCATGAAGCTGCCAATACCGGTGACCCACACAGAATCAAAGGACTGTCCCCATGAAAGCTGCCAATACCGGTGACCCACACAGAATCAAGGACTGTCCCCATGAAGCTGCCAATACCGGTGACCCACACAGAATCAAAGGACTGTCCCCATGAAGCTGCCAATACCGGTGACCCACACAGAATCAAAGGACTGTCCCCATGAAGCTGCCAATACCGGTGACCCACACAGAATCAAAGGACTGTCCCCATGAAGCTGCCAATACCGGTGACCACACAGAATCAAAGGACTGTCCCCATGAAGCTGCCAATACGGTGACCCACACAGAATCAAAGGACTGTCCCCATGAAGCTGCCAATACCGGTGACCCACACAGAATCAAAGGACTGTCCCCATGAAGCTGCCAATACCGGTGACCCACACAGAATCAAAGGACTGTCCCCATGAAGCTGCCAATACCGGTGACCCACACAGAATCAAAGGACTGTCCCCATGAAGCTGCCAATACCGGTGACCCACACAGAATCAAAGGACTGTCCCCATGAAGCTGCCAATACCGGTGACCCACACAGAATCAAAGGACTGTCCCCATGAAGCTGCCAATACCGGTGACCCACACAGAATCAAAGGACTGTCCCCATGAAGCTGCCAATACCGGTGACCCACACAGAATCAAAGGACTGTCCCCATGAAGCTGCCAATACCGGTGACCCAACAGAATCAAAGGACTGTCCCCATGAAGCTGCCAATACCGGTGACCCACACAGAATCAAAGGACTGTCCCCATGAAGCTGCCAATACGGTGACCCACACAGAATCAAAAGGACTGTCCCCATGAAGCTGCCAATACCGGTGACCACACAGAATCAAGGACTGTCCCCATGAAGCTGCCAATACCGGTGACCCACACAGAATCAAAGGACTGTCCCCATGAAGCTGCCAATACCGGTGACCCACACAGAATCAAAGGACTGTCCCCATGAAGCTGCCAATACCGGTGACCACACAGAATCAAAGGACTGTCCCCATGAAGCTGCCAATACCGGTGACCCAGACAGAATCAAAGGACTGTCCCCATGAAGCTGCCAATACCGGTGACCCACACAGAATCAAAGGACTGTCCCCATGAAGCTGCCAATACCGGTGACCCACACAGAATCAAAGGACTGTCCCATGAAGCTGCCAAACCGGTGACCTACACAGAATCAAAGGACTGTCCCAATGAAGCTGCCAATACCGGTGACCCACACAGAATCAAAGGACTGTCCACATGAAGCTGCCAATACCGGTGACCCACACAGAATCAAAGGACTGTCCCCATGAAGCTGCCAATACCGGTGACCCACACAGAATCAAAGGACTGTCCCCATGAAGCTGCCAGTACCGGTGACCCACACAGAATCAAAGGACTGTCCCCATGAGCAATACGTGACTACCAAATCAAGATTCCATAACCAATCGGTGACCCACACAGAATCAAAGGACTGTCCCCATGAAGCTGCCAATACCGGTGACCCACACAGAATCAAAGGACTGTCCCATGAAGCTGCCAATACCGGTGACCCACACAGAATCAAAGGACTGTCCCCATGAAGCTGCCAATACCGGTGACCCACACAGAATCAAAGGACTGTCCCCATGAAGCTGCCATACCGATGACCCACACAGAATCAAAGGACTGTCCCATGAAGCTGCCAATACTGGTGACCCACACAGAATCAAAGGACTGTCCCCATGAAGCTGCCAATACCGGTGACCTACACAGAATCAAAGGACTGTCCCAATGAAGCTGCCAATACGGTGACCCACACAGAATCAAAGGACTGTCCCATGAAGCTGCCAATACCGGTGACCCACACAGAATCAAAGGACTGTCCCCATGAAGCTGCCAATACCGGTGACCCACACAGAATCAAAGGACTGTCCCATGAAGCTGCCAGTACCGGTGACCCACAGAGAATCAAAGGACTGTCCCCATGAAGCTGCCAATACTGGTGACCCACACAGAATCAAAGGACTGTCCCCATGAAGCTGCCAATACCGGTGACCCACACAGAATCAAAGGACTGTCCCCATGAAGCTGCCAATACCGGTGACCCACACAGAATCAAAGGAATGTCCCCATGAAGCTGCCAATACCGGTGACCCACACAGAAT
>CM031615.1:46302008-46312008 GCA_018398815.1 Conus ventricosus | reverse complement strand
GAGCTCCGCACGACGCCACGGGTCAGCTGCTGGGACCGATAGGCAACCCAGATCCTGCATGAGGCAGGCAGGGATAACCCAAAGAGTTTTTCACCTCAATTCACATCATACTAGTTGGTGCACACTCCACCATGGGGGGCCATGTCAGGGTTGCAAGCGAGTTAAGAGCGGAATTTAAGGTTCATAAACCCTTTTTTGAACTAGTCCGTGTATATACGCTGTGTATTGTAGAGCTTCAAAACATAGACGAGAGGTAGAGGAAGGTTATAAAAAAAATGCAGATTTAAAAAAATCAGAACCTGATCTCTCCAACCAGATCAAATCTGGTATACTGATGTCCTTTAAAAAAAAAATAAACAAACGCATACAAAATCTACAACAGGTGGAATAATTCGGAACAAGGTGTCCTTGAAATCCGTAGTGACATGTTTGCGTCTTTCATCATACACATCCCAACCAAAGATGTTGAATGCTGAGCGGTCGGTTGAAAGGTATACATGGGTCACAGAAACACAGCACTTCTCCACTCCTATCAACAGATGGCCCCACCTTCCTAAAAGACAAAAAGCAGCACCCTTGAATGCCGGGGGGGGGGGGGGGACACTTCCGCTACCTCCTCAACAGGCCTTTCGCCATGGATCCTGCAGCTCCACTGAGTGGAACCCAGCGGTGACCGACCTTGACCTCCTTTCCTCTATGGATAACATCCATCAAGCTATCAACCAGATCCCTTTCGGAAGGCAAGAATGGCGTCCTTGCAGAACTCGTCACACCAGCAGACCCGAAGATTGTTGCCGTTTTCCGAGACGCCCTGACCAGTGTCTGGGAAGGAGAGACTCTGCCTCAAGACATGAGATTCTACGGTCGTCTGTCTCTTCTTTTTTCTTCAGAAAGACAACAAAGCAGACTGACGCAAATTTCATGAGGATCCTTCGGTTATCTACTGCTGGCAAGGCAAGACATCGGCACCAGTCTACTTGAACCTCGCCACCAGCTCCATCTCTCAACAGACACTGCCCAACACCCATATAAGCAAACCAAGGCCGTGTTAAAGACAGCTTGAAGTGTGAGACTTTAATTCCCGCTCTGGGAACCGAATCAACAAGAGAGCCTTGACGAAAAAAAGGAAAAAAAAAAAGCCTTAACGCTCTTGAAGAAATACGAAACACAACAGACAGCATCCGGAGAGATCGGGTCACGCACAAGTCCCTGGGTCACCGGGCGATGTCCACGTCAACAGCGAGCTGGGTAACCTTCTGTTGTCCCCATTGTCTTGGGATGTAGGTCTCCTCAATCGGATGGTCCATTCATATCCGGTCCCCGCCAATGACGACGATACGAGAACAGTCGAACAGTCGTCGTCCGATCGATGGTCAACTGACGCCGGTGGATAGGTAGGTAATTAAAGTGTGTGTGTGTGTGTGTGTGTGTGTGTGTGTTTTGTGTGTGTGTGTTCCTCTGTGTGTGTGTGTGTGTGTGTGTGTGTGTGTGTGTGTGTGTGTGTGTGTGTGTGTGTGTACTTGCACGTGTGCCTGCAACTTTAAAAGCCCGATATTTCAGTGCCCCTCTGCATCAGTCCTATTCTTCAGTCGAGCAGGCGCACTCAACATTGTTTGTCACGTCCCTGTACTGAGGGGGAGGTGGGGGGGGGGGGGGGGGGGGCATTAGTGGCGTCGAGAAGCGTGTTCTGAGCTGACGAGAAAATAACAAATAACAAGAGAGAGGCGACAGAGAACAAAATCTCGTCATCGTTGGCCTAGCGTGTTAGATTACAGACGGAATGGTCATTGGCGTCGTCGAACCAGGACTTTGATCGATGTGCCTCTGCCTCATCAAAACCACCTGTTGACCTCAGCTGCGCGCCGTGGGGTCGATCGCACTGGACACGGGAGTCGTGGCTTCAACTGTGCTCGGCTTCATCAGGAAGCGCTGGAGATGGTTCCACGTTGCGTCTAACGCGCCATCTTGTCTTTCGTCAATCTCTCACCCTTTTCCGTTCCCTTCTTTCTTTCTTTCCGTTCAAGTCTACGTTCTGGAAAAAAAAACCCAGCTAATATCTCTCACTCCTCTTCTTTTCAGGAGTGGTGATGAGGCAGGATGTAGAGCTATCCAGTTTTCCCCGTGGCTCCGTTTGCATTTTATTTATACCGATCAAAGCAGTAGTCATATATGCCCCCCCCCCCCCCCCCCCCCCCCCCCCCCCCCCCCCCCCCCCCACCCCCCCCTCCATCTACTTATTTTGAATGAGGGAGAGAGGGGTGACGGCATTGTAAGTGTGGTGATCCAGTGCCATAAGATGTTTTTTTTTCCCTCCTTGTTCACATATATACTTAGCGCCATTAAAAACGCACGGGTCAGAAGAACAAAATAACTCGACAGAGGTAAATCAGTTAGGGGTATAAAAACTTTAATGTTGAATGACAAAGTCATGAACAGAAAAGAAGTGCGCAATGGACAACATGTGCTGAACATTTGGCGTTCAGTAATCGCAAACACAACTGGCGTCAAAAAAGCAAAGTCAATGATAATAAAAATATTGATAATAATAATAATAATAATAATAAATAGAAGTAAACTTTAAAAGGAAGCCAGTTGGAAAAGAGGATGTCCTCTCTCTCTCACTCTCTCTGTATGTGTGTGTGTGTGTGTGTGTGTGTGTGTGTGTGTGTGTGTGTGTGTGTGTGTGCGTGTGCGGGGACGGTGGAGGGGTCTTTTTCTTTTTTCTCTCTCCGTTTCATTTTTTTAAGTTATGATTCTCAAGTTCTACAAACAGTTCCAAAGTAAGTAAGAGAGAAGAATACAGATCACTTATTTATCATAGGACGTGGCCTCTATGAAGCGTTATTTCAACGGCGTTCAATGGTTTCAGCATGGAATGTGGTGCACGTGTTGTTTGCACTACGCACCAAACATTCTTATTGTGTCGCTGAATCGACGACGCTGTATACAAACACAGGGGAACAAACAAATGGGCTCGCAGAGAGTGTATACCTCCGCCATGATCAAGTAAATCTTGGATGCGCCCTGTCGGTCCGATCATAAGCGAAAACTACTTTTTTTTTTTTTGCAAAGGGAAATAACAGCTCATACGATCTTCAGGTGATGGGGGAGGCGGCGGGCGGTGGGGGGGTGGGGGTAGGAAGGGGTTAATATGAACTCATCTAATTTCACGACTTTGCAATTCAGTAATCTTACCCGAGAAAAATAGTTAATTGTGAAAAGCTAATGCCCTAGCAAAAAAACTTTCAAAAAGAAAAAAAACAACTTTACCAGATGTGGTGTAATCACTTGCTGAAAGACATCTTTATAAAAGTTTCAATTCAAACCGATCAGGGATGTGAACTGTAAACTTGGGGTAAAACGAACCTATATGTCTATTGATGCAAATGAGCTGTGCAGCCGAACAATAAAAGATATTACATGATTGTCTATTTTTTCAACTTTAAACAAATACGTAGTAACATACATCTTACATAAATTTACCTTTTGACACCCCTCCCCAACTCTGGGGTCTGTTTTGTTCTTTTTTGATTTGTCGCTTTTTCAGCTTCACTGTAATTGTCATCTTCCACAAAATAAGTATAAAAAAAGAGAACAATCACACACTCTTTTTGAGCAGATTACTTGCCATGAGCTTGCTCTGTGTCAGTATCAAGGACAAGGAGCCCAATCATGCAAAGTGCTCTATTAAAACAAAAAACTTCAACCGCTTGATAGCCCGTAAACCTGATTCATTGCCTAGTTCTACGGACAAATGAAAATTTCGTCCCGGTTAATCTTATCATAAATTACATGCCTCCATCTCTCAGGCACATGAAATTCTAACATTAATCGGGTCTTCTTCGTCTGGTTTTGCAAAGATCGGTCGCCTTTTAACACGAGCGCGCGCGTGAGTGTGCGCGCGCGACTGACCGAGGGAGAGATAGAGAGAGGGAATGAGACAGATGGACACAAAAAGGGTGAGAAAGAGCGGTTGGGGGAGGGATGTAAGGAAAGAAGTGCGGCAAGCAGCATGTACACGCCAGAAGTCAGACAAATCAGGGGACATAAGCGAAAAGGGTAATTCTAAAGGGAGGCAATCAGCCCTCCTGAAACGGCCAACACGAGCGTCGGTAAAATCAACTGGTTTGATAAATGGTACCCTGGAACACATAAATGGGTAAACCATTGACTTCCGGGAATAGGCCGGAGGACGTCCGGGAAAGACCGGAGGACACTGGGAAAGACCAGAACCAAGGGCTCTGTGGGCTGGCTCCCCACTTTGCCTTAAACATGTGGCTACTAAGAATAAAAGGAAAACATGCTCCCAGGATTCACCGAAAGGGGGAGAGAATGATGAATCCATCAGTGCTCAACCAATCACGACTGCAAATCCCAAACGGACTATGAACATGAACCAAATGGAATATCCATGTGTCTGTGGAAAGCGTTTCGCTACCACCCGTGGCATGAAGATCCACAGAACACAGATGGGATGTGTGAAGACTCATCTGAATGAGCAGCAGCGCACTGTATCAGCAGATAAGACGTCGGAAGACCAAGGCCAGGATTTAAACCACAGTGCCAAGGACATCCACGGTGTTGGTTCGGATGAGGAATTTGCACAGGCCCTCGATGCTAGGCGCCTGAAACTCAACCTGCCACGAGCAAACGAAACTGAAGATTGGGAGAAACTGGATGCAAAAATCGTCCAAAGACTCGATGCACTGATAGGGAAAAGCACCCTGGAACACAAACTAGCCACATATGGGGACATTGTGTTTGCCACATGTAGAGATGCCTATGGAGCAAAACTACCCAAAGAGAAAACACCTCCAAAGAAATCCAGACGCCAAGAAAAGATGGACAAGATCAGGGTCCAAAAGAAAAACCTCAAGAAGCAAATGAAGACCGCACTGCCAACTGAAAAACAAGGCTTGGAAAAACTGTGGAAAGACCTGAAAGAAAAACACAGCGCCCTCAGCAAAGCGGAATCTGCGAGGAAGAGGAAGAGCAAAAAGAAGAAGACACAAGAGCGCTTCTTCAGAGACCCCTTCCAGTTTGCCAGAACACTGTTTGAGCAGCCAAAATCTGGGACCCTAAGTGTGGACAAAGGAGTTCTTGAGCAGCATCTGAGGAAAACATACTCTGACTCACAGAGCAAAGCACCACTCGACATTCAAGGTCTGGTGTGGCCAGCCAACCCTGAGGAACAGTTCAATGGCAAGCCTCCAACGTTGGTGGAAATCAAGAAGGTGGTCGACAAAGCCAGAGCCAAATCATCACCAGGGCCAAACGGAATACCTTACCAGCTTTACAAGAAATGTCCCAAGGTGCTGGAGTGGCTCCACAGGCTGCTGCGATCGGCTTGGAGAAACCAGAAGATCAGCGGCCAGTGGATGACGGCAGATGGTGTGTACATCCCCAAAGAGCAAAACTCAAGTGACATCAGCCAGTTCAGGCCAATATCACTACTGAACGTCGAAGGGAAAATCTTCTTCTCTGTCATGGCAGCAAGGCTGACCAAGTACCTGATGGAAAACAAGTACTTGGATGTGTCAGTCCAGAAAGGTGGCATCCCAGGCGTGGCTGGCTGTGTAGAACACGCCACAATGATCTGGGACGCAATCCAAAAAGCAAAAACAGAAAAGGGAGACCTGGACGTAGTGTGGCTTGATCTGGCAAACGCATATGGATCTGTGCCCCATGAGATGATACAGTTGGCTCTTGAGATGTACCATGTGCCAAAGAACATCCGCGACATGCTCAAGAAGTATTTCAATGGCTTCTCAATGCGGTTCTCTACCAAGGAGTACACAACAGATTGGATCAACTTGGAAGTGGGCATTGCAATGGGCTGTGCAATTTCCCCAATACTGTTCGTGTTGGCAATGGAAGTCATCTTGAAAGCAGCAACAAACAACGCGAGACAAACAGACCTTGGCGATGGATACAAGATGTCTCCTCTCAAGGCCTTCATGGGTGACACTACAGTGATTTCATCCAGCGAAGACGAGACACGTCATGTGCTGGAGAGGCTGGACGACATAGGTGCCTCATCCAGAATGAAGTTCAAGCCAAAGAAATCACGGAGTCTCTCACTGAGGAAAGGAAAAGTGGCCGAATCTGTGGTCTTCAGTGTTGCCAACCAGGCATTTCCAACAGTCACAGAAGAGCCAGTCAAGAGCCTTGGAAGATGGTATGATGATACGCTGAAAGACACACAAAGAGCAAAAGAAACCAAGCAGATGTCGGAAGAAGGCTTGGAGACCATTGACCAGTGTGGGCTCCCTGGCAAATACAAGGTCTGGTGTCTGCAGTTCATGCTGATACCAAAGCTCCTATGGCCTCTGATGATATACGACATCTGCACCAGCATAGTGGAGGCAATGGAAGCCAAAATCAACAAGTTCACAAGGAAATGGCTTGGTGTCCCACCCTGTCTGACTGACATAGCGCTGTACTGTCAAGCAAAGCTGAAACTACCACTGAAATCCATCCTGGAGGAATACAAAGCAGGGAAGATCAGACTTCAAAGCATGCTGGAGGACTCAGGAGACAAAGTGGTAGAAGCAATCAAGCCCCAGCTGAAGACAGGCAGAAAATGGAAAGTTCAAGAGGCGATGGATTCTGCAAAAGAATGTCTCAAGATCAGAGAAATAACAGGACACACACAAACCAACAGACAAGGACTGGGGGTGACCAAAACTGAATGGTGGTCAAAGGCCAAAGGAAAAGCCAAAAGAGACATGATGATTCAGGAGACGAGAAAAGAAGAAGACCAAAAAAAAGACTCCAAAAAGCAGTCCAGCAGAGCCAGCAAGGGCAATGGACAACGTGGGAGAATGCACTCCAAAGAAGTCTCACTTGGAATGACATTTGGCACATGGCCCCTCTCAGGATCAGCTTCATTCTCAGATCTGCATATGACCTTCTGCCCTCAAATGCAAACCTGGTGAAGTAGGGAAAAACAGACGATCCTGCATGTCCCTATGCCATGAAAAACAAACAGTGGAGCATGTTCTAAGCTCATGTAAAGTAGCCCTGGCTCAAGGAAGGTACACATGGAGGCACAACCAAGTGTTCAAAGAGATTGTACAAGTAGTCTGGGCTAGTACCAACACCACAAAAGGGAAAATCAGGACTCCAAAAGCACCCGCAACATTCTTCACGGCAGGAGGCAGCAAATCATGGCCAAGAACAACAGTGCCACTCGAAACATGCAGGCAGAGTCTGCTGGACGGGGCAGATGACTGGGAGTGCACTGCAGACCTCCCAGAATGGAAGAGTCACCCAGAAATCATCAGCAAGAGTGGCACGAGACCAGACATAGTAGTCCACTCTAAGTCAACCAAGCAGCTGATCATGATCGAGCTCACGGTGCCATATGAGAACAGAATGGAGGCAGCTCAAATCTACAAGACTGAAAAGTATGCTGATCTGGCAAACATCCTGAGGAGAGAAGGCTCTCAGGTCAAAGTCCTCACTGCAGAAATTGGAGCTAGGGGGGTTGTAGGAACGTCTGCATACAGCCTCATGAAACAGCTTTCAGTTGCAGGGAAGGAAAAAACAAGAGCCCTGAAAGCAATGGCAGAAGCGGCAGAGAGGTGTTCAAGCTGGATCTGGTCAAGGAGGAACAAAAGTGAACTTCATAAGGCTTAATTTCCCTACAAATATCAGGTGTCGCTGTGGCTCAGTGGTTAGAGCGCGAGTCATTAAGTGGAAAATGAGCATGTCCAGAAGGTCATGGGTTCGAATCCCAGCCATGGCTCGTCCCAAGATGGGAAAAAAAAAGGGCAGCAGAGGGACATCCGGAGTCATGAACCGGGTGTGGCCCAACCCCCCTAGAGTGTCAGGAGATAAGGGCCGAAACACTTGCTTGAAGGGGGCTTCTCTTCTGAGGACTCTCTGCTGCCACGCTCTCCACGAGTTTCTTTCTACTACCGCTGTGGTTTTTCAATACTCCAGCAAGGAGGTACACAGGCTGGGATTGTCATTTTAAGCCAATTTCACCATTTTCAATAGGGAATTCCGTCTCAAACGTATATCGACCCTTTGATGTTTAACAAAACCCAAGGTAGGCCGATTAAGCAGTTCTGAAGCTAGCATTTCTTTTATCCATTTTCAACACTTGTTTCAACACCGTCAAAGAATTGAAATTATAAAAAACAAAAAAAAATTATAAGACAAATCATATAATGCCTCTCCGTGTGTTTTCCTTTTTCCTTCTTTTTCTTGTATAAGTGAGAAGCAAGTAGCGGAAACATACGCTTCAGTCTACAAACACCCATAAAATAGATTTTCTTTAGTATGCTAACAAGGAATCGGTCGAGTTAATCTCCAACATGAAATTACTCCCATTTTTTCCTTACATAAAAAAATTGGCAATGATTTTACATAATGGACAGCTTCAATATTTACATAAATGTTGCTTTCTATATCGATATCAACACTACCTCCACAGAGCTCATGTTGAGTGGGGGAGAGGGGGGGGGGGTGAGTGTGATATAATCTTATCAATAATGAAAACAAAGCGCAGATCTGCACCATGGATCGACAGCGAAATTTAACAAAATCAGTGGTAAACCACCTTCTTTGAGTCCACAACATTTCGTTCAAATCGGGTTTTGTGTTTTATGTTATAAGTATGATGACCGATTCTGGGATGATCTGCTGCAACATGCAGTGAGTTTATCATTGGGACACATTCCTTCTTTCGATCAGAAGTAGTTAAAACAGCTTCAACAAATTGTGTGTAAGCCTACACTTGTTGGAAGCCAGGCGAAGGAAACAAGCAAACGGACGCCGATTAAAGAAAAACAAGAACAAAAGATTAAAAAAAATATAGCGCCTGCTTGAAATGAATAATTACAAAGATTGTGTCGTGCATTGACATGAAGAAAGTTCAAGCACTCTAGAATGTCAAGAATGCTTATATTTGATGGAGGTGTTTCTATCGGTACATGGTTCAAAACAGAGCACCACTCAAATTCATCCTCCTTCGACTCCATGCTTGAATCATGGTATACAGTCATTTCGTGGGCTTACAACAGTGAACAGTCAGATCGGAGGAATCGAATCGAGACCTTCAAACATGCTTACTGATCCGTGCACATAAACACATGAACAAAGTTGCACACCTATCTGCGCGTGAACGTCACTCTCATCATCACGTTACAAGCGCGAGCCGCCGAGCTTTGACCGAAAGCAAAGATCCCACTAACGGTTGAAGGGAACTAACTGCTGTAGCGCAACTCAGCAATCATCCAACTATATATATACTGCGTTTCCTTCGTCAAAACCAGTACTAACCTGTTGGAACCAGGATTTGGAACAAAGCACCCCGAACCGGTTATTTCAACCGACTGAACATCGGCGGGACACACGACCGTGCAGACAGAAGTTATTCAAGTGTGGCTCCAACGATGAAGTAATCAACCAAACACAAAATGTGATTGACAAAGGATCCGTCTTCAAGGTGACGCTAATCACGTATTCAACATGTGAAAACATAATCAAGAACTTTCCTCTGTTGAACAGTACGCAAAAATAAATTGACAAACAGATAGATAAATAAATAAACACACAGATTAATGAATAAATAAATCAAATAAATAAATAGAAAGAAGCTCGTTTCCATGCTGCTCATAGCACTGAACATCCCGCCTAAGGTGGAGAAAAAAAAAAATCAAATCGGTAAAAGCAGGCTACGCGGCCTGCACAGAATTACTACAAGTACGTTTTTCAGTCATGACTGCTATCAGATCATTGTATAAGAGAACCACAGACAGGAAAGAACGCGCTTCGAAGACAGACCGAGACAAAGGGGAGAAAACTGTCGTAAGGGTAAAAAGCCCGAGGGGAAACAGCCTACACAGGACGGAGACATAGATGATAATTCAACAACGCAAAAACGCTGAGTCGAGCAGTGAACTGCCTGGTTTTAGAATGTTTGAAATAGTAACGATTCTTTTTTTTTTAAGGGGATTGAAATCGGACTGTTTTGACATAAGATACTTAC
>CM031615.1:46232008-46297008 GCA_018398815.1 Conus ventricosus | reverse complement strand
CTTCCTAAGTTGGAAGACTAGATTGTAAAAGGGTTTTTATGGAAATCCTTTCCTGTGCAGTGCTATGATTCCGGAAAAGGGAATCTTGTAATGTTATCATTTTGAAAAAAAAATATTGTATTGTTGAACAAGATATTCTGATGTGTGGCTCAAGTTATAGTAAAATATGATGTGGCTAATGAATATGAACGAATATGTTATGTGGCTCAAGTTCTAGCAAGATATGATGTAGCTAATGAACATGAAGGTAGTGTGATTCTAATGAATGGTGGCCATGATAATCAAGGTAGTTAATCAGTTCCCCAGGTTGATAGTGTTCCCTGGACTAGGGGAACTGGCTACTACCCAGGTGAGGGACGGGGCCGTGATTGTGGACCCCCCGATCTCCAGCTGCTGCTGTGGAGCGGTCGGTCGGTGAGCCGACATCTGCCTACTGTTACTAGCCCGTGACCGAGGGTCGGGCTTGCGACCTACGTTCAAGGTCATCGTGAGCGTGGCGTGGTGCCACACTCTTGTGCTGCCGTCGTGCGCCAGCGACCTACGTTAAGGTCATCGTGAGTGTGGTGTGGGTGCCACACTCCTGTGCTGTTGTTGTGTGCCAGCGACCTGCGTCGTTCGTTTCCGCACTTCCAGCCTACCTTCCTTGTGTCAGCGCCTGTATTCCAGGATGTCGTACGAGTATGTTACTGTGGTGAGCCACAGCTCACAAGTGTTTTAGAGCCACTCCGACCGAGTGCTGGAAAGGACGCCCGAATCGGCTTGTTTTTTTTTGTTGTGAGCCACCTGTGAGAGGCGTCGTGACAGTCTTGCCTGTGCTGCCGTCGTCGGCTTTAAAACGGCAGTTACCTAGAAAGAACTGTATTTGGTTAGTTTATTTGTACACTGATGGGGGGTGTGCCATCTCATGTTTAAATTATATGTATATCTGTGTTTTGTTTTGATGGCTCAGGCAGCATAAAAACGAGTTGCTCTGTTGCCTGGCCGTCCAGGGTTCGGATGAATGGGTGTGTGTAAGTAAGCCCAAAAGTCGTGCATGCATCCACAATTTTCTGAGTGAGAGTCCGACAGACACATACACACACGCATTTCCATCCGTAACACTAACCGACTTCTTTGGGACACTAATTCGGCTATAAGATCACAGTTTACTGTGAACTAGTACGTGCATGCATGTGTGCGTGCGTGCGCGCGCGCGTGTGTGTGTGTATGGTTGTAGTGCCGATTGGTGGTGTAGATGTAACTTTTGATTCAAATTCAACACGGGGGGGGGGGGGGGGGGGGGGGGGGGGGGGGGAGGGAGGGAGGGAGGGAGGGGGGGGAGGAGGAGAGAGAGAGAGAGAGAGGACTGAGACACGGACAGACGGGGACGGAGACAGAGAGAGGCACAGAGACAGAGAGAGAGTGGGGTGTGGTGTGGAGAGAGAGAGAGAGAGAGAGAGAGAGAGGGGAGAGGAGAGGGGGAGAGAGAGAGATCGTAGAAAATGTCTGGTCTAAAATTCTACCTTCATTGAACTGAAGGGCTCAAAGTTTGACGCAAAATATGCCCTATTAAAATAAACAGTAAAAAATAGCCCCTTTTGTCTTCCACGCCACAAACAACGCACACATCAAAGGGTGCCCAAAGTGAAACATAACCCTAGAACAGAAGGCTAGGAAAGAGCCACGATAAGAAAACTATATTCTCTGCCGAGTGCTCCCTGTGTTGCAGAGGGGGGTTCAACGGGCCAGCAGGCATCGGTTGTTTCGCCCTATGCGCAGCCCCTCAGGCTCGCGACTGGATCCGGTTGCCATGTGAGAATCATTTTCCCTGCGAACAGAAAGGGAATTTTTACGGAATCGGGAAGATCCTCGTGCCTGCGAGAAAAGTGTCTTTTGAACAGAAAAGATGAGCACTCAACGAAGAGAAAGGGAAGTATACTTCTTCAAATGACAGAATAAAAATTTGTCCAAAAAATCACAAAGCAGTATATAAAAAGATACCGTCTGCGGAAGCCAGGAGCCGCAGACGGAAATCAACAATGATTATGGAACTGCTTTTTGCGAGATCTTATTTTTAAAGGGATGTATTCCACAAGCGTATGGGTCTACAATTTTGAAGCAAAACATACGAAAATGATGGTTAAAAACCTGGTCTTGTGTAATATCCCCCATCTCCATAGAAAGGATATCTAACCGTCATAGGCCATCCCCAAAAATAACATTTCACTTTAACAGACAGCCCTGCGTTTAAAGAGCAAGGAGCACGAAAAGGAATCCCTTCTGCTAAATGTTCTGTGTTATTTGAAAAACTAAAAAATTGCGCGTGCGAGCGTGTGTGTGTGTGGTGTGTGTGTGTGGTGTGTGTGTGTGTGTGTTCATTTTTACATCCATTTACTTCGTGTAATTCATTCATTTGGTTGTTCCAAATGTGTTGGCATTACGTTTGTTTTGCTTCATGTATTTTATTCTTGCATTTCTAAAGTTTTTATGATTTATTCATACATCGTGTACAAAAACCTGAATAAATGATTCGCTATGGAGGTCATCTTCCTCTTTTCACAATGGAAATGGCCAGAAATGTTTTTGTGTACACACATGCGCACGCACGCACACACACACACACACAACCCCACACACACACACACACACACACACACACACAATTGTTGCTTCAATTCTTACATTGTATGTTCTTGCAGTTTGTACTTTCTAAATCGAACCCCCACCGGGGTCTGCCCTGGGGGGGCCTGGGTGGGGTTTTCTTTATTTTTAGTTCTCAGGGTCACCCTTTTTGTGCCCCTTGAGGGTGGGACTTTGTTTTAAGTGGGCTTTCTTTTTCTCTGTTTTTTTGTTTTTTTCTGCCTACCCATGGGTTTTTTCACCTGCATTTCTCTTTCAACATTCTCCTTATTAATCTGCAGTTTCCTGTTTTGTCTAAACTTCTGCCTTTACGGATCTTTATCCTATTTTCCTTTTTTCACAAGTCTTTGTAGCACTTTTCTATTTTCTCTGTGGCCTCTTGGTCCACCGTGTTGACGGTGCGGTGCGACCGTGTCGGGGGCGAGGGGGGTTTGGTTGCCTGGTGGCTGAGAGGGATTCGGAGTAGGATCCCGCGCCCTCAACACGCACTTTGGCCGGACTTCCCCGGACGGGGGGCAGCATGGGGCCCAATGCTGTCAACCGGTCGCCTCCCAGTGTGGGCATGGCATGGGTCAAACTGTGTGCCACGTTGCTTGCCCTGGAAGCCCGGTGAGTGGCCTCCTGTCCGTTCCCGGCAGTTGGTCATGAGCCTGGTGGATGGGTGGAGTGCGTGCCCGGGGGGTGTATACCTGCACTATAACCCTGGTGTTTCCCTTTTCTGGAGAACCCCTTAGGGGCATCGTCCTTGTGGACACTCGATGGCGGGGGGGAGTAGGGGAGGTGAAATTTTTTTCTTTTATTATGTCATCTAAACAAATAACCCCTAACAAAAAGAGAAGAAACGATGATGAACAAAGGCACGCTTATGGACGAATGTGAGTAGAGATTCAGATTCAGATGAAGAGTAAAAGAAGTGGCAAAGAGAAAGGGTTCCAAAAAAACATGGCCAAGCTTTTTCTTTTAGTGGAAGCAAAAGATCCGAAAGAAAACCATTGCTCGGATTTCTCCGTTTGCTGTTTGCAAGTGGTTCGAGGGAGTTTCATCCAAAGGATTTAAATGATTAAAAGACTCCGATCTGGTAGTTACCCTTTTTCACTGTGCTACGGAAGCGGCGTCTCGGTTGCTGCTGCAAAGGGATGGTTCTCAACTTATGCAGATCACAGTTAAGGTTTCCATTCACCCCTTTTTCAACTACTCGAAAGGGGTAATCAGATGTGCTGACTTGGCTGGAGTTGCTGAATCAGAATTCGGACTGAGATGGAAAGTCAGGGTGTTCTGCAGGTCCATAGAGTTAAAATCTCTAAAGGAAGTGATTAATTGAAACTAACACGTTATTCTTGACTTTGCTATGCCATCTCCCCCAAAGTTTTGTCAAAAGTGGGTTATGTCCGAGTGAAAGTTACGGGCCTTTTGTACCATTTTCCTTTTCGGTGTTTCAAGTGTCAAAGCCTTTTGGGGATTCCAGCCGAGCTTGCCGGGGTCAGGGATCGGGCGTGACTGGACAGAAGAACATGATGAATTTGTACAAATGCTGTATACTGTGTCAGTTGTAAGGGTGATTTATTCAGCAAATTCAAAAGTTGTCCAGTGTGGAAAAGGGGAATGCGAGATTCAGAAAGTAAAGATTGAGAGGAAATGTTCCTTTCTAGAGGCTAGAAGGTTTAGTGGAGGTCAGGGCGGACTCCTTCGGGGTGCTACTTATGCACAGAAGGTGGTTAACGATTCTGCGAACCCGGGCATCGGTGATGATCTGGGAGCAGCTCCATTTCCCCTGCTCTAGAGAAGAAATTGACAGAATGTTGTCATCGGTTTTGGATCGGCTTAACCATACTTAAACAATCGGTTGAGGTTTTGTCTCAGAAATGCAAATAGTGTTCCGTCCCGCAGTGTACAAAGGCTTCAGTCCCTGCTGGTGAGGAAGAAGTGTATCAGTTGTACAAAGTGCTGTGGATCAGAGGTCAGTGGGTGAAGGATCGGAGGAAAGAATGTCCCCGCGCTCACAGCCAATAACAGCAGTACGAGACAGCACGCAGTGAGGATCGTCTCCTTTTCGGACTCCAGACCCTCCTAAGGGAAAATCTCGAAGTCAGGTATTTGGTGCTAGCAGGTTTCAGTCCTAGTAAGAGCAAATTCCAAGCATGGCAACAAACCACTTAGAAATTACAGGGAGCATCGGCTTCTGATCTTGTCTTGAAGAATACCGATTTTAGTTCTATGGTGTACATGAGAAGTTTCTGGAGAAGAGGGATGATAGATTAATCTTTAACAACCTAACATGGACATACTCCCAGTGTAACACAAGGGATATAAAGCAAATTGTCGGGACCCTTGAGCTATTATTGACGATATAGGATCATCGGTAAATGCTCTTCAGGAAACCCTTTTCAACTGCAAGTACGAAGCATGTATTCCTGGTTTCTCCTTGCTTTATTCAGGCCAGCTTCTGCAGACTCTATTCAAGGAGAGCGTTTCTCTTTTAAATGCATAATTCAGTACTACAAACAGAAATTCCACTTCAGACGGATCTGGATGCAGTGGCAGCTCGTATCTCGTTAAACAAGTCGTTACGATGGTGTTGTTTGTTCCTATCTCCATCTTTCTGTGATTTCGAAGAGCCAGTTGAATGGGTTAATTTCTTCTCAGCTCCCTCGCCCATTTCTTTTTTGGGTGACTTGAAATGGGCCATTCTCCACATGGGAAGTAACTGCACCAATTTCTCAAGGGAAAGTTCTTTTGAAGATTTTATATCGATCATGATCTCTGTCATCTGAATCAAGGCTCAACGACTTTGGTTCTCCATCTGGTTCTTTGAGACTCGCTTGGATTTGTCCATTGTACCTTCTTATTTTTGGAACTTAGAATGGCAGTTCATTGCGACCTAAGCGGAGTGGATCACTTTCCGATTTTTATTTATTTTACGAGCCAAATGCAGGAGTCCCCTCGGTAAACATGGAAGTTTTCGCTTCAGCAGATTTGAGTCTTTATCGCAACAGATTTATAAGTATACTGTGCCTATGAATCTTTTGCGGAGTTTATGATGATCCTGTTTGCAGTTCCACTAAAGTGATATGTATAGAGGCTAGGAAGCTATTCCCAAGACCTGTGATAAACCAAATGATGTAAAGACCCCTTGGTATGATAAAGCGAGTGCAAAACTTTGGAAGGGTAAAGAGAAAAGGTCTCAAAGACTTTTTGCTAGGTTTTCCTATGGTGGGGAACAAAGTTTAAAACACAGGCGTGTAGGGCTAAGTGTCGGTAATATTTTAAAAACTAAGAAGAAGAATCTTGAAAAAATTTTGTCAAATCTGTCCTTTAAGGTCAAACAAGGAATCTGGAAACCAAATCCGTAAATTAAGGAAAGGTCGGCTACATTCAGTTATAAAATGTTTTTGCAAGTAAATTGGATCGATTATACTAATAAAAAGGTTGCTAATTAATTAGCTGTTACTATCCATCAAAATTCGGTCAGCTGATCATTATTGCAAGGAATTCCAGCGTATCCAAAAAGATCAGCGAGTTAAAATCTTGTTTCCCTCCTTCGTCCCAGACAGTTCATGAGATTACAACTGCGTTTTCCAGCATGGATGAGTTAAAGGACGGCATTTTGAAAGCCAACAACTCAGCTCCTGGACGCAGATGTCCATGCATTGATCAATTTATTCAACATTTTGCCAGGCTGAGGTTTAAATGTGTTTGTTGTCTCTGTTTAAAATTCATGTTTGGTGTTCAGGTATTTTTCCCCTCTTGAGAAGGGCGGTTGTTATCCCTATTCCTAAACCAGGGAAAGATCATTCGGAACTAACAACTATCGTCCTATAGCACTCACTAGTTGCTTTATGTAAAACTATGGAGAGAATGGTATATTCCCGATTTTATGGCATAGAACGTCTGGGCCTTAGATGTTTCCCATCGTGGATTTCGGAACAACCGCAGTACTACTGAGCATCTGTTTCGGTATGATCTTTTATCAGAATACCTTTTGTATCAATGAGAACATGTATGTTTGCTATTCTTTTTGATTTAGAAAAAGCTTAAGACACAACATGAGGCATGGAATTCTTTCAGGACTTGAAGGCACTTGATTTCAAAGGTAAATTTACCCCAATGTTTTATTGCTAATTTTTATGTCTAACAGGCATTTCATGTTAGACTTCCATTCGACTTTTTCATATCTTTTGAGCAGGAGATGGTGTCCCTCAGGGTAGCATCCTTTCTCCCCCACTTCTGTTCAATCTGAAGAGAATAACATCGTCCAGTCAGTAAAGTCTGGAATCGATAATTCATTATTTTGTTTGATGACTTCTCCACTCTCTGCCGAAGTGGAAACACATGGCTGCAGCTGATGCGTCCAACTTCAATTGTGTGTTAAATCGTGTTCAGATCAGTGGGTTACTGAAAATGATTAAGTTTCAGCCCTAAGACAGAGTGTATTCATTCCATAGGAAAAAGAATCTCAGGGTCTTAGACCACAATCATCTCAATGGTCAGTAATTAAAAGTTTCCAAACAATGAAAATTTTGGGGGTTATTTTTGATAATAAGCTTTCTTTTTTGCCTTCACATTAAGATACAATAAACAATCCCTTGCCAGTCAGGTTTGAATTTTTTTGACGGTTATTAGTTCACACTGATTGGGATTGCAGACAGCGAACTTTTGTTTGCTATTGTATCGAGCTTTGGTGAGACCAAAGCTAATTATGGTGAGTGTGGATATTATGGTTTCTGCACGAAAGTCTTACCTCAAAGCTCTTGATCATCCAATCCAATCATCAAGACGCGGATTGCTCTGGAGCACTTCGCACATCTCCAAAAGAAAGTTTGTATGCTGAATCGGTAACCCCCTCTGGAGCGTAAGGAGGTTGCGTCATTCCCCATGAATTACTACTGAAATTGATGCTAATTCCAGAAAACCCTGCTATTATATTGTCATGAACCCGCCGCCTTTTAGAGCCAAATATGACGTTAAAGCCAAATGAGATTCCTCCTCTGGGTATACGTATTTTGCCCCATTTCGGGCAGCTGGCATTGACCCTTGATGCTGTTTGATGGATGGTCCATTACAGACCTGATTAACCTCCTTGGAAAGTCGCCAATCCTAGAGATTAATTTATATTTAACATAATTCGTAAGGAGGTCACCCGATGTTGCATATAAAACAGCATTATCTTGGCAATGTGAACCTAATAAAGATTTTATCAAAATTTTTTACTGATGGTTCTAAAAAAGGTGAAGGCTGGCAGCTGCCATGTGGGTGGATAACGATTTTCAGGACCTACCCTTTTCTAAGAATTGCGAGGGATTGGTCAACTGTTTACACTGCTAAACCTGAAGGCTTTAAATCTTGCCCTCAGTCGGAGTCCAGACAGATCAGAATTATTTTCCTTATTTTATCGGATTCAATGTCGGCATTTGTCGGCTATTGTCGCCAAGAAATATCACATCCAGTATTAGCTGATATTCATGATCTACATACTCATCTTGTCTCTTCGGGAAACATAAAGTTTTTCTGTGGTTCCCCAGTCACATGGAATCTTGGTAACTCAGTGGTGGACAAAGCAGCCAAACAAGCTCTCGGGGCAAGTCTTTCCGCGAGGGCCTAAGCAGTTTGTGCACACATCTGATCTACGTCATAAATCCAGTTTTTGTATTGTCGTGGAACGTGGCAGAGTGAATGGTGGTAATCAAATCAAATTCATAAAAAAATTGTTTTAAAAAAATTTGCCCAATATAACCAATCCTTTTCCCCATCGTGGACGTAACCGTAAAGGTAATCGAATTTTGTCACGGTTACATATTGGGCACAGCTATATAACGCACAGTTGGGGATAATTCAGAAAGGGAGACCCCCATGGTGTGTTGCGTGGAGTCCAGCTTGTTCAGTGTTAATCATTTTTTTGACAGAAAGTCTGTTTTGAGTTATACAGAGAGAAGTTCTTTTCCAACCAGTGATTTATCGTCTTTTTTCGTGAGATTTCAGTTATGGATCTTATTTTTTCTTTTTTGAAGAGGTAAACTTATTTTATAACAAATAGGGTTTTATTAATGTATACAGTGTCCGAAGAGTTGAAAAGATAATTGTGCAGTTTGTCCTCAATAAATTTTAATTGAAGTGTTAAACTAGGTGAGTATTTGTATCAAAGACTCCGATATGATAGCTGAGGTCCTGATTGGCTCCTATAGTTCCGCAGGACCCTATAAGACATAACTAACTAACTAACTAACCTGTTTCGATATGAGTCATTTATCAGGTATGCTTTGATTAATGGAGAACATGTAGTTTCTATTCTTTTTGATTTAGAAAAAGCTTATGACACAAACATGGAGGCATGGAAATTCCTCAGACTTAAGGCACATGATTTCAAAGGTAAATATACCCAAGTTTTTAAACAATTGCTAATTTTATGTCTAACAGGGCAATTCAGTGTAGACGTCAATCGACCTTTTCGATCCTTTGAGAAGCAGATGGTGTTCCCTCAGGTACGCATCCTATCTCCACTTCTTGTTCTATCTGAAGATTATAACATCGACCAGTCAGTACCAGTCTGGAATTGATAAGTCATTATTTTGTGATGAACATTCTCCATCTCCTCTGCCAAGGGGAAAACTTTGGCTGCAGCTGATCGTCCAACTTCATTGTGTGTTTAATCGTGTTTCACATGGGTTTACTGAAAATGGATTTAATTTTTCAGCTACTAAACAGAGTGTATTCATTTCCATAGGAAAGATCTCGGTTTTAGAACCAGCTATCAGTCTCAATAGGTCAGGTAATTAAAGTTGTCCAAACAGTGAAATTTTTTGGGGGTTATTTTTGATAAGCTTTACTTTTTTTTGCCTCCCATTAATACATAAAACTATCTTAGCCAGTCATGTTTTGACAATGTTTTTTAAGGTTAATATCCACTGATTGGGGTGGCAGACAAGCGAACTTTGTGTTGCGATTGTATCGGGCTTTGTGAGACCAAACTAGATAATGTGAGGTTAAATGTTCTGCACGAAAGTCTTACCTCAAAGCTCTTGATCCAATTCATGCAACAAGGACTGGCGGATTGCTCTGGGAGCACTTCGCACACTCCAACAGAGATTTTGTATGTTGAATCTGTGAACCCCCTCTGGATCTCAGAAGGTTTGTGTCTTTCCATGAATTACTACCTGAAACTGAGAGCTAATCCAGAAAACCCGGCCTATGATATTGTCATGAACCCGCCTTTTAGAGCCAAATAAACTTAAAGCAAAAGAAATTCCTCCACTGGTATTCGTATTTTGCCCCACTTCGGGGCAGCTGGCATTGACCTTGATGCTGTGATGACGTCCCATTACAGACTGATTACTCCTTTGAAAGTCGCCAATATCCAGAGATTAAATTATATTTAACTCAATCTCGAAGAGGTCACCTCGAGTGCTTGCACATAAAACAAATTATCTTGGCAATGTGAACTTTTGATAAAGATTTGAAAATCAGATTTTTACTGATGGTTCTAAAAAAGGTGAGAGGGCTGCAGCTGCCAGTGTGTGAGAAAACAATTTCAGGGGGCCTACTTTGTTAAGATTGCGGATTGGTCTGTTATACTGCTGAACTGAAGGCTTTAAAATCTGGCCCTCAGTGCGGTGTCAGGTCAGATCAGAATTGAATTTTCCTTATTTTATCGGATTCCTTGTTGCATTGTCGCTTTATCGACCAAGAAGTGTCACATCCAGTTTGGCTGATAATTCATGATCTTCAAACTCAGCTTAGTCTCTTCGGGAAAGCATATAGTTTTTCTTGTGGGTCCCCAAGCCACATGGGAATTCTATTGGTTAACTCAGTGTGGACAAAGCAGCCAACACAGCACTCGGTTCAAGTCTTTCACCAGAGGCCTATGCAAGTTTGTTTTCCTCCTCAATCTGATCTACATCATAAATCTAGTATGGTATTGTCGTGAACTGTGGCAGAGTGAATTGTGGTAATCAGATTCATAATAAATTGTTTAAAATTTGCCCATATTTAAACCAATCCTTTCCACATCGGTGGTACGTAACCGAAAAGAGGAATCGGTTTTGTCCCGTTTTACATATTGGGCAACAGCTATATTATGCACAGTTGGATATGCAGAATGGAAGAAGCCCCATGGTTGTTTCGTGTGACAGCTTGTTTACAGTTTTTTATCATTTTTTGACAGAATGTGCTGATTTGATGTGTATCAGAGAGAAGTTCTTTTCCACCAGTGATTTATCAGTTCTTTTTCGTGAGATTTCAGTAGATCTTATTTTTTCTTTTTTTTTGAAAGAGGTAAACTTATTTTATAAAATATAGTGTTTTAATAATGTATACAGGTGTCGTCGGAGTTGAACAGATAATTGTGCTTTTGTCTTCATAAATTCTAAGCGATGTGTTAATACTAGTGTGGGTATTTGTATCTAGAGACTTAGATATGATAGCTGAGGTCCTGATTTGGCTCCTAGCAGTCCGCTGGACCCTATAAACACTAACTAACTTTCTAAATCGAAAGATTTCTTATACAATGTTTCTTTTTGTTTGTTTGTTTTTTGATCCATTAAAAAAATCAATTTTCAAATGGAGATAGATTAAGCAACATCAATGCATATTAACAATGGCACCACTGGGCAGTATTTCTTCACTGAAAATATACTGAGTTCCATAAAAAAAAACGCGAAAGCAAAACAAGCTGAAGGTTCGGGGCAAATTTTATTGGTCAAAATTGTACAGAGTGGAAGTGAGAATTCAACGTGATTTGATTCATTACACCGGTAATGTGTGAAAATGTCATCAGCAATATGTCTTTGGAAAATCCAAGGTCACGTGACAAACCAGCTTGAAGTCCTAATACCGTGTGTGGCCACCATTTGCATGGACAACTGCTTGACACCTGCGGCTCATTGAGTGGACCAGGTGGTTGATGCGTCCCCTTGGCACACCAGCCCACACATGGACGATGGCCTGGTGAAGTTGAGCCGCTGTTGCTGGTCGTGGACGCAGGAGGTCCAACTGTCTGCCAAGTTCACCCAAAAAAATGTTCTATTGGGTTTAAATCGGGACTGAGGGCTGGCCAGGGCAGCACATTGATGTTATGCTGAAGAAATTGCTGGGTATCCCTGGCTGTGTGTGGTCTTGCATTGTCCTGTTGGAATGTCCAGTTTGGGTGTTGCGCAAAAAAAGGAACGACATGGGGTCTGAGCACCTGGTGGATGTAGCGCTGTGCATTGACACCTGTCCGCGACCAGGACCAATGTTCTGAAAGATGACTGGTCCTATGGCGTGGTTAATGCCAATTGCACCCCATATCATAACGTTTGGGCCTCCCCAGGGGTTCCGTTCTACCACACAGGAGTCAGCATAGCGTTCACCAGGTCGACGCCATATTCTGACACGACCGTCAGCCATGTCAATACAAAAACGGCTCTCACCTGAGAACAGTATGCGTCCCCACTGCTGCCTGCGCCAGTTGATTCGGGCTTGTGCCCACTGCAGCCTGTCCTGCCGGTGTCTTGGTGTCAGTACCGGACCTCTGTGAGGACGCCTACATGCCAGCCCATTCTCCTGAAGACGCCGCCGCACAGTGTTGAGGCTGATTCGCTGCTGGAGATTCCCAGGCACCTGTCGAGCAGTGTTAGCGGCTGTTTGCCGCCTGTCCCGCAGATGGGTTTGAACAAAATGGCGATCCTCTCTTGGTGTGGTGACCCGAGGACGGCCTGGCCGGGGACAGTCATCAGTGGTACCAGTGACTCACATGCGGTGCTGCAGATGATAGATGGTTGAGATGTGGACGTTAAAGATGTTGGCGACCTGCCTGGCATCCACACCAGCCTCCAGATGGTCTAGGGCACGATTGCGTTCCTCTGCTCGTAGTCTTGGCATCTCTGTAGCGCTCAGACGGCAAGTCGTTATCTGAACCTTGTAGCGCGGCTTTATAAAGGCTGCATTCCTGCGTACTTGTCGCTGGTTAACTTTGCTCTGCATGGTGTGCACGTGCCTCACATGCAGCAACCAGTTTGCCATTTTTGTTGACCCTCCAATGCCGGGAATGATGTGTTGCTCACAATTTTTTCACTGCACGTGAGTCTTGGACCAAACAACTTGCCACAATGGTTCAATATTGTATATTCACCCCTTTTCACCCGAAAAATAGCCTTTCAATTTTTTGCGTTTTTTATGAAGTCAGTATATATGTCGCTGCTTATCACATTTAACCTATCAAGACTCCAGCCAACAGATATACTGAAATGGCTGAATAAGAATTTGTTCATGAATAGAAACAACTGGAGATATTTTAAAGACACGCGCGCGCGCGCGCACACACACACACACACACACACACACACACACTGTCACGGACAAAAATGAAACAACCCAACTCGTGGAGTCGCCAGCCAATTTGTTCGGACATAAGCTTCAACTCAAACATTCTAGGCGCCAGATAGACGGGCCCATGGGTCGGGTCCGGCTAATTAAGCTTAGCGGAGAGGCTTCAGGAAGACGGCTTCATGCGTCGCATCCAGCCAATTTAGCATAGCGGGGAGACAGCAGACAGTCTGAGTGGCTGGACCGACAGGTCTCGGTAGGTTTGGTCAGACGTCGTGGCGCCTACCCAGACTCATCTAGCCAATTTAGAGTGACCAGTGTCCACGACTTAAGCCACACGGCGCCAGTTAAGTAGGAAAGGGGGGAAGGTAGTGCGTGGTGGGGGTGAAATCTAGCTAATCAATTAAATGACCAATTGACCACCACAGAGAGTAAGGTGTGTAGGCGTGACTGTCATGATTTGAATATCCAATGGAATTAGAGGGAGATAACTTCGGGTATCAGGGGTAAAAATACTGACCAATGGTACTCGCCCTTTTTGGACAGATCGGAACAGAATAAGAAGGATGTGAGAGTGAGAGAACGGGGAGAACGAGGGGAGAACGAACAGAGAGACCGAGAGAGAGAGGTCTGAGTGTAATCTCTGAGGAGAGAAAAGCAGAGAGATGAGGGGAGGAGAGAAGAGAACCAAGTTGAGAGATTAGCATGAGATAGTCTGCAGAGGAAGGACTGAGGAGAGATGTGGAGAGAGAGAGCTGCTAACTAATGAGGAGGAAAAAAAAGAAAAGAAAAAAAAAAAAGAAAAGCAACCATGTCTTTTGATAAAGCAGACTAGAAGAGAGAGAGAGAGAGTCCCAATGGTTATGCGGAGAAGAAAGGAGGAACAGATCGATGTTGATAGTCACTGTTCTATCTTCACTGGGTTGACTCATATTTGGGCCCACGCCATTTCATCGCAGACCAACGCCAGTGCAACTCTAACTGAAAAGGCCCCAAAGCAGCCAAGACCGTGCCAGCAGTTGTGTCGTGTTGTGAAAGTGACAGTGAAAAGAAGAAAAAAAAGAAAAGAAAGACAGTGTTCGGAATAGTTAAATCACCGGGCCAGGTAAAGTGAATCTATTTATACCCGGTTGTTAAGATGTTAGCAAATGATTTTGTGAAGTTCGGGAAGAGAGAATGTTTTATTTGTTTGATCCATATGCATTGGGGTTCTTCTATGAACTGGTAGTAAAGTTATGACTTTACTAGGGGTTTGTGTGACGATGCTGATATGAATGAATCGTAAGAAAGTTGAGGTTTTGGGCTGTGCGCAGCCCTTCCCTCCATGAATCCGGGGTTGACATTATTGGCGGCTTGCAGGGATATTCTGGCCCATTTATTTAATGTTCAATTCTCAGAGGGGAAGCGGGTGGGATTCAGTATTGTAATCCAAACAAGGGTTGTTTTAACTGTATGTCCCAGATGTTAAATCTAGTTTGGGCTTTGCTTCCAAGATAGTTAATATGGGTTGGCATTTCGCCCCAGGTCTTATTGCACAGATTACTATAATTCGCCTCATTTTGGGGTCGGCGCTGGGCGTCTTATAAAAATAACTAGTTTCCAAGTAATATTAAATTCATAGAATGTGCAAATTCGTCCCCGGCGTAACACCAGTTGGCTGTGTAGCAATAAAATTTGTAAAAAAAAAAAAAGGAATATAATGGCGGAAGAAAGAAACACCCTATTGAACAACTTGTGAGCGTCGCTCGTGATTGAGGCTATTCGGGAGAAGAGTTGCGAGCATTCGTTGAAAACCAGCAAAAGATGGAAGGGTAATGAACGCGCGGAAAGACGCCGTGTTGCCGTAGAGATAGCATTAGCAGAGCGGGAAAAGGATAAAGCTAGCGCCAACGCAGGAAACAGAGAGAATAAGGCAAGCGCGGGAAAACAGAAGGAATGAAGCAGGAGACAGAAAGAATAAGGGAAAAGCCCCAGGAAACGAAGGTTTAAAAGCTAGGAAAGCAGGAAACAGAAAGATTAAAGGTTCAATTAGAGTTAGAAAAAGTGAGGATACAAAGGGAGACCACCGAGGATGGGAGTTCAGTTTCCAGTGACTTGTGCGCAGTTACGCTCCCGACCCAAGTTGCCAAAATTTCGGAAGGGACCGATTCGATTGACGCATACAATCAGTCGTTTCAAAACTTTTGCGACCAGTCAGGGTTGGCCTCCAGAAGAGTGGGCAGTCATTTTGTCGGCGTTACTGAGGGGTAAGGCATTACAAATTTTCACTGCGTTCCCAGCAGAACAACAGTCTGATTTCGGCGCTGTGAAGGAATCATTGATAAAAAGGATTTGACCTCACAGAGGGGGGGTTCAGGAAGAAATTTCGTTCAGCAAAATTACAAGCAGGTGAGACGTACACCCAGTTTGGTGCACGTTATTCACTATTTTGATAAGTGGTTAGAGTTGAGTGGTACGAAGAAGGAGTTCGCTGAATTGAAGAGCTAGTTATGAAGGAACAGATTTTTTTCAGGTTGCGGCCCTGAGTTGACCATACATTTGAAAGAGAGACAGCCAGAGACAGCAGGAGAGTTGTTGAAGTTCGCAGGGGTTTTATAGAGAGCACTTTTTGGGCACTAAGGTGCAGGAAAACAGGTGCTGGCAAGGTGAGAAGAGTGCAAGGAGACTAGGGGAGTTTTCTGCAAAGTCTGCAAACCCAGTGGTGGGCAGAAGGAAGGGCAAAGGGACATTAGGTGTTTCATTTGTCACAAAAAGGGGGGACATGTGGGCGAGGGATTGTCGCATGAGGTTCCAGAAGGCAGCACCTTGCAAGAGGTGGATAAGGGTCGTCAGGGGAAACGACCTGCAGTGGAAACCCAAAGGGGATTCAGTCTGAAGAGGGTGGAGTGCAGTTTAAAGGCTAGCACTGGACAGCAGTCAGTGTCAGGATGGAGGGCACTAGGCTGAGTGGTTCGTTACAGTGGAAGAAGGGTGGATTGGCCAGCAGAGGGTGAAAGTGTTACGAGACACTGGTTGTTCATGCGGGGTAGTACGAAAAACGCTGGTCGAGAAAGGGGATTTGACAGGGCAAATCGGGACCTGTAACTCTAATCGATGGCACTGTGAGGGAGTTTCCGTTGCTAAGATAGAAGTACGTACCCCTTACTTCTCAGGCGAGTTGTCTGCGTTGGTGATGGAGAAACCCCTTCATGATGTGATCATCGGAAATTTTCCCAGGTGCAAGGGATCCAGGGGATCCTGAGTTGTTGACTGCTACAGGGGCAGCAGTTCAAACACGGAGAAAGAAGGAGGAAAAAGGTGATAAACCGTTAGTCGTTCCGGCAAGGAAGTCAGGCATAGATGTTTTCCCCCTGATGATTTTTGGGCAGCGCAGGAACAAGCCCCTTCGCTCGTGAAGTCTTGGAGTTGGCAAGAGGTGGAGAGAAACAGGAGGTTAGAGGAGGTGAGACAGAATTTCTTGTGAAAGGCGGGCTGTTGTCCCGAGTGTTCACCAAGGGGAAGACAGGTAAAGGTGACCACTCAGTTAGAGGTCCAGCAGGTTATCGTGACACTGTCATGTCAGTGGGTCACGAGTCGCTATGGGGGTCATCCGGCACCAGCAAAACAGCTGACCAAATTTCTTTGATGACTTTCATTGCCAGGAGCAATGGCAGACATAAAACGTTTCTGCTGTCATGTGATGTGTGTCAAAGATCAGCCACAAGAGGGGTGAGAGGAAGGCACCTCTTAAACACCCCCCTTTTAAATTGACACACCATTAGGAGGGTGGCTGTTGATCTGTTTGGGCCAATCGCGCCCGTTCCAAAGGTGGGCAAAGGTATGGTTGACGCTCGTGGACTACGCGACCAATACCCAGAAGCAGTTGCATTGAAAGGCGTAGATACGCAAAGGTCGCTGAAGGGCTGGTAGACATTTTTCTCTCGGTGGTGTGCCAGCACAATTCTCAGTGACGGGGGTCACAGTTTTACCTCAGGCGTGATGAAGGAGGTCAACAGGCTGCTAGGGATCACACAGCTTCTCCCCTACCCCATACCACCCCAATGCAATGGCTTGGTGGAGAGATTCAATGGGTGTGCGAAGGGCATCTTAAAGAAGCTCTGTGAGGAAGGCCAGCAGATTGGGACCGCTACATTCCAGCGGCACTGTTCGCCTACAGGGAAGCCCCTCAGGAAAGCACAGGCTTTTCGCCATTTTAGTGCTGTATGGGCGGACAGTTCGGGGACCGGTGTGCATTCTCAAAGAGCTGTGGTCCGGAGAACAGGAGTCCCAAGAAGTCAAAACCAATATCAGTATGTGGTGGACTTACGCAATAGGCTCGAGGAGAATTTTAAAAGGGCGCAAGGGAGAGTCTGAGGAGGCTAGGATCGTCCAGAAGAAGCAGTATGACAGGAAGGTGAGGAAGCAATTCCTCAAGGTGGGAGATCAAGTCCTGTTACTGCTTCCCCCGGATCACAACAAGCTGCTGATGCATTGGAAGGGACCATTCACCATCATTTAAAAGGTAGATCAGGACTACCGAATCGATTTTGAATGGGAAATCAAAAATTTTCCATGCAATTTGCTCCGCAAATACATTCAGCGTGAGACCCAGCACATAGGCGCAGCAGCAATCATGATGGAGGTGAAAGGGGACCCCGCAGAAGAAGGGGAGATTTTGTTGCCTGAGTTTCCCGGAGAAGAGTCATACAGGGGGTGTGTCACTGTTGAAGGCTAGACAGTAGGAGACAGGAGGAAGTTAGGGGCTCCTAGAACAGTATAGGGCGTCCCTGACTGATAAACCAGGCAGGACAACTCTAGAGCATGTACGGGTGGAGTTAAACTCACAGAAACCGTACATGTGAAAGCCCACCGATCCCCTATGCCACCAAGCAAGTGATCGAGGAGGAGGTAGAAAAGATGTTGGACCTTGGGGTGATTGAACCGTCCAAATCATGTATAGTGCCCCCGTCGTCTTAGTGAGGAAAAAGTCAGGTGAGCATCGATTCTGTGTGGACTATAGACGTCTGAACAGTGTCACCAAGGTCGATGCAGAGGGCATACCGAACATGGGAAAACCTGTTCGCTCAGATCGCCACAAGCAAAAGCCATATTTCACCAGGATTGATCTGAGCAAGGGTTACTGGCAAATAGCCCTTTAGTGAGGACTCAAAGGAAGTACAGCATTCTCCCCTCCTATGGGCTATACCGTGGGAGTACTCCCTTTTGGATGGTCAACGCACCTGCAGTCTTCTCTCGGATGATGAGGAAGCTATTGACGGGATTGGAAGGTGTTGTGAATTTCATGGATGGACATTCTGAAGCATCCGAGACATGGGAGGAGCATTTTGAGGCAGCTAGGAGCAGTTTTAGAGAGGTTGAGACAGCCAATCTCCAGCCAGACCAACAAAGTGCCAGGTTGGTTTTCCAAGCCTGGAGTTCCTAGGTTTTGTTGTCGGAAGCGACACAAAAGCAGCCAGAAAGGGGAAAGGTGGAGAAGATGATGAATTCAGAGAGACCAAAGACCAAAACAGAAGTCAGGAGTCTGCTAGGTTTTATTGGGTTTCTACAGGGAGTTTGTTCCAAATTTCGCAGCAATCACGAGTCCTCTCAGTGATTTGGTCAAGGCAGGGAGACCGGCAGTGGTCGAATGGTCAGAAAGTGCAGAGCAAGCACGCAGACGGTGCTGGAAAGACTAGGTTCCCGTCCATCTTGAAGCTACCAGATATGTCCAAACCATTTTTGTTGCGGACAGATGCATCAGGCGGTGGGATAGGTGCAGTATTGTTGCAGGAGCATGAAGAGGTTTGAGTTCCCTGTGAGATATGCTAGCAGGAAGTTGACAAAGTGTGAGGAAGGGTACGCAACGGTGGAGAAGGAGTGTTTAGCTGTCGTGTGGGGCCGTGCAGAAGTTCCACAAATACTTGTATGGGAAAGAGTTCGTGATAGAGACTGATCATCAACCACTCAAATTCTCAGGAGGCGCAGTTGAAAAACAGCAGAGTGCTGCGTTGGGCAATGGCATTGCAGCCCTACAGGGACCGAGTGCAGTACATTCCCGGTCGACAGAAAAGTCGGAGTGACTATTTAAGCCGTTTTAGTTAGCAAGCTGCAACTCAGAGGAAGTCAGTCATATCCGGGGTGCTTTGTTGATAGTATGTGTTGATTACAGTTATGTTGATTTTGGGTATGGGTTCATTCCCAGTTGGCTATGGTTCATATTTTTTTTTTGTGTGAGGACTTGTTCATATTTTCTTTGTGAGACTTGTTCATGTGAAAGTAGTTATGCTTGGAGATACAGTCGTTGTGTAGTGATGCATTATTTGCAATAAGTGAGGATGGAGATTCCTCAGTGAAGTGTCATGGATCGTGATCATATTATATTGTGCTTTTCATAAGAATTGTGAAGAGAGATATGGCAAATCCGCGGTAGGGGGAAAGCATAAGTGCGCACAGAAAGGGCGTTTTTAAAAAGAATTGAAATAACGCAAGAGCGCACGTCAATGATAACTCATTGGAGTGGTATTCACTAATGCTATATTTTATAATTTATAAAACCCTTGGTTGTAAAGTATTTTTTTAAACTTTGACGTGTAGCTGTTGTGTCAGCAAATTCGGTTGTTGTTTTTTTTTTTGTACCGTTGTTTTGAGGGCAATGCGGGCATGGTCTTTTGCAAGGGGGAAATTGTCACGGACAAAAATGAAACAACCCAATCGTGGAGCCCAGCCATTTGTTCGGACATAAGCTTCAACTCAAACATTCTAGGCGCCGATAGACGGGCCCATGGGTCGGGTCCGGCTAATTAAGCTTAGCGGAGAGGCTTCAGGAAGACGGCTTTATGCGTCGCATCCAGCCAATTTAGCATAGCGGGGAGACAGCAGACAGTCTGAGTGGCTGGACCCACAGGGCTCGGTGGTTTGGTCAGGGCGTCGTGGCGCTACCCAGACTCATCTAGCAATTTTGAGTGACCAGTGTCCACGACTTAAGCCACACGGCGCCAGTTAAGTAGGAAAGGGGGGAAAGGGAGTGCGTGGTGGGGGGAAATTAGCTAATCAATTAAATGACCATTGACACCAAGAGAGTAAGGTGTGTAGGCGTGACTGTCATGATTTGAATATCCAATGGAATTAGAGGGGGATAACTTCGGGTATCGGGGTAAAAATACTGACCAATGGTACTGCCCTTTTTGGGGCAGATCGGAACAGAATAAGAAGGATGTGAGAGTGAGAGAACGGGGAGAACGAGGGGAGAAAAGAACAGGGGACCCAGAGAGAAAAGGTCTGAGTGTAATCTCTGAGGAGAGAAAAGCAGAGGATGAGGGGAGGAGAGAAGAGAACCAAGTTGAGAGATTAGCATGAGATAGTCTGCAGAGGAAGGACTGAGGAGAGATGTGGAGAGAGAGAGTGCTAACTAATGAGGAGGAAAAGAAAGAAAAGAAAAAAAGAAAAAAAAGAGCAACCATGTCCATTTGATAAGAGCAGACTAGAAGAGAGGAGAGAGAGTGCAATGCGTTAATGCAGGAAGAAAGAAAGGAGAAAAAGATCGATGTTGATAGTCACTGTTCTATCTTCACTGGGGTTCGACCTCATACTTGGCCAGCGCCACTTTTATCGACAGACCAAAGCCAGTGCCAACAGTCTAACTGACCAGCGCCAGCAGCCCAAAACCATGCAGCTTGGTCGTGCTTGTGAAAGTGAAAATTATAGACTTTACTAGTGGTTTGATTGTGACGAATGCATGATATATGAATGAGTCGTAAGCAGCTGTGATTGTTTGGGCTGTGCGCTAGTCCTTCCTCATCGACATCACCCGAGGTTGACACACACACACACACACATTTTGCCATAAGTTTCGCGCGCCCCGTACAATCCTTCATTTAACAATGCAAACATCTCTCTCTCTCTATCTCTTTCTCTCTCTCTCTCTCTCTCCTCTCTCTCTCTCTCTCTCTCTCACACACACACACACACACGCACACGCACACGCACACACACACGCACACAATTTGTCATCAGAACTACGTGCGTGACCAATATAATCTTTCATTCAAACAAGAAGTATCATCCACCACGGTGGACTTTGAAGCAGCTTCGTGTTCACACGAACTTCAGGCCAGTCTACTAAATAATGGTGAATGATGGCTACCACTCATACGTGCTTACAGACTGCATAATTAATTTTACGCCTACAAAACACGAAATGGTGTCAGGGTTTTACCGATGGATGAACATCGTAATTTGCTGCAATATATTGCATTGTGTGATATTACGGTGTATTGCTGAGTAGGATTTTTATTGCACAGCGCTTTTTCCTGTGAAGCGATCTATGTTGTAGTGCATTGTGGGTGTGGTGTACTGTGCTGCGATGTGCTGTGCTGTGTTGATTGAGATTCCATTATCACGATTTTCATTGATGGCCTAGAATCACTTGACTGCTTCTTTTGAATCTCCTACTCCCCTCCCCCCCCCCCCCCCTTCCCCCCCCCCCCCCCCCCCCTCTCTCTCTCTCTCTCTCTCTCTCTCTCTCTCTCTCTCTCTTCAAGAACAGGAATTCTGTCTTGACTCTTGATAAATTTGTATCACATTTCAGTGTTTTCATGTCAACCCATGTTCGCAGAGTTTTTGTTTTGTTTCCATTTCGCTTGAAGATCTTGCATGTTTTTTGGTCACGTTAGTTTGTTTACATCCATTCATTTGGGGCTTTGGTACTTTGAAACAAATTTTGACTCTCTCTATCTCTCTCTCTCTCTCTCTCTCCTCTCTCTCTCTCTCTCTCTCTCTCTCTCTCAGTCTTCCGTCCAGCGGTCCAACAGTCGGTCACACCCACCCACACGTCCCCTCCCCCTGTCTTTCTTTTCTTTCCCCCTCAAGTTCCTCTCCCATTCCGCTGTCCTCTCTTCCCCCCCCCCCCCCCCCCCCCCCCCCCCCCCACCCCTCCAATTCAACAATACCTATTAAACTGCTGTATAAACACAAGCCTTCAACAACATATGGGTAAAATGTATGAAGGTGAGTACGTGTGCGGGGCGGTGTGTGTGTGTGTGTCTGTGTGTGTGTGTGTGTGGGGGGGGGGGGGGGGGGGGCAGGGAGGAGGTGATAACTGTACGTGTTTGTGTAATGGAAACTTTCCATTATCATACTCCTTTATGAACCGCCAGCTACTGCTACAGCTAGGAACTGATTTTCATTGCTTACTTACATGATCGCTTTTACAAAAGAGCAGGAGTAATTAGTGATCTTGCCCCCTTCAGTAATCCATCACGTTAGTGAACGTAGTAAGACTCCTTCCATCCGTTTTTCTCCACGCGAGATTAAATCTGCTTTCATACTTTCTAAGCCAATCCTTTTTTCTTGGGCCTGATAGCAATGTTTCATTCTCTAAATTCCGAAACTATTCCTCGAGTTGTTTTTCCGCACTCGGTGTCTTTCTTTCTTTTTCTTTCATTTTTTTTTTAATTGTTGCATACATGTTTTTTTTATTTAAAAGAAGCTTGTCACTAATAAGAAATTGAAGCTCCTCCTTCGTTACTTTGCCTAAATTGTCGCGCGATATACCACCGGTGCATACTCTTCTAAAACTGATAAAGGCTAACTCCATCATTCATCACCTTTACGTAATCTTTATCCCTCGATAGGGACATACTAAATTCTCCTAACAATAATATATCCTCCTGCAATTTCGTTCCAAAAGTTAATGTAATCATTGAATAGTTGCCCCTATGTTCAGGTAATGTATCTGCTTATACTGAACGGTTGTACACGGTTTCTGAAATCAAGAAATCCAATGGACTCTGCCGCAAGAGATTGTTTCTTCTCCATGTATATCTTCTGACTTCCGGATTTAACTCTCAAACTGTCATCTAGCTCTAAGTTCATCAACATTGCTTCAACTTGTGTTTGTGCTTCAATATTGTCATGTTCAAAATTGTAATAATCCATAGAAATGTCCATCACTAAACTCCAATCCACACTCACAGTAATATATCAAAAGAAATGTCCTTACGTCCTTCAACACCAACAAGACCTCTACCATGTCTTCACAGACTTCAAGACAGCTTTGATCGAGTCTGGCATGCAGCATTACGGGCAACCAGGAAGAAGTATAACATTAACATTAATCTGATCAGAACCATAGAACAACTATATAACAGAGCCACAAGTGCCGTTCTCTACTGCAGTAGAACAGGGATGAGGTTCAGGACTACAGTTGATGTTCGGCGAAAGAAAGAAAGAAAGAAATGTTCGGCGTGGCTATATACTTATACTACATTGTTCATCGTCTTCCAAGAAAGACCAATGACAGACGCAGTAGATGGACATGAAGGGACAGTAAGCGCAGAGGGCAGAACAATTACCAACCTGCGTTTTGCCGATGACATCGATGGGTTAGTAGGAACAGAGCAAGAACTGGCCAACCTTGTTGAACGTCTGGGCCCACGCCATGGGAATTAGTACAGAAAAGGCCAGCCTGATGACCGACAATGCCGATGACATCAGCACTGACATAGTCAAGAACCGATGGTTGAGGTCGGGTGTGTGTGTGTGGGGGGGGGGGGGGGGGGGGGGGGGGTAGTGGATGGGGGTGTAAAAAATAAACTGGAACTCTTCGACCATAAGTTATGCCTGGCAATGCCTGGGTGAGTCAGTACTAATCGTTGATACGACGCAATATCCAAACCAAATAAACTTGATAGACCGATTACGAAAACATGCACGGTAAAATGATCAACCCTCTACAGATGATGAAAGAAAAAAGTGTACATCAATCACTTGCCGAGTAGGGGGCCGGATAGCTCAGTTGGTAGAGCGCCGGACTCGTGATCCTGGGGTTGCGGGTTCGAATTTCGGTATAGGGGGATTTTTCCCTCGGAGTTAACATTGGTTCTGACTCCATTCCCCATATAGTCCTTCGAATGAGACTATAAACCGAGGTTCCGTGTGTGAACGCACGCATAACATCTTGCAAACACGTAAAATCCCATCACCAACTTTCGGAAGAGAAGGCCAGTTTGGCCGTTGGTATGGATGACACGTGACACATAGCATGCACCTTCCCCGAAGATGGAGTATGGCTGCCTTAATGGCGGGATAAAAAAGGGTCATACACACAAAACTCCACTGCCTGGCTATACAGGGAGTGTCCGCAGGAGTATCAGCCTGCGTACGCAGAAAGAAAAAAACTTGCCGAGTAATAATCTGGACACCGAAGCAATCACGAGAAGCTGTCGATTGAAACAGGCTGCTCATCCGAGCTTGTTTATCTGGCCGCGAGGTCGGAATGAAACGGCTGTTAAGGCCGCTTGAACTGCGATGGCAAGGGGCTTAGTGGGTAAAGTGTTGACCCCTTGATCTCGAGTCCAATCCCCGCTGCAGGGAGCCAGTTGGAGCATGTTTTACGTCTGTTCTGCGCAGATTCCAATCCCCGCTACAGAGAGCCAATTGGAGCATGTTTTACGTCTGTTCTACTGCGCAGATTCCAATCCATCCAAGACCTTCGGGGCGAGACCTTAAACGGAGGCCCCTTGTATGGGCCTATGCATGAAAACCAACTCCGACGACGACGCACGTTAAATTTCATCCGCTCCCAGCCAGGGTCGAAAAGCAAAACCTACTTGCAACATTCCGATGGATGGCACACTCACACGCACTCACAAACACACATATGTATACGCGCGCACTCGCACACACACACACACACACACACACACACAACACACACACACGCACGCACGCACGCGCACATAAGCACACACGCATGCATGCACGCACTCAAGCAGACATACACTTACACACAAACACAAGCACTCATGCAGGCATGCGCATGCATTCACGCACTCATGAAGGCACACACGCGCGCGCGCACATGCCACACACACGCACGCACGCACACACAACACACACACACAACACACACACACACACACACGCACGCACGCACGCACGCACACACACACACAAGCACACACGCATGCATGCGCATGCATGCACGCACTCAAACAGGCATACACACATGCCCACGGGCGCGCTCACACACACACACACAAGCGCGCATGCATGCACGCACTCATGCAGGCACACATACACACACACACACACGCACACACACACACACACACACACACCAAAACCCCACGCACACAGGTGTCGCGTTTAGACGTCACCTCCTTGAAGACGGAATAAGGCTAACTTTTTTTCTTTTTTTTTGCTGTCCCAACCTCTGCGCCACCTCAGAGGCAGTGCACCCACGCCGCTCATTCCGACACCCCGTCCACATCCACAGCCCGGTCGGCCCCGCCGCAGCCCCGGCACCGGCAATCCACAGGGAGCAGTCAATGTCAAGTCGTCAAGAGGCAACCCACCGGAGGAGACACTGCACTGCTGCCGAGTCACTTTGGTGGTGTTCAGTGGCGCCTGTTCTGATCTAACATACGCAGGACACCACCTACTAAGCCCCTACTGACGACAATAATTGCTTAGTCGCGAAGCCGGCATGAGTGAGCTCTCCCTCCGGAGGGCGCCACCACGTCCGTCCAACGACAGCCCCCATGGACTCGCCGATACCGGCGACCCCGACGGAACCAAACCAAGGCCACAGACGTGGAGAGGACATCAAAATTGAGGTCACCATGAGAGCAGGGCATGAAGGGCCACAGAATTTGAGACTTTTTTTTTTTTTAAATTAATGCTGATTGATGAGAATGAGGATGATTAAGATGATGCTACGGATTTCCATTTCGGTCTGAGACTACATGACAGGGCTGTACTCTACGCTTCCTTTCATAATATATCCCGGCGTCAACCAGGCCCGAGAGATACAGGCACCTGCAGTGTTGGTCAGGAAATTTGAGCAACACTCTCAGAAACGCATCCATTAAGTGGATGAAACTCGACTGTGTGGTCCCAGTCTTCCCAACTGAGTCCGCAGCAACTCAACTCTGGATAGGAGCCGGTCGGGGCAGAAAAACCCACATGACTTCTGATGGGATTCGAACCCACGACCTCCCAGCCGCGAGTCCGCGACGCTAACCACTTCGCCACGGCGGCTGGTCTGGAATAAGGCTAACTTAATTACGGGATTCAAAACAGTCGCATACACATAAAAACAACAACAACAAAACCAAAAACCGATAGTGCACCTAAGTGTGCTGGCTGAAGAACAAACAAAAAAAGTAGAAAAAGAAACATAAACGTAATATCAGGAGTGCCGACTGGATTCATCGATGAAGGTAAGCTGTTATTGAACGGACAATCACCAGATGCACGCGCATCATTCGCGCGCAAATTGAAAATCCCACGGCTTTCTTAACAGCAATCAATAAGATGGGTGTTTGAGCCCAATATGTCGCTTCTGCAGCCACTCCCCCACCCACACCCACACCCCCGCCCTCGCCCTCCTTCTCCTTCTCTCCAAAATCAACACTTCCACCCCCGCGATCTTCCAAAACAAGCAAATACATACACCAAGCGCGCGTGCAAGCGCGCACGGACGTACAGGTTCGCTGAAATATGAGTACGCGCTCGTACACACACACACACACACACACATGCTGCACGCACGCACGTGCACACACATGCACACACACAAACATGGGCGTGCACACATATATACACATGCGTAGCTAATTCGCTTGGTCAATGGCCATCACAATTTCTCGTACACACACACACACACACACACACACACACACACACACACACACACACACACACACACACTAGGTCTGCAATTGATAGTTACCGACCTATAGCATTAACATCTCAAGTTGGAAAAATATTAGAAAAGATAGTTGAAAAACGCGTTTTACATTATTGCGAAAAGAATAACATAATTCCCAACAATCAAGCAGGTTTCAGAAAGGGTAGAAGTACAATCGATCACCTTGTAAAACTTGCAAGTCATGTTAAAAAACAATTTGCTCGTAGAAAAAGTACACTTGCTACTTTCTTTGACATAAGAAAAGCATATGATAGTGTGTGGCACTCTCGTTTACTTTATAAGTTGAAAAATATTGGGATTAATGGTGCAATGTATCAATTCATAAAATCTTTCTTATCTGAGAGATCAGTTTGTACTAGGGTTGGTAACTGTTACTCTTCATTTAAAGATATTGACATTGGCATCCCTCAGGGCTCCATTATTGCACCTATTCTATTTACAATTCTCATTCACGATCTTCCTAAAATAATATCTAAAAATATGCATGTAGTGCAATATGCCGATGATATTGCAATGTGGATGAACACAAACATTAAAAAACAGACAAATAAGAGAACCATGTTATACATACAAAAACTATATCAAATTGAAATTGACAAACTAAATAAATATATGAATGAAAATGGACTGGAACTATCAGGAGAAAAGACACAATTAATGTTATTTAACAATGGTAAAAATCCAAAAGTTTTGCCGCAACTTGTGCTGGAAAATAAAACTCTTCAATATTCCAATAATGTTAAATTTTTAGGTGTTCATTTCACTCCAAAATTAAACTGGAGATTCCATATTGAATATCTTATAAACAATGCCAGACAAAGGCTATCTTTACTAAAAATAATCAGTGCACAATTCTTGGGGTCAAGATATCCAAACTCTTGTGCATCTTTCTATTAGTCTGGTTCGATCAAAATTGACTTACGGACAGGAAGTATATTTTTCAGCTTCTCAAACATTACTTAAGCGGTTACAAAGTATAGACAGTAAAGCTATTAAAGTAGCCCTTGGTGTTCCAGCGCATTCTAATACTTTTAAAACATATAAAGAAGCTAATCTCTTGTCACTTGATGATCAACGCAAACTAGCAACAGCCAAATATGTAGCCAGAAGTCTTTCTGTATCAAATTCAGTAACAAATGAAATATTTCTTGATTCCAAATCGGATTTTCCTAAAAGGGCAAGAATATTTCTTACCTGCAGCTCATTCGAAATTATACTGATGATTTATTTAGAAAATGTGACATCGATATTACATCCATTTCAAAACCTCCAACTATGCCCACGGTTCCTCAATGGGAGCATATTTCTCCAAATTTTGATATAGATTACACTACTTTAAAAAAAGAAGATAATATCAATTTGATATCAATAGAAGCAAAAGAACATCTTGAAAACACATATCCACATCATCTTAAAATCTACACGGATGGTTCAGTTTTAGAATCTTATACAGGAGCTGGATTTGTAATTCCCGATTTAAAAGTAAAGAAATCATTTTGTTTAGGACGGAACTTTTCAGTTTTCACTGCTGAACTATACGCAATCCTTATGGCCTTATCTTGGATATCTGATCTTAATGTGGCAATTTACAGCATTTTAATCTGTGTTGACTCTAAATCTGTACTTTGTAGCTTACGAAATTGGGATGCAAATGTAAGGAAAGACCTAATTTTTGATATAAAATTTATGATACATTCCGTTATGGCGAAAGGAACTTTTGTAGAGTTTTGCTGGATCCCATCCCATTGTGGTATCTATGGAAATGAAATAGCTGATAAATTAGCAAAAGAGGGTGCTCTTAGAAAAAATCCAGATAGTAAATTAAAATTGGATAAACATGAAATCAGTTCTCTATTAGAAAATTGTATGAACAATGAAAAACTTCCTGCAAAAACGAAAGCGTTATTATGTCAAAGATCGTTGTCCAGTATAATTTATAAAATGCGTTTAAACTCGTGGAAAACCAAATTTTCTAAGGATGTAGATTGCGCTTGTGGTCTCCCATTATCTATTCAACATATTCTTTTTGAATGTCCAGTTCTAACATCTTTATATAATATTCTAAAGATAGATATTGCTTCATTAGGGGCTTTACATGAAATTCTTTACAGCCCCAAAATGATTGATATAGCAAAGGCTATATCGAGTTCTGTTATTATTCATTTGCTGTAATTGATTTATCAGTTTATAATTATTGTTTGGTCGTTAATAGGCAAACTTTCATGTATTTGTGTCTCTCTCTCTCTCACTCTCACTCTCACATACACACGGGTGCGCGCATGCATGCACGCACGCACACGCACACTCGCGCTCACACACTCTCATATAACGCACTTACACACAAACACACATGTATATAAGGTGGGTTTTTTTTTTTTTTTTTTTTTTTTTTTTTTTAAGTCTAATATCACCATCGTTGTGAACAGACTCTAAATTAAATCAATCCAAAAATACACACACACACACACACACACATGTAGGTAAATTCTCCATCACTCACACACACACACACACACCACACACACACACACACACACACACACACACACACATGTAGGTATATTTCTTCACCTCCCAGTCTCTGTCTCTTGTCTTGCTCTGTTTCCGTCTGTCCGACTACCTGCCTGTCTCTTCCTTCCTCCCTGTCTCTCTCTCCCTCCTCTTTTCAACCAGTGTCATACTCAGGGAAACCAACAAAGGCCGTTATTAGTAGGAAAGCCTGTTTCACTCTTTGAACTATACTACCTCCTCGTTCTCTGACTATCTGTCTGATTTTCGTCTCTCTCTGAACTCTAAGCTCTTTACTCGTAGACATGCTTCTAATTTTCATTCAGCACTGTTACAGAGTCTTACCGTTGTCACTGGCGCTAGTGCTTTAAAGAGTTCAATACCAAGAGAGTGTCAGGATCTCTCTCTGTCGTCTGTCTGTCTGTCTGTTTGTCTGTCAATCCGTCTGTCTCTGTTTCCCTGTCTTGTCTCTGTCTGTCTGCCTGTCTATCTGTTTTCATCTTTGTCTGTCTGTCTGTCACGGTTTGTCTGCCTCTCTCTCACTCTCTTTCTGTGAAAATCAAGCTTATATACATGAGGCAGCTTTGCGCTCATACATGCACAGGTGCACTCATGCATTCCCCGACATTCCACTCTCTAGGAGATGAGGTATCACACATTCGCTTCTCTTCTGCTCCATATATGATGTAATACTAATGATATGTACACATGAAAAGTTCAAAAGCGCAAAAATCATGGCAATAGAAAACGTGAAAGATGAAATTCTATCTAGTCACGCTTAAAATAATATCAAACTGGCTTTGTTCCGGGCCAGGTTTCTATACACACACACACACAACACAACACATTTGTAGGCCTACCGGACACACGCCACAATTAGGATTTTGCATTAAAACACTATATAATCAATGTAAGTGATTTAAGGCCTAGAGTAAATTTGAGCCAGCATTTAATGTTAAACTGATAATCGATCAAAAGAGCAACTCCTCATTTCTTTTAATCAATTACTTCCCTTGTTTGGGGGGATTTTAACCAATGAAATCACAAACTTCAAATACATGACCTTCCCCTTAGTTGACAACACATTTCAGAAACTGCACTCACCCGTGACCCTATCTCTGCGCCTGGGGGTTCCCCAAAATACTCCCATTCCTTTCATATCATCTGTCTGCTTGTAACCACCTGGCTTGTACCTTGATGGCCATATGAAAGAAAATGAGCAGAATCAACTCTCAGACACAATGGAAATTCTCAGAACTATCTGCTTGCGCCAGTCTGTGAATACTCGACTCCTTAAGCAAGGCCTTGGCGCATTTTTTTATGTGCAGCCACATTACACCCACTTCTGTGTCTGTTACCCAGACAGGTCACCACAGAATGCCTCGTTCCTTGGACAAGTAGCAGGTGATGGTGACGCACTGGATCTTCTTCCACCACTAAAGTTCAAGACAAGGTTGTCGTGGTCGCCTCTTCGGAGCTATTCCCAAAGTGAAGCCTTCCTTTTGCCTGTTCACCCTGCGGGTTTAGAACTTGACCCCTTCTCTTCTACGCCTTTCACTGCGTTTAGAGAGTGACTCCCACTTCAATCACCCACAACAACGTTATTCTTCTCCAACCCTTCTCCGTCCTGCTCTTCCTCTCTTGTCTCTCTGTCGCCGTGTGTTGTCTTCTCTACTGTCCAGTTCATGCAGACATCTCCACAAAGGATCTCCCGAAGGTTATGTTCACCTCCACAACGGATCGCTCCTGTACTGTGTTCTTCCACACGACATTCGCTATAATTCTCTAACGGCCTAACGATCAGCTTCGGTCCTCTCCATTGCAAATGGACGTCGGGATTCACAGCAATTGTTGAATTAGTCCTAACACAATAATCATCACCCTCTGAGATACAACCACGCCATCCACTAACATCCCAAACCAGGCAGACAATGAATACCAGTCAGGTATTGTTATGAAGTGCCGCGCTGATGTTTTTTGTATGTAATAGGTGGTCCGAGATGGAAACCATAAGACAACAGCAGATCGATATAGTTATGCTGGGTTCGTCTCTTCTGGGACAGCGGCATTCAGACCCAATGCAAACAGGACCCAATGCAGAACTATTTTCGACACTCTCATCATGATGTCTGTTGCTGCTTGCAATTAAATAGAAACGGTTCAAACGGTGTTGAAACGCCACCGGGCTCAAAATATGGGGGTAATGTTGGCAGGTCCTTTTCAGTATTGTGGACCCAGTCGATAACTCTCAAAAATAACATTCAGAAAAGAAAAAAAGGACCGACTCCAAATATGTCACCTTAACATCCACCACGCAATTTGTAAGACTACTGACATGTCTACGCCGATAGGAAACCATGAAAAACTCTGCCACATTCTTGATCTTTCTGGCTGGAGATCAACAGAATATATCAGTGACAATGACGTGTAGATCCCGGGGTATGACCGCATCCAAAAAGACTCAAACAAATCACAAAGACAGGTCTTCTTCTTCATGTTAATGAAGCTCCCACTTTCAAACGACTTGAACATTAAGACTAATACTTACCTGCGGCGTGGAATTCGATTATCGGTATGATGTGTGTTTGCGGCAATGTATCGATTAGATTAATGAAGCCCCCACTTTCAAACGACTTGAACATTAAGACCAACACTCCAGTCTACTCGGATTCTGTTCCAGGAACCCGCTAGAACGTGTGAACTGGGTGGACACATTTAATACGATGATAGATGCGGTTTCACTTGAATCTATGAAATCATTACACTTGAACATTTTAACAAAGATTTCAAATCACAGAAACAGTGGACTCCAATGGTTAGTCTGTTTAATCATCGTCAGCTCATCGTGCCTCTCACTAGAGCCACACCTTATTCAAAGACACTGACTGATAATTCGCCGCTGTTCAGTCTGAGACCAGCCAGCTGCTGTGACATCATGTTACGATGGCGATAATCTGTTCGATACTTTGACGCAAACGCACATCATTCCGCCATACTAAGGTGGCGGTGGTGCAACGGATATGTCGTCACACACATGCAGTCTACCAGAGCGGCTGTCGAGAAATCTTGTCGGTTAAACCGAAATTTGACCAACGAATCGATTAGACTCTAAATTTGATTTAGGAGTACGGGATAGATAAGGCAGGGTACAGACTGTTGGTTTTTCAAATTTTCTTTCATTCACCTGTGAATGCCTGCGAGTAACAAGGCGGCATTGCGACAGAGCAGCCTGTGTCTCTGAATGGGCTGTGTGCTGCTTTGATTAGTTATACGACACATACACACACAATCACTCCATGTGACCTTGCTGTTAAACAGGTTGAGAACATTACTGTTTCCTGTCACCTGGCCTGTCTCCTAACTCCCAGAAACGCACTACACTCAACAAAAGCGCAGGAACAAAATCAAATATTGATTAATTAAGATCTTCGAATCAGAATCCTAGTTCAGTTTGGCAAGCCATAAATGATATCTTCACATTCGAACCTCGTCCGACCCAACTGTAATCAAAGACGTATCGGTTGAACAGCTAGCCTAAATACCTATTTCTGCACTACACGCAAGAAAACTCGAATATTCGAGGTCTAATGACCTTCAGAACAAAATCAATGTTTGACACAACTATACCCTCCAATCCCAACCACCTTCCCGCCCCGAAAAAAAAAAACACAAAAAAACTTATAATAACTCCCCATCCACTAAACAGATCGCATATCATACAGTACCAAGAATGACTGTTGATAACATCAGTTGGAATCCCTAAATAACTTCCGTGTGCAAAGAAATCTTCTTCTTTTTTCTTCTTTTTTTTAAAAAGTCCATTAAGTCGCCAAATCAAAGACTTTCTTGACTCGGCTCACGCAAAACATACTGAAACCATTGCTATGCCTGCAAAACTGTGCGCTGATAGGCCTATTAGTCCTCTAAAAACCATTATCCTCGTAGCTTTTGACAATTAGCCAAAAGTCTTTGCGTCTTTCCCTTACGCCGAATATTTGATTATAAAAATGACTCATACTGCACCAGATTATAAGAGAAAAAGCGTCAAGGACCCTCCAATCTTCATGTCACGGTTCCAAAAGTGACCTATGCAACCCCTGCTCATTACATTGGGAGTTTACTCCTCACTCCAGTGCTTGTTTAGAGAACACCAGTATATACCAACCTTTAAAAGAACATTTATTTTAAAATACCCGATTTACTAAAGCTTAGAAAACTTGCCCCTCCCCTTCCCCACCTTCCTCCCCCCCATACAACATTACATTACAGATGAATTGTGTCCCACTGGTAACAATTATAATGTTGGCGAATCTCGGTTGGTTTTAATATATTTTCTCTGCATTTCATTTTATATCCTTTATTTCCGTGAGGGTTTTTAAGTGCTATAGGTTAAGAATAAAATGATTTGTGGAGTTAGTCGGGTTTTTGTTGGGGTTTTTTTTTTTTTTTTAAATGCTAGCAGCTTTTTAAAATTTCTTTCTCTTTCTCTCTCGCTTCACACTTTCTCCGTCTCTTTCTGTCTGTCAATCTACTCGTCTTTTCGTTTTTTAATTTTTTAAGTTCTTCACGTATTTGTAAACCCCAACTGGGGCGAGAGCTCGATGTTGAGAGAGAGAGAGAGAGAGAGAGAGAGAGAGAGGGACGCTTTTTTTTTTTTTTTTTTTTGTCCCAACCTCTGCGCCACCTCAGAGGCAGTGCACACACGCCGCTCATTCCGACACCCCGTCCACAGCCCACAGCCCGGTCGGCCCCGCCGCAGCCCCGCACCGACAATCCACAGGGGCAGTCAATGTCAAGTCGTCAAGAGGCAACCCACCGGAGGAGACACTGCACTGCTGCCTTTACCAGGTGCCTAAATTTATCCATAAACATATCTCAAACACACACACACACACACACAGTGGCGCCTGTTCTGATCTAACATACGCAGGACACCACCTACTAAGCCCCCTACTGACGACAATAATTGCTTAGTCGCGGAGCCGGCGTGAGTGAGCTCTCCTTCCAGAGGGCGCCACCACGTCCGTCCAACGACAGCCCCCATGGACTCACCGATACCGGTGACCCCGACGGAACCAAACCAAGACCACAGACGTGGAGAGGACATCGAAACTGAGGTCACCATGAGAGCAGGGCATGAAGGGCCACAGAATTTGAGACTTTTTTTTTTTTTTTTTTAATGCTGATCGAATGAGGATGATTAAGATGATGCTACGGATTTCCATTTCGGTCTGAGACTACATGACAGGGCTGTACTCTACGCTTCCTTTCATAATATATCCCGGCGTCAACCAGGCCCGAGAGATACAGGTACCTGCAGTGTTGGTCAGGAAATTTGAGCAACACTCTCAGAAACGCATCCATTAAGTGGATGAAACTGGACTGTGTGGTCCCAGTCTTCCCAACTGAGTCTGCAGCAAACTCAACTCTGGGTAGGAGCCGGTCGGGGCAGAAAAAACCCACATGACTCTGATGGGATTCGAACCCACGACCTCCCAGCCGGGAGTCCGCGACGCTAACCACTTCGCCACGGCGGCTGGTCGAAACGCTTATCTTTTATCCTCGTAAATAGAAAAGTTTGTCCTGTCTCGCTGATCAAAAACTCGGTACTTGTACTGATGTAGTTTCTCCCATAGTATCATACCGATTGTAACTGGTATGAGGCCAAAATCTCTTCAGACATCGACGAAACCGAGCCGTTTGCTTTTGACAGCACGTCCATTGCAAAGCTCCACAGCGATTATTGAAGCTGCTTACAAGAACAAAACAAAACAAAACAAACTAAAAGTAGAAAAAAGAAGAAAGAAAGAAAGAAAGGATGATGCCTTTAGCACAGTGTGTTGCATACTAAATTCTAATGGCAGTTGTTGGCCTTTACACTTACTTTTTACATCGAACGTTTTCATCCAGGTTCCCCTTTTAGTTGTCGTCTGCCGTAGTAGCAAGAGAAGCAACTCCAAAGAAAGTGGTGCCAATTCAAAAATAAGTCCTCTCTCTTGATTCATAATGGGTAGGGGTGGGTTGTGTGTGTGTGTGTGTGTGTGTGTGTGTGTTTTCTTGTTTTCATACTTGTGGTTTTTCGTTTGTTCGTTCTACTGGGTATCATCACTCAAATAATGTCTTTGCAAGTCCCAAGGATACTTTTTTAAAATAACTATCCCAGTTTTTTCTTTCAAATTTTCGACTGAATGTATCTTTTGGGATCTTATATTTCACAATCCTTGTGTTAAATATATGAATACATTTAAATCAGGCTACAAGAGTTTTCGTGTGAAGAAGTAATCGGGATTTCCAGTAGATCTTTTTCCTATTTCTCTCTTTTTTTCTTTCTTTTTCTCACAGTTCCCTCTCCATTTCATTTCTTGTCTTTTGAACGAAAGGTGTACCAGGCAATCGTTCATAAAACGATTCTTTCATGTGTGTGCCAAGTGTTCTTGGCGTTTATGCCTTTTTGCTTCCTCTTTTTTTGTGCATTTCACACACTGAGAAAATCTCTTTGGGTGCATGATATATGTGTGCTACATGAAAACTCAAATTCCTCTAATAAATTGCTGGTCCATGAAGAATATGTTTCTTCGATACAGGAATTGGTAGGGTACATTACCACTTACTTTGATTCACAGATAAGGATGTCTAGTAAAGGAATGCCAACTCAAAAACTGTATACAAATATAATGTACTATTTGGGACCAACAGCCCACTCTTCAAAGTTTTCTCTGCCTCCTAATCAAACCACACTCTTTTCAATAGCACCTTTATGCATGAAGTAATGTCACACGTATTTATAGTTAAATCTATCATCATTAAGTTTAAAGGTTAGTGTCTCATAGCCTAACGGCTGAAGGGAGCAAATAAGATGTTCAATGAGGAAAATGGGTGTGCAACCCTCTCTTTCCACTGCCTTTACTTCCCTGGACTGAATCAAGTATCCATTTACCACAGAGTGGACAGACAGCATTTTGAAGTTGAAAACATTCAGCCCCACAAGTGGCATGATATCCATCATTTTCTATAATTTTCGGTATATAAAGTACACTGGTATGTAAACTGTACCCATGAGAATTTTTTTTTATCAGATTATCTGCAAGAAAATAGCAGTGAAAACAAATAAACCAAGGCAGTGGGTAGGGGAGGGGGTAGCAAAACAGTCCAAAGCTTCTTTTCAGTTATGTAAAATCAGACTTGTTCGATTTAGGTTAAAGTTTACATTGCTTATTGCCTGAAGGGACAGTGAACTGTGAGAGATTCACTGTTTCTAGGGCACAGCATGATGGAAGGCAGTGCCCATCCTTCTCCTTCTCACTTTTAATCTTCCCTGAACAGAATCAGATACCCATTAACCACTGGAAGACAGAGAGGGTTCCAAGCCGAAAAAAATCAGACCTCATGAGTGGGTCAAATTCCTGACCGTGCGCTCCACTGGCAAATGCCCAAACATTTGACTACGGGCCCATCTTTTCAAACGTGTACAGTTGCCAATATCTTTTTACACTCTGAGGAGTGTAATGAAGCAAAGGCCACCTCAGAATTTGGTACTTCACTGATTAACCCTCTTTACCAGGTGCCTAAATTTATCCATAAACATATCTCAAACACACACACACACACACACACACACCACACACACACACCACACACACAGTGTCCAAAAGAAAACCTTTATTAAAATAACTGAAATCTGATGATTACAAAGTATAACAGTCAACTTTAGAAAAGAAATCTTGTGGTACTATAATTTACACAATAACTTCACAGTTTTCATCTGCAAGCATACACTGAAAAACATTGTGCAAAGTAACAGAGAAGTGAATAATTAACCATGCTATGTATAATCAATACATGGAAATTAATTTTTAATGACACACGAAACAATCTTCTGATTAAATACAATAATTCATGTTAAAACATGCCTCTGAAATTTTTTTTTTTTTTTCAAGGTACACTTCTTTCATTTTCAGTCATGTTCACAATATATATGCATTACCGCACTATCTCAGTCAGTAAATCTTCGAATTGGAAGGCAATATGTTGGAAAAATATAGCAGTATTTTGTGCAAAATAAACAACAGGTTATCATTTATCAAACAAACAAAAAATGAAACATGAGAAACTTCCACCAACAACAAAACAACAACAGCGGAAAAAAATAGGAGTGGGATGGGGATGGGAGGGGGGGACCTCTGATGAGGTTGAACAGTTTCTGAACCTGTTCTTTGATCAGGATACGCTGTAACATTTTACAGTTTTTCTCTGGCTACATTCCACCTTTCCACCATGTTCCTCAATATCAGTTCTAGATGGGAAATCTTACCGACAGAAACAGTGCCCATCCTATGGTGAAAACTGGCATTACTGATCCACACCGAAATGTGAATGGTTTGTCTTTGGTCCAAGTGTATGCTTCACACAGGTTTTGCATAAATCGGTTCAATAATCTTTGCTTAACCTTGCTGGGAGATATTTACATACACCAACCAACATCAGATATGTGTGAAAACATGTCCTTTTTCATAGCGGGAAATGGAATGACACTCGAGACAGCACAGTTCTCCACCAATCTCAAACCGATCTTGGATCCACCCTTGGATACGAATCCCAAAAGATCCACACCCCAGTTTCTTTTTTCTTTTTTTTCACATATCTTTGGATCAACTTTCCATCAACTTATAAAAATCAGTTTGTTAGTCTTTTAATAATCTAGCTAAAGGATAGTGGGACTGCTGTTTGACTTCTGTATGCACTGCAGATCTGCATCAATGTTTAAATTCCTTGCTCAACATTCTTTCTTGCCATAGAATTTCCACAATTCTTGGTCTGATGTCAACGGGTCAGCAAGAAAGTATTGTATTTCCTTTTGGTATATCCAAGAGTAGAATTCAAAATCGATTCTCTGGCTGATACAATTGGTTAACAAGAGAAGATTGCATCTCTTTTTGATTATAGATCCAAGTATAGGATTTCACTAACGCTCTGCTGAGAACCTGCTGGAACTGAACCTGCCTGAGGAACCTGCCTGAGGAACCTGCCTGGAAACCTCTAACCAACCTGACCAGCTTGTTTTGACAGCCTGAAGGGGGACATTTAAAGTGATCCCCCTCCCTGCATCTTTTTTTTTTCACTTTCACAAGGTGGTACTCTCAAGCTTTTCAAAAGTGCATGATTGATTAGGCCCATACCTACCTTTGTTTCCCCTAAGCTGATATTCACTTGTTTGTTTCAATAAAGTTTAAAAAGCAATTAATCTTTTTTTTTTCCAAACAGACAGACAAACAAGCTGTAGAGAAAATGATCTCCTCAGTCAAACAACAACAAAACAGAAAGATGGCTGCAACAAAAACAACCTTTTAAAGCCAAAAAAAAGAAGATTAAAGAGAAAAACATCACAACCTTTTATTGCACATGAGTCAATATAAAAGCACGCTTCCTCCGACTGGCAGGCAATACTCCCAGTTCATACTGGGAAACTGGACTTCTCTGCGGCAACTGCTTGGGCATATGCTGCTTTTCCTACTGATAATCACTTTTTACCATCTTTGTTTTTTTCCAAAACTTTATTTTCTAGCTGCCCTGCTTTTCTCACTGGTAATCACCGTTACCTCCGTTTTCCCAAAACTTTATTTTCTAGCTGCCCTGCTTTTCTCACTGGTAATCACCGTTACCTCGTTTTCCCAAAACTTTAGTTTCAAGCTGCCCTGCTTTTCTCACTGGTAATCACCGTTACCTCCGTTTCCCAAAACTTTATTTCCTAACTGCCATCTGAACATCTGCATCCTCCGACATTAAACAGTAATCCACATTCTTCAAATTGGTAATTGCCCATCCAGAACAAAATTCCTGTCTCAAAGGAAGTTGTTTAACAAACGCAATGAAACTCACACATGGCCTTTCGTGCTCCTTTACAGCTCTTCTTTTGTGTCCTCACAATCTATTTGCTCACATGTACCGAATCTGTCCATTTTCTCATCAACACTTAATTCTAAACAGAGACGAACAACACTGGGACAAACACCAGGAAAACATCACCCCTAATTTCAATCCCAGAACTTTCCTTTTTCAGGATTTCTGAAAGATTTTAAAGGAAAGCGATGTAAAACGCACTGCTTTCCTTTCTAGGACATCTGAGAGATCTTAAAGAGAAGGAAGATCAGACACCACCAACCCCCACCTCCATGTGAAATCCACTGCTTTCATTTTCCAGAATTCCCATAAATCATCATCCAAAGGATCCGCCACACTAAACAGAACCTCCCCCTCCCTCTCCCCTACCCTGCCTTCCTAATTAAAAACCTGGCACTTTTCTCTTTCAGGGGTGTCTGAAGTCGTTATCAAAAGGATCCATTTTATTAAGAAAGAAAAAGGAAAAAAAAAAGAGACAGAGAGAGGAATGTCATGGTGAATTTGTACGAGTCAATACTGTTCTTTACTTGGCAAAGGAAGTCATTTTGAAGAGGAATGTCAAGGTGAATAAGCGCAAGTCACTACTGTTCTTCAGTTGGCTATGGAGGTCTTCTTGAAGAAGACTGTCAAGGTGAAAGAGTACAAGTCACTACTGTTCTTTAGTTGGCGATGGAGGTCATCTTGAAGAGGAATGGCAAGGTGAATAAGCGCAAGTCACTACTGTTCTTCAGTTGGCTATGGAGGTCTTCTTGAAGAAGACTGTCAAGGTGAAAGAGTACAAGTCACTACTGTTCTTTAGTTGGCGATGGAGGTCATCTTGAAGAGGAATGGCAAGGTGAATAAGCGCAAGTCACTACTGTTCTTCAGTTGGCTATGGAGGTCTTCTTGAAGAAGACTGTCAAGGTGAAAGAGTACAAGTCACTACTGTTCTTTAGTTGGCGATGGAGGTCATCTTGAAGAGGAATGGCAAGGTGAATGAGTGCAAGTCAGTACAGTTCTTCAGTTGGCCATGGAGGTCTTCTTGAAGAAGAATGGCAAGGTGAATGAGTGCAAGTCAGTGCTGTTCTTCAGTTGGCGATGGAGGTCATCTTGAAGGTCCAGGCCCACTGACAGGGCAGCTCGCTGAAGCTGAGGACGGGCAGGGAGATGACCAGACCCTGCTCCCCTGACTTCTGGTAGTCCAGGTGACCCGGAACCCCCAGCAGACTGACCAGCGTGGTGCTGCCAGGGACAGGGGCCCCCAGGGTCAGACTGCGGCCTGACGGCCACTTCAGGGCGATGGCGTACACGTCCTTGTTATCTCCGTTCTTCTTCATGGTGTACCTATCATTTTTCAGTAAAAGAAAAGAGTCAAGCAAAGCACTTTCTAACTCTTAACACTTCAATCATACTGGCTGAATTAGGAATTAACTTTGTAAGAAACTGACTGCAGGTGAATGGTGAAGAAATTAAAATTCTTCAAACAATGATAACAGTGTATTCTGCAGTCATGATGGTTTGCGCAGTAGCATGACATTATAATGAAACAATGCACTAAGGAATTCAACCCTAAACCTTCTACTAGCAGAACACATGCAGAAAAAGGACATATACTGTTTCAGTTCCAGTTATATGACAGCTCAAGTGACCAATCAGGGCCCTTCAAGGCTGTCACCACATGATGAACAGAAAGCCCTGTCCTGAAAAACGAAACAACAACCCATCCCCTTCTCCTCCCCTCTCCTCTCCTGCCAGTTGCGCATCAATTAAAACCATGACACGTCAATCATTAACAGCATAAAATTATGTCATTCTGCTTGATTTATCACCTACATACATGATGTTAAGAAAAAGCATAAAAGAACCATATCAATGCAAAACAATTTCAGAAAGCCACCCTGGAAACTGCACAGCAGAATAAACGGCTAGTGTTCTTTCCCAATGATAGCCTCTCATTGCCTGGTGGCCATGACAAAAAACTACCGAATGATAAACTGTACAAAGACAAACAAATTCTACACACTTTCAATAACCAGCATGGACGAATGGGCTACAAATGAAGGAGAACAGTGGATGAAAGCAAAAAAAAGAAAAATGAAACAAAAACGGCAAGAATCAACGAGAATGTCAAAAATGAGGAATTTACAGCACAGAATTTCCAAAAGGCAGGGGAAACAATCTATACACTCCTTCACTCCCATGTGTCCCCAAGGGGCCAACAAAAACGGGTCAAGACTTTTCTAGACGCTCAAAGACAAAAAGATATTCACTTGAAAACAAGATTAACATAACTTAGCATTTGAAACAAACTTACTGACACCATCCTCCAACAAAGTTCTGCTGAATACGAAGCTATGATGCCACTTCCCCCCACTTCTGATCCCCCACTCCGCCACCCCACCACACTCCCCAATATGTACATACATAGTAACATACACACCTCTCTCTCACTCTCTCCAAAACACACACACGCATTTTTGTGTGCGTGTGCGTGTGTGTGTGTGTGACATGTGCGTGCGTGTGAGCGTGTGTGTGTTTGTGTATGTGTGTGTGTGTGTGTGTGTGTGTGTGTGTGTGTGTGTGTGTGTGTGTGTGTGTGTGTGTGTATGTGTGTGTGTGTATGTGTGTGTGTGTGTGTGTGTTGTATGTATACTATTAGCATATGCTGTTTTATACTGATCTAAATAAATCATATATCTAAGTGGTTATTGTAAACGATAATTATGCTTTGCACTGACCACACATCCGAGGTGAGCGTGTCATTCTGGTAGGTCCAAGGTCGGGAGCTGTAGATGGCTTCCCCGTTGACCTTCATCCACTGACCCATCTGGGTCAGCCGCTCCTGGTAGATGGGGGCGATCATTCCATACTTGGTGGGGCCCACATTCATCAGCATGTTGCCGCCACAGCTGCAGAGGGGGGACGGAAAAAAGCATCAACTAACAATCACATACAAATAATCATTTTCGGATTACAGAGTACACAGGAGGACGATTAAACACAGTGACCCACTGAGACAAAGATATGAATCATGTTATCCATTAAACAATAATCCTGTTCCCTATTTCAAGGTCATAAAATCTAACATGCCTATTAAATCCTCCGAAGATTAATCAATAGTTTTGCTTCCAATGCTCGGCAGTAAAGAAAACCATTCCGCTTAAAATACCCCATAAACATGGGCTCCTGTTCCCCTAGCTTCACATTTACGACAAATGCTATGACTAAATTCTATGCAGACAACTGGTCTTCTTTTTTAACTTTTTGGTAAATGACAATAACAACAGCTGTGCTAACGAAACACTCCTGAATCAGAAAACTGTGACCATACGAGGGTTGTTCAATTTAAGATGTCACCACCCCCTTAAAAAACGTACCTCTCATCTCAGCAACTTGAAACTTTTACATCCCCTCGAAGTATTCTCCGTTGGCTCGAATGCAAATTTCAAGCCTCCTACGCCAATTCTCAAGCGCCCTCTGGTAGTCGGTTTTAGGCAGACCGGACAACTCTGATCTTACGGCTTTGGCGAGGTCTTGTACCCGGTCAAACTTACGCCCAGCGAGCTTTTCCTTCAGAGCAGGGAACAGCCAGAAGTCGCATGGGGCCAAGTCGGGGCTGTAGGGTGGGTGGTCCAAAACTTGGATTCCTTGCTCGCTCAGGAAGGTCGTGGTGACCTTCGCCTTATGGACACTGGCATTGTCATGCAGAAGAAGGGTCCTCTGGGTGCTGACGGTTGGGCGCTGCTCATGGATTTTTCCTACAACTTTTGGGAGCACAACTTGGGTATAGTAGGAGGCAGTGATTGTTGATTTCTCAGGCAAAATGTCAATTGCCACAAGGCCTTGCGTGTTGAAAAAAATAGAAAACATTCGCTTGCGACTCTGGAATCCTGGGCGAAGAACAACTGGTCGGTCTCCGTCAGGGCCAACCCACATGCGGTTGCAGCGTTTGTTGGGGATGCCGTAGAATGTCAGCCAACTCTCGTCTCCCGTCACTAAGTCACACAGTCGTTTTGGCCCATTGGGCTCAAACTCGTCGAGCAGTTTGCGTGAACATGCCACCCGCTGCTGCTTCTGATCATCGCTTAAGAGATGTGGCACCCATCTTGCAGCCAGTTTTCTCATGTGAAGGTCTTTGTGCAGAATGTTGTTAATGGTGCCAATTGAAAGCTCACATGCCTCGCTTAATTCCCGCACAGTCGAATGTGGATCCTCCTCTATCAGTCTTTTCACAAATGCAATGTTTTGTTCGTTCCGAGCTGGTAAAGCTCGCTCTGCACGATTACCCCAATCAGATGGCGCCCTACCTGCTCTTAATTGTTTGACCCATCTGCAAACTGTGCGGTAAGACACACAATCCGTTCCGTAAACAGCTTGCAAATCTGCGTGTATCCTCCTACAATCGTCACCAAGTTGTAGCCTTGTGAAAGTGTAGAAACGAAATTGCTCATTGGTGACGTCCATTTTTTTCAGGCTCAGCTGTTTGAAACACAGTTGTAATTACGTCATACTCCGAGTTGCGTCATGACGTCAACTTTATTTTCTGCAATTCTAATCAGGTAAACTTTAAAGTTGTGTTTGGTATAAACATTTTTCTGTGCGGTGCTTCGTTTCCAAACGGCAAGCCTAGTGTCATCTTAAATTGAACAACCCTCGTACCTGACACATAGGACAAACCGATCACTTCACCTTTCACAGAACTGTAGTAGATTCGTTCCCCCTACCTGATAGTGGTGACCATTGTGCAAATATGTTCCTCCACAGACAAGTACATCTAGAGTTTCGTCCCTTACCAGACAGTAATGGAAACTGTGCTTCCCCATTTCTCGAAAGGCTGGTAACAAACATGAAAGGCTGGTAACAGACACGAAAGGCTGGTAACAGACACGAAAGGCAGGTAACAGACATGAAAGGCTGGTTGAAAGGCTGGTAACAGACACGAAAGGCTGGTAACAGACACGAAAGGCTGGTAACAGACACGAAAGGCTGGTTGAAAGGCTGGTAACAGACACGAAAGGCTGGTAACAGACATGAAAGGCAGGTAACAGACACGAAAGGCTGGTAACAGACATGAAAGGCAGGTAACAGACACGAAAGGCTGGTAACAGCATAAAAGACTGGTAACAGACACGAAAGGCGGGTAGCAGACACGAAAGGCTGGTAACAGACATGAAAGGCTGGTAACAGACACGAAAGGCTGGTAACAGCATGAAAGACTGGTAACAGACACGAAAGGCGGGTAGCAGACACGAAAGGCAGGTAACAGACACGAAAGGCTGGTAACAGACACGAAAGGCAGGTAACAGACACGAAAGGCTGGTAACAGACACGAAAGGCTGGTTGAAAGGCTGGTAACAGACACGAAAGGCAGGTAACAGACACGAAAGGCAGGTACTAGGTAACAGACACGAAAGGCGGGTAGCAGACACGAAAGGCTGGTAACAGACATGAAAGGCTGGTAACAGACATGAAAGGCAGGTAACAGACATGAAAGACTGGTAGCAGACATGAAAGGCAGGTAACAGACATGAAAGGCAGGTAACAGACACGAAAGGCAGGTAACAGACACGAAAGGCGGGTAGCAGACACGAAAGGCTGGTAACAGACATGAAAGGCTGGTAACAGACATGAAAGGCTGGTAACAGACACGAAAGGCAGGTAACAGACACGAAAGGCTGGTAGCAGACATGAAAGGCTGGTAACAGACATGAAAGGCTGGTAACAAACATGAAAGGCTGGTAACAGACATGAAAGACTGGTAACAGACACGAAAGGCAGGTACCAGCATGAAAGGCTGGTAACAGACACAAAAGACCGGTAACAGACACGAAAGGCTGGTAACAGACACGGAAGGCTGGTAACAGACACGAAAGGCTGGTAACAAACATGAAAGACTGGCAACAGACACGAAAGGCAGGTAACAGACACGAAAGGCAGGTAACAGACACGAAAGGCAGGTAACAGACACGAAAGGCTGGTAACAGACATGTAAGGCTGGTAGCAGACATGAAAGACTGGCAACAGACATGAAAGGCTGGTAACAAACATGAAAGACTGGCAACAGACACGAAAGGCTGGCAACAGACACGAAAGGCTGGTAACAGACATGAAAGGCAGGTAACAGACATGAAAGGCTGGTAGGAGACATGAAAGGCTGGTAACAGACATGAAAGGCTGGTAACAGACATGAAAGGCTGGTAACAGACATGAAAGGCTGGTAACAGACATGAAAGGCTGGTACCAGACATGAAAGGCTGGTAACAGACATGAAAGGCTGGTAACAAGACCTGAAACGCTGGTAACAAGACATGAAAGACTGGTAACAGACATGAAAGGCTGGTAACAAGACATGAAAGACTAGTACCAGACATGAAAGACTGGTAACAGACATGAAAGATAAGATAATGTTGCTTATAGCCCAGCCGACCGCAAAGGGCCACATCAGGCACAGACATGAAAGACTAGTACCAGACATGAAAGACTGGTAACAGACACGAAAGGCTGGTAACAGACACGAAAGGCTGGTAACAGACATGAAAGACTAGTACCAGACATGAAAGGCTGGTAACAAGACATGAAAAACTAGTACCAGACATGAAAGACTGGTAACAGACACGAAAGGCTGGTAACAGACACGAAAGGCTGGTAACAGACATGAAAGACTAGTACCAGACATGAAAGGCTGGTAACAAGACATGAAAAACTAGTACCAGACATGAAAGGCTGGTAACAGACGTGAAAGACTAGTACCAGACATGAAAGGCTGGTAACAGACATGAAAGGCTGGTAACAGACATGAAAGACTGGTAACAGACACAAAAGACTGGTAACAGACACGAAAGGCTGGTAACAGGCATGAAAGGCTGGTAACAGACATGAAAGACTAGTACCAGACATGAAAGGCTGGTAACAGACCTTCTTCCCTCACCTGACTGTGATGACAAATGTGCTGATCAATTCCTCCATAGACAGAAAATCCTGCAGACGAGCATTGCGTCGATAGCCCCAAGAATATTTGTCGATGGTCATAGCATTCTCGAACTTGCGTTTTTGTTTCACACCTGTAAATCAGCATCACACTGTCACACACTGAAATGCAGTGTTAAATAAAAACAAAATAAATGACAGATTTGATTTTTGCTGACTCTTAAAATTCCATGAATATGATGTAAATATCGATATTGGGTTTGCGCTCTTATGTTATGCATTCGTAGGTTCATAACCTGGTGAATTTGCACAGTTTCACTTTCATTCTAAAGTGGTCTACTGAACAACAGGCACACAAAATTTCAATTCCTGTGTATGCATACATGTTCAAGCGTTCGCTGCTTGTATGCATGTTTCTCTCCCATAATACAAATTTTGTTGAGAGCCAATACGCACAGATGTACTTCACACGCATAAAACCTCTCACAAACATAGATATGGACATATGCAAGAATACATTACAAACACAAATGCAAATATATGCGGGCAACCCAATACACAGATGAAAAAAAAAGCAATGTCGACCAATTACTCACCAGGGTTGTAACGGTCAGAACAGGTCAAGAATCCTCCATGATGACAGCTGATTCCCTTGCCCCATCGGTCATTGGTCACCACGTGTCCTTCACTGGACTGCACATAGCACACACACACATGCACACACACACACACACACATGCACATACACACACACACACACGCTCATGCACACGCACAAACACATAGACACACACATAAGGCATGCACGCACGCACACACACACACATACATATACACACATACACACGCACACACACATACACACATGTACACAATCAAAGACACTATTTCCACAATTACTCTCACTTCAAAACCCTGTAGGTCATCACCTTGAAAGCAAAGAATCTTTTTAAAAAAGTATTAAAAAAAGACAATGTTTTATTCTTTTTTGTCCACCTTATTACCTGAAGCAGTCTAATGCAGCCTGTCTGACATGTGGAATACCATCTTTCATCGGAAGTAATGTATGCATAAGAGCCTGCTGAAAAAAAAAGGTATGACATACACATGCAATTGTTATTACACAGGAAAATGATTGACACACACAAAAATGGTCCAAGAATAACAATGATACGCCTTTGAGGAATGTTGTGGTGCTTCCTAGGGCGCTTTATATGAAGAGTACAGTATATATAAACACAAGAACATCACACTGTCATAAAACTGCCTTGGCTTAAAGCTGTGTCAGGCCAATTGACATGAGCTAGAACACAAGGCTACATCAAATGTTGTTATGCTCTGCATAGTTATGCGGGATTGTCTTCAGTGTGACAAGCTCCTATCATAACATTATCAGTCTCCAAAATCCCCCGAAGTCGGATGTGTGGCTGCCCACGTGGCGGGTAGTCAAAAACGGTCCACACTGTAATGTTCTCATCCCCAGATAAGATAGATAATGTTGCTTATAGCCCAGCCGACCGCAAAGGGCCACATCAGGGCTGTTTCTCATCCCCAGCTGATACATTTGTACCATAGTGTTCAAGTGCTTCGGCTGTTGGATGATCCCTGGAGTCTTTTAGCCGGTACGACAACAACAACAACAACAACTGTCATAAAAACTGATCTAGTCTGTCATCCTGGTCCTGAATCTTGTCGACAAATTCAGTGTGTTTTAAATGCTTGTCAACTTAAAGAACTTGTTGAAGTGCTACAAACACTAGCATGAATCTATAGTTAACTAAATCTGAATGCCAAATCAGCATCTATTAACTTACCAATCAGTCATAAGTACTAATTCCAAAACAGCAAAAGTTTTGTGCATCATTGATTCAGAAACTTTTCATAACAAAACTGTGTCTTGCATATTATTCAATGGAACAGGAATGTTGCTTTGTTCAGGCAACATTGTTTCGATGTCAAAACAAATGAAACAATGGAAAATGTAATCCGTGGATCACACTGAACGTCATACGCCCTGACCTCTTCTGTCACAATCAGGCCCTGGCTTAGCCTGCCTGTCGACCAATACACACTGTGCGAGTATTTTGTAGAAAGACAGTTGAGCCAGTTGTTTTGTGCAACAGTGTCATGCAGCCAACCACATAACAACACTTACACAGGGTCACATCAATCAGAAAGTGAAACACTACACTTTTCTTACCACCAGGTATTTTCTTTTTCATACTTTCTTTATAAAAGCAAATTCTAATTTCAAGCACAAGGAAGCCGCACAAGCATTCTTCATTGTTATTCTTGGGCTGGTCTCCTGAGGAGTGTCCCACACTCACCTTTCATTGTAGAGCCAGGAGAGAAAGATTGTGGAGTTCCAGTACACATCTGGAGCCTCCCAATCACCGTCCGACCAGACTACGTCTGGCTTGTACTTGTTGACAATTTCATACAATTCGGCCATCGTCTTTTTCTGTGAACACAACACAAACCATGATATTTGCCATAATAATCATCTCTGTCCAGCTTATTTTTTAAAAAGGACACCATTTAACTTAGTCACCGCAGGCAAATGGTAACAACATGGAAATCTTGAAAACAGAAATGTATACTGATAGTCTTTTCTTTTAAAATGACACAATACTGATATTCTTTTCCTTTGACACAGCCCTGATGTGGCCCTCTGCGGTCGCTGGGCTATAAGCAACATTATCTTATCTTATTCCTTTGACACAACAGATCATTTAACCTTGTCAGCCGGGACAAACGATAACGACAGGAACAAAAGAAATTTCTGAGAATGAAAGGAATCATAAAACCAACCTAACGTATGTGTGGTCTAAAGACGTTACAGAATAGGGGTAAAATTGTACAATTTACGGACACCATGCAATTAATCCAATCTATGAAATCTCCAAGCTTAGTGCAGCCACGCAACAGTCAGTCCAAGAGGACTGGTTGTCATAATGTTGAAGTTATCCAAACTACCAGTTGTCAGCTACTAATCATAACCAAATGGGCATTACCGGCCATGACATGTGTATTGCTTCTACATTGGATCTGGCATCTGTTATGTTCCTTTGCTGTGACTTCATGTTACGAAGACCCCCCCTCCCCCAAAATAAAGACTCGCTCTATTAAATAATAATGCTTTTCAAAGAATATTCTCCTCTCTGTAGTACACTAGCCTCACCTCCCCATAGCAATTGCCTCCCTTTAATAAACACTTGGTTTTTTCTGGAATATTTTTCAATTTTTCTTTTTTAATGTCTGTATTAACTCCCACTGTTGTTGGACAGACATGGTGGCACCCTCCAAAGGGGAATGCTCACTAACACTGGCTCTGTGACTAACCAATTACTGTTGTCAGTATGGTGCTTAATACACAGTATCCTGCACAAGTCGGATCAGAACAGGCACTACTGAACACTGCCAAAGCAACTCTGCGGCAGTGCAGGGTCTCCTCTGGTGGGTTGCCTCATGACGACTTGATACTGGCTGCTCCCTGTGAACTGCCAGAACAGGGGTAGCAGGCAGGACAAACGAGGGTCAGGCTGTGGATGAGAAGCGGCAGCGAGCGGCATGGGGGTGATGCCTGTGAAGGGGCGCAGAAGACGGGACACCAAAACAAAACAAACCAAAAGCTTGCCTCCTGACAAAGACTCCCTACCATTGAACTTGTTTCACTGGGGGAAAAAAATGTTGTTTCCTTGTGTATGCTTGGTTAAATGCTGATGAAGAACTTTTTGCCTTGTTGTCTGTACTAGATTTACCTTCAATCAAAAACTCCCAAATCTTAAGAGACATGTTTTTCTTGAACATAGATCTACCTCAAAAAGAAAGACTCCCTCCCTTAGAACCCCAGTTTCCATGGATTTTTGAAGCTCTTATTGAGAAGTTCTACGCACCTTTGATTATATTGCACTGTCTTGTACCACACTGCATCATTTCATTATGTGTGTGTGTGTGTGTGTGTGTGTGTGTGTGTGTGTGTGTGTGTGTGTGTGTGTGTGTGTGTGTGGTGTGTGCACGCGCACACATATGCATGTATGTGTGTGCATGTGCATGAGGGCAGGCATGCGTGCTTGCATGCATGCATAAGTGTATGCCTCCATGCCAGCATGCTTAAATGTGTGAACGAGGGTTGGATATATACGAGTGTGAGCAGGCGAAAAGTGATGGAAGGAAGAAAGATGGGAGTAAGGGGACATGCCATGTGACATGTGGTACCACTGCCTATGTCATGATACGGGCTGTTGGCCTATGTCATGAAAATCTTTCATAGTTCCACGGAAAGTGTTCACCCTGCCTATCAAACCCCTTGTTCTTCTTTCTGAGCAAACTCCCTGCAGCACGTGTTTTTTCACCTGCATAAAGATTTGTGGGGGGGGGTGGGGGGAAAAAAGGTTTCTGAGGGGTGTTGCCATTACACAGGGGCAAACTTTTGATTTACCAGGGGAATTTTAAAATTCGGGAATTTTTTTTGGATTTGTTTTTAACTTTTGCATTTGTGTCCCTTTGTTTTTAGAATCGGGTGGGCTAATTAAATCTTTCGGGGGGTTCAAGGCCCTTTGGTTTACCTTTTTTCCCCTTTTATGTTTTTTTTCTGATAAGGTTAAACCCGAAACTCCCCTGCATTTTTTTTTACAACTGCTATTATAGAGACATGGTCTTTCAATAATGTAGTCTCCTATTGAAACTGATTTCTCTGTTTATCCCAAAGAATGTTTATATCCATTTAGAAAACTTCATACAACAAAATAAACACAGATTTCAATTATAAACACATATGGTATGCTCACACATTACCCCTCTTCCCATGAGGAGACAGAAATAGCCACACAGCAGGGCGACAAGACCAAGAGCTCTTACAAGAAACTGATGGTAAGGTAAGGTAATGTTTGCTTATTAGCCCAGCCGACCGCAAAGGCCATATCAGGGCTAATCACCACGTTTAAAATCAACTCACAAAGAAACTGACGATCCTTACATAAAAAAAAAGAAAGAAAAAGAAAAAGACAAACTCACAAGACGAAGTGTTTGCGTGGGAAGTTGTTGGCTTGTCCCTGAAGTACAGAGGGTGAAACCACTCAAACAGAGAGTGGTACAGACCGAACTTCATCTGTGGTGGTTCTTCACTGCATCGCCAGCTCACCTGTAACAAAACAAACAGAGAGTGGTACAGACCGAACTTCATCTGTGTGTGGTTCTTCACTGCATCCGCCAGCTCACCTGTAACAAAACAAACAGAGATGGTACAGACCGAACTTCATCTGGTGTGGTTCTTCACTGCATCCGCCAGCTCACCTTAACAAAACAAACAGAGAGTGGTACAGACCGAACTTCATCTGTGTGTGGTTCTTCACTGCATCCGCCAGCTCACCTGTAACAAACAAACAGAGAGTGGTACAGACCAAACTTCATCTGTGTGTGGTTCTTCACTGCATCCGCCAGCTCACCTGTAACAAAACAAACAGAGAGTGGTACAGACCAAACTTCATCTGTGTGTGGTTCTTCACTGCATCCGCCAGCTCACCTGTAACAAAACAAACAGAGAGTGGTACAGACCAAACTTCATCTGTGTGTGGTTCTTCACCGCATCCGCCAGCTCACCTGTAACAAAACAAACAGAGAGTGGTACAGACCGAACTTCATCTGTGTGTGGTTCTTCACTGCATCCGCCAGCTCACCTGTTAAAAGTTCACATGTAATAATATGCACTAAATTCAAATGATTAACTGATTTTACTGAGTTGGCTCCGGTTTAGAATCAAATAAACCAAAGTGCTCTGTCATGTCTTAATGTTTGTTTTACATACTGTTCTTTTCACATCTACGTTATAAAATTCTGATGAAATCCTATTACACACAGTTCAAATACAAGCATGGGCGCGCATGCGAACACGCACGCGCGCACAACACACACACACACACACACATTATCGAAGAATATATTCAAATAAATGCATGTGTATACACTTGTCCTAAACAGACTTTACTAGAAGCAATGAACAGACTGTCAATTTATATTTTAGAGACATACAACTGCAAAAGACACACATGCAATCGCTCAATAACCAAAAACACACGCACACACAGACACAGACATCACATATGCATTAACACACACAAACATAAGTATGCACACACTCTCCCCATCCCACAAACCCTACACACACACACTTTCACCCCTGCATGTACACACACACACACACACACACACACACACACACACACACACACACACACACCACTCAGAGTAATAGTAATACAAAATGCACATACATAATACACACACATCCACGAATACAAACCCACAGAACTATCAGAACAGACATTGCTCAACAGGTATGCATATATTTGGAAGCAAATATCAGTGTGTGTGCATGTATATGTATACATGTGTGTGTATGTGTGTGGTGATGGTTGGTGTATGTGTGTGTGTGTCACATTGTGTGTGTGTGTGTGTGTGTGTGTGTGTGTGTGTGTGTGTGTTGTGTGTGTGTGTGTGTGTGTGTGTGTGCGTGTGTGTGTGTGTGCCCGTGTGTATGTGTGCATGTGTGTGTAACTGCCTGTGCATGATGTGTGCATGTGTTCATACACATGCACAATCATTGTATGTGTGTGAGATTGTGAGCGTGTTTTAGAAATACTGTCAAAAAAAAAGGGAAATATAATACAAAATGTATACTAAACAGACGAGGAAACATCCATCTTGAAGACGTTACATTATTTTTTCAGTATGTTTCTTGTTACTATAATACAAACTGGCTAGCTGACAGCTTCGTAAAAACAGCATAGTCTTGGACTTACATGAATGTCTTTTCTTGTACAGAAGCAAACATTATTGCTCTAACCGATATATTCACATCCACAGGTTGTGTGTTTTTTGACGACTCATTAATGGCACTTGTATGGAAAGTCACCAACTGATTTCCTGGCAATTCAGGAAATTCAGACATAATGTGTGTTAAACCAAACCTAAACTCTGAAAACTGTCACACACACACACACACTCCACACATACAACTTGTAAAACTAAAGAACTAAAGAGATCTTAAATAAATGTTAGCGAACCGCCCAGAGAACGTGGACAAACGATCACAAGACAAAACACAACGCGTTTCGACCTCTTATGTCTTCGTCAGGTGATATATAAACGAATAAAACAACGAAAATTCACTTAGCTTTGATCGCTTACAAATCGCTTAGGGTTCGCGCAAGGAGCCTTCTTCCTTGCGCTGAACCTAAGCGATCTGAAGTGATCAAAGCTAAGTGAATTTTCGTGTTTTATCTCGTTTATATATCACCTGACAAGACCTAAGAGGTCGAAACGCGTTGTGTTTGTCTTGTGACCGTTTGTCCACGTTCTCTGGCGTTCGCTAAAATTTATTTAAGATCATGTTTAGATTTCCGCCTGCATCGTCTCGCTTTGCAACTAGTATCTAAAGAACTAAATTATACACAAATATTTTCTATTCTAAATAGTGCTAAATACCAAACCCCAAACTGACAAAATGATACATGAGGATGACATTATTCATACTGACCTACAATAGCTCTGTTGGGCCCCACATCCATGGAGTTCCAGTTGAAGGAAATTTGACGGCCAGTTGGTTGTAGCCTTCATGGTGTTTGCTAACAAACACAATGTACCTGCCAGAAACCATCCCTTCTGATCAGTCCATGTATGGAACCAATTCGACACTCAGTGGTTCTTGCGCTCGTCTGGTTAGTTCCTTAGCCATGTTCACTTCAAACCACTTTTGAATTTAAAGATAATTTACAATGCAAAGTGACATTATGCAACTCCTACAGTGGAATAAATTTCCCTCCAGTGAGTTATTTTTGTCTATAAAGTTCATGAAAATCTGATCAAAACAAACTTTGTTCTCCCAAAACAAAACATTTGTACCTAGCTGTTTAAGTGATACTTCAATGGTTTGGGGGGAAAAAAGGATTCCTTTTTCATATATCTTTTTGCAATATATCACCAAATGACACCTTTTTTTTTCAAGTGAAAAAGGGGGGGGAATGGGAAGTGGGGTGCGGGAAACTGAAGGGGTGCAGGGAAGAGGGGGTGGAGGAGGGTGAATGGAGAAGGTAAGAAGTCAATTTTGTTTATTTGTTTGTTTGGTTTTTGTTTTGCTTTTTTTCACAGCTGTTGTTCTGTTTTTTTTTAGACCCAATCAGAAAATTAAGTATCATAACTGAGAAAATGTTACATTCAGAAGAATTTAATATCATAACTGAAAAATTTACATACAGAAGAATTAAGTATCATAACTGAGAAAATTTTTACATACAGAAGAATTAAGTATCATAACTGAGAAAATGTTACATACAGAAGAATTAAGTACCAAAACTGAGAAAATGTTACATTCAGAAGAAGTAAGTATCATAACTGAGAAAATGTTACATACAGAAGAATTAAGTATCATAACTGAGAAAATGTTACATACAGAAAATTAGAATCATAACTGAGAAAATGTCACTATATATGTTCAGCACAGTCACATACTTCAACCATATTCTGGCCTGAATTTTTAAAACGAAACTAAACTAAAAAGCTGAAACATTTAGCCATCAGGACCCATCAGCCCAGGAGGGGGAGGAGGGGGTGGGGGGGAGCCCCTCTGAAGCAAAATTTTTTTCTTCTTTTTTTTTTTTAATTTAAGAGTTTTAAGCTAGGAGTTTCTGGAATTGACAACATACAACAAATCTCAACATGAGAAATTTTCCCCTACACTAGTAACACTAAAGAAATGTTTATATTTTTTCTTTATTTTTTTTTTAATTTTATTAAACTGGCATTCATTTTCCCCTGAAGATAAATAAATTATGAACTATGATTCTGACATGTAGTCTAACTCTAAACAGACTGAATGTTACAGCTTTATACTGATAAATAATTGAGTATTGTTACCTTACAGTTACAGTGCATGTCCGTGATAGTAAAAAGATATATTATAGATCATAAATTACAAGAACAAGCATGCTTTGCTGATAGAAATGAGCATGCCTTTTAAGGCACATATGCTTGAAGCACTTGAGAGGTGAATTCCTCTTTTTTAATCATCATATTTCAGGAGGATCAGATGGGTTTAGTTGATGCTAGCCTCCAAAATTTTTAGTGTACAGCATTTTTATGGTCATGATCAATACTTTCATTCAGCTAAAACACAGCTTTCACCTAGACAAACCACAGCATGAATTGTGCACTTTATTCCCATTATGTACACACACACACACACACACCACACACACACACACACACACACACACACGTGTATGCATGCAAAACTCAATACACACACACACTCACACACACTTATACATAAACACATGTACACATGCACAGATAGATAGACAGATAAAAAGACGAAAACACACACATATGTGGTGGTCTCATTATGTATACTTGTATTTTCATTTGTATGTATGTGTGCATTTGGAAAAGGAGTTGGGGTAGTCTGTACAAATGAATATGGGAGATCACATGTGCCTGTGTGTGCACTAAGTGTGGTGTGTATGTGTGTGTGTGGTGGGGTGTGTGTGGTGTGTGTGTGTGATTCATTTATCGTCTTTCCACTAATCGTGATATTAGACGATATGTGTGTGTGTGTGTGTGTGTGTGTGTGTGTGTGTGTGTGTGTTGTGTGTGTGTGTGTTGTGGAGAGAGAGAGAGAGAAGAGAGAGAGAGAGAGAGAAGGGGAGAGAGTGAGAGAGCACAGACTGATTTGTGAAGTCTGTCTCGGCAAGCAAATGAGAATGTGAGTGTGGGTGTGTGTGTGTGTTGTGTGTGTGTGGTGTGTGTGTGTGTGTGTTTTCACATGCATGCGCGTGCGTGTATGATGTGGCTGTGTCAGCGTGTGGGACGTGCTCGTGTGATGGACTGTGTGTGTGCATTAAGTGTGTGAGGTTGAGTGTGTGATGTGTGTGTGTGTGTGTGTGTGTGTGTGTGTGTGTGTGTGGTGTTTGTGTGTTATGTGCGCGCGCGTGCGTGCGTGCGTGTGCGTGTGTGTGGTTGTAAGAAAAAAAAAGGGAAGGGGAAGAGCGGTGTTTGGTTAACCGACAACACTTTACGAGTGGGCGGACTACTGATGATCGTGTGGGCGGACTACTGTATAATCGTGTATCTTTTGCAACAGCGTTCAATACATTGATTTTTCTCACTTTGCACCAAAGATTCAAACAGCTTTGCCCAGTCGTTCGCCTGAAAGAACTCGGCAGTGAACTCTTGGGCAAAATCGGCGTAAAATGAAATCGGGCGGTAGTTGTCGATCATAAACTGCCGAACCGCCGGGGTTTGCTGCCCTTTCCATGACCACCAGAAACCCTTCTGAGGAGTAGCTGGGTACAGAAAATACCCCCCAGTGAATGAAAATACCCAGTTTGGACTCATCGTACCAGCTTGGGAAGAGGTCTAGAGTCGATGGAATCCCAGTTGGGCAGGTAGTGAATCCCCTGGCATAGTGCTGTTATTGGTAGTAACAGCAAAACAATCGTTCTTGTCGGCACAGTTGATGCATTCGCCATTTTCGTCAAGCGCACAAATTCTCATGTGATTTAGAGGGATCTTGTGACTGGCACGAGTACTTCCGGTTCAATGTTATTCAAGATCCGAGTGGGCCATATCTAAAGTTGGGGGAGGGAGTGGGATGGGGTGAGAGAGAGAAGAGAGAGAGAGAGAGAGAGAGACATAACGATGTTGGCTGCCTAAACGGAAGAAGAAGAAGAAGAGAGAGAGAGGTCCCGGATTTAAACAATTAATGGCATGAAAAACAACACAATCATTTGATTCTGGCCTGGTGCCATAGTTATGGCGTATATCTAAAAATCAAGTGTTCGAATCGAGCAGAAATTTTGTATTCATTAACACAGCCATTTTGAGTAACAAGTTGTTCAATCTCTCTCTCTCTCTCTCTCTCTCTCCTCTCTCTCTCTTTTCTCTCCTCTTTCTCCCCCCCCCCCCCCCCCCCCCCTGCGCCCGCTTGTGTGTGTGTGTGTGTGTGTGTGTGTGTGTGTCGTGCGTGCGTGCGTGCGTGTGTGTGCGTGCGTGCGTGTGTGTGTGTTTTACAAAAGAGGACAGGGGCAGAACTGGATATGCGCATAAAATCTACCTCCAGCCCAGCGTTTAAAGGTTGACCTAAAATTTTAAAAGTAGTGAAACCCCAACTCCCAAGCCCTGGGACGCTTTAACAAGCTGAGGTGAGGACGGGGGAAAAAAAAACCTTTACAATGTCTGAGCCCATCCCTTTCGACAGCCGCACTGAATGAGAGCCCTGCATGGCAGGAGAGACCCACGTGTAGGTTATCTAACACAGACACGGCATGGAACACCCACCGGTCGGGTATCTTACAAAGACATGGCACAGATCACCGACTTGTAGGGTATCAAACAAAGACAAAACATGGACCACCCGTCTGCGTGGTATCTAACATAGCCATGGCATGGAACACCCATCTTCATGTATCAGATCACCCATCTGTCGGTCATCTAGCATAAACACGACACGGAACATCCATCTGTAGGGTATCTAACAAAGACGCGGCACGGAACACGCACCTGTACAGTATCTTACAAAGGCACGGCATGAGACACCCGTCTGTAGGGCACCTCAGACTTGGCATGGAACATGCATCTGTTTGGAATGCAAGGAATACCTATCTGTAGGGTGTTTAACAAAACCATGGCATTGAACACCCATCTGTAGGGCACTGAACAAAAGAAATGACATGCAATACCAAACTGTAGGATATTTAACCAAAACACGGTATGGACCACCCACGTGTGGGGTAGTTTACAAGGACACGCCATGGAACACCCATCTTTAGAGTATCTAACACAAACATGGCATGGAACACCCATCTCTAGAGTATCTAACACAAACATGGCATGGAACGCCCATCTTTAGAGTGTCCAACACAAACATAGCATGGAACATCCATCTTTAGGGTGTCTAACACAAACATAGCATGGAACATCCATCTTTAGGTGTCTAACACAAACATAGCATGGAACATCCATCTTTAGGGTAGAAGAGAAGATAATGCTGCTTATAGCCCAGCCGACCGCAAAAGGCCATATCAGGGCTGTCACCACGTTAAAATCAACTCACCAGTCATTTTAAAAAAAAAAAAAAAAAAAAAAAAAAAAAAACCTTTCACACATCTCGTTAAATGACATCGTCTACAAACGCACCAGAAACTTTGTTAAAAATCTTTCTGCCGTAAAATCTTAAATCAGATGAAAAATGTTAATCTCTCTCAAAAACTCAAGGATCACATCAGGCGGGACATCCCTGAACAGGATCTTCATGGACTCCGCCGTAAAATGTTTGTGTCTCACATCGTGCAAGTCCCAACACTCTAAGAGAACATGTTTCATTGTGAGTGGCGCATGACATGGAATGCACCACGGAGCTTCTTCATTCTTTAAAAGGTAGGCATGGGTAAAATACGAATGGCCGGTGTGCAGCCGGCACAGAACCGTTTCCTCTTTACGGCCTCCCGACGTGGATGGGAGGAAGTCCTTAAGGTTTGGACGGATCTGAAAGAGTTTGTTATTCGTCTGTGTGTTCCAATCCTCCTGCCAGAGGTCTCTCACATAATCATTAATTTTGGTTTCACATCTGAGCAGGGGATATAAGTGTTGGACAGTTTCTCTCTTGTGGCGTTCTTGGCTAAACGATCAACCATTTTCGTTCCCGCCGATGCCAACATGACCTGGAACCCAAGCAAGAGTAATGATGTAACCGTCCGCCTTCAACTTGCTAAAAAGTTTAAAAAAAAGTAAAAGTTCTGGATGCTGAAGGTTGCGGCCAGCTATGGCCTCCAAAGCTGACAGCGAATCCGACAGAACCAGAAAGTCCCTCTTTGAAGAATGTGAGATTATCTTCAAAGCCAGTACCAGAGCAGTAAGTTCAGCAGAATAGACAGAAGCATCTGAATGTATATGTTCCAACAGTATCTGAGAAGGAGCCCCAGGGCAATAGGCTGCACAGGCCACTCCATCTTCAGACTTGGAACCGTCAGTGAAAACTTTTTGACAGGATGGGAATTTGGAACAGAGCTCAGCATACAAAGCCTTGTACGCCAGAGAGCTCGTAGACTCTTTGCGAAAAGCTGCAAGATCGAAACGAATCTCTGGCGTAAAGAAGGTCCACGGAGGTTGATCCGGAAACTTGGAAAAATCCGACACAACTCCTAGGTCTAGACCTGCATTCCGCACGTGAGGCTGCATACGAAGACCAAACGGCGGAATACATTTAGGGTTGTTCTCAAACTTAGTTTGGAACTGAGGGTCAAAGACACAGTCATAGGCAGGATTCTGCGGTTCTGAGAACAGTCTCATATAAATAATTCAAAGACAGTTTCAGCCTGCGGTTGGACAGTGAAGGTTCACCCGCCTCTGCGTACAGGCTGTACACAGGGGTGGTGCAGAACGCTCCAAGACAGAGACGAAGCCCTTGATGGTGGATAGGGTCCAAGAGTTTGAGGTGAGATGATCTTGCGGAGCCGTACACAGCACAACCGTAGTCCAGTTTGGAACGGACCAGGGCTCTGTAGAGGTGCAACAAAGTTTTCTTATCAGCGCCCCAGTCGATGTGCGCTACGACCCGCAGAATATTCAGTGCTTTCTGGCAAGCAGTTTTTGAGGTTTTTAATATGGCTGAGAAAGTTAAGTTTTTGGTCAAAAATGACTCCCAGAAATTTGGCCTCTTTAACAGCTGGAATGGTAGATTTCCCTACTATGAAGTTCAGGATCTGGGAAAAACTGACGGAAATTATGGAAGTGAATACACTGCGTCTTTGTTGGAGAAAAGGTGAAACCGTTTTCATCCGCCCACCGATGGATTTTATCTACGCAAAGCTGGAGCCTGCGCTGGACACTCGGGTACAGGCTTCCAGTTGCGTAGACAGCAAAATCATCCACAATGAGCAGTCTGAACCCTGCTGAACCGATTGAACAATGTTGTTGATTTTAATACTAAAGAGGGCAGGAGACAGTATGCTCCCCTGTGGAACACCCAGCTCCTGCTCGTGGACATCAGAGAGAGTGGTGCCAACCCGGACCTGAAACTGTCGTTCTGCCAAAAAATTTTGAATAAAAAGCGGAAGATGACCTCGAAAACCCAGATCGTGGAGATCATGAAGTATCCCCGACTTCCAGGTGGTATCGTAGGCCTTCTCTAAGTCGAAAAAAATTGCCACTGCATGCTGTCTGTTCAAAAAAGCGTTCCGAAGTGTAGATTCCAGACGAATCAAATGGTCAACTGTAGACGCGATGTTTGCGGAAACCACACTGTTCTTTCGCCAAAAGGCCATCGGTTTCGAGTTTCCACATGAGCCTAGCATTGACCATTTTTTCCATCAATTTACAAACACAGCTGGTCAAAGTTTGATGGGTTAGAAAGATCTTTTCCAGTTTGGGAATTGGAATAAATGAGGGCTTTCCGCCAAGAAGGTGGAAAGAAACCAGTAGTCCACACATGGTTGTATACCTGTAGCAGGATGTTCAGACCTATTTGCGGAAGATGTTTCAAGAGTTGATAATGGATTTCATCTAGACCTGGAGAGGAATCGCTGCAAGAGAGTAAGGCAGATTTCAGCTCGTTTAACGTGAAAGGAAGATTGTAGTCTTCCATGTTTTCTGACGAAAAGTTGCAGGGTGATTTTCTTTTAGGGCTTTGTTTTTGACAAAAGTGGCTGATTTATTAGAAGAGGAGGAATTCTTTTCAATGGTTGAAGCAAGCAGATTAGCAACTGCTTTCTTCTCTGTTATTAAAGAATCCGAAAACTTGAGATGGTTCACAGTGGGACAGGTGTTCTTCCCTTTGATTTTCTTAATGATGTTCCACACTTTTTTCTTGGAAGTTTTTGATGTCAGCCTGGAGCAGAAGCTTCGCCAGGACCGACGTTTACTGATTTTAAAAAGTGTGTCTTGATTTAGCACGGAGTTTCTGATGGGCTCGAGCGTTGGGACCCGAAGGTCGTTGGTATACCTGACGCTGAGCCCGTTTTCTAACTTTGGAAATTTGTTGGCATTCTGAATCGAACCAGGGTGTTTTTGGGCATTTGAAGTTTATCGGAAGACACTGGAATACAGGCTTTAGCACATTTGATCATAGTGTTAGTCAGTGATTCAGCTGGGTCCGGACTCTGAAAAAAATCAGTGTCCTGGAATTCTTTAGAAATAGTGGCTGCAAATAGATCCCAGTTTGCTTTCTTATAATTTAGACGTTGAGAGACAGAGACGAGTTCAGTTATTACAGGTTGTAGAAAGACAGGGAAATGGTCACTTCCGTGCAGATCGTCATGGACAGACCACTCATAGTCCAGGACCAGCGAGGGTCACAAACCGACAAATCTAAACACGAAAGTGAACCTGTGGAAGAGTGGAGGTAAGTTGCAGATCCGTTGTTCAGACAACACAAATTCAAATCCGAAAGGACATCCTCAATTAGCAGACCTCTGGATGACGAACTGACACTACCCCAAAGAGGATTGTGACCATTAAAGTCACCCAACAGCAAAAAAGGTCGAGGAAGTTCTCCTATCAGACTGATAAGGTCCTGCCGACAAACCGGGACTGAAGGAGGTAAATAAATAGAACAGATTGTTATAGTCTTGTGGAGAGTGACTCTCGCAGCAACAGCTTGAAGGAGGTAGACAGAGCGACAGGACTATACAGCAGAGTTTTGTGTATGAGAAGGGCAACACCGCCCGACAGTCCCAACGTGGATGGTTGTGCAGGATTTGAAAGAATATTAAAGCCAGAAAGAGTAAAGGTCTTCTGGCTTTGAACTTGAGTTTCCTGAAGAGCCACGACAGAAGGTTTTATAGATTGACACAGAAGCTGCAGCTCTTCAAAGTTGGATTTTAGTCCACGGTGTTCCAATGGAATATTCTACTATCCATGGTGCAGAGGGCGAAAAGGAGAGAAATCAGGTCATCTCCTCATCAACATCTGCGGTCTAAGGGTGTAAATTTGTTGGTTAGTTTCACTGGAGTATGTTCGTCTACAGACCTGCTGGCAGACTTGCCAACAGGTGAAGGTGGTCTGGTTTGGGAGATGGTGGAGGTTTCGTCTTCATCTCCACCATCTCCACACTGGGTTGAACTCCCTTGCCCGCACGGGCACTGGACAGAGGAGTTCGAGGGGAAATTGCTGGTTTTTTAATCTGCCCAGCAGCAGATGTTGTAGACTGCTGGGCAGTCTGAGGGGTGGCGGATTTTTTTGCCTCCACCAGGGGCAGTCATTTGGGTTGAGAGGTGGTGGACCTGCTTCCACCAGAGTTGACAGTTCGTACTTGCAGTGTCTTCGAAAACGTAAAGTCATCAGTCTGACAGCAGACTGATCGAGTGGAAACTGTGGGAACTTTCCTTACAGCCGAAGCATAGGAAGAGGCTGTGGGCGTCTGACTGCCAACAACCTGTTTCCGGGCTTCAAAAAACAAGATCTTCTTTTCCGTTTTGATGCGTTCTATAGCAGATTCTTGAATCCATAGAGGACAGTTTCGTGAAGAGGAGGGATGGTCGCCACCGCAGTTTGCACAATGTGCCGGATCTTTACACGGCCCATCATGGGTTGCCTTGCAGCAAATACCGCACACCTCCTGCCCAGAACAACGGTCTCTGACATGGCCAAACTTCTGGCACCTGAAGCACCTCAACGGGGACGGAACATATAACTGAACCTGGACAATCAGGTAGCCCACTTTGATGACCGGAGGCAGCACAGGGTTGCAGAAGGTCAGAAAGAGGGTGTTGGTGGCCACTCTTTCTGCACCCTTCTTTACTGTCACCCTGCGCACCTCCGTCACACCCTGGGACGCCAGCTCCGTTTTGATCTCTGCCTCCGAAACACCTGATAAATCCCTGCAGCGAATCACTCCTTTAGGGTGTCTAACACAAATACAGCACGGAACACCTATCTTTAGGGTGTCTAACACAAACATAGCATAGAACATCCATCTTTAGGGTGTCTAACACAAACACAGCATGGAACATCCATCTTTAGGGTGTCTAACACAAACATGGCATGGAACACCCATCTTTAGGGTGTCTAACACAAACACAGCATGGAACATCCATCTTTAGGGTGTCTAATACAAACATGGCATGGAACACCCGTCTTTAGGGTGTCTAACACAAATATGGCATGGAACACCCATCTTTAGGGTGTCTAACACAAACATGGCATGGAACACCCATCTTTAGTGTGTCTAACACAAACATGGCATGGAACACCCATCTTTAATTTAAGGTGCCTAACACAAACACAGCATGGAACACCAATCTTTAGGGTGTCTAACACAAACATGGCATGGAACACCCGTCTTTAGGGTGTCTAACACAAACATGGCATGGAACACCCATCTTTAGGGTGTCTAACACAAACATGGCATGGAACACCCATCTTTAGGGTGTCTAACACAAACATGGCATGGAACACCCATCTTTAGGGTGTCCATACATAGATAGTTCACTGCCTTCTTTCCCTTACTATCTTGTTACAAGCCAAAATTTCGATTACTTCCCTTTGCTCTGGTGGTTAAAGTATTCAGGTTTAGTATTTGCTGTTGCATTCAAAACAGCATATTTCAGGTTTAAAACACACTGATACATTGACATACAACTCATACACATGCATGCATGTACATAAATACGCACACACGCACGCACACATGCACGCACGCACACAGGAACGTACACAAATGAACACACACACAAACTGCACTCATTTAACCGCATGCATATGCATTCACACATGTGCGCACACACACTGAACAAATGCATACACACATGAGTGCGCGCACACATACACACATGCATATGCGCACACACGTGCACATACACATGCATGCACACGTTACACACGTGCACACACATATGCATGGAAGTACACAAATACACAAAGGTACACCCACACATACACACATGTGCATGCGCAGGACAGTTCACCCCCAAGACAGTTCGCCCCAGGCAATTCGCCCATCGTAGACAATTCACTTCTGGACATTTACCCCTGACAACCCGTCCTCCTGACAATCCGCTCCTATTGTGCATGTTGCAGGTCTACTTGCACAAACTCAAAGACGTGTATAATGTGTGTGTGTGTGTGTGTGTGGTGTGTGTGTGTGTGTGTGTGTGTGTGTGCGTGTGTGTGTGTGTGTGCGCGTGCGTGCGTGTGTGCGCATGTGATGTGTATGATTGCATAACAACACCACACAATTATGCTGACACTGACACTGACACACACACACACACACACAATATATATATATACCTATATATATATATAATATATTATATATATATATATATATATATATATATATATATATATATGTATATATATATGGACACGCGCGCATACACACACATGCATTATATCTTGATATATGCTCAGACGTACGCGTATGTTTATGTCAGTGTCGTTCGACCTAGTCTATTTGTGAACAGATCTATCTATATGGTGCTTTTTTTCTCCTTCCCAATTCGTTCACCCATTCACCCACCCTCTCACCCATATCCAATGCATACATGCATGTACACGTGTAATTGTGTGGGTGCACACTTAAGCATTTTTGCATTTGTGTTACTGTGTGTACACAAAAGCTTATTTCATACATTCAGATCTAAATCAGAAAGGTCTTTAACGAAAACTTACATTTGCTAAGAAACAGACATGGTCTATGCGTGTAATATATCTACTAATTCCATGTTGAACATAACTATACCTTGCTTGGCTTTCGGAAATCTGTAAAAAGATTTTTGTCTACAGTCTTTTTTTCCATATCGAATTCGTGCAGTTTATTGCTGCACAATGATGTCCGCCGTTCTTTATTTTCGTACCCATGCTTATTTAACCAGAGACCGTACGGTCACCGATTTAACCACCCAAGTCTAAGGGACACTACTCTGTCAAAATCATCACGATTTGTCTTTACTGACGGGTCTGTGTAACCTCCTTAGTCTGTGGGGTGCCTAACACAAACATGGCATGGAACACCCACTGCAGGTATCTTGTATATGTCACTTTTCATGGAAAACGTGAACACATAAAACACACACAACAACACACT
>CM031615.1:46223828-46231008 GCA_018398815.1 Conus ventricosus | reverse complement strand
CCAAAAGGGTCGCGCTCAGAAATATTCTACAAAGTCGTATGGTTTTTAATATAAGCGAAGCCAAGGGAATAATAAGGTTCTAAAAGTTGCCCAAAACGGGGACCCAAAGTTAGCGAGTTAACAATACCTGATGGTTATTACGGGTTTGGCTCACTAAAAGAAGCAATGAGTAACTTTGACTTACTCTCAAACTTAACATGCAAATCTAAAAACAATGTTAACATTCAAGCCTGAAGAAGAAGGAGGTTACTATTTTGATAAAGAGCTAGCTAAAATGTTAGGCTTTACGGCTAACAATTATAGATTTAGAGTTACACCAACCAACAATACTGTATGAGGGGGAAAGTCCGCTCGATCTTGCATTACATTCATTACTCTATGTTCATTTGGATGAGCGAGCACTGATGAAAACTTATATGACGGAAGGCCCTCAACTGTTTTAAGAGCTCTTCCGTCAGGGAAAGCTGCATATTGCGATTATGAAATTATACAATTCCCTAATTTACAGTTTAAAAGATTAGTTTGCGGGAGGGTTGGATCATTTAATATAAAAATTGCAGACAAAACAGGGGAAAGTCGTGAAATGTGATAACCTGCCACATTGTTTTGGAAATAAAATAATACGTTACTAAAAAATAATGTCGCGTGGGCCAGAAGAACCAGGAGTTACATTAGCACCTGTAGGTGTTATAACTTTAGAATTAAAAGACCTTGCAGACGTTGCGGACTTTGAACAGAATGGTGAGATAGGCGCTTTGTATGGTTTTGAGTACACTAAAGATGGTGATTATAAACGCAAAGAGGTTGGCGACAACAAAAAGTTTCCTAAACTAGAACAACTGCGCAATCTAGAGGCAAATAATGTTGGCCAGTATGAATATAAAATAGTTCGAAAACCTGACCTCAAATGGCACTTAGAACCATATTTAGAATGGGAAATAAATTTGAATTCATAAGCCCTTTTACATATTTTAGCCGCCAAAAAAGTTTCAGAAAAGCATTCAACTCTGGCCTTTACATGTAAGTCTTATGCCGGACGACAATAGTCGGAAAGAAATTGAAATAACGCCGTATGGGAAAAAGCAGTACATCCTCCACAGAAGAGAATCAGTTTTGAAAGATGCTTCTACAAAATTACAGTTCATTCCGCAAATGAAATTAGGAGACACGTTCACAATGATATTTGAAATTTCTGTCTTAAAAGATGTAAAGAGGGATGGGGGTTGTGGGCATTAGTGACGTCCTTCTAAAAGGAATTCTAATTAGCTGGCAAAACTTAGACGTTGAAAACTTAAAGTTACCGTCGTCATTCTTCACATGGCGAGGATATTAAGGTCATAACAACAAGCAACAAAATCAATATTAGTCTAAATAGAAACAATCTTACAGAACTGAATTGGATTAATCTTACGCATTTAGGCCTCATAGGGTTGTATTACACTGAACAAGTTTTAACAGAGGACATGATAAAACAATAACCGGATTAGATTAAGTTCTGTTATAAAACTATGGAGCAGTTAAACTTTATGACACAAAAACCCCTCATTGTTCATTGATTTGTGGACAGACTGGTTGTGGAAAAACAATATTTATCCTCGACCTGTTACAAACAGTTTATCGTTATAATTTTGATCATATTGTGATTTTCTGCCCAACACTTAAATGGAACAAAGCATATCATAATAGAAGGTTTATATGGACAGATGATGACATATATTTAGTTAATCCTAGCAATAAATTAGTGAGTGTCTAGAACGTTTTATAGACTGTTTGAAGGAACGCAGACACTATTTATTATAGATGACTGTTCGGCAGAAAGAGACATAGTTTAAAAAGAGAAACACTTTGTCAAAACTAGCCTTTAGCGGAAGACATGCTGGAATAAGTGTGTGGATTTTATGCCAAAAATATAACTCAGTTTTAAAAGACTTTAGAGAACAGTTAAAGACTGTAGTTTTATTTCACATGAAAGACAGAGACTCATTTGAAGAATGTTTGCGCGAAAATGATGTTATTGAAAATGACCAGGAAAAACACAGAATTAAGCAAAAACTAAAATCTGAAAAGTTTAGTAAAATTAGTATTAAAAACGGATAACCCTGCACAGTATGTTTGTTTGTAGTAATCGTTATTTTTTGGTTATTGACGTCTTACTTGTCAGAGAACTATAAAACCTTAATTCTGGGCCACTTTCGCCCGAAAACTGGTTGAGGGCGAAAGTGGCCCAGAAAGAAGGTTTTATAGTTCTCTAACACCACCTGTCGGGTATCTTACAAAGACATGGCACAGATCACCGACTTGGAGGGTATCAAACAAAGACATGACATGGACCACCCGTCTGCATGGTATCTAACATAGCCATGGCATGGAACACCCATCTTCATGGTATCAGATCACCCATCTGTAGGTCATCTAGCATAAACACGACACGGAACATCCATCTGTAGGGTATCTAACAAAGACGCGGCATGGAACACCCGCCTGTACAGTATCTTACAAAGGCACGGCATGAGACACCCGCCTGTAGGGCACCTCAGACTTGGCATGGAACATGCATCTGTTTGGAATACAAGGAATACCTATCTGTAGGGTGTTTAACAAAACCATGGCATTAAACACCCATCTGTAGGGCACCGAACAAAAGAAATGACATGAAATATCAAACTGTAGGATATTTAACCAAAACACAGCATGGACCACCCACGTGTGGGGTAGTTTACAAGGACACGCCATGGAACACCCATCTCTAGAGTATCTAACACAAACATGGCATGGAACACCATCTTTAAAGTGTCTAACACAAACATAGCATGGAATATCCATCTTTAGAGTGTCTAACGCAAACGTAGCATGGAACATCCATCTTTAGGGTATCTAACACAAATACAGCATGGAGCACACATCTTCAGAGTATCTAACACAAATATGGCATGGAACGCCCATCTTTAGGGTGTCTAATACAAATACAGCATGGAACATCCATCTTTAGGGTGTCTAACACAAACATGGCATGGAACACCAATCTTTAGGGTGTCTAACACAAACATGGCATGGAACACCCATCTTTAGGGTGTCTAACACAAACATGGCATGGAACACCCATCTTTAGGGTGTATAACACAAACATGGCATGGAACACGCCATGGCATGGAACACCCATCTTTAATTTAAGGTGCCTAACACAAACACAGCATGGAACACCAATCTTTAGGGTGTCTAACACAAACATAGCATGGAACATCCATCTTTAGGGTGTCTAACACAAACACGGCATGGAACACCCATCTTTAGGGTGTCTAACACAAACATGGCATGGAACACCCATCTTTAGGGTGCCCATAGATTAAGTATACACAGATAGTTCACTGCCTTCTTTCCCTTACTATCTTGTTACAAGCCAAAATTTCGATTACTTCCCTTTGCTGTGGGTGGTTAAAGTATTCAGGTTTAGTATTTGCTGTTGCATTCAAAGCAGCATATTTCAGGTTTAAAACACACTGATACATTGACATACAACTCATACACATGCATGCATGTACATAAATACGCACACACGCACGCACACACGCACGCACGCACACAGTAACGTACACAAATGAACACACACACAAACTGCACTCATTTAACCGCATGCATATGCATTCACACATGTGCGCACACACACACACTGAAGCTCATGCACACACACACACACACACACACACTAACACACACACATGTGTGCGCACGCTATATACACATATGCATGCATTTATACAAACATGCATTTGGATGCATACACAAATGCATACACACATGAGTGCGCGCACACACACACACAGGTACACTCATGCACACACACACACACACACACACACACACACACACACACACACACACACACACATGCATATGCGCACACACGTGCACATACACATGCATGCACACGGTTACACACGTGCACACACATATGCATGGAAGTACACAAATACACACAGGTACCACATACACACATGTGCATGCGCAGACATGTATGCACAATTGCACGCACGGCTTTGGAGCAAGACAGTTCACCCCACGACAGTTCGCCCCAAAACAGTTCACCCCAGGCAATTCGCCCATCGTAGACAATTCACTTCTGGACATTTACCCCTGACAACCCGTCCTCCTGACAATCCGCTCCTATTGTGCATGTTGCAGGTCTACTTGCACAAACTCAAAGACGTGTATAATGTGTGTGTGTGTGTGTGTGTGTGTGTGTGTGTGTGTGTGTGTGTGTGTGTGCGCGCGCGCATGTGATGTGTATGATTGCATAACAACACCACGCAATTATGCACGCACACTCACACACACACACACACACACACACACACACACACACACACACACACATACACGCGCGCGCGCATGCACACACATGCATTATATCTTGATATATGCTCAGACGTACGCGTATGTTTATGTCAGTGTCGTTCGACCTAGTCTATTTGTGAACAGATCTATCTATATGGTGCTTTTTTCTCCTTCCCAATTCGTTCACCCATTCACCCACCCTCTCACCCATATCCAATGCATACATGCATGCACACGTGTACATTTGCTAAGAAACAGACATGGTCTGTGCGGTGTGTGATGGTGTGGAGGGGTAAGGGGTGTGCAGGTGAAGACAGGCAGATGGTGATATGTGCAGGAACCAAGGCACAGCAGCCGGTCAAGAAGACACAGTGGACGAAGCAGAGTTTTCTCCTTTTATTTCTCTCCCATGGCAAGGAGCTCAAACCAGGAACGCACTCAGCGCACTGAGCACTCTCTCTCTGCCTCTCACGCCAGTCGCTCACATCATGGAACTCTAGGGGAACACTCTGCCCCATTCTCACACCACGCTCTACTTTTATAACAACGTACCGGACCGCAAAGCCAGTAACACGGTGCCAGAGGCGAAACGGGCCTCGCGAGGCCGGAACCAACAGAATTGTGTGTTTTCTATGGCAGCTTCAGTGTTGTCTGGCTCGCTGTCCGTTCAAACTATGAACACATATTTACTATCGATGAAAACCTCAGAACACAAGGAATAAAATGCAGTAAGTCACATTTGACAATTTTGTTCCTGTACTAAATCATTGCTGATTAATGTCCCAGAGTGAAGCCACTTTTAACGCGTTTGCGTCATATTTTCCTCTATTTCAATAAAAGATACTGAAGGGCGTGAAATAATTTTACAATGAATGAATAGCTGGCATTTCGCTCTTTTCATACATATAAACTTCATTTTCCGAGACAGTGTCTAAGTGGAGAATTCTGTTGTTAAAAATTACTAGAAAACACAGCTGACTTTTCAGTTCGTCGGGCCGTCGGCGCCTACTTTTGACACAATTTTCAACTGAAAAATACTCTGTTGAAACGGTCTGTTAAATAATAAATTCTACACATTTTCAGTTGTATTCATAACAGAAATGGAGTCATAAGCAAGATTTCGATCGAGAAGTCCGAAGTTCATGAAACGACAATTCAGATCAAAACTCCGACAGTAAACAAAGAAGGCGACTCGCTAAAGGGACCGGCGCTGTCAGTCATTTCGTATAGTCGCAAGCCTGTGCGGAAAGATCGTAAGCATGCGATATACGAAATGAGAGCTCATGGACATTACTTTTAACATGCATCTTCAGATTCTTCGGTTTTCCTCTTACTTTTTGTGAAATCAAGAATTATTCAATATTCATTCGACAGACAATTGAAAATGGCGCCAAGATTGCTCGTGCAAAATACCAGTTTAGAGAAAATATGGGCTTCTCAGCCCAGTACGGTTGTAATGAATCAAATACATTGATTTTTGCGACGTACATACAATTATGTAGGTTCTGAGGTATTCATGATTTAAAGAATTTACACAATAAAAAAATGAGATTCGACCAAGGGAGGTAAGGGAAAGATAACTCTTGACCAAAACATTTTCATCCACGAAAGGTAACCAAAAGAAATAATACACTGTTAGCACCCGGCTACACGTATATATATCTACTAATTTCCATGTTGAACATAACTATACCTTGCTTGGTCTTTCGGAAATCTGTAAAAAAAAAAATTTGTCTACAGTCTTTTTTCCCATATCGAATTCGTCCAGTTTATTGCTGCACAATGATGTCCGCCGTTCTTTATTTTCGTAGCCATGCTTATTTAACCAGAGACCGTACGGTCCCTCCACCCAAGTCTAAGGGACACTACTCTGTCAAAATCATCACGATTTGTCTTTACTGACGGGTCTGTGTAACCTCCTAAATCTGTGGGGTGCCTAACACAAACATGGCATGGAACACCCAGCTGCAGGGTATCTTGTATATGTCACTTTTCATGGAAACCGTGAAACAACATTTAAAACACACACACACACACACACACACACACACACACACACACATACACACACACACACACACAGAGGGGTACTTATAAAACAATTCACATTATAACAATTCATAGCACGAGCTGAAAAACCTTCAATCGACATTGATTGACATTCTTAAGTTGAAGTTAAAATGAAAATTAAGCTCTGCTGCGGGCGCCATTCTTTTCCTGTGTGTGTGTGTGTGTATGTGTTTTGAAATAAGGAGAAAACAAAATTAAAAACAACAGTAAGACAAAAACTTTGAAACGGTCATTATTTTTTGGCAAAACGGACACAACAAAACAGTCAGTGATTATCGTTCTTTCTGGGCTCTGTAACTTTACTTTTCCTATACTGTACACTCGCAACTGAAAAGCTCGCACATATAACAAGTAGAGAACGGGGAGGGGGGGGGGGGGGGGGTTGCTTCATTTCCAGTTCAAGAAAAAGATAAATGGGTTGTAAGGTAGAAAACAGTGGACGAAAACAAAGCAAAACTGAAATAATGATGATGATGATGATGACGATGATAGTAATAATGATGATGATGATGATGATGATGATGGGAGCGACTATAAAAAGGAAAATTCTCGCTGGAGAAAACAATTCATACTGAATGACCCTCGGGCATCCATAGCATCAGAAGGCTTGATCACAGAGGGTAAAAGGGCGGTTAGAGGAGTGGGCGGGCAAGGGCGGGGGTGTCGGTGAGGCAGATTTCACTAAACAAGAAATGAAATTGACAGGGCGGAAGTCAGACTGATGACACTTACGTGCGGGACAATGACTCATAGTGCATCTGTCCGCTACACTCATGCC
>CM031615.1:46208828-46221328 GCA_018398815.1 Conus ventricosus | reverse complement strand
TGCCCCAATCTCTAGGAGTCTTCGCCAGTCTATGAATACTCGACTTCTTAAGCACAGCCTTGGCGCATTAATATTTGGTGTGCAGATGCTGGCTCTGTGTCTGCCTCCCGTTCTCGGGTTACCTGTCCGTTCACTATACTTAGCCACTGACAGTGTCAAATTGTCGAGTGTGAAGCACACACATCGTGATTCATCTGCAGACAAGAACTACATGTGGGCAGTTGGCCGACTTAACTTAACAGTGGACAAGAAGCTGGCATACGTGGTTACCTTAGAAGGCAGCCCAGCCTCTTGAACAAACTTCTTGCTAAGAAGTTTTTAGTGACCTGTGTGTTTACCAGCAGACACCTGTTCAAGCAAAAGTGACTCCAACAAATAGAAGGAAAGGAAGGAGGAATACTGATCCTTTACTGGCTATATCTTTGGCCGATCATACTCACACGTGAGCCTTCGTGTGTTACGCGAGTCAAACCCGGATTTCTGGCCAAGACTCTGCATACATATGATACCATGTGAATTACGCGTTCGTAATTGATCTGTAATTGTTGTTTTATGACACTGCTCTCGTCCTCTTCTGCTGTTTTCCTTTGGTTACTTGGCGCCGTTGTGTAACAGACACAGAACAGATAATAGGCTCCCTTCATCGTGGAGCACTTCAAATCAAAATATCAATAATACAAATGATACTTTCAAAACCAAACTGCATGGGTACAGCCGCACTGGCTGACGCAGGTGCCCAAAGTTCAGAATCATTCGGAGGTAAAGACACGGGTCCAGTCTCCCTGGGGGGTAGTGGTTGCAGATGTGCTCCATGGTCTGGGTCCTGTGCTACATTTCCAGATGTACACATCTCCTCTCCACTCCTGAGGATGCTGGTGACAACGGATGGGAACAGGAGATGTCTCTGAGATAGGCGCAACACGTTCATTGGAATAGGCCTTGCTTCATATTCCCATATGACTAGCTTCGTTCTTTCCAACCGTCTTGATTGCTGGATGAGGCTGTCTCTTTTCTACTGACTGTTGGTAGGCCTGTCCATTTTATCTTTTAATGGGTGGTTTCTAAGGAGTTTAAAATTTGATGCCTGCATGAAGATTTTTTTTTTCCGGTCTTCCAGTGACCGTAGCCAGGTGATTTCCTCCATCTTTTGATGGGAGAATAGCTCATGGCACTTGTGATGGATTGCAGGGCGTTTGTCTGGGTTCTGTTGACCTGTTCAAAGGTTGACTTTGCAGCGGTTGCTCAGCCTGGAACTCCGTATTCTGCTTTGACTGATCTGACTTTGCCTGTTCAGAGCTTCTTCATAATTCTTTGGTCTGCTCCCGATTCTGTTTCTGCCAGTGTTCTCATGATCCCCGGTCTCATCTTGTCTCTGCTGCAGCGCTTTGGAACCTGCTGCTTCCAGGAGAGTCTGTGATCAAAGGTCACCCCAAGATAGATAGGTGTAAGCTCCTCCAGTAGTCCCTGGTCATTCGCTGTCAACTTTACCTCTAGCTTCTTGATGGAAAGGTTGAAGGCCGGGAAGATTGTTTAGGCCGTAATCATGGAGACTTGTCAGTCTTGCTCTAAGTGTCAATTTTTGGGGTGCAGTGTGGATGAATATGTAGGCAATAGAGTGACGCTCTCCAGAGCACCGGGGTTCAAAGTCGTCTGCACAGACTGCTCCTTGGACTCTTCTGGGCAGCTCTTTGATAATGTCATCAGTAAAGATAAAGAAAAAGGAGTGAAAGACCCGCCTTGGGTAACCCCCTATCTAATCAGTTTTGTCTTGCTCCACTGGCTTTGAGGTTTTACTTGAGCCTGGCTGTTGTTGAGATATTGGCTGATGCAGGAGTACTCCCTGCCACACACGCCACACTTCTCTAGTTTAAGCCTGAGTTCACCATTCCAGACCTCGTGGAAAGCTTTTTGAAGCTCTATCCAGATGACTGCCAATGTGTGTTTTTTTTCCTGGAATGTGTCCTCAATGCCTTGGGCAATGTATGTGATCTGATCTTCTGTTGATCTGTGTTAGCGGAATCCTGCCAGTTTAGACCTCAGCAGCTGATTTTCCTCAAAGTGCCAGACAAACCTAGCCGCTTCTCCAGTTTGCCAATACAGTTTGTGAAGCTGATGGAGCTGTAGCTATCCGCTCTTAACTCCTTACCTTTTTTTTTGTAGATGAGAATCATGTTTGCTTTCTCTCAAGTTAGTCTTCCATCTAGCATTGAAAACTTTGAAGATGATGTTCTTGCTCTTTATTCCTAGGTGTAGAATAATCTCACTGGTGAGTTTGTTAAGCCTACGGGACTTCTTCAATTTCAGGCTCTCCATGGCTTCCTCCAGTTCTGCCCCAGAGACAGCTGAAGTCATTATTTCTTCTGGAGCTGTTTTTCAGAGCTTGCTCTGGGCGCGGCTGTGCACCCCAGCTCTGCATTCTGCGGGGGACCCCATGATGGTTGGTTTGTTCATCAGTGTCTGTGAAGTGGTCTGCGGCTTTTTGCAGTAAGGAAATTTCCATTATGCTGGATTATTACTTGGGCCCGTTATAAAATTAAGGGTTTTGGTCAGTTTCCAGAGCTTGCTGCCATCCATTTCAAGATTTAGACTTTCCGTTTTCCCTTGCCAGCTCTTCCTTTCTGTTTGTAACTGGCAGGGCTTCCTTCAGTGCTGTGTTGAGGGTGGGGAGGTGGGGATGGGGGGGGGGGGGGGGGTGCATGAGTGTTGTAGGGGAACAGCGATATGACCAGCACTAAGACACACACAATGTCGATGTTTTCTTTGTGCACCCTTTCCGCCAGGCCAAGTGTGTTCTCAAGTTTTCTCCTTCTACATTCCACTGGAAAATGTTCACTGTTTTTGGACAGTTCTGTCGACTTGCCGCTGTAGGATAGACGAGACCTCCATTTCCGTTGACCTGATCGGCAGAAGGGGGTTTTCCAACCACCGGTGACTTGGGATGATCCTGTTTCAAGCATGGGGATCGGCTTTCTCCCCTCCCCCACCCCTCCCCGCTCTCACTCTCCCTCCTTCACCCGGAAGATTTTCAAAGGCCTGGCCGCACTACGTCGCCATTCTTCAGAGCTGAATGTCGAGAGCATTGCCGCGAAGTGTCGTGGTGTGAAGTGTGCCAGTGTCCCGATACCCCAACTGCGGTTGAGCTATTTTCTTTCGGGTAGCTCACCCTTACTTCCTGGCCGCGATCCGTGATCCATACCCTGGAAACACAGGGAGGATTGTTTGTTTTTCCAAGCGTCCCACCACCCGGTGCAAGAGCTTTTTGAGGCGGCCTATAACAGTCTGATGGCTTGGTCATTGGACATCTGGAGCACTTGGCGGAGAATAGTCCTACCACTGGCGGACCCACCCTGTCCTGATAAAATACCACCGCCCGTTAGTCCGGGACTAGTTACTTCACAGCTAGCCCTCATATCTGAAGGTCTTCCCCAATCCGTCACCCGGTAACCCGCTTGGAAGGGGATGGTGGCCCCTATGATAAACGCTGGGCAGTGAGTATATTGCTATGTCAAAGATCCCATCTTTTCGTACTTCCTCCCATTATAAAGATCCAAGCTGTTCGTCTCTGCTATAAGTTTACGGGGGTTGGGGGTCCGAGTGTTCTATCAAAGAGACAGGATCTGTCCACGAAAACGTTACGAACTTTTTTTTTAACGAGCTGTCCATGCAGAGAAATGACCCTGGAAAGTTGTCGACTTGCGTTCTGAGAAACTGTCCTATGTCATACCAGTTCGTTAGAATGTTGATCTTCATGTTTTCATTGCCTGGTCCATTTTCTAAGAAACAAAGAATATATCAAAAGGACTGATTTGCCTTGAAACCTCGAATAATCTTTTTTTTTTAATTCATGGGCTGGAACCCCCCACCCCACCCTGTCTGTCTGTCTGTCTGTCTGTCTGTCTCTCTCTCTCTCTCTGTCTCTGTCTCTCTCTCTCTCTCTCTCTGTGAAAATGGAGGGCCTACGGGAATTTCCTTTTTTTTCCACCTCACCTAGAAACCATTCTCACTACCCCGTCTAGCCCCCTCTCTCACCTACACACACACACACACACACACACACACTTCCCCCTGTCCCTGCTCGACTCCCACCCCACCCCCTCCGCTCCATCCCCTTTCATTTCTCTCTCTTTTTGACAACCAAGTGAACACCTTTGGAGGTTCTTCCCCCCCTCCCCCCCCCCCCCCCCCCCCCCCCCCCCCCCCCCCCCCAATGCCATCAGTTTCCTAAAATAGCCCCCACTAGGACATGATGCTCTTCTCTCTCTCTCTCTCTCTCTCTCTCTCTCGTCGCATTCTCTGTGTGTGTGTGTGTGTGTGTGTGTGTGTGTGAGTGTTTGGTGTGTGTGTGTGTGTGTGTGTGTGTGTGTGTGTGTGTGTGTGTGTCACTTCTGTCTCTCTCTCTCTCTCTCTCTCTCTTTCTCTCCCTACCCATTATCACTGCTTGTGTCACGGGTTTCCCGTGCCTCCTGAAAAAACGGGAGAGCAGAGATGACGACTGCGCAGTCACGTTTTTTTCTGGGGAAAGGGGTGGGATGGAAGGGGGGGGGGGGGGTAGGGTCTGGAGAAGAAACGGGGGTGGTGGGGGCCGCTAAGCGGTGTGAGACGAACTGCTGGAAAAGAAGGCGAGGCCCTTTCCTTATTCACAGTGACGCACTGCCTGGCTTCGCGCGTGCCAGGGTCTGCAGTGCGTGAGAGAACGAGTCTGCCAACTGCACAACTGACTCAGTTGTAGGTGTATGTACAGGTCGTCTCGAAAGCTTCGCGCGTTTCAACTTTTGCACTCTGGGCTGGTAGCCTAGCTTGTGAAGAGTGCATTTGACACTTGGAAGCAAACCCCAAAACGAACAATTCTTCGCCGACGTTACCACTATGTCTGGATGGATTGTAGCATGTGAGTATTTGAATTGTGTGTGTGTGTGTGTGTGTGTGTGTGTGTGTGTGTGATGTAAACTCTCTCTGTCTCTGCCTCTGTCTGTCTGTCTGTCTGTCTGTCTCACTCTGTGTCTCTGTCTGTCTGTCTGTCTCTCTCTCTCTCTCTCTCTCTCTCTCTCTCTCTCTCTCTCTCTGAGGGATCAATTTTTTTCGCATCCCTGTGACTTATTGCGAGATAATAACATTTAGTAATGACTCGGCTTGACTGCAACGTACTACCAGCATGAAAAACCCATAACGATAATTTTCAGTATATAATAGTAAGTTTGTTGTGAAACACTGATCATGAAAAACCCATAACAATAATTTTCTTTACATGATAGTAAGTTTGTTGTGAAACACTGATCCTAATTAAGCCTTACATGTGAAATAATAATTATCACCGATGATTTTGTGTCATCATTACACCTTTCATGATTTTTAGCCTGACTTTGCGGTCAAACGGGAAGTTCGGGTTTGGGGGTTTTCGACTCATGAAAACATAGATTATGACTCATGTAAACGGTGCGTGTTTATAACTCACAAAAACACTCGTCAGTGACTGTCATGAAAACTATAGGCTAATTAGAGCTCACGAGAACAGTACAAAGGACTTCGTGACAAAAAAAAAAGTAAGTAGACCTCGTGAGAACTGACAGTATTGGGGATATGTGTAAACAAAATGATTATGACGACAGGTGTGCGTGCGCTCTGTTCAATATTCAAGGTACCTGTACATAGTGCACGGATTGTACGGAGGCGGGGGAAAAAACCGTGCAGTCTCTTTCTTGTAGGGAAAAAAAAAAAATTAGGAATAGAGTTTGTTTAGAACTTACCGCCAATGACATTGACAAACAAAGCACATGACAAGACACGATGCACATTGACAAACAAAGCACATGACAAGACACGATGCACATTGACAAACAAAGCACATGACAAGACACGATGCACATTGACAAACAAAGAACAATGTCATTGGCGGTAAGTTCTAAAAAACTCTATTCCTAATTTTGCTTCGTTCGCCGCCATCAGTCACTCCATTTTGAAATCTTTCTTGTAGGCTTTAGAAGACTTCTTCAGTTTGGAAGGCACAAAATGTCGCGGGGGGGGGGGGGGGGGGGGGGGGGAGGAGGAAGACGTCCTGATTGACTCTTTTCGCTGTTCAAAGTACAAAAGTTCTTTGACTCACTCACTGCCTTAATTAATACTGTTGAAATAATGGAGAATGATTGTCACGTGAAAATTGTTTTTCTTAAATGATTGAGACCGGTAGTTGTCACTGACATGGAAATTGTAAAACTCTCTCTCTCCTCTCTCTCTCTCTCATCTCTTCCCCCTCTCTCTCTCTCTCTCTCTCATTTTTTTGAGATTATTGCCTTTTGTTTTATGGGGATTTCTGACAATATGTGAATGTTTACATTTGTTTGTCTGTTTTCAATTTAACAGTTGTTTGCCTTCTTTCATTTTTAACGGGCCACAGGCCTATACACATAAACATTTGTCATTTCTCTTTTTCTTCTCCTCTCTCTCTCTCTTCCTCTCTCCTCTCTCTCCTCTCACCACACACACACCCCAAACACACACACACACACACCCACACACTCACACTGAGTTTCTCCCCACCCCACCCCACCCGCCCATCCCTGCCATCCAGGCCCTTTTATTGTATCAGTGTGTGTGTGTAGTGTGTGTGTGTGTGTGTGTGGTTGTGTTGTGTGGTGGTGGTGTGTGTTGTGTTTTGTGTGTGTGTGTGGGGTGTGTGGTGTTGTGTGTGTGGTTTGTGTTGTGTGTGTGTGTGTGTGGTGTTGGTGTGTGTGGAACTCATCTCTCTGTCAAACCCTCTATGGGTGTCTCTGACTTTTCTCTCGGCTCTTCAGTCTCCACCACTCCCTCTCTTCCCCCTCTTTCTCTTTTTCCTTTTTTTTTTTTTTTTGCTCGCTTTCCCTTTTCCCCTCCCCCTTCCTTAAACTCTCCCCCCCCTTCCCCCCCCCCCCCCCCCCCCCTCTTTCTCTCTCTCTCCTCTGTCTTCTCAGAGCTGGGTGGGAGAAGAGCAGTTGGTATTAACATGTATCTTCATCGCGTGACCCGGGACGAATCAGACATTTGGGTTTTCCACTTCCCCCCACTTTAGTCAGGTGCTTTGGAGTGATGTCCGTCAGTTCATTGACGTGCATTCATTCAAATAAGCCTTCGATGAGTGAATGGCGTTTTTGGCATGCCTGTGCATGTAAGAGAGTATGCTTTGGGGCCGCCCTCCCGTTGACACCTTGAAGTGATGGGTCGTGGCTGTATGTGTGTGTGCATTTGTGTGTGTGTGTGTGTGTGTGGTGTGTGTGGGGTTTGATTTTGTTTTTTTTATGTACTTGTGTGTGTGGTGGGCCGTTGTGTGGGGTATGTTCACACATGTGTGTGTGTGTGTGGTGTGTGATTTGTGGTTTCAGTTCTATAGTAGTATTTGTCGTAGTAGTAGATACTGGTGTTTTCACAGAAGTATGTGGTATTGAAAAAAAAGAAGTGTGTGTGTCATAAGAGTGTGTGTGGTGTATGAGGGTGGGGTTTTTTTTTTTGTGTGTGTGTGCAAAGTGTGCGTGCACATTTTAAAGGCATGTGTTCACACGTGCCCTGCATGAATGTGTGCTACTAACTTTATGTGTGATAAACGCAGTGCATGAAACTGAAAGGAGATGATGAGTGGCAAAGTATCATTCAGTAGAGCATGCTGCAAGATGGAGGTAGAAGCTCCCAGGACTGAGTGAAAGGAAGCAAAGAGGGTTGGGGAGGAACAGACACAGAAGTGCGTGATGGAGAAAGTTTTCTCTCACATACACATACACAACACACACAAAAACACACACACACACACACACACACACAATTTCACACACCACACCAACAACACCCCACACAACTCACCCACACAAACCAAACACACTTTACCACACTTGCACTACACTCCCAGAATCTCTCTCTCACTACATACACACACGGCACATGCATGCATGCACACACACACACACACACACACAACACACACACACACACACACAACCCACACCACACTTTATAACATGACACTTAGTGCATGCAGTAATGTAACTGAATCGCCCACATGCAGGCTTGCATTCACTCACGCTTATTCACACTCGCTGGTTCTTGCACAGTTCAAGTTCATTGAGTTGGACACTCCCACATATTTAAAGCACAAAAGGGCTCGCACACCCCATCATCCCTCTCGTTCCCATCCTTACCTTGCGTCTTATGTCCCCCTTCCTCGCACCCTAACACTTCACAGACATACACGTGTACACACACGCTTGCATATGCACACATGCACACACACACACACACACACACACACAACACACACACACACACACACACACACACACACACACTTGTATCTATAGACTAAGTCAGTGATCATTTCAAGGGAATTACACACATGCGCGCGCGCACACGCACACATGCACACACGCACGCATGCACGCACGCATGCACGCACGCGCACACACACACACACACACACACACATGCACATGCGTACACACACACACATGCACACACACTCTCTCTCTGTCTGTCTGTCTGTCTGTCTGTCTCTCTCTCTCTCTCTCTCTCTCTCTCTCTCTCTCTCTCTCTCTCTCTCTCTCTCTATCTCTCTCTCTCTCTCTCTCCTTCCTCTCTCTCTCTCTCTCTCTCTCTCTCTCTCCACACACACACACACACACACACACACACACACACCACACACACACACACACACACACACACACACACACAAACACACACACAAACACACACTCACTCACTCTCTCTATTTCTCTTTATATCTATCTCTCTCTTTCTCTCTGTTCTCACACACACACACACACACACACACACACACACACACACACACACACACACACACACACACACACACACACAGAGTAAAACAAATATACAGGAAAACAAAGATGACGTAGGGGAATCATCACTCAATTACATGAACCCGACGTTATGTCAACAGCAGTATCTCTGTTCTTTGGGGCTCCATGACTGTACTAGAGTCAAGTGGCGACAGTGGGTTTTTAAAGTGGATAGAGTATCCGGGGCCCCCCTGACAGGGTCAGCTCTTGAGGGTTTCCTTCCTGCCTGGAGCGTGCTTGTTCTCTATGTTTGATAGCTGCCTGCCATCACGACTGGAGTATGGCAGATTCTTGAGTTTCGAAAGAGGTTGATTATGGTTTTCTGTATGAACAGTGACATGCCTTCTTTATGAAAACAGAAACTTTGGAACTGCTGTTAGTATTTTTGTTTTTTAACTTTAAAAAGATCATACCGATTTTCCCTATCTAAATCATAAAATACCGTTAAGAAGAAAATAAATGTATGTTCCATAAATATCATTTTCATTCAATGCCAATCTTGCGCCAAATTCAACAAAGATAAGCGATTGCTTGTTCTTCGTTTTCATTGTCCTGAGTGTTGTTTGCCTTTCCTGAAGAAGACCTAAGAGGTCGAAACATGTCATGTCTTGTCTCGTGATTTGTTTGTCCATGTTGTTCGGTGGAGTCATAATTCCTTTTTAACATGTATAATTTTCATGTGATGATTGTAACTAACATTTAACAGTTTTACTCTTGTTCACACTGACATCATGCTATAAATACTTTTCTTGCTGTAAGCGTCATGCTATAAACATTTCAGTTTTTAGTTTTATTTATAGCCCAGCTGCAGTAACTCACGGCTCTTTCAGGATGGTCACCACACTGGAAAAGAAACCCTAGTCCAAGAAGGTGTTGTTGCAATGTGGACTAGTCCATACAAACTACGCCACATCTGTGCACAGTTCGTAGTTGATGGATAAATGAATGAATGACCGAGATGAGAGGATTGAAGACAAGGGTGTCCAGATCAACAGCAACAAAGAAGCAGTAAACACAAGACAACTGTTTATGACATAAATGAATAACTGCACACATGAAATTCATAATCAGTTTATTGACACCTTCAGGCAGATTACAACAGGCTGTGCTGAAGATGCCAGCTGTTCCATTTATTGTTTTATCCCCTGTCAAAACAAAACATGGTGCAAAAATAGGTATGTAAAAATGCAATAGAAAGGCACAAACAAAGGGGAAATGCACCTTTAATGACCTTCATGTGAAGAAAAAAACAAGAGAAAGCCTAGGAGACCATAGTTGTGATCCTTAAGGTCACGAAATAACAAGACCTTTATAAACCAACAGACACAGGGGCTGGGATCAGCAGAAATGAAGTAGTGATCGAAGGCAAAAAGGGGAAAGCAAACAGAGAGACAGGGTTATACAGGAGCTGAAGAAAGAAGAGGATGCCTAGCCAATCAGAGGGCAGTCCAGCAAGGCCAACAGGGGGTAGTAGATGGTGTGGGAAAAGGCACTCCCAACAACATCTCAGCTGCAAGGAAATGGTGGCACATGGAACCTCTTGGGATCAGGTTCATCCTCTGATCTGTGTATGGCCTCTTACTCTTGAACTCCGAGTTGGCAAAATGGGGAGGATCAGACGACCATGCATGTCCACTATGTCAGAACAAACAGTACACAACATGACTTCAGTTCATGCAAAGCAGGGCTAACCTAGGGATGGTACACACAAAGACACAACCAAGTGTTTGAGGGGATCACACATGGAGCTGGCACTGCCAAAGGAAATGCTGTTCCATGAGAGGCTGCAGTGACATTCTGCACAGCAGGAGCCTACAGATCATGGGTCTGGAACAGCTGTGACTTAAAGAGCGTGGGATGGGATTTTCTGGACGAGTGGGTGACTTGGGGTGCACAGCAGATCTCCCACAATGGGAATACCATCTAGAGATGATCATCAGAAAGGTCGGCAGGAGACCACTCAGGGTCATCCAAACACATGTTCATGACTGAGCTTGCTGTGCTGTATGAAAGCAAAGTGGAGCAAGTTCCCTTCTATAACACCGACAAGCATGCCAGTCTAACCAGCAGTTTGAAGAAATCTAGCTTCCAAGCCAAAGCCCATGCCATAAAAGTAGGATCGAATGGGGTTTTGTAGGCTCATCAGCCTGTGATCTCATGAAACTGCTGAGGATTTTTTTATTCGAAGAAGACCAGAACCCTAAAAGCAATGGCAGAGGCAGCTGAAAAGAGTTCCAGCTGGATCTGGTCAAGGAGGAACAAAAGTGAACTTCATAAGGCATAAATTTCCCAGCCTAGAATGTGTCCAGTTGTGATATGGGGAAGACATCCATCTTCAAAAGCAATGCACTGAGATGCCCTCCCATCCAGAGGGAGCTGGTTTGAAACCTGGCAGTGCTAGGTACAAAGAAATCAGACAGCTGAAGGTCATCTCCAGGGGTCATGACATGTGGCTAGGCCTCTTAGAGTGTAAGGAGTTCAGGGCTTAAACAACTGAGGTTTTTCCCCTTTGTTTCTGAAGATCCATTGTCAAGCTCCGCACAGAGTTTCCTCCTACCTGCAAACACACTTCCTGTTTAAAGCGTGATAACTTATTTACTGATATCTTTGAGGCTGATTACAGTGTGCTGTGCGGTGAGGGCGCCAGCTGTTCCGCTTAATTTTACATCCCTGTTTAAGAAAAAACCCTGGTAAGTAATTAAATGTTTAAAAAAAAACTGAAACAAAGAGGCCGTATGCCTTTTATGACCTCCAGTGAGACTAATGAACGCCACAGGAACATGAAGGGCAGAGGATGGGTGAGGCAAATGGAGAGGGACAGAAGAACGCAGATCTTTCTTGCATGATCAAAACCAGTCGTCTCCTCAACATCAGGCTCATTTTATTCGGATTCTGTTATCTTCAGAGACTCCTTTATAGCAAGTGCTTGTACTGTATGAACTATGTTCACGAAAGAAAAACGGCGACTCGGATTATAACCTGAGCCATGTGGCTATGGCCATGGCTAGTAGTAACTTTACACCTCTCTCTTTCTCTCATCACTCCCCTCCCACCTCATTAAAGCTGGTTGCTCTAGCATTTCTGTGCACTGAACAACATCAAATGAGAGAAGAAATTTCTGCAGCGATGATGAAAAAATAGAATTTTTTTTTAATTTTTTAAGACCACTGGCTTGTTCCCATCTTTTGGCGGATTAAATTAATATAGCTATGGTGATGGCATACAGCCCACTAACACACAACTCCCCACGGCACAGAGCGTGTGGGAGTCAACACAGCACTGAGACAGCTAACACATTTCTGAGAATATTATGGTGATCAGTTACTTCTGCAGAGCTCATGCGTTCTGTCCATCAACCCAACCCTTTGGCCCCCATTACGCTCATGTGAACATGTCATATTTCAATACATGCATTCATTTCCACTTTTCTGATGATTTCTGCCTCTTTTTGTCATTTTTGCATAAAACAAAATTCATTATGTTTTCCTTTAGGTTTTTCTTCTACTTTTTTAAAGTGTGTGTGTGTGTGGGGGTGTGGGTGAGAGAGAGAGAGATTGATTGATTGATTGATTGATCTTTAATACCCAAGAGAGAGAGAGAGAGAGGTGTTACTGTTGAAATGAGGTAAGACATGTATTTGCCGCTTTAGTGTGGTTTCATTAGGTTGATTGTCCTAAAATG
>CM031615.1:46061328-46203828 GCA_018398815.1 Conus ventricosus | reverse complement strand
CACTTTGGAGCTTGGAAAACTGAAATGGCAAACAAAAGAAGTAAACACATGAAGAAATAAAGATAAGGGACAGTACATGTTTCTTTTCCAACTTTTGATGGTTCTTTGGGATTTTTTTTTTCAGTTATCTACCTGCTCATAGTCATATTGGGGAAAATTTGTCCACGTGTTCTTGACCTGAGGAAGCTGGCCATAGGACTCAAACTATGTCTGTTAATGAAAACGCTAGCGTCAGTGTTTTTGCTGCTGGTTCTTGGCATCTAGCTTTTCTCCCATTCTTCATTCCTTTTTTAATTTTAATTTTTTCCCCATTCTTTCTAATTCTAGCTTCAGTTGTTGTTGTTTTTTATTCATTAGATTCAGAATTTCCAAGTCTATTAAAAGAGCATCAGTATATATATTACATATTGTATTGTGTTATGATATTATGTCTCACCCCATCATTAAAACTGGTTTCTCTTTTGTCTTCTAAGAGAGGGTATGTCACCATAACACAACAGCATTCATGATATTTTCTTACATGTTTCTCTTAGTATGCTTTTGGCTTCCTGTCTAAGTGGATTTTCCCTCAAAATTTTGCCAGGAACAGCTCCTTTCATACTGTGGATTCTGTTACATGTGTGTTAGATAGTTGCTGCATAGAGGACCTTGTTTTTTTTTGTCTCCTGTGAAAGACTAGCCGTCAGACCACCTCCTAGACTCTAGTGGAGATGGATGGAGGTGTGAGGGGAGGGGAAAGCCTAAGGGACATTTGAACTCATTTATTGTCGAATCTGATAGATTAGCACTGAAACCGCTACTTGAATTCTAGGAGAGAGAGAGAGAGAAAAGCAAGGGGGTGAAATCATGGGAGACTTGAACAGTGAACCAGGGATTCTTTGACTTTTTCGCAGTGAGTGTGTTACCCGTTGGACCACAGTGCCAGTGACCATGGATCTAATTCATCACAGAGTCAAAAAAATTTTGTATGTGTTTGTATTTTCTTTTTCATTAGAAAATATTTGATTTAGAACTTGGCTGACAGATTCTGGACATTAGTGTTGTTATGGCTGTTGCAGAATGTCCTTGTAAAATACCAAACATCACGGAACACACGACTGTTCATCCTTACTTCACAAGGAAAGGTAGGTGTTGGGAATGTTCACAGTGTAGATTGTTTAATTCACAAACTGAACTCGTTTTTTTTTAGACTATGGAATTGCTATTTGAATTATGTCTGAAACTCAGCAGTCAAAAAAAGTTGCAGTTAAACTTTGTGTTAGCAGTGAAGATTTTAAGAATTTGGTTTAGACTGTATTGGTGGATTTGTAAAGCTCATTCAATGATAAGATAAGATAAGATAATGTTGCTTATAGCCCAGCCGACCGCAAAGGGCCACATCAGGGCTGTCACCACGTTAAAATCAACTCACCAGTCATTTAAAAAAAAACAAAAATAAACAACTTTCACACATCTCGTTAAATGACATCGTCTACAAACGCACCAGAAATTGCATTAAAAATCTTTCTGTCGTAAAATCTTAAATCAGATGAAAAATGTTAATCTCTCTCAAAAACTCAAGGATCACGTCTGGCGGGACATCCCTGAACAGGATCTTCATGGACTCCGCTGTAAAATGTTTGTGTCTTACATCGTGCAAGTCCCAACACTCTATAAAAGAACATGTCTCATTGTGAGTGGCACATGACACGGAATGCACCACGGAGCTTCTTCACTCTCATTCAATGATTTGTTTATATGTAAAAAAAAAAATTAAAAAAACCTGAAAAAGTAGATAAGGAGATGGGAGGTTTGCTATCATGATTCAAAATCAATTATATACTTGAAAAGGTCAGTGGATTAAATTTTGATGACTCTTCAGATTTTGCATAGTGTGCTGTGACTTTGTTGACATAGTTATGCTGCTATGCTTTGTGGCAAAATCCCGCCTTGGCTTAAGGCTGTGTCAGGCCAATTGACATAGGCTAGAACACCAAGGCTACATCAAAATGTTGTTATGCTCTGCATAGTTATGCGGGGATTGTCTTCAGTTGTGACAAGCTCCTAGCATAACATTATCAGTCTCCAAAATCCCCGAAGTCGGAGTGTGGCTGCCCATGTGGCGGGGTAATCAAAAACGGTCACACACGTAATGTTCTCATCCCCAGCTGATGTATTTGTACCATAGTGTTCAAGTACTTCGGCTGTTCGGATGATCCCTGGAGTCTTTTAGCCAGGGTAGGACAACAATGACAACAACTTTGTGGCAAAATGCTGTGCCAAAACACAAAAATTTCAAGGAAGGAAAAGAAATGCTTCTCAGATTCAGCAGCAGCTTAAACGGAACTGAGACAAAATAGATCCTTACTTTGTAGAACTGTTTCATTAAAATGGCTCAGTTCAGTAAGGAGAGGAAGAAAAAGCTGAAGAAAAGTCGCATGAGATGTTAATAATTTTGCCGCCATGTTGATTTTTTTGGGTTGGTGTCAGCCATTTTGAGTTGTTGTTGGTCAAGTCAAAACTGCATGATAACTAGCATGATTTCCATGATCTTTTTCAGCCCGAAGGTCCAGTGCAAAGCAAAGTGCTGTTGAGTCAGACTTTTGATATTGCATATGAGTGCTATGGTTAATTTTGGAATACTACATATTTAATCTCAAAATGCTACATTTGTGCTTGTGAGGCCTAGGCAGCTGTACTCTTTACACTCTTGCCCTTCCCCCCATCTCTTTTCCCTCCCAAGGATTGCAAGGAAATGATGTGGTTGTAAATGACTGAGGGAGAACTGGTGGGGATACTCAGTACACATCATTCCAACTGTGCTTTTCAGTGTGAATGAACTCACAGGGATCAAAATGTATAATGTTGACATCAGCGACACCTGCCCCAAAGGTAACAAAGGTAAGTTCTCCAGACCTGTACACATTCACGGCTGTGTTTTAGGACTGGTAATGATGGACTGAGACATGCCTATTTCGCTCATTGCTGGGGGGGGGGGGGGGGTTGTTTGTTTTTGTTTTTGCTATCCTTTCTGACATGTATATTTTGCATTCATCAATGCTTACCAAACATCATGATCTTGTTTCGTTGTGTTTTTGCCAATGAGGTATATACAAGCTGGAGTTCAAGTGCTCTGGGGGAAGGGTGCGTCACGGTCCAAAGACAATTCGGTGCCTGAAAAACTTGGGAAAATGGAGCAAAAAACCTCCAAAATGTGGTAGGTAGATTTGTTTGTGTAAGTGTGTGTTTCATACGTGTTTGTATCTGTGCATGGGGGCATGAGTTTGCATGTGCATACACATTTTATTTGTGGCTCTTGTCCTTCCCTCCTTCATCTGATCCCTGCTAACCTCCCCTCTTCATCCCAAATCACCCTGGTGCAGGTGTCAACACCGCACGTTGTGCAGTACTACTTTGTGGTCGGCAGCACTGCTGTTGTGATGAGGATTGTTGACAGACGTGTTGTAGTCACGTTGTGCAGTACTACTTTGTGGTCGGCAGCACTGCTGTGGTGGTGAGGACTGTTGACAGACGTGTTGTAGTCGCTTCGAAGCAAAGAGATCCTTGGACAACAGTGGCGGTGCTTCTCCAGCTGTTGCTGCTGCAGGCAGGAGAGATGCTAGCTGGCTGCAGCCAGCGACATTGACTTTGGCTTCTTGGGGCAGTGAAGCAGACGAACATGATCAAGCAGGGACAGCTGGAGTCTTATGTATGACGAAAAGAAAGAAAGAAAAATATCAAAGGTTATTGCCAAGAACACCTTCACGGAGGGAGAGGAAGGCATGATGGAGTGGTGAAGCAGACACACAGAGACTGGATGAGTGCGTCAGCCATATTTCTTTCCATGGTGTGTATCAGAACTGGATTTTCTTTCTCCCTTCCGTTTGATGAAGTCGAGAATGTTTCTGACGAGAATGAATGTTGTTCATGAATAAAGTTTGATGGTTAGTCAAGTAATAATGGCTCTGAAACTTTGGAACCAAATTAAGTTGGAATGGTGAGGAAATGGAGAGAAAGTTGGTATTGTCTCTTTGCTCTACACGGTGTATATTTTCTTGATTTGGGCAGTTTTTGTTTATACCTTGAACTGTGTTAGAGTGGCTGTTGCATCAATGATAGATCTATCTTCCCTCTGTCACATGACAGAATTTATGAAGCCTCCTTAGAAAAAAAAGACAAACCGTTAAACATCGAGATATCACTGGGGTGTAGACAGTTCATTTGGCAATCACTATCCTTCCTATGGTCAAGTTTTGTTTTCTGCTAATTGACATTGTTTGTTTGTTTGCTTTAACGTTATTTTTCTATTCCTTTCGTGAAATACACCCATCCAGTCTTGCTTCAGCCACATGAGCATAGGAAGGGCACAGTTTCCTCCCTTTTTCTCAGGGTTTGCCCATGGTAGAGGTGTTTTTGTCTGCACCTGCAAACAGTAGCAAGCCATGTTCTTTGAAATGATAAGTCCATCATCACATCCATAAGCACTGGTCTTTGTGTTGATCTACAGTATTATCAGAATACAGTGCTCGCTCTTCTAATCATGTCAGCTCACCAGCTGTGTACAAAACCACTTAATATTTGGTGACACACTGCTCGCTGTTACTATTATGTCAGCTCACCAGCTATGTACAAAAGCACTTATATTGGTGACACACTACTCGCTGTAACTTCATGTGTGTTCACCAGGTGTGTACAAAACTGGTGACACTATATTCACTGTTCCAGTCATGTTGTCACCACGTGTATACAAAACCACTTCACAGTAGTAACATAGTTCTCGTCATTCCCATTCCAGTGACGTCTGATCTGGAGAGAGCGTCGGGATGATTTCTGTCTGCAGACTGAATCATGGTCCTACATGGCTGTACAGCTAGAATTAAACTTGATGCATGGTAGCAGGATGATCTGTTGACTGCTGGTGGCATTCAGGCCATGAACATGAGGTGTTGCCGCAAGATACTGAACATCAGATACACTGATTATATCACCAGTCACACTAATTATGTCACCAGTCACACTAATTATGTCACCAGTCACACTAATTATATCACCAGTCACACTGATTATATCACCAGTCACACTAATTACATCATTAGTCACACTAATTACATCACCAGTCACACTTATGATATCACCAGTCACACTTATGATATCACCAGTCACACTAATGATATCACAGTCAACAAGTGCGTCAACCCCCCCAGGCAGCTTACAAAGATTCACTGAGGTCAGTCAGGGTAAGAAAACTGCATTGGTAGGGTCTTATGAGAAGATCCAGAGGCCTTGCTAAAGCGATCTCTAGGGAACTGTTGAAGGAGGGCTTTGGAGGGGAAGACGGAGAAAAGCAAGAGACGGAAAACATTGCCGAGTTGCAGGGAAAACTTTTGCAGGGATTCAGGCCTTGGCGTATAGCCGACAGAACTGGAGGAATCTGGTGAAGTGTTGGTCAGTGTGGTGCTTCATTGAGGAACCTGGTGAAGTGTTGGTCAGTGTGGTGCTCCATGGAGGAATCTGGTGAAGTGTTGGTCAGTGTGGTGCTCCATGGAGAAACCTGGTGAAGTGTTGGTCAGTGTGGTGCTTCATTGAGGAACCTGGTGAAGTGTTGGTCAGTGTGGTGCTCCATGGAGAAACCTGGGGAAGTGTTGGTCAGTGTGGTGCTCCATGGAGGAATTTGGTGAAGTGTTGGTCAGTGTGGTGCTTCATGGAGGAATCTGGTGAAGTGTTGGTCAGTGTGGTGCTCCATGGAGGAATCTGGTGAAGTGTTGGTCAGTGTGGGGCTCCATGGAGGAATTTGGTGAAGTGTTGGTCAGTGTGGTGCTCCATGGAGGAACCTGGAGAAGTGTTGGTCAGTGTGGTGCTCCATGGAGGAATTGGTGAAGTGTTGGTCAGTGTGGTGCTTCATGGAGAAACCTGGAGAAGTGTTGGTCAGTGTGGTGCTCCATGGAGAAACCTGAAGAAGTGTTGGTCAGTGTGGTGCTCCATGGAGGAATCTGGAGAAGTGTTGGTCAGTGTGGTGCTCCATGGAGGAATCTGGTGAAGTGTTGGTCAGTGTGGTGCTCCATGGAGGAATTTGGTGAAGTGTTGGTCAGTGTGGTGCTTCATGGAGGAATCTGGTGAAGTGTTGGTCAGTGTGGTGCTCCATGGAGGAACCTGGAGAAGTGTTGGTCAGTGTGGTGCTCCATGGAGAAACCTGGTGAAGTGTTGGTCAGTGTGGTGCTCCATGGAGAAACCTGGGGAAGTGTTGGTCAGTGTGGTGCTCCAGTAACTCCCCATGGAGTTCAAGGAGAAAAGAGGGGTTGGCATCTGTATGGGCATGGTCTGATTTGGGGACAGATTTCAGTTTGAGCAGCTGGGGATGTGATGAGAAAGGCATAAATTGCCGCTCGTCATGAGCCTGATATGTCGACTTCCTTAATCATAAAAAATGTTCACACCTAAACAATACCAAATTTTGCTTGAAAATCTAGAAATAGATTTGGCTTACTGTGAATATGTCTGTTTTTTCTTCCTTTTTTGTTTTGTATCGTTTTTGTTTTTGATTATGATAATGGTGGTAGAGGTAATGGTAATAAAAATGATAGTGACATAAGTACTAATTATTATTATCGTTGGTATTGTTTGATGATTATTGTTGTTGTTTTTATTGTATCTTCCCCTCCCAGCTCGTTTTACCACCATCCCTCCACATCTCACTCTTTGCTTTCCACCCTTCACACCCTCACCCCTCCTCCTCTCCCCTCCCTTTTCTCCACACATTCCTACACACTCCCCCATCCCTCAGTGAACTTTTTGCAGTGAACTCTTTTCAGTTTCACAGCCACAAAATTCTGTACTGTTGTTTTAATTACACATACTATACCGTGGCTCACTAATGCAATAAGCGGCAGCAATTTGCTATCCCTGCCTCGTATACAATAAAGTCCGTACGGACAACAAAACCCTTGAAAGGGCCTCGTGCCTTGCGCATGCTCAGAATCATCCTCTTTTCTCGGCAGCCATTTTCCCGTTAAGCCGCGTGTACACGAGCAGCTAAGTATTTTTTGACTTTTCTCGCAATCGATCGATTGTCGTTGCTGTTCTTTGGTGTCTTTGCTTATGTTTTCACTTAAGGGAGAAACGTACGTGAAGCGATTGGGTGGTAAGGCGAGAGTTAAGAAGGTTTCGTCTTTCGATTCCCGCATCTCGCCCCGCCAAATCCTCCTCTCACTTCAGCGTCACTTTCTCCCAAGGGTTCACTTCAACTCAGCTGCGGTTCTGTTGTTGTGACAGCGAGCTCTTTCTCGCAACCCTCAATTTGTGACGGTGATCGGCTCAGCTGCGGTTCTGCCGATCCTGTCACGGCGAGCTCTTTCTCGCAACCCTCAATTTGTGGCGGTGATCGGCTCAGCTGCGGTTCTGCCGATTCCGCCCCTTTGTCCCCTAACGGCAAGCGACTCGGCTGTGATTCTGTCGTGTCCGTTACTGCATCGTGTGTTCAGTTCAGCTGCGGTTCTACTGCACACAGTTCGGCCTCCATGGCAGAACCAAAGATGCATGAGCCCTCTTCGGAGGGATGGGACAATGAGGTAGTCTTGCCTACCCCTCCCTCTCGCTCGGTAGGCGATACAAGGGAAGCAACTCCCTCTCAGGGGCTCGAATCTCGTTCGGTCCCGATTGTTTCCCTTCCCCCACCTCATGTGTCGGCCCCTTCTTTTGGACAAGACACTTTGGTTTCGCCCTCTTTTCCGAGCGCCCCTCAGGGGACCGGCGCATTAGGCCCCCCATTTACTGGGTTGGGCCAGCAGCCACACCCTCAGCCCCCCCTATCATGGGGTCAGGGCCCTTTGCCTTGGGCACCATGGGCCCAATGGCAATATCTCCCGACCATGGGCTTTCCACAGCCCCCTGCTCCGGGTTTCCCTGGTGGCCGGGTTTTATGCCCAGCCCTCCACCAGTCCAGCACCTCTTGGCCCATCTCCTTTCCTTGGATCAGGCTCCAGCCAGAAAGCTGGCCTCTCTTCTGGGTCTGATGAGTCCTTGGCCCCCTTAGTGCCCTCGGACGACTGCACAAACGCCAGTTTCAGCGCCTCTTTCGCAAGCGTTGGTCTCAGGCGTTGCAGTCGTGGGACCTTCCGATCCTTCTCGGTCAGTGGTTCCAGTCATCGGTGGTCCAATGGCACTCCCAGTGCTGGCTGGCTCAGGGAGTCCCCATCACACCCCCTCCTCCACAGGAGGACCTGTTCACGGATGCGTCCCAGTCCGGGTGGGGTGCCCACGTCAGCTCTCTGACGGCGGCCGGGCAATGGACCCCGGAGATGGGGTCCTGGCATATCAATCGGCTAGAGCTGGAAGCCGTGTTCCAAGCCCTCAAGGAGTTTCTTCCCTTCCTGAAGGGAAAACACATTCTCCTCAACACCGACAACACGACTGTGGTGTGTTTATATCAACAAGCAAGGGGGGGCGTTCTCACTCCTTGTCCCTGAGGGCGGAACAGCTTCTCCTTTGGTGCGAGACTCAATCAATCCGGATCTCGGCCAAGCATGTTCCCAGGAAAATCAACATTCTCGCGGACTCCCTCAGCAGGTCGCACATGGTTCTTCCCTCAGAATGGACTCTCGTCCACTCAGTCCTGGAACCTCTCTGGACTGTATGGTTCAAACCACAGGTAGACCTGTTCGCCACCCGGTTCAACCACCGTCTCCAGCTGTATGTCTCCCCAGTTCCGGATCCGGCAGCGTGGGCTGTGGACGCCCTGTCCATCCCTTGGTCCGGACTGACGGGCTATGCCTTTCCCCCGTTCCCCATTCTGGGAAAAGTTCTCCGCAAAGCAAGGGAAGACGCAGCCACGCTTATTCTTGTGGCCCCATGCTGGCCGGCCCAAGCGTGGTTCCCAGAACTGTTACACCTGTCCCACGTGCCTCTGATACCGCTCGCCTTAAAGGCAAAGTCCCTGCTTCAGCCACGGTCAGGCATTCCACACGGCAATCCAAACGTGCTGCATCTTCACGCCTGGCTACTGTGCGGGACGCGCTGTCTGCACGAGGCGCCTCCCCAGCGGTAATCGGCCTTGTGGAACATGCCCACAGGTCAGGCACCCAAAGTGTCTACAGTGTCCACTGGAATGGCTGGCTCGCTTGGTGCTCCAGCCACGCAGTATCACCTCATTCTCCTTCGCAATGCCAATTGGCGAACTACCTAGCTTTTCTTTCATCAGAGAAAAAACTTTCAGCCTCCTCTGTTAAGGTTCACAGGGCGGCTATTTCCACCACTATCCGCCAGTTAGGGGGCCCCTCCTTCGGGGACGACCCTCTTCTGCGGGATCTGGTCAGAGGAGCAGCCCTACGGGAGGCCCGATGCCCCCGCCGTACCCCGTCGTGGGATCTTTTCCTAGTCCTCTCCTCCCTCAGGCTCCCCCCTTACGAGCCCCTCCGGGAGTGTTCTCTGAAATTCCTTTCCTTCAAACAGCCTTTCTCGTTTCCCTGGCCTCAGGGAGGCGCTGCAGTGAAGTCCACGCCCTTAGTGGCCTGCCTGGGGACGTCGCCTCCGAACCGGATGGCTCGATATCTCTTCGCCTCCTCCCAGAATTTTTAGCGAAAAACCAGTTGCCAGGTTCTCCTTCCCCGACTATCTCCATTCTTCCTCTCACTTCTATTCTCGCCCCAGACGACGAAGACCGCACTCTCTGTCCGGTGCGCGCTCTGCGGGAGTATAGGAAACGCACGAAATCTTCTCGCTCCAAGCAGCGCCACCTGTTTCTCTCTTACAACGAAGGTTATAAGGAGGACATCAGGCGCTCTTCAATCTCTCGATGGCTGAGAGAAGTCATTAAAGCTGCGTATGCGAGACCTGAAGGGGATTTGGCTGTTTTCTCACCAAGACCTCATGAAATTAGGGCATGGGCGTCTTCGCTGGCAGTAGCTCATAATGCCAGCATGCAGAGTGTGTTAGATGCCGCATATTGGCGTTCCCCTGGCACCTTCATCCAATTCTACCTGCGCGACGTTTCTCGTCTGCGTGAGGATGGGTCTAGGGGCATCGCTTCAGCTGTGTGGCCCAACACTCCATCTCCACCACACGCTCCGGCTCTTCTCGCTCCTCCAGGCGGTAACCAGGTGAGCCCTCCTTCCAGGTAGTGCGACTCTGCATTAGTGAGCCACGGTATAGTATGTGTAATTAAAAGGAAATTTTTATTCTAAAATTACGTTTAATCTAACATACTTACCGTGGCTCACGCAGAGGCCCTCCCTACCTCCCCGCCTTCCTGGTTCCATCAGGAGTTCTCAGTCAGGGTTTGATATTCCTCGAAAAGAGGATGATTCTGAGCATGCGCAAGGCACGAGGCCCTTTCAAGGGTTTTGTTGTCCGTACGGACTTTATTGTATACAGGCAGGGATAGCAAATTGCTGCCTCTTATTGCATTAGTGAGCCACGGTAAGTATGTTAGATTAAACGTAATTTTAGAATAAAAATTTCCTATTTGTCTGTTGGCCAGTATTGGTGCTTGAGAAAAATAATTTGAAATATTGCAAGTGTATGCATGGGTGTTGCATGTGTATGCATGGGTGTTGCATGGCTTCAACTTTTATTGTCTTCCCATATCTGCTTTTGTGTTAGATATGTTTCTAATGACCACTGCGGTCACCAATCTCTTTCCAGGAAATTTGGAATCCATATGTAATTGCTTTTGTGTGGTATTAACTTAGAGGCTAGGAAAAGACGGAATCAGTAGTTCGGTGGAGTACGGCAGAAGAGGGCAGAAGGGTAAAGGTCAAAGGGTGTTCATCGTCGTGACGTGTGTTGCAGTGTTGCCCATGCGGTGTTCGAGCCTGCCCACCAACCCCATCCCCTTCACACGCGTCAAGGAGGAGGACTCCAGGGCGGGGCGTGTTGTCTACGAGTGTGACGTGGGCTACACCACGGCGGGGAATGTGTTGGAGACCATCATGCAGTGTGAGAACGGGATCTGGGTTCAGATCGGCGAAAGTGTCCAGTGCGGTAAGGAGGGGGGATCCCCGGTGTTTTGTCCCCACTGTTGTCATACTGTTTCCAAGGAGATTGTGAAATCATGTAACTTGGTGAATGTAACACAAAGGTCTGCATGTTGTTACCATGTTACCACATTTGGAAATAAATGACATATGTGCAGGCAGTGGAATAACTCGCATATGTGCATGCACACATGCACTCACACACACACACCACATGCATGCAGCACATGTGCGTACACACACACCACACACACACACACACACACACACAACACACACACACACACACACACACTCACTCACTCACTCACTCACTCACTCACTCACTCACTCACTCACTCATGTGCACGCATGCATAAACACACACACACACCCTCATACTCACACTCTACACACACACACACACCACACACACCACACACACACACACACACACACACACTACACACACACTACACACACACTCACACACATACACACACACACACACACACACACACACACACACACACACACACACACACACACACACACACACACACTCACTATCATTCACAATCCATACAAGTATGCGCAAAGCATGAAATTTAGACAGATGTATAGATATTGAGAGACAAACACACGTGGGTGGACACACCTATGCAGACATACACAGGTGGAAATCACATCATTCAGTTTATCTTGATGTTTCCAACTCCTGTTTCACAGTGGGTGATTTTCCAACCTCTGTGTCCCTGTGGCAGAATCCAGCCCAAAGTGCACGGTTCTCCCCACCTTTCTGGGTGCACGGTTTGAAGAGGGATACCCCGGTCAAGTCGGTCTACCATGCCGGCGAACAGGTGCAGTACGAGTGTGAGGATTCCTTTCTACCAGTGCTTGACCGTGGGAGTAACTTCACTCTGATCTGCTCTGGCAAACAGTGGCATGGCCAGGCTCCAGAATGTGGTAGGTGATTGGGGGGGGGGGGAGGGGGGGATAGTGAATTATGTGTGTGTACATGTGTTATATGTACGTATGTATTTCAGTGCGTGTGTGTGTGTGTGTGCGCACACGCACTTAAATGTGGATATGTGTAGTGTAATATGTGTATGTGTGTGTATACGTGTGTTATATGTACATATGTATTTCAGTGCGTGTGTATGTACACGGGTGTGTTTTTGTGTGTTCATGCATGTATGTGTGTGTGCAATGAATACATTTGCAGAAGAATCTGGGGGGTGAGTATCTTTTTTTCCACACATAGAGAAGGGGGGAAAACAAGTGGTCAGGTTTGGGATTCTCCTGACCAAAACACAAGGTAATAATTGATTAGGACATTGTGGTGGGTGGGGGCAGTGAGTTTTGTGATGTAGATGGCTTCAGTGCTAGACATGACACTACATGTCGCTGATGGGAGGAGGGATGTAATGGTCATCACTCAGTTTCACTCAATTATTTTGTCCAGTAGATGGCTTACTAGCTAGTTATCTTTGGAACATTTAAACTGTCATGCGCAGTACTGAGTTCAAGCCGATGAACTTGGATGCAGAATCTCTGCAGCCCTGTGACCTCATGACAGTCTGTCAGTCATTGTTTCCTATGGTCTTGTGATGTGATAAGCTGGGGTGTGGCTGTGCACAAGAGGAATCAAAAGAGGTGCCATGGGAGGAATGGAGCTGAGAGGATTGGAGGGTGAGGCAGGTAAGATGAAATATGACAGCAGGTGTCATCTTTTTAGCAGTCTTTGTGGTTCGTTTCTTAGTAAAGTGGCGTCCTCAAGGCTGAGTCAGTGTATGCCAAAATTTACTGGATTCAAGCAACAGTTCAGGGGGAAAAACGCACAATTTTGATTTCCTTTCCATGTCTGTGTTGTGTAAGAGTTCATGTTCAGGTCGTTGGTAACGGCTAGTTCTTGTGGGCTGCCACTGGATCAGCAATGTGACATCACAGTAAGGAATGCTCATTCACGTTAACTGTGTCAGGAAGCAATGATTGTTTGGACAGATGGTGGTCTGTATGTGTTGCACTACAACAGGCAACACTGAACACCACTAAAGTGACTCGGCAGCAGTGCAGTTTTTCCTCTAGTGGGGTGCCTCATGGTGGCCTAATATTGATTGCTTCATGTGGCCTGACTGCTGGTGCTCAGTCTTTGCGATGATGAGGAATGTGGCTGTATAAGGGTTGACGGGAATGGGTGGCATGGTGGTGAAATACTTGTTGGGAGGCAAGCAAGATGAGAGAGAAAAAAAATATAATAAAAAAGAAACTCAAATGTTTCAGAACTGCGAGGTTGTAAGCAGCTGACCATTGAGCATGGGACTGTTGCCTACAGTGCAGATCCGGTCTCCAATGCATCCGATTATTTCCCTCTCTACACCACTGCTGGCGCCACCTGTCAGAAGGCGTACACGCTGGAAAACCCACAGAATGTCACATGCTCACACATGGGTCAGTGGCTTCCTTCAGCTCCAAAGTAAGTACACTATTTTTGAACAATGCCTCATCACAAAAATAAAAAGTCATGAATTATAAAGATTTTCGATAAACCAACCTAAGGTATAAGAAAAGAATTTTTTTTTTTCATTATGTGCTTTCAGTTTACTCTTACAATATAGCATTGGTAAATAAACATACTCTTTCAAATGTGTTCTTCTCCAGGTGCTTCACAAATATGTTATGTGTTCTGAGATCTGGACAAGAGACTACCAGAGCAGTCCTGTGCAGTCCATGCCTGCAGTGAAAACGTTTTAACTGAAAATTCATCAGCTACCTCCATGTAATATCGGATTTATTTATTTATTTGAATTTGGGAGAATGAGGTTTGGTGTGTGTTTGGAAATAAACTATATCTAAAACAAAATAAACTGTTCCACAGAATGAACACTTTTAACTCGGTGGCATTTTGTAAAAGTTGAAGGTTCGGTACTTCACCCTGCACAAAGTACCATGCTGAATTGTGACTTTGGTAGAAGGCTGAATTGTTGTTTCATACACCCAGAAGTTTCACTACAAAGGAAAACTATGCAGGTCTGCTCTAGGGCATGTAACTATACATTGTTCTTTCCCATACACCAAGAAAACGCTGTAGCTTTTTTTCTCTCCGATAATGTTGCATTGAGACAAGTCAGATGTCGCTTACCCCAACAAGATCAGATGTCGCTTACCCCAACAAGATGGCTGAACGAAAGTGATTCTCAGTTCAAGAGGCAAGGGAACCTGTTGATCAGTGAAAGATCCAGCAATGAGCATGTTTATGTGACTAACAGAACGTTGCTTTGATGGACCGTCCCTCTGATTCTTCCCAGTGCAGTTGCTGATAACAGTGCAAACATTCAAAGGTAATAAGCACATGCACATTTCACACATTTCATGTTTAGTAGTTAGTGACACCATTTGTAGAAAATTGCAGATATACATGCTGCATTCATGAAAATCTGTTTGCACATGTTGAAAGTAAATATGACAAACTTTTAAATGCACTTTTCACACGTTTTGTGTGTAGCAGTTAGTGACACAATTTGTAGAAAATTGCAGGTATACGTGCTGCATCCATTGCAGGTATACGTGCTGCATCCATTGCAGGTATACGTGCTGCATCCATTGCAGGTATACGTGCTGCATCCATTGCAGGTATACGTGCTGCATCCATTGCAGGTATACGTGCTGCATCCATTGCAGGTATACGTGCTGCATCCATTGCAGGTATACGTGCTGCATCCATTGCAGGTATACGTGCTGCATCCATTGCAGGTATACGTGCTGCATCCATTGCAGGTATACGTGCTGCATCCATTGCAGGTATACGTGCTGCATTCATGAAAATCTGTTCGCACATATTTAAAATAAATATGACAAACTTTCAAATCATAAGTAGCACCTATGCTTCTGTCTGCGTGTAAATGTGTTGAATTTTTCAAGCATGTCAAACCAGTAGGTGGTTTTGATTTTCAGTTTGTCGTCAATGAGTTCATGGAGTCTTGATGAAGGGGGGTCTGAATTGGGAGACTTCACTGTACTAAGTCTTTTTCATTGAATATTTCTCAAGCCCACCTGGTTGGGAGGGGGGTGGGGGAGAGGTGGAGGGAGCCGCTTAATCAAAGGATTATGGCGTTAGCCTTCAGAATTGACGGTCATGACTAGGAGCTACAAGCAGATATTGGTTGTTGTTTCCTTTGCCCTTAAAACCCTGTCTATCCCCACAGTAGTAAATGGGTACCTGATTCAGTTCAGGTATGGTTGAAGGCTGCAGAAAGTGGGGATGGACTCTACCTTCCATCATGTCCATGCTCCAGGCATTGTGAACCTCTGTCAGTTCACTCTCTGTACAGTCACTAGACTGTGGGACTTCATCGATTGATCTTAACTTCACCAGAGAATCGGGAAATGCTTTATGATTCTTGGAATGTAATGATCTTAAATGCCTTACTGTGTCTGCAGGTGTGTCCCTAAGGCATGTGAGGACTTGAAGCGAGGGAAGATGTGCCCTGTGCCTCCTGTTTCTGTCTTTGTCGTCCCTGAAACCAACAGAACAGAAGTTTACCCAGGACAAATGTATGTCTTGGCTAATTATATGTGTGTGTGTGTGTCCGTGTATGTGTGTGTGTGTTCATGTGTGTGTGTCCATGTGTGTGTTGTGTGTGTGTGTGTGTGTGTGTGTGTGTGTGTGTGTGTTTCCAAGTGGCACTGTCCCCATGCTCACTCAGGTTGCCCCACAGCCAGCCATGTCCAAGCCTGTTCAGGCACAGTCCACGAACCAGCAGTCCGCAGGAGGTGATCAAATAATGTTGTTAAAAGGCAACCCAGCGAAGGAGACACTGCACAGCCATTGTGGCAATTTTAGTGATTTTTGTGTATTTATACACTGCATATATCACTGAGGTTATATATGTATGTGTGTGTATGTATGTATCTGTCTATCAACATAAATCTGTCTACCTATCTATCTATTTATACATACAACACACACACACACACACACACACACACACACACACACACACACACACACACACACACACACACACACACACACATAGATAGATAGATAGATATAGATATGTATATCACAGGCCCAGCACTGGCAGTCTGATTTTTACAAAAATCAGATTATCGTGAGGCAGGCCACAAGAGGGGATAGTGCGGGCTGGACATGTTCATGCTATTACATACAGCTAAATGTTGATTGTATTACAGTCCTTTACACATGAAATGTTGTGTATGCAATACCCATAGAAGAAGTGAATGTTCTGACAAGCCTCTTTTTTTCATGGTTGTATCAGAATGGGGGTTGGGGGGGGGGGGGGGGGGGGGATCTCCATGAGAACACAAGGTCTTTCTGAGATTAAAGTCTTAGCAAGAGAAGGCTGAAGCACTGATCAAAGGGCAGTCATTCACGTACTGTGTTCCTGTTCATTCTCTCCTGCTAGAGTTAGTTTCATTTTCCTGTTTGAATTGGGAATGTTAAGACGCAGGTTACAGGGTCACTCAGGCTTGCATTTGATCTTCAGCTTGTGTCAACTGTCAGAGAGACATGGACAGTCTGTATGTTATTACGACCTCTTCCGGAGAGGTCATGTTTTCATCCAAGTTCTTCATTTTATTTGTTTGTTGTTTGTCTGTCGGCACATAACGCAAAAACTACTGAACCGATTTTTAACTAACATCATGAAAAGTTTAAATGTGGTGAAAGGATGAATCTGTTACATTTTCGTATGGCTCCAGATCGGTCGGCAAATCCAGGATCAGTCGTCAGATTATTACAGATTCTACGAGGCGAAAATGTTTTGATCTTTTCAAAGAAAACTTGACAGAGAAATGGAATGCAGCCCAAAATATACTTTTGAAAATTTTTGTGGATCCATGATTACTGTCAGCATCCCGGATCTGTTCGTGTTATTTGTGTGGTAATTGCAAGTTTTCCTCTGATCATGAATTTTGTGAAGGCGCTGTTGCAAGAAGAGTTAATTGCAATCAACAGTGACATGGAATATGAAAACTTTCTGTTCATATGAACATTCGACTTGAGTTTGGCATGTCCTGCTGAAGAATGGGAAGCAAGTCCTTCAGTCCCCACCAACCGTTTACAGTTTGGTGGCAAAGGAAGTTTGCTTTCGCTGATGAACTGGCTCATGGGGCCGGTCCAAGATTCTTTTGATCTTGGCAGAGATTGGTGCTCCCCCAAGTGTCCTAAACTACCTTGTCTTCTTCTTATCATGATCATTTTCAGTAGTAGTTGTCGTAGTAATAATAATAAAGGTGTTGTTATCAAGTTGATGTTGCTGTGATTTGAACCATAGACCCACAATTGTGTGAGTCCAGTGCTGTAATTATTACTGAAGTAGTGCACCTCATCCCACTCTTGTTGCTTGCCTTTTCTTTTTTTCTTTTTTTTTCTTTTTGGGTGTTGTTTGTTTTGTTTTGGTGTCCATGTTCATGATTATGAGAACAGTTGTACGGGTGTGCTGGCCATTTCTGTGAACTGTATTTTATGATTTGAGCAGTTGTGAGAGTTGCAGGTTTTAACATTTGTGAACATTGTCTGTTCTTTTCTTTCAGTGTCAAGTTCAAATGTAAGGAAAAATCTTTCCGCAAACTCAATGTGGGCCATGTTGAAAGGATATGTTTGCACAATGGAACGCTGTCGGGGTCCTTGATCGAGTGTGGTCCTAGTAAGTTTCTCTCTGCTCTCTCTTCCTCTTTCCTTTCCTTGTGGTGAGAGAAAATTAATGTAAGTACAGATCTAGTTGCAAAGTGAGGCGACTGCAGGGTGGAAATCTAAACAAATTTTAAATGTAATTAATAGCGAACCGCCAAGAAAACGTAGGCAAATGAATCACAAGACAAAACACAACGCATTTCGACCTCTCAGGTCTTCTTCAGGCGAGATACACAACACTCAGGACAATGAAGATGAAAGAGCAATCACTTATCGTCATTCACTTCAGCGCAAGATGGGCGTTGAATGTTAAGAGGTCGAAACATGTTTTGTTTTGTCTTGTGATTCGTTTGTCTACGTTTTCTTGGCGTTTCGCTATCAGTTACATTTAAAATTTGATGTAAGTGTCTCATGTGCAGGTGCATTGCATGCCGGTGTGCCGCATTGTCAGCTCTTTTTTAACTGGTTGGTAACACAGATCTTTTTTAACTGGTTGGTAAACCATATCTTTTTTAACTGGTTGGTAACAGATCTTTTTTTAACTGGTTGGTAACAGAGATCTTTTTTAACTGGTTGGTAACAGATTTTTTTTAACTGGTTGGTAGCACAGATCTTTTTTAACTGCTTGGTAACACAGATCTTTTTTAACTGGTTGGTAACAGAGATCTTTTTTAACTGCTTGGTAACAGAGATCTTTTTTAACTGCTTGGTAACACAGACTTTTTTTTTAACTGGTTGGTAACACAGATCCACAATTCTTGTTTTCTGATTTCCATGTGTGAAATGACCGAAGATTTTCTTCACTGCCCTGCTGGTCAGTTGCTGCCCGCTCTTGTCTTTATTACACTGTTTTAGTGCATGAGAAATGCAAGCTGTAGCCTGTTAGTGGAATCCATTTCACCTTAAACCCCGGACCAAGTATTTCATTCAAAGAACAGAGGTAGGCAAATGTCCAAGAGGCAAAGATGAAGAAATACTGTGTGGACAATTCACATCTGATTAATGTTATGTTCCAAAGTTTTGTAACTCCCTGCAATCCTTTCCTTTGATTTTCAGTTGCTGGTGATCAAATATTTTATGTGGAAATTATCACAACTGGAAACATATTACTTTATTAATAGAACGGTTTACAATGACAAACATAAACGAATGCATTTTCCATGAAAAGAAGTGAGAAATTTTAATATTGTTGAACAGTTATTGCTTAAAAATGCAAAAAGAAAATAAAAGAAACTGTTGAGAGAGAAGTTTCCTAAATGACTACTGAGCTGGAATGCAGTGAGCACAGAGAAGTAACATAAGAGTGTACTTAGAGGGAAAGGGTTGGGAATAGAGAAAGACAGGGAGTACAGGGAGGTGGGGGGAAGGGTGGACTAGGGAAGGGGTACCAAGAGAGAAGGGGTGGCCACTCTTTAAACACCACATCCCACCAAGGAACAACTGACCTGGGGGTTATTTCCTCTTGTAAACAACATTTCGAGGCAGACAGGTAGCCAGTCGCCGATAGTTTGAGTGTGTGTGTTTGAATGTGTGTGTGCATGTATGTGTGTGTGCACACGTGTGCGTGCATGTGTGCAGGCGCATGTGTGTGTGTGTGTGTTTAAAAACGCACTTTTAGATTGTTGTAATACCCTCCTCTCGGTCCATTCCTTTACCAGGTTTCTTGTTGCATTGGTTGTTCTGTGGGTGGTATCAAATTGTGCTGATAAAGCTGAATGAAATGATCTCTTGACCTACTACCAAAAAAAAATAAAACCCGAAAAAAAAAGAAGATAGAGATGAAATCCATGCTGAACAATTAAGTAGTGGGGGGAAAACAAATGCAGGTTAACAATTCTTCCATCATTATAGTAATGACTTGGCAAAGAGATGAAATCCATGGCATCTAAATCAGTTCTGAGTTGTTTGTACATTCCAGTACTGGCGTGCACCATCACACTCCCACCTGGTGACCGCCATGCCAAGTATTGCAGGGGACGCTCCTGGTAAGTATGAAAACGTTCAGACAGACTGATGACAAATATTTATTTTTGAAGTAATTTTTATAAAGCCGAATCATACACGTTAATAATGTTGGGTAAATTTTTGTTGTTGCTGTTGTTTGTTTGCTTTTAGATCAAATCCTCAGTTTTTGAATTGACAATACAGCTTTACGAAATACATGATAGACAGATATCTCTTCTTAAAAGATTATATTGCCACCTGGAAATACAGCTGCCATAAGTCTGGAAAAAAAAGTTTTACACGAGACAAAAAAAAAACTGATTAATATCCCCACAAGATATACTGCGAGCTGAGTTACAGTACCAGTATTTTGATTATAGCATGATTATTTTTGAGATAATGTGATTGGGACTTGGCTATGTTATACCCCTTGGCCCACACTTATAGTATACCCAAAATCTCAAAAATACAAAAAAATTCGAGTTACTGCAATTGTATTTCTGGGTGGCAATATGAAATTTAAAAAAGAAAGAAAGTAGTTATTACTCATCCATAAACGCAAACTTAATTGAACTGATGCACATAATGTGGAAGGGAAAAAGGAATAAAGGTGAAATAAAAGAACGGGTGAGAAACGGAGCAGATCGTCATTTCTCTTTGTCAGTGCCTGTTTTTACATTCTAAGTTTTTCTTTTTTAAGTTGTGATGTAAACAATGATTTGGTGTTTTGTTAAACAGCAATGAAAGAGGCAGGGACACTTTACAAGAGAAAACGTACGTTTTGCCGTCCAACGTGGTCCCCCTGTCGGAGCATGTGGAGTTCTCCTGCGACAGTCCATACTATTGTGTGGATGGCGACCACAGTCATCAGTGCTTACCTCGGCCTGGCCATGAAGAAATCAAGGTCCCAATATGCAAACCTGGTGAGTGCCGTTTGCCAGTTTTTTTCAACTTGTTCCATAATTACTGTCGGCATCCATGCATGCTGATTTTGTCTTGATGCACACATGTGTGGATTAAAATTTTAACATTTGCAAAGCAGCACAGATCATTGATCATTCAAGGTTAAACTGTCCAGCTCCTGCACGCTATCAGTGTGAACATTGTAAGAAAAATATAACTGTGGTTTTTTTTCCTTTGTGAATGACGAATTGGCTTTTGAGGTGATCAGTCTCCGTTTTCTTCTGTAATGGAGAAACAGACATGTTTCTCAGCCTCAAAATAGATGAATCTTTCTCAAGGTGTTTGTGTTTATACCCTGTCTTCCCAATATGTTGTGAAGTTTTGACACTTAAATGTTGATTGATCATTTTTTGACTTGTTTGTATTCCTTTATTTATTTATACTTATTTATTTGTTCATATACTCTTTAAATAATTGAGATAGAAGTACACAGTCCGCAGTGAAGAGAAAGGGAGGAAACTGGCAGTATGGCAGGAGTTAATGTGGTGTTTATTGAAAGTTATCTCAAATGAGGAAAAAAAACTTTGTGTGTGTCAGGTAGTCAGTGGTGTTCTTAGTACTGCTGTACAATCTTCCATGACCACCTTGAAAAATCAGCTTAGATCAGATCTCTAAAGGGAGCAGTCTTCAGAGGGTTGAGATCATATTGCTGTACAGATATTCATAAGCAGCCATCAGGAGACATCCACACAGCAAATCAAGCTTGTCAAGACATGTTTAGGAGACATGGTGTACATATACAGCTTAAAACTCAAATGTATTTTGTGTTATTAAACAGTTCCAGATTTTTTTTTTCATCTATTCTCACAAATTGGCAGAGTCCTTGTTTAGCAACCCAGCCTTGCCTTCATCTCAGTCATTGGGGCTCAGTGGGCAGAATGGCTGGTGAAGCTCCAATCAGTGAGGCCGACACAAATGGAGATTCAGAAAACCACTCACAAACCATGTCATCAGTGCCTGTGTACATTGTTTTCCAAAGTTGGGACAACTTCCCTGTCTCCCGCTCCTTAGTTTAGCTGAAATAGATTCTTTAGATTTACAATGTTTCGAATGTGCACCTTTCCCACCTCGACTGATGCGGCGATGAGTATTATAATCTCACCCTGCACAGCAGCTCTTTGGATTACCTTGAGTCGCTCTTTTAAGGTTGGTGCCTTTCTTTTTCATGATGATGTCAACATTTTGAGCTACAGTGGTCATGATGAAGGCATGAAAACAGCGCTGGAGAGTCGATTCTTGGTGGTGTCGATTCTTGGTGGTGCTTCGTGGTGACTTTGGAAATTGATCTCTAGCCACTTGATCATTCGTTGCAACTGTATTTTTGCAGCATTTTTGGCCTTTCTTTGGCTGATGTGTTTTGCAAACTTTGTATGAGACCAAGGATGGTCAGTCGTATGTGGAGTTAGAGAGGTGGCCATACTACAGAGTTGATTTATGTAGTGTTGATCAGTCGTATGTGGAGTTAGAGAGGTGGCCATACTACAGAGTTGATTTATATAGTGAAGGAGGTCGGACATCTTATCTTTTCTTTATATTGAATCTTTTCGTTTTTCAAATACATTGCATGCTCATCTAATCTCAACTATGTGTACTTGCGTGCAAGCAAACACAAACATGCTCGCACATTCACACACACACATGGGCGCTCACACACACACGCACGCGCACACACACACACACACACACAACACAACACACCACACAATCTCACTCACACACACACACACACACACCACACACACACATTCACACTCTCTCTCTCACACACACACACACACACACACACACATACACACACACACACTTGAATTTCTGAACTTACAAAATTAAAGTGTAAAATATAAGTTGCATTATTTTTCAGTTTGTGGCATACACACAAACTCAAAGTGTCCAAAAGTTATCCTGTATGTCAGTTTGTGGCGTACACACACACACTCAAAGTGTCCAAAAGTTATACTATATTTCAGTTTGTGGCATACACACAAAACTCAAAGTGTCCAAAAGTTACCCTATATTTCATTTTGTGGCATACACACAAAACTCAAAGTGTCCAAAAGTTATCCTGTATTTCAGTTTGTGGCGTACACACAAAACTCAAAGTGTCCAAAAGTGATCCTATATTTCAGTGTGTGGCGTACGTCACTTCCCCAAGATGCCCCAGATCATGGGAGGTCAAGCATCGATGATCGAGGCCTGGCCGTGGCAGGCGGCCCTGATGGAGGTCCATTACGAGCAGGTGGAATTCTCCTGTGGCGCCACCCTCATTGACGACAGATGGGCCGTGACAGCGGCACATTGCGTCACATTTGAAAAGACCACCAGGGTAGAATTTCTCTCTCTCTGTCAATGTCTGTCTCTCTCTCTTTGTCTCTCTCTCTCTCTCTTATCTTGGTCTGACTGGTGAGTTGATTTTAACGTGGTGACAGCCCTGATGTGGCCCTTTGCGGTCGGCTGGGCTATAAGCAACATTATCTTATCTTATCTTATCTTGGTCTGTGTATGGACATTTGTGCAGATACCTTTAAAAAACGTATACATATATTGTCATCTACTCCCTTTTCATTCTGCACGTAGAAGTTTTCATATGATCAAGACTATTAGTGATGTTGCATGTGAAAATCACGGATGAGGGTAAACCTTTTTAAAGTGAGATAATTTTTTTTTTTTCAATACAGATATTTCTTAAGAAAATGAAGAAGGAAATCCAGTTTCAGTTATTTCCACTAGTGTCTGAGATGTGTGCATCTAAACTCGGAGATAATACTTTGATGACAGCATACACTGAACAAATATTAGTTTAAACTTATATTGAGACTGGCAACTTACCTGTGATTTTTGCATGCAACATCACATGTTTGTTGACCATGCACCAGTCATTAAGGATACAGCTATTAAAACATGTCAAGTCAGCGCACTGTGACATTATGCCATCACTATGGTGACAGTCGTTGACCGTTGGAGGTTTCAACAAGCTTCTTAGCTCTTTATTTGTTTCATTCCAGTACAGGTTAAATGGGGTGGGAGGTGGAGTTAGGGTGGGGGTGCTTCTTGAAATTTGTGTTGAGGAAATTCCACTGAATATATGATTATTCCTTTCTGAGATGTTTGAATTCAAAGTCATTTTCTGTTCTTTGCAAGCCTATGCTTCATCTCTGTAGAAGAGAGTATTAAGTGATCAAGGGGAGCTCACAAAACTAGAAATGTTAAATTCGAGCCTTGTTGTTGTTGTTCATTACTTGAAACAAAATTCATGAATAGGCTTCATAACAATCCTCTAAATAGATAAAGAAATTCTCTGTCATTATCAAAGTCTGAGAAATAGGGGGTGGAAAGAGGGAGCGATGCAGGCAAGGGTAGGATTTGCAAGAAAAAGAAATATCAACCTGATTGTTGTGAAATGTATCCATGGAATCTTGTCTTAAGGAGAGTTATTCTTGTACCACGCTTTTTTCATTTTCTGTTGGAAGAGTCTTGTCAGAATTCAGACTGTGGAACTTCATGTGTCCCCTGTCTACTTTTTGAACATGCCGCCACATCTAGACAGTAACATACCCATATACAAGAAATCAAGTCCCAGACCTCGGCCATCCTGAAGTGGTGGTTAGCATGATGGGCTGCTGGCTGGGAGACCAGCTGTTCAAATCCCATGATAGGTGGATGTATTAGGGGAGTTTGGCCAAAGATGATTACGGAAAGACTGGAACTACGTAGTTGGAGGTTTATCCTCATAATGGTTGCATCTTTTGAGAAAGTTGCTCGATTTTACCTGACCAACAAAGCAGATTACTGTACCTCAAAGGTGAGATGTATGCCAACGTATTTGTGAAAGGGGCGTAGACATGATAAACTTCATGCTAACACTGAGAGAACAAACCTCATGCTGACGCTCACTGAAGGAACCTTATGCTGAGACTGATGGAACAGACCTGATAGAACGGACCAGATACTGATAATGTGAGAACAAACTCAACACTGATTGAACAAACCCGACACTGGTACCGACTAATCGAACCTGTTATTTACGACTAACGTAACAAACCTGATGCCGACACCAGAAGAACAAACCTGCCTATCCTGTCTCCTCATCCAAACAAAACGTGGATCAGTGGGACAGATGCATAGGCATCATTAATCCCATAGCTCTGATTGTCGGTTCTGTGCAACAGGACAGAGTGATACAGACTGACATCTTCTCCTCAGGTTAAGGACGCTTATCACATGCGGCTGACCTACGGTCTGTTGTCCAGCCAGGAGGCCATTTCTCGTGCTGCCAACGACAAGGGGGTCAGTGTTCATTTCCTCTTGGATCCTTCCTTTGTCTTGACCTCTGCTTTCTAAACATACATGTGTGTGTGTCATTTCCTCTTGGATCCTTCCTTTGTCTTGACCTATGCTTTCTAAACATACATGTGTGTGCGTGTTCATTTCCTCTTGGATCCTTCCTTTGTCGTGACCTATGCTTTCTAAATATACATGTGTGTGTGTGTGCTCATTTCCTCTTGTATCCTTCCTTTGTCTTGATCTCTGCTTTCTAAATATACATGTGTGTTTGTAGGTTTGAATATATGTAGGATGTTTGTTTGCACGTGTAAGATAGAACGAGAGATCGAAAGTTATTAAATTTGGCAAGTTTACGTCTGATAGTAACATTTGTGTGTACAGGACCTAGCATAAAGCTATGCAATCAAATGTTAAGTATCACTTGTACAAGAGTGGAACTAGGGCACACAAGCTTCTAAGCTTTGGGTATCTGGTGACTGTATGTGAAAAAGCTCGAGTATTAGTACAAAAAAAGAGTTATGAGAAGTTGACAGGCTCATGTGTGTGTTCATGCATTCTGTCAGGGTTTCTTGACAGATCTCTTAAAGAAAGATCACTTGTAAGACAGTGGTGGAGCTTGCATACAGAAGCTTCCAGTCCTCAGTACTTGTGTGGATGACCGAGACATGAGGATAATGTGTTACCATTGTAAAATGGCATTCCCCACATGTACCTTTAAATATGTGTACTTTGTGTGAACACATCAACTCACCAGATGTGATAAAAATGTGTATGTAGAGAAAAATATTTCAGTACATTTTTTTCTCCAAACCCAGATGAACATTTAGTACATTTTTAAGGTTTTGTGAAAACTGACACTAGTTTGTTTTTTCAATGTCTTTTTTTTTTAACCTTAATTTACAGCAGTGCTATCTTTGCTATCTTATCTGTAACAATTCTGTAACATTCCTGATTTTTTTCTCTTTCTGTCCCACTTGGTTAACATGCCTGTTTTAATGTTCTTTCACGTCTGTTGAATGCAGTATGGAGTGGCGAACATCATCATTCATGAGGATTACAATGGGCGCTCCCTGCACAATGACATAGCTCTCTTGGAGCTGAAAAACCCCGTCGAGATTGGCCACCATGTGGGCGTGGCCTGTCTGCCTGACAGCAACAAACAACTGACAGGCGGCGAGGAGGGAATGGTGACTGGCTGGGGACGCACCGAGAACGAGGGACTGTCAGACAAGTTGCGGGAACTGCCCTTAATGGTGGTCAACGCTCACAGTGTAAACAGCACTACGAAGAACAAGGTGAACACACAGAGGAATGTTCTTGTGTTTTCATGTTTTATTACCAGTTTTAACAGAGGTAGTTGGCTAATGGTGAGAAAATGGATTTGCGGTTGAAGTTACTTTTCAGAAACATACATAAACACACGCATATTCACACACACATGCACACACACTCGCATACACACACACACACGCACTCGCATACATACACACACACGCTCGCACACTGAGCAGTCCAAAAACATTGGTCGAAAGCTGAGCTTGTGGATACTTTTCAGTCTTTCTCGGTGGTGATATCAAGGGGAATTCACTGTTGGGTGGTGTCTGGCCATTAGACTGAACCAGTTACTAGCTGCAGCAGAGGTGCATGTGCGTGCTTCCTGAACTGCTCCAGATCTAGAGCATTATGTTAATGACCAGAAAAGATAACATTTTTTACCAGTTGTGCATCTACACTGATAGCATTTTTTATGATATATTGGAGTTAAGAGGAATTGCACATAAACTGCTTCCCAGTCAAGACAAAAAAAGAGGATTAAAGGCATTCACTTATATAAATAACATTTGAATGCAGGGGGGAAAAGAAGAAAATTGTTCATATCTGATGCATTTGAAGAGAACTCAAAATTGCCATGCATTTTGTCTACCAACGGTTCTGGAATTTGAGTTGACAGTAATGCTTTTAGCCTATTTAACCAGTTTGCTCCCTCAGTAGTTAATGTCTACAGTTGATGCCATACCTTTGGAATTTTTCCACCATTACTGTTTCAACGATCACAAACATTTTCTGCAGTCGAATTCTGTGGATTTCTTTACAAATTCTAAATTTAAAAACATTTACCTGTTATTTTGACATGCATCATATTTTTCAGTTTGATTTTTATGTACAGTCGGTGATCCATCGTAATTACATACTGCTGACAAAAATTAGCTCCAAATTGCAGCAGCTTGCAAGAGTTCTGGATGCCTTTTGTAGATTTCTCTGCAGGTTACAATGGTCTGGTGATAACAGAGGGGATGTTCTGTGCCATGAGCAATTCTACAGCATCAGATACCACGGATGGTGATTCCGGAGGTCCCTTTGTTGTGCAAGGTGATTTTCTTTTTTTTGTCTTTTTTTTTTTTTTTGCGTGTTTTTGTTTTGTTTGAAGGAGGGGGAAAGGAAAGAAGGATAGATCTAAGGGGTGGAGGTGAGGAAGACAAATGTGAATTAACATGGTGAACTGGGAACTAGTGTAATACTTTATTATGTTCATGTTTGCTCCATTTAATTATGTTTGGGGTTTTTTTCGTTTTTTTTTTGTTTTTATCGTTTTTTTTCCCATGTTTTGTTTTTAATTTATCAGTTGCCTTTGAGACAAATTCATGTCCTGACCTTAAGTAGTAGTTTGTTCAGAGATATACAGGCGCAGCACTGCCATTGCCAGATAGTATTGGAAAGAACTTTATGTAAGAAAAGGAAGTTGATCAGCAGTAGTGAAACAAATTCAATTCCTACAATTACACTGCTGCATGCACACCAAAGTGTCACACACACACACTAATATATGTAGCATCATGAAGTACACACGGTCAAAATGAAGATGATGAAGACGGATCGCACAGCAGGAAGGTCTGGTGATCCCATGACCATTTTGTCCACATGGTTGGTGTGGCACATTTTATTTTAGGTCTGTCTTCTAATAACTTGAACTGCTTTTAAGTTTTAGTCTAGGCAATTACTTTGTACATAGATCTGGTATGAACTTGTTTTTCAGCCCAGATATGATCAGTTGGGCTCAACAGCATGACAGTGTTAGTTGGAGTCCTCTGTCAGAAAGGAAAATTGATTCTGGAAGGTCCATCACAGCCTTTTCAGTGAGCAGTGCAAAATACTTGACAGGTCCCATGCCCTCTCAAGATGCAGGCTGTGCATTTTGGCATTCCCATAACCCACTAATCACAGACATGGATTATTGGACTACAACACGCATATCTGATTTTCTGTATGTATATACACTCAGAGATGTGCAGGTAATTATCAGATCTGCTGCATGTTGCCTAGAGCAACAGAAAAAGTCTGCTTCATCTTTTACATAACACGCTTTTAAATCCTAACTTCAAACTGACATTCTGGCATTCCAACAGTTTGAACTTGAGTTAATGCTGTCAGCTATCTCACCACCTGGCTCTCTCTCCAGATGAGGATGGTCACTGGGTACTGGAGGGCATCGTGAGCTGGGGGGCACCTGACAACAAGCAACAGGAGAGCGGCAACAGACGTGCTCGTGTCAGGCTCTCCAAAGGGGAATCACTGCTGCCCACATGCGAAGGATCAGCCTGCTTTGGAGGCTACACTCGTGTGTCCAGCTACGTCCAATGGATCCGCGAAAAGACCAAAGGAAGAGTTGGCTCTGAAAGATGTGGTAAAGAATAGGAAGGAGCATTGTTGCATACAAATCGACTTAATACAGAATGAAGAAAAGAGATGGCGGTGGGAGAAGAGATGACAATAGTGGCCTTGTTGGCTGTTTGATGTGCAGTTAACAGGAACTTAGCCACGTAAAGGTTTTCACTTGTTTTGGAACTAAAAAGGTTCCGTTGAGTTACATGAAACTTCGAGCAACAATTTCAAGTCACAGAATCATTTTCACAGCACCTCGGCTCAATATGCCGTTCTGTGTTTCTTCGTCATATTCCTCGGTTTAACACTGGGGATCATGTTTGGACATCCTCACAAATGAATGCAGGATCGCCCAATGAGTGCAAGGGTTAGAGGACTGCATTTTCAATCACTTTGCCACATTGGCACTTACATGACATCTCTGTTCTCGAGTGCCCTCTGTCTGAATGTGTTGTCTTTCTTCTTTAAGGAATGACGAATGGGGCAAAAAATGAACACGAGAGATGAAATGTGAACACCTTAAAAGCAGAGAATAATTACGGTGTTAGTGAGAAGGGGAAAAGGGTAATGGATTTTATCTTACGGTGTTAGTGAGAATGGGAAAGGTAAGGATTTTATCTAACAGTATTTTTTTAAAAATTCTAAGTTAGTCATTTCTGTTAACTTTGGACATCTGTACGTTTCATTCACGTTGCTTGAGATTGATGTACTCCCTTTTCTGTACTGTCCCGAAATGAGACGGATTAACCAGAGTGTGGGTATACACGTGTACTCTAGGATGGGTACATTTTTGTGTGCTGCTGTTTTTTTGTTTTCTAAAAATTTTGACATTTCATTGACCACATAGTTATGATGTTGTTGTTGTACCCTGGCAAACCCTCCCGGATCATCCAACAGCCGAAGCACTTGAACCTATGGTACAAATGCATCAGCTAGGATGAGAATTTACAGGTGTGACCATTTTTGATTACCCTGCCATGTGGGCAGCCACACTCCGAGGGATTTTGGAAAATGATAAGTTATGCTAGGAGCTTGTCACGACTGAAGGACAGTCCCGTATAAAAATAACTATGCAGAGCATAACATTTTGATGTAGCCTTGGTGTTCTAGCCTATGTCATTGGTCTGACACAGCCTTAAGCCAAGGGGCAGTTTATGATGATCATGTCAGATTTGTAGATTAAGGTGACCACACACCATTGTGTTCAAATAGTTGTTTTTCTGTGTCATTAATTCCGGGTACAGGGGCTAATAAGCCTGGACAAGTGGTAACCCCTACGCCGTTTCCTTTTCACACTTTAATCCCTTCGCTCACGCTTAACCTTTCAACTACACAGGCACTTAAAATTTTTCTTTCCTTGTGCCTCACATTAGTCCTGTGTGTGTTTATTTAGTGGAAGCTTAAAGTATGGGGATATGGAAGGGGTCTTTTTTTTATTTTAATTTTTCCAAACTTGTTAGTCTCATGGCTAATTGTTTTGAGTCGAAGGAAGTTTTACGTTGTGGTTGTTCTTATACTTCTTTTATCCCTAAAGGGCAATTAAAATTTTTGAAAAAGACAATCAAATTTTATAAGGATATCTTTAAGGAGAAGTAAAAGTACAGCAGATGCCCAAAAAAAAAAACACCTTTTTGTTTTTTAAGCACCAGTATTTAGCTTTTTTTTTTTTTTTTTTTAAAGCACCAGTATCTAAGTCCAGAGTCTAAACACAGGGTAAGGTACATATGTACATGAATGGCTACATGAGTGAATGAAGAGCAAAAGGCTCGAGGGAGTGTGCAGTGTGCAATCCAGTAGAATCCCATTCTGCATCTGGTTTTAAACACAACCGTCTTTCCTTCATTTCATTTCTTCGTTTTGTTGAAAAATATGTTACAAGCTCCACTTCATTGTAAATAAACTGTAAATCTCACTTCAGCCCATGGCTATGTGGATAGTTCTAAACGATTCGCTTGTCATTGCCATCTCACCCCCACAAGACCCATAATCCTCCTGTCCTTCAATTTTTTTGATGGATGGCTTTTTCACAAATCATTACCCTTTCTTCATTGTTGTTTTTTTTGCTTCTCTGATACCTCCACAGGGAATTTGCTGTTCTGCAGGTTGGGAATTCATTACATTTCTCAAGCATTGAATTTGAAGCATATTTTGCAAATTTTCTCGTTCGCATTGTACATTCGACTGTTTATTATGTGCAATGTCTGCCTTGCAACCTTCCTGTAGAAAAGCATTTATGTTTTGCCATTTGTAATAATTGGGGGAATATTGTAGGTATAACAAAATCTGATGCAAAAACGTTTCAGAAATTTAAGTGGTATGGATTCAGGCTTGCAAGCTTTGCGGACATGTTCAAGTAATTGTACACATAAACATACATGATGCTCGTCTGTGACGAGAACAAAACAGTCAAGAAAGTAAATTAGCAGTTCCTTTTGTTGGTAGTCATTGCTGGTACTTGTAAATATGAAATTTAAAGTTTCTCTTAAACATTATGTACACGTTTGTCGTTTTCAAATTGAAAATGTTATATAGACTTGCTGAGCCCACCTTTGTACAAATTGAAAGCAGAAAAAAATAGTCTTAAGTCTGTGCATGTAGCAGTATGTGAATGGTCCAGTGAAAGAAATTGTGCATTACTGTGATCAAGCCATGGCAAAGTGGCTGCTGCTTGCAAAGTGGCTGCTGCTTGCAAAGAGTTTGACGTTGCAGTCAGTATGACACCAAACGAAGCGTTACATTTTTCTTCCATCTCGGCCAAGTATGTTTCTGATGTTATGTTCCTGTGCATCACTGGATTTGAATCCACAACTATCAAATCAAAATATCTTTGTCCATGTACAATTTTCAAATAAACTGAGGCGTTTCCACCATTATTTTATTCTCTGTTCAAGTAGTTCACATCGGTAAAGCAAAATCAACACTTGCACTTGCTCCAATACATCCGTCAAGAATGCAGTCTTTGAAAGTTCAAAGATTCATGTCCTCACTTGTTGAAAACCTTGATTCATGTCCTGAAAACGGCAGTTGTAATCCCATCTTCCCGTTTTATGAGAGTTTTCCTGAAACAGAAAATGGGTACACTTCACAAAAGAATTTGCCGATAAGCTATACCAGACAAAAACATCTTTATGTAATTCAGAACACACACAGTGGGGTACACTTAATGGTATGATCACTATCAGGCATGGGAATTGACTGAAAGGGAAAACTCTGAAATCTAGGGGGGTCCGGGGCATGCCCCCCCGGAAATTTTTTTTTTTTTTCAAGATCAAAATCTTTCATCGGCTATCCTGACTTCATTTTTATGGATTTATGAACGTAAAAAAAAAATGAAGTAAATTAGCATTAAAACGACAAACAAAAACAATTTTCACACAAAATGTTTTTATTCAGTTCTATGAGTTTATCTCCAGCTGACTACAAAGATCACACAGGCTCAAAAAACAAACAAAACAAACAAAAACAAAACAACAATCAACCAACCCAACCAATCCAAACAATCACCAATCAACCAACCAACCAACTGGTCAACCAACGAAACAAGAAACACCCCCACACACACAAAAGAAAAGTTAAGCCTGCACACATTCACTTGAAACTGGTTACAGACACTGGCACCAGGCATTACCTCTAGAGCTGAGGCAAGTATCTCTGAAGAGAAAACAGGAAGGTATTTGAAGTTTACTGCTGAGAAGACTGTCACACAAGCAGCTCCCCTGTTTACTGCTGTCACTGAGAAGACTGTCACACAAGCAGCTCCCCTGTTTACTGCTGTCACTGAGAAGAATGTCATACAAGCAGCTCCCTTGTTTACTGCTGTCACTGAGCTTGTTTACTGCTGTCACTGAGAAGAATGTCATACAAGCAGCTCCCTTGTTTACTGCTGTCACTGAGCTTGTTTACTGCTGTCACTGAGAAGAATGTCACACAAGCAGCTCCCTTGTTTACTGCTGTCACTGAGAAGAATCTTACCTGGCAAACGCTGATTACTTTCCATAGACGCACACTTATCCAGATGCTTCTTTGAGCGGAGATGGTCAGTCAGTGTTGAAACACCACGACTGGCGTAAGATACGTCTTTGTTGCAGACAATACACCGTGCAGCTCCACTGATATTTATCTTGCGAAAGCGCGTCCCAAGCGCTCCTTCTTTACTACATCTCCGATTTCCACCTCCACAACTACAAATATCCGCTCCCATTTCCATTTATTTGGGCACTTGTCTTCGAACGGATCGCCGAAGTTTACCACACGACCAAGGCACGCCATGTTGAAAACTCGCCTGTTCAAAGTTTGCGCATGCGCAGAAAGTCACGACATTCACAAATTTGGGCTGCCCGCGAGAGTTAATAGCTGCTGTTGCTGGCGATTCGGGTAACTGAGGCAGGCGTTCGCAGCACGCAAACACAGTACGCTCGCGTTCCGCAATAGTCTCGATCGTCCATACCCAAACTTCCGCGAGAACGAGAACAGAGAACGAGATAACGCTTGCGTTAGTATAACTTGGTCTAGGCCAGCCGAGACCAGTTCAGCAACAGCTAAAACCGGTGCTTTATATTTTTTGTACCCCAGATTTTTTTTTTCGCGGACGCAATTTCGTTTTCGCGGAAAGCAAATTTTACTGCCGCGGAAATCGGCGTTTTCGCTGACAATTCCCATGCCTGCACTATGTACATGGATTCATGTTTGGAATGCAAAACTGCACATCTGAAAAATGTGCACATTGAAGAAAAGCACATGTCTTGCATAGTCTGACAGTAACATTTTCTCTCATTGCTCCGAGGAACTAGAAACCTTTGGTTGGTGTGCAGCTATGTTATGGATGAGGTAAGGCAAAGTGTGTGTAGTAATTATTCTTGTAAATAGGAAAGTGTAAAGTCAGCAGGACTTTTTCCATGCTTACAGATAACACCAAGCCCTTCCAACACAATGCCATGGCCAAGGGCAAGGACAAAGTACAGAAATATGATGTTAAGCGATAATTACAGTTTCATACCACACGTAAAGTCACAAATATACACACACACACACACCACACACACGCACGCACACGCACGCACGCACACACACGCACACACCAATACAGACACTACAGTGGAAGGTTGGTAATGTAGGAGATTCGAACCCTGGTTTATCATGGAGTCTGAGCAACAGCATCTAAATACTGCCAATTTCAAAGAGTGTAACCTATAAAAGTTTTTATCTTCACTTGAATGCATAAAGGAGTAGAGAGTTGGCGGCAAGAGGCACCACCACAGATTTTATCTTCTTAGTAACTCAATGGCAATGTGACAAAGTTTAATCTTCAGCACCCTGCCAACAAACTGTAACATGCAAAGTTGTAACTTCAGCAAGGTTTTTTTGTTCATGCAAATGGAAGCTTCAGTCTAAATGGTTCTACACAGACAGTTTGACCATTCAACTATACAAAAGCAGTTCTTTCCTACAGACAAAAAAAATTGGTGATTTTGTTTTGAAACTAGACTGAAGTCCCTCTTCACCCAAACAAAAACAGAACAAAAACAATTAGAATTTCAAGAGCAGAGCTGCCAATCCGTTAAAAGCACAAACCATAGCATTTGACAGATTAAGAGTATTATTCCAAGTTAAAGCTATCAATAATACCAGAACTATAGCGGGGATTTTGATTCTTTGTTTTTTTCATTGAAACCGTCTCTATGGCATCCCAACTGTCAACCAAGCCGACTCAATAGCACTCTCAAGTGGCGCTTCACTTGGCACACATGATGGCAGACTAAGAGGTTACTGCGTGGTTCTGACACAACAAAAAATCAAATTGATTTAGCGGCAAAATTACAACTGTCTTTGGTGATTTTCTTCTGCTTTTTGTTCCACTCCTCCCTGAACTTGGCCACGTCTTCACAAATGCTAGCAACTTGGCATTCTCAACAAAATCGTAGCATGGTACATGAAAAGTGTAGCACTCTGCAGCTCTGCTTAAAGCAGTCCAACTTATGACTGGAAGAATCCAACATTGACACCATGACTGTTTATATACGAGACAATGTTGCTTATGGCCCAGCCGGCCGCCAAAAGCTACATCAGGGCTAAATCGGAAATGAAATGAGGTAGGGAACAGTAAACGATAAATAGTAAACAAGTGGAGTATGTTTTGCTCCCATAAGGAAACCCAACACAGAGCAACTTTCATTCAAGACTGGCACAGCCTTTTTAACTTGAATAAAGTCAGACAAATACATGGACGAACAATCTAATAGTGGGGGAAAAACAAGCGCAGGCCAACAACTGAACTGTCTGGCAAAGATTTGGACTTGAGGGGAGGGGAGAGGGGAGTTTGAAGATGGAGAAACTGGGAAAATAAAATTAAAAAAAAAAAAAAAATGTTATAGATATGAAAACTCTTCTCTAGCTGCATAAGGGAACCATCGCAATCCCTTTTGAAGGCAGATATATTTGTATTGCCTGCTCCGAGGCCTGTTTACTATTACATCAGGGCTGTCGAGTGTTTACATGATAAAGGGAATATAACTTTACCAAAACAAAAAGGATCATCCAATTCTTTCCAGTGCATTTCACTATGGGACTGTACTAACATTTTCAGGCAGGCACACATACCTCCAAAAATTGTTCGTTTCTCAAAATTTAGTGACATAACTCTAAGATGCAGAAATATACCAGTAGTACTCATAAAAGATGTACCTGAACAATTAAAAACAGTGAACTTCTAAATCAAGATAGATATCAGTCGCCGTGGAAAAGTTGTTAGCATCACGGACTCCCAGCGGGAGGTCGTGGGTTCAATTCCCATCAGGGCTATTTATTTGTGAGATTCTGCTGTCCCAGCTGGCTCCTACACAGAGCCGAGTTTGCTATGGGCTCATGTGGGAACAGTGGGACCACACAGTCCAGTTTTATCCTCTTAATGGATGCATCTCTCAGAATGTCATTTGAATTTCCTGACCAGCAATCCAGGTGACTGTATCTCTCGGGCTTGGTTGACGCCGGGATATATCATGAAAGTAAGCGTACAGTACCGCTCTGTGCGCAGTCTTGGACCAGAAGGAAATCAGTAGCATCATCTTCATCCTCCTCATCTTCATCAATCAGCATTTACAAAAAAGTCTCAAATTCTGTTGTCCTTCATGCCCTGCTCTCATGGTGACCCTGGTTTTGAGATGCCTCTCCATGTCTATGGTCTTGGTTTGATTCCGTCGCGGTCACTGGTATTGGCAAATTCATGGGGACTGTCATGGATGGTCGTGGTGGTGCCCTCTGGAGAGAGAGCTCACTCACGCTGGCTCCATGACTAATAATTATTATCGTCAGTAGGGGCTTAGTAGGTGGCTCCATGACCAAGTTATAATTGTCAGTAGGGGGCTTAGTAGGTGGCTCCATGACCAAGTAATTATTGTCAGTAGGGGGCTTAGTTTGGTGGTCCATGACTAAGTAATTATTGTCGTCAGTAGGGGCTTAGTAGGTGGCTCCATGACTAAGTAATTATCATCAGTAGGTGGCTCCATGACTAAGTAATTATTGTCGGCAGTAGGAGGCTTAGTAGGTGGCTCCATGACCAAGTAATTATTGTCGTCAGTAGGGGGGTCAGTAGGTGGCTCCGTGACCAAATAATTGTCAGTAGGGGGGTCAGTAGGTGGCTCCATGACCAAGTAATTATTGTCAGTAGGGGGCTCAGTAGGTGGCTCCATGATTAAGTAATTATTGTCAGTAGGGGGCTCAGTAGGTGGCTCCATGACTAAGTAATTATTGTCGTCAGTAGGGGGCTTAGTAAATGGCTCCATGACCAAGTAATTATTGTCGTCAGTAGGGGGCTCCATGACCAAGTAATTATTGTTGTCAGTAGGGGGCTTAGTAAATGGCTCCATGACCAACTAATTATTGTCGTCAGTGGGTGGCTCCATGACCAAGTAATTATTGTCGTCAGTGGGTGGCTCCATGACCAAGTAATTATTGTCGTCAGTAGGGGCTTAGCAAATGGCTCCATGACCAAGTAATTATTGTTGTCAGTGGGTGGCTCTATGACCAAGTAATTACTGTCCATCAGTAGGGGGCTTCATGACCAAGTAATTATTGTCGTCAGTAGCGGGCTTAGTAAATGGCTCCATGACCAACTAATTATTGTCGTCAGTGGGTGGCTCCATGACCAAGTAATTATTGTCGTCAGTGGGTGACTCCATGACCAAGTAATTATTGTCATCAGTAGGGGGCTCCATGACCAAGTAATTATTGTCGTCAGTAGGGGGCTTAGTAAATGGCTCCATGACCAAGTAATTATTGTTGTCAGTGGGTGGCTCCATGACCAAGTAATTACTGTCGTCAGTGGGGGGCTCCATGACCAAGTAATTATTGTCATCAGAAGGGGGGCTCAGTGGGTGGCTCCATGACCAAGTAATTATTGTCGTCAGTAGGGGTCTCCATGACCAAGTAATTATTGTCATCAGTAGGTGGCTCCATGACCAAGTAATTATTGTTGTCAGTAGGGGACTCAGTAGGTGGCTCCATGACCAAGTAATTGTCAGTAGGGGGCTCAGTAGGTGGCTCCATGACCAAGTAATTACTGTCGTCAGTGGGGGACTCTGTAGGTGGCTCCATGACCAAGTAATTACTGTCGTCAGTAGGGGACTCAGTAGGTGGCTCCATGACCAAGTAATTATTGTCGTCAGTAGGGACTCGTAGTGGCTCCATGACCAAGTAATTACTGTCGTCAGTAGGGGACTCAGTAGGTGGCTCCATGACCAAGTAATTATTGTCAGTAGGGACTCAGTAGGTGGCTCCATGACCAAGTAATTATTGTCAGTAGGGGACTCAGTAGGTGGCTCCATGACCAAGTAATTACTGTCGTCAGTAGGGGACTCAGTAGGTGGCTCCATGCCCAAGTAATTATTGTCGTCAGTGGGGGACTCTGTAGGTGGCTCCATGACCAAGTAATTACTGTCATCAGTAGGGGACTCAGTAGGTGGCTCCATGACCAAGTAATTATTGTCGTCAGTAGGTGGCTCCATGACCAAGTAATTATTGTCAGTAGGGGACTCAGTAGGTGGCTCCATGACCAAGTAATTATTGTCAGTAGGGGACTCAGTAGGTGGCTCCATGACCAAGTAATTACTGTCGTCAGTAGGTGGCTCCATGACCAAGTAATTGCTGTCGTCAGTAGGGGGCTCAGTAGGTGGCTCCATGACCAAGTAATTACTGTCGTCAGTAGGTGGCTCCATGACCAAGTAATTACTGTCGTCAGTAGGGGGCTCAGTAGGTGGTGTCTCCTCTGGCGTGGTGCCTCCTGACGACTTGACAAGGACTGCTCCCTGTGCAGGGCTTTGGCTGTGGACAGGGGGGTCAAAATGAGTGGCATGGAGGCAGTGCCACCGAGGTGGCACAGAAGATGGGACAGAAGAAAAAAACATCTAAATACAGATTGTATACTTTGGTCATTCTGTGCCAGTCGGTTGAATTTTCTAAATAATGCTATAAACACTACATCATGAGACGATGAAAAGTCTGACTTTAGAATGTTGTTTTTCTCCAGCCTTTAGGGGGAAGATGAAAAGTAGCAGCCATGGAGTTTGAATTCAGATTTCATCCTTCCCTTACCGACCAAGCAAGGAGTCAAACTGAGCAGCCACGTCAAGGCACTCGAGACTTGATCCCTTCCAGGCTTCAGGAGGGGTATACAATGAACGGCAAGCAACTAGCCTGTCCTCCATGGTCGTAACCTGCTCCCAGGAACTGATAGCAGAGCACTACAGGGTTGCTATGGTACGCAGGGGTAGCCAATTGATACACATAGAACAATGTGTGCCTTGTGTCTTTGAGGGGTCCGAGCCAAAGAAATGTGTTGAGAGCACCTGCTCTTTTCAATCACCAAGCTCTCAATCCCCTCCATTACAGGTTGCACCGAAAGCCAAACACAGCAAGTCTAAAGAAGACTGCAGATGAAAGAACGACTTGGAAAAGAGGAGTTGAGGGAAGGTAGAAAAACCTTTAACAGGAAAGTCGATGCAGGAAAATGAGAGGTTACACTTTGTCAGCGCCCTCAATCTTGGCCTGTCTGACATGGGATCTACCAGCGGCATCAACTCTAATCTCATTGTGCTTAAGCCAGTCAGGAACTTGGCTATGCCAGCCTAGAAGCATTTTGGAAAATTAGCCCCTGTAAGCAAAGTCTAAGGGATCACTGGACCATGCAAGCCCTCCAACCACAGCAAGATTGCAACCCCTTGAAGGCCAGAAAAAAAAAAAATAATAATAAAAAAAAAAACTGGTCTGGATACAAATATGTTAATTAAGCACTGTTATTTTCCTGACCGTTTCATTCTTTCTTCGACACACGCACAAATTGTAACACCACTGAGAAAATGATGCAGACTCCATTACTAACCCACAGACTGCAAGACTGATTCAAGACAGAAAACAATAATTCAGTAGGAAATGAAATGAAATGAGGCAGAGAACAGTTTAATAATTCAGTAGTCACCCTTGTTGAGATTCCACGACGACGACAGGACCGCTGTAAAGCTTGGGATGTAGGGTGGATGCCAGCTCAGTCAAGGATGACACCGGGCCTGAGGCAAACTTGGATATTCGACCTCTGGCTGAAAAAAACAAAATAAAATAAAAACCACGTATGCAACCAAAACATTCTGATGGCTCAGTTCTAGATTTCCCGTCTTAAGGATCAACGTTTAAAGAAACTGAGTCAACACTTGCACTCATTTTTCAGACAGCCGACAGACTTAGCATGGCACCTATGCACAATCTAATCAGTTTTTTTAAAAAAAGAATCTGAGCCACTATTCATTAATCTTGATTATCACTGCACTAAACACACTTTTTCTGCACAACACAGCACTGTAGATTCCTGGCTGGAAGGATGTGAGTTCAGTTCCCATTAGACTCAATCATTTCTGCCATTTTTCAGCCCCAACCAACTCCTACCTTGAGTCTGCTCTGGACTGAACTGGTAAGACTACCACCTAAACAAGTTTCATCCACTTAATGGATGCGTCTTCAAGGGTGTTGCTCAAATGTCCTGACCAAAACTGCAGCTGTCTTTACCTCTCAGGCCTAATCAACCCTGGGATGTATCACGAAGGCAAGTGTACAGTACAGCCCTGCCACGCAGTCTTGGACCGGAATGGAAATCTGCAGCATCCTCTTCATGATCATCATCATCATAATAATAATAATGAATACTTATATAGCACCTATTCTCGGCTAGAGGCCAAGCTCTAAGCGCTTTACAATCAACACTCGTTTACACAACGGGCTGCCTACCTGGGTAGTGCCGACTGAAGAGCTGCCAGCTGGCGCTTCATTCAGTCGTTTCCCGTATCATCCAGTCAGTACCGTTCAATATCGATCACTCATTTTCCTTACTTCCTTCATTCTTTCCATTTCTCACGTAGGGTGCATGCTATGTGTATCGTGTCATCCATACCAATGGCCAAACTGGCCTACTCTTCCGAAAGTTGGTGATGGGATTTTACGTGTGTGCAAGATGTTATGCATGCATTCACACACGGAACCTCGGTTTATAGTCTCATTCGAAGGACTGTATGGGAAATGGAGTCAGAACCAATGTTAACTCCAAGGGAAAAATCCCCCTGTACTGAAATGCCCCGGCGGAGGTTCGAACCCACAACCCCAGGATCACCAAGATTACGCGTCCGGCGCTCTACCAACTGAGCTATTCCGGCTCTCTCAGCATAAAAAAGTTTCAAGTTCTTTGGCTTTTCATGCCCTGCCCTCACGGTGACCCAAGTTTCTATGTTCTCTCTGTTCTATGCCCTTGGTGAGTTCATGTCTACTGCCAATATTGGCAAGTGCATGGGGACCGTCTTTGGATGGATGTGGTGGACCCACAGGAGAAGAATGCTCATGCACACTTGCTCTGTAACTAAACTACTGTCATCAGTGGGGGGTTTAGCAGCTGGTGTCCTGTGTATGTTGGATCAGAAAAGGCACCACTGACCACCACCAGGGTTGCTTGACAGTAGTGCAATGTTTCCTCTGGAAGGGTTGGGGGAGGGGGGGGGGGGGGGGCAACTCTTCAAGATTCCACACTGTGTGCACACTGTGAATTGCCTGTGCCTGGGCTGCAACAGGGGGAAGCAAAAGATCAGTCCTGGGGGCAGCAAAACAGACAACCCAGATGGATCACATTGGAGATCTGCAGCAAAGGTTCTGTGTTCCAGTCAGAATGAAGAGGAGGATCCAGTCAAATAAGTCAGATGAAAGAGGACAAGACAGTAACATCTGGTAACCCAGTCCATCTGCAAAGTGCAGTCCCCATCCTACCACAAAGATATAACAATCTCGACCAGCCGCCGTGGCGAAGTGGTTAGCGTCGTGGACTCCCGGCTAGGAGGTCGTGGGTTCGAATCCCATCAGAGTCATGTGGGTTTTTCTGCCCCGACCGGCTCCTACCCAGAGTTGAGTTTGCTGCGGACTCAGTTGGGAAGACTGGGACCTCACAGTCGAGTTTCATCCACTTAATGGATGCGTTTCTGAGTGTTGCTCAAATTTCCTGACCAACACTGCAGATGCCTGTATCTCTCGGGCCTGGTTGATGCTGGGATATATTATGAAAGGAAGCGTAGAGTACAGCCCTGTCATGTAGTCTCAGACCGAAATGGAAATCTGTAGCATCATCTTAATCATCCTCACTCTCATCGATCAGCATTAAAAAAAATGTCTCAAGTTCTGTGGCCCTTCATGCCCTGCTCTCATGGTGACCTCAATTTCGATGTCCTCTCCACGTCCATGGTCTTGGTTTGGTTCTGTCAGGGTCACCGGTATCGGCGAGTCCATGGGGACTGTCGTTGGACGGACGTGGTGGCGCCCTCCGGGAGTGCTCACTCACACCGGCTCCGCAACTAAGCAATTATTGTCGTCAGTAGGGGGCTTAGTAGGTGGTGTCCTGCGTATGTTAGATCAGAACAGGCGCCACTGAACACAACCTAAGTGACTCGGCAGCAGTGCAGTGTCTCCTCTGGTGGGTTGCCTCTTGACGATGTGACATTGACTGCTCCCTGTGGATTGCTGGTGCCGGGGCTGCGGCAGGGCCGACTTGGCTGTGGCTATGAATGGTGTGTTGGAATGAGCGGCGGGGGTTCACTGCCTCTGACGTGGCGCAGAGGTTGGGACAGCAAAAAACAAAACAAAAAAAAGATATAACAATCTCTCACAGTCTGTCTGCAAAGTACAGTCCCCATCCTACCACAAAGATATAACAATCTCTCACAGTCTGTCTGCAAAGGGCAGTGCCCATCCTACCACAAAGATATAACAATCTCTCACAGTCTGTCTTCTGTCTGCAAAGAGCAGCCCCCATCCTACCACAAAGATATGTTAATCTCTCACAGTCTGTCTGCAAAGGGCAGTGCCCATCCTACCACAAAGATATGACAATCTCTCACAGTCTGTCTGCAAAGTACAGTCCCCATCCTACCACAAAGATATAACAATCTCCATCCTACCACAAAGATATAACAATCTCTCACAGTCCGTCTGCAAAGGGCAGTGCCCATCCTACCACAAAGATATGACAATCTCTCACAAGCTTCCTTTCAGAGGCAGCCTAGCATTAAGCACCTGAGCGCGTACTTTCTGCTTTTTCATCAAGCTAAGGGATGGGGCAAAGTTCAACTACTGCATGCTGTGACATCATATCCATACCCACACCCCACTAGCGCTCTTCCTGCATTTCAAGTAAAGGAGGATATGCACAAGATCTAATGGCAAATTTTCCAATCTTTCTTACATCTGTATAGAGGAAACTACATTACAGTCTATGACCATTGTCATTCTTTAATCCAGAAAGTGAACGCTAAATGAGTACGGCAACTCCCCAAATAGCAATGTATTCAAAGAACAGACAGTGTTGGTTCGTTCATCATAAAAGATTTTATACTTTAAGAACATTAAGAAATCAACTCACCACCTAACAGCAAGCCATTACTGTCAACACAGATGACTCCTTGCACACCTGGCATACGGGAGCTGCAACACAAACAGCAAATGAATGAATAACACCTTTCACTTAAAAGGACAACAGTCTTTTTCTTTTAGGACCAGAAAATCTTTCAAACACTTGCACAAATACACTTTGATTGCAGTTTGTCAATCTGTGATACATAGCCACCCCAGCCCCACCCTCCTCCTCGTTCCTCCAGCCCCAAAATCGGAAACCCGAAACGAGGAAAGTAGGACTGCTAACTGCAAAATTTGATCCAAAGCGCAAGTTTTCAAACCGATTTTAATTTCTCTTTTAACTTTTGATGGGCTTTTCAGTTTGCTCCCCAAATCTTTCTTTGGCATTAATTATTTTCAAGAAACGCATGTGTATAATTATAAGCTTGGTGAACTTCATCCAAAGTGAAAAGAGCAGATTCACTATCTAACCTATAGAAGTTTTCCAATGTGAAAATTATACAAATTTGCTGAGTTGAGCTTTCCTCACCCTTTTTTTTTTTAATGTTTTAAATTTGTTTATGTGTTCATTTATTTATTTATTTCTGTGGGTTGGGGTTTTTTTTTAATGAGGGTTATCTGTAACTCTGGACAGCCTTAAATACCTTATTTAAAAGATAATGCCACCTCCACTCAAACATTTTTGGAGTTACAATCTGACACATTTCTTTAAGATGCCATGCTTAAAGGTGTCTGACCAGCATGTAAAGAGCAACAGGCCTTCAGCAATAGCAGACACATAAACACGGCTGGAAGATCCCTACAAGCTTACTGAATAAAATAACTTTTCAGAGTTAAGCACACCTGTTGTGAATATACCCAAGTTCCAGTTTTGGTTATGTGTGGCTAGAGATTTCATTCTGCTGTTGGGACACATTTGGAGAATTTTGATCCAATTTTGAACAGAGATCAAAGCTAAGTGACAAACTCGTTCATTTTCATTGTCCTATTTGTTTGTGTCTTGCCTGAAGAAGACCTAAGAGGTCGAAACGTGTCATGTTTTGTCTTGTGACTCATTTGTCCACCTTTCCCTTGGCGGTTCGCTAACATTTATTTAAGATTTGTTTCCCATTGTACAGATAATCATCTTAACACAAAATGTTTATAAAAAAAACACACAACACTTTCCTGATAGCTGTCACATGTCTTTGGATTTTTTTGTTTACTACTTCTGATGTCTGATGAAGACCACTTGTCGAAAATGTGCTTGTCTGTTTTGTATTGTACAGAAAGAAATCTATGTTAGTTCATACTTTGTTTTGTGTGTTTGTTTACATTTTGGCCTGTTTTCCGGTAATGCTGCAAGGTTTCATCTTCTTGGACAAAAGCAGATTTTACTGGAAGAAAGCAAAGCAAAGAAATCAATGGGTTCCGAGTATTTTACAGAAACTGATGTATAAGTGGAATCCCTCAGGGAAGCATCCTTAGTCCAGTTTTGTTTATCATTTTCATAAATGATCTATCAAAGTATGTCAAAACCACATGCAAAATATTTGCTCCTGCCTTTAATATTTAAAAAAATGTCTCAGAAGACAGTGCCATCCAAATGACTCGAATAACATTCAGAAATGGTAAGATGACAGGAATTTACATTTCAACACGTCTACATACAAAACTGCATATGGGGAAGATAATGCTGAATGTAATTGTAACGTAAAACTGGAAAAGGACTAACAAAAAATTACATTCTGCAATAAATAAGACCTTGGTATTACATATGATAAATACTGACCTGTGACATACATATATAGTCAAAAGGCCATCAACAGAGCAGATCAGATGCTGGGCATAATTAAACCAATATTCATTCTTAAGATAAGGAAACATTCCTATCATTAAACAAGTCACTGGTTCACCTGCATCTAGAATATGAGCATTAAACTGATACTCATATCTTAAATGTCATTCTCAACCCATTGAACAAGTATAAAATCATCAACCAACATGGTCAAAGAACGCAAAAGAACAAATTATCAAGATAAAGATTGCTGAATTTATACTGATTAAAAGGAAGGTGTATGAAAGGAGATCTTATTAAGACCTTTAAAATAATCCATAACTTAAGACATTCACTTTTTAGATATTTTTCTTCTTACATGATAAAAACAAGGAAACAAGAGGGTAAAGTACACATTCAGCATATCAACAGAAACATAAACATTGTTCTGATGATAAAGTTGCTCACCATTGGAATTCGCCATCACCTGAACTTAAAAACGGCACCATCTACCAAAACGTTAAAAAAAAAAAGCCAATGCTAGTGCACTGGCCAGTGCGGAATGACCATAGGCCAGGTTAAGCATGTGCAACATTGATGTAAAACAGTCCGTCATGATAAAAACTATGGAGATTTCTCTCTTGTAGTTATATTACTTCAAAGAATTCCTCTTCCTCTTAACTCATAAAAACATGTTATCTTACATAATCAACATGGGACCATAGATGTTTTACGTGTTATCAGTCCGAAATCACAGCAAAATGGAAGCAAGAGCAGTTTAAACCATTTTGGAAATGAAAGGCCTGTAACTATAAACTGATTTAAATTGCTTTGACAGCTCGCAAAAAGTAACAGGCACTGACCTGTGCAAATAGACATTCTCATTCAAAACTCTCCTGGACTTGACTTCAAATTTAAGTGACAATATTTTTATGATTAGTTGTATAATCAGAGCATGTCATGGAAATGGCAGACATCTCGAAGAGCACTGGTATGCTGCAAGAGTTAAGCTTGAGCCAGTCCCTATACTATTGCCGCTGACACTACTCCGTCAAAGCCTTTCCAGCTGCAGAAAATAAAAGACATGACTAATTCAATATTTTACTGAAAGCAGCTCTTCTCATGCCAGAGAGGGTACGGAAGGCAATCTTTTTCTCAAAGAGAGAAGTCACAAAACAGCAGACAATGTTCAGTTCAGTTCTTTGGACAACATTGAGCTTTGCTCTTTTTGAATGTCCCAGTCGCATCAATAACTGAAGTACATTCTGGAGTTTCGCACATTTGCTCAGGGGTTGTCAAAAGATATGGAAAAAAAAATCAACATTAAATCCATCACATCACTCATATATAGAACTTCCAGAGTCTTAACACTTTTTTCCATGTTCCAGATGATTTTTTTTAACCGTTTAAGCAAACCTTTTTACCTTCCGTGGGTAGTGCATTCCAATATGAAGCCGCGCAGTTACTGAAACAATTTTTACGAATAATTATAGCAAGTGCTTAAATAGCTAATAAAAAAATAAAAAAAAGTTTATCGGTGCCACTCCTTATTTTGTCCAAAAACGGTTCTGTATTATTATGTATATATTTTTTTTAATCTCTTTTTGTCCAAGTCACTTGGTATGTTAAAGGCTTGTATTATGTCGCCTGTACTTCTTCGTGATTTTAAATATGGTAGGTCAAATTAATAACAATTAGGCCTAACTGAAATCGGAATCCCTATAGGTTCTCAGCATCTCCGCTAAGCGCAACAGCGACTGACCTGTGAGCACTAACACAGTGACCGAGTCGGCACACCGGGCCTGTCATCACAGAACAATTAGCTTTTTTTAAGTGCTCAGATTGTGTAAGGGGACTAAATGGACGAAAGAAAATCATTACGTTTCGTCGAGTTGTTTTTCAAACGGTCTCTCCATTCCTCGGTTCTGCATTGACGAAAGATGCGCTTCTCGGTCAGCTGATAGCATACAGACACTCCGCAATTTCATGCGCTCAGTCACATGATGTTTTGGTGGCTCGCCAAGCCGAAACAAAATCATGCACATCGGCTATGGAAACGGTGGCTGTGTAAGAATACAGTTACATCTGTAAACAGTCAAAAGTGCTGTTCAAACACGAGAAGCAGAGATATTCATAACATAAAATTACCTCAAACACAGTGATAGATTAACCTATGATGGAAGAGCTAAAATGCCTCTTTTTCCATATATCAGACAGAATAACTGAAAATCAAGCCCCTGTAATGGTGTTACCCTGCCCAGTTCACCAAGCGGATGCGCCCATCAAGCAAGAGCTGATGGGACGCTCTTAGTTATAAATTCAAAAAACAGTGAATATTTGAGATCGTATGAAAGTGTGTTGACCTGCAAATTTCCTCTTGTATTTTTTATTAACAGGTGTGGACACAGATATACACTGCTATAATAAGAAAGATCGTGGGAAGAGTAAAACAAACAAACAAACAAATAAATAAAAATAAGAAGGCCAGAAATTTGTATCTGTAAATGATGACAGAAAATGCCAGATTACGAGAATATGTAAAATGGGTTGATTTAAGCGTTAAAATCATTCTATTTGCATCTCAAATGCACATTGAGAAACACACACTGGAATGGAAACAGCACTTTTTTTTCGTTATTATTATCAAACATTTACCTCATATCACAGATTGCCATAAAGCTTCTATCATTTTCTTTCTCTGCCTCTGTGGAGGATTTCTGAAGAAAGTATGATTCTTAGTATTCTGCTTCAATGTGTTTATGTACGCATTTGTAATGAATGCGTAGAATTCATACATCATGACCAGTGTGTGAATAAAATGTAATCTCCTTTCATGTATGTTCACACGCACATGGTTATAGTAGATATAAATGATTCATCCGTAATGATGAATAAGGAAAATGTGTATTCTCCTTCGGGGGGGGGGGGGGGGGGGGGGGGGGGGGGGATGTGCCCATGTTTATAATATGTTCACGTAATTCATCTGTCATGACGTTTGCGGAACAGGACATAGATTTTGTGCATTTTTTAACATAAGTGCAGGTACTCGTTCAAAATGATTAATGATTTCATCAATTATGACCAGTGCAAAAAGAATATTTAATCTGTTTCGCTTTGATGTGGGAATGTACTTTTACAAAGTATACACGATTCATTCTTTATTGCTGGTGCGAAAGGAAAATTCGGTTCATTTGCTTTGATGTTTATGTGCATGCACATGTTTATGATAGATACAGACGATTTAACTAACATATATGTGAAAAGAGAATGCAATAGTAGATTCACCTTTGTGTGCGAAATTTTAAAAGATCATAGGTGTCAACCTATACGGTTTTCCCGTATTGCTGTACGGGAAACCTAAGATTTCAGGTCTGTACGGCCGTACACAAGTTTCAATACGGGTAAAACTGATTTAGAAACTTTGGTGATCACAGTAAGTAATGATGTACTCCTGACTTCAATGGACTAATGATGTTGGTAGGAGTGGAAAGTGCATAGAACAAATTGGTTTGACTTTGATGGACTCATGATGTTGGTAAAGTGGAAGAGTGTGTAAACAATGGGTTTATACACAGTTTTAATTCTGCATCATAGTCAGTGTTTTACTATAGGGTGTATGATTTGATCTACTGTCTCAAGTGATGCATTCTGCTGGAATGGAAGAGGAGGTTCTGTTGGATGGTAAGTGTTATTGTTATTCATAAACTGTCTTAAACTGCCATTTGTTTCAAGACGTTCTGCCTGATACCGAGTATTACATTGTATTCATGGCAATTTTTGTTTATGTTTTTGCGTTTTCCGTAATGTAGGCCTATAAGGTTTTTGGGCTCGGAATAAAGGAAAAAGTACTTTTCAATACGGGAAGTTGTAAACTGAGGAAAATTTGGTTGACCCCTATGAAAGATACATATGATTATGACCGTTTTAAAATGAAAAACAGTAATTTTTCCTTCAATGGATGTGTGTGTGCCCATGTTCATGGTAACTGCATGTAACCGACTGGTGTACAAAGAAACATTGGTATCTGTTCTTCTTTGATGTAGACATGCTTGTTTATAGTCTAATCCATAAAGCACGATCGGTCCAATTTGTGTGTACATGCACATGTGTGTGCGCGCACACACGCGCATGTGTGTGTGTGTGTGTGTGTGTGTGTGTGTGTGTTGCACCTTACATACATCCACAGTTCCCATCAGAGCTACTCCAGATGAGGCAGAGCGACTCATCAGCATACTGAGTACCTCAAAAGCGAATCACTTTGGTGCTAGAAAGGCTGTTAATCACATTTTTAATCCGACCATTGGGCAACATCCACCAAGGGTGGAATTCTAAGACAAAGTCATCTCGCCGTTGGCGTTTATACTGCTAACGTTCGTATACATTGAAAACATCATGTTTAGTGCGAAGAACTAATAGAATTACCTCCACTATGACGACAATGACGAAGACGACATTTGCTACCACAATGGCTACTATTGCTGCTACGACAAAAACAAGGACAACTGCTGCTACTAATTCTACTGCTATGACGACGACTATGACTGTTGTTTCTGCCATTACGATAATAAATACTAACACAATTTCTACTGTGACGTCGACTACTATACAATAATGTGGACCAGGAATATTGCTATTACAACTAAATGTAGCAGGCATTGATAAATAGCATCCGGTCTGCCATTCTGTTCGCGCAGACTTTCGTATTTCGTCTTTGCTATTCCTCACATATATCAAGTTTTCGTCTGATCTACAAATTGGCCAGAGTGACTCACTAGCTTAATAGAGCCATGAAGAGTACTTGTGTGTGTGTGTGTGTGTTCTAGTCGCATTAGATGCGTTGAAAAATACGACTTTACAGCAAAGCAGAGTGTCAGGGAAAGGGGAGGTGTGTCTGTGTGTGTGTGTGTGTGGTGGGGGGGGGGGGGGGGAGCGGGGGAGGAGGATGGGCCAGGATAATGGGAGAGAGACAATAAAGGAGAATGGTTAATGCGAGTTGAGGGAATGGGAAGAAGGAAGAAGGGGGGATGGTGGAAGAGGGAGGGTGAGACAAAGGAAAGAAGGGGGAGGGGGGACACGGAATGGGAGGAGGCAACAGCGCTGGGGGACAAGGTGGTAAGAGGGAATGGGGAAGGGGGGAAACAGGGGACAGAGCTGGATGGAGGACAATGGAAGGCGAAAGGGGGGGAGGGGGGGGGGGGGGGGGGTAGGGACAGCATGTAGATACAGGATCATGACAGGTGTTCAAAGAAAACATGGTAAATTCTTTGATATTGTACCTGCATGTTTTTAAATGATTGGTCATAATTATTATCAGCATAAAAGAGGAACGTGTTTAGCTTATTCTCCCTTGATGCCAACGTTTAGGACACCGGATTATTACTGTGTATTAGAAAAAACAATATATTCTATTTTGATATGTATGTGCATGAAGATGTTTATAATGGATACAGTGTTCATCCATTGATCATCATGGCGCGACAGTCGAGTGGTTGTGACATTAACTGTAAATTCAGAGTTGTGGGTTTGAGCCCTGGCAGCTCCTCATGAGGAAGATCTAATTTTTTTTAATTAAAGCGTGTATTCATTAGGATTCAAGATGACAAAAATACTTACCATACAGTTGGGAACTTTGACAAATGAGCCCCACCAAGCTAATAAAGAGATGCATAATTGTTGCTCAAGTGTCTGTCTTACCTAACCCCCCCCCCCCCCCCCCCCCCCCCCCCCCCCCCCCCCCCCCCCCCCCCCCTCCCTTGCCTGTCCTTGATTTTCTGATATGTTTAAATCCAATTGAATCCGCTTCTCAAACCATATATTTTGTCTCCATTGCTAGTCTTCAGATCCAACATACACAGAGGACCGGCTTCTATGAAGCCCTTTACCGACAATAATTGCCCGTCGTGCAGCATGGCCTGCGTGCCGGAGCATCCCCATCAAGCGGGCGCCTCCACTTCCAACCAACAGTCCCCATGAACTTGCCAGTACTAATGACCACGACGTGAACTAACCATAAGCATCATCGTGGAGGAAAGGAAGAAAATGGAACCACCATGAACATTTGAAACCATTTTATGATCAGCGAGGATGAGATTAAGATAATTCGGTAAGAGCTCCATTCAGGACAAAGATTTTATTCGTAACGCATGTTGCCATCAACCAAGCCTGAGATATACGGACCCCTGCAGAGTTGGTCAGGAACACATCCATTATTTGGGCTAAACTTCAGAGTGGTTCCAGTCTTCGCATTTGAGCCCTAGCTTGCTCAACCGTATGAGCTGGCCGGAGTCAAAAAATTTAATTTTTTTTTTTTTTTAATAGGAAATAAACCCCCTCCTCCACATCCGTAATCTTGTGATGCTAGCTGATGGATAGGATGGTCAGCATCTTCTGTGTGTACAATTTGCTTTTAAAAGAGTCCATCTGTAAACATATCCATGAGCATGTCATAAGCATGAGAAAAGCTGTTGCATGACAAATGCAAAATTTGCCTGATCAGCTGTTTACAGCAACTGAAGAAATGCAATTAACGTATGAGCCTCCAAACATGAAACTTGGTTATATCAAGATCCATCATTTGCAGTTGCAATCCACAAATTACAAGGCCACCTGGCAACGTTGTCCCAAGATTGGTTCTTTTCTTTTATTGTCCCAAAGCACCTGTTGTAACTTATGCTATGCAGGAAACTCACTCTATGCACTTTCTAGTCCAACGTTGTCACAATTATGGCTATATTCAGTGGTGCACGTTACCATGTGACCATATTTTGCAACAAGCTTGGTCAGGTAACAATCAACACACACACACACACACACATATAACCATGTAACTCGACATTGAGAAAACAAAATGATACCATCCATTTGTGAACGAGCTCATTTCTTTTAGTTAAACTTTACTTTTCTCCATCCACTTTCACCATCTACGGCATTGTGCGAATGAGTTCTCCGCCCACCGCCAATTTGAAAGTCTGTGTTGGTGTAATACCGTCAGGGTTTCCATGCTGGCCTTGTAACCAGAAAGTTGCATGTATGTACGAAGGGCTGGCTGGGAGATCGGCATTTATGAGAGGTGACCAAACCATTATACCCCCTGCTGTTCTATGTAATTGAGAATTGGTGCTGTACCCACCATTTCCTTGATCTTCGTGTTACCGCTGTTGTTGCACCTGGTCTCATTCACGGCTCCCTGAAGTATCTTGCCTTCTGCACTCCCATCCCTACTTCCCTGTTGAGCCTTCCATCTTCAGTGAAGATACTTCAGAGATACTCCAGTTGCTTGCTCGTTTCAGTTTTGCCTTTCTACATGAAGTAACCATGTCTTCTACAGACTTCCATCACCTCTGTCTTGCCAATACTGATCTTAATGCCATACGGTGTTCCTGAATTTGTTCTTTCCCATGTGTAAAGGATTGGTCATCAGCAAAAAGTAGTTCATTCACTGCTTCTGGATTTGGGTTGGTCTATTTTGGTAATGTATGTCCATGTATATGATAAACAAGCCGTTTTTCTAAATGACTAGATATTTTTTAGCGTCTCTGTGCATGCGCATACACATGCAGATTGATTGGACATGGAAAGATCATGGAATTTCAAAACTGATTTTCTATAATAGTAAAAATCATGGAATTTAACAATTTTAGCCAGTCATATAAAAGTCATGGATATCAGAATGAAATTGGAATTTGATGGAAAGATTTTCAAATTCTAACTGGTGCTGGCATTGTCCAGCATTTCCTTTTCATTAACGCTCAATCACTTGTGTGAATCTGATGATGCCGAGATAAAAAAACCACATAACATCACTAATGCACACCTCTCTTTGGTGGTGGAGATATGTCCGAGACTGGAGAATAATCTTGGAAATCAAACTGGGTGGACCGAGTCCATTCTGCTCATAAATAATTCTTGTCCGACAGATATTGTGAAATTGTCAAGTAAACTGAATCTTTATTCCTTGACTTTGAATGTATAAGGTTAAACTGGCAAGGTAAATTGAGGGTGGATTAGAACGTCAGTGGGGGGGGGGGGGTTCCACCAAAGACTGGCCACAGTCCCTCCACCGGAGTGTTGACGCTCCTCGTGTCCGGGTCGTGGCTGAACCCGGACACGGTTGGGGAGAGGCGTGATGAGACTGGGTGACGTTAGTGGGGGAGGTGCTAGCGTCACGAGTCTCAATAGATCGGGTGACGTGCGGTGATTCCGTCCGCGAGTCGCCACCCGTGCCGGTCCGGGTCTCGGCAAGGGTCCCCTGGGGCCGATGATCGCCGGACGCGGCATGATAGGATAGGGTCTCCTTACGCGGTCGAGTCGAACAGGCGAACCAGTCGGGGAACGGGAAGATTTAGAACGGGCAGGTCCTTTCATGGGAGCCTTGCCCTTGGATTTGGGCTTAGGGAAAGAAGCAAATGAAAAACAGTCGGCAATGACTGCGATTGTCCATCCGACTGGGACTGACTGTTGGACTTCGCCGCTCGCTGTAGGAACATGTCAATGAGGGCATGCCCGCGGTGGTGTGCAGAATGCCAGCCCTGGCGATTCTGTCCCACTCTATCAGGGTTTTGATAGAAAGAGAGGTGGATGTGGGAGGGGTGCGGTTGGGAGTGAGCCTGAGGTCAGCCGGGGAAATGGCAATCTCCCTGGTGGCCGGATTGGCAGAAAAGAGAGAAAAGACATGAGGGGCCTGACGCGAGTCCTTGAGGAATACTCCTACTGGGGCCGCGTTGGGGGCTGATAAGAAGTCAATCCCGGTGGGGGAACGGCATGTGCACCCCTGGCGAGAGAGGCCAATCTGTCCAACAAAGGAGTGATGGTCTGGGGGGCGGCTATATCCTTGGCCGTGATCGCTGGGTAGGGGGTGACCCAGTGAAACGGGGGAAAGGGCGAAGATGTTGTTAGAGGGAGGGGATTCCCTAACAACAAGATCAGGGCGCCAGCTCTCCAAAATGGAAAGGTCCCCAGACTGGGGGAGGAAATCCTCAAACCCCTCCTCCAATTGTGGGTCAGTATGTTCGTGAAGGGGAAGGCCAGGTCAGGGGTGCGTGGGAGTCGTGAACTCGTTGGGAAGAGGGTGAAAACGAGGACGGCTCCCCGGTGGTTCCGTAATCGGCGTGAAAAACTAGGGGACTGCCGATCGGACAGCGCCCGAGAGGAATGGGGGGCCCAGGTCGATCCAGCTCTGGGAGGCGGATGCCACATGAGACCAAAGATGGAGTCAGGGGAAGAGTCAGAGCTAAGCCACTGATTCCTCTCGGGGGAATAGAACCACCGGTCCCGGGGAGAAAGGAGGGCTGTGGCGGCCCAGAGGCAGAGTCTCCTCGGGGACCCGGGTAACCTTGCGCACCCCAGGAGAGCACTGCCTCCTGCATCTCCCGGGTGGGGTCCGCGCCGGCCCCCTGCGTGGCAGAGGGGTCGGTGAGTGTTACGATCGCCGAGCCTCCTGGCCGTGTGGTAGCGGACGGGGATGGCTGAGACTCAAGGGACGAAAGGTTACCCCTGGCCCGCTGGTCGATTCCCCCCCTGAGGAACGGGACCGCGGACGTTGCCCAATAGGGGAGCGGAAGAAGTCGGCTCCCCAACGTCCTGTACCCCTAGGGGAGATTGAGACGATCGATCGGGGTGGTTCGACCGTCGGGGGTGAGGGCGCAGATCCGAGCTAGTCGATGCCTGCGTACCTGACCCGGGATTGTGGTCAGTGGGGGGGTTCCACCAAAGACTGGCCACAGTCCCTCCACCGGAGTGTTGACGCTCCTCGTGTCCGGGTCGTGGCTGAACCCGGACACGGTTGGGGAGAGCGTGATGAGACTGGGTGACGTTAGTGGGGTAGGTGCTAGCGTCACGAGTCTCAATAGATCGGGTGACGTGCGGTGATTCCGTCCGTGAGTCGCCACCCGTGCCGGTCCGGGTCTCGGCAAGGGTCCCCTGGGGCCGATGATCGCCGGACGCGGCATGATAGGATAGGGTCTCCTTACGCGGTCGAAGTCGAACAGGCGAACCAGTCGGGGAACGGGAAGATTTAGAACGGGCAGGTCCTTTCATGGGAGCCTTGCCCTTGGATTTGGGCTTAGGGAAAGAAGCAAATGAAAAACAGTCAGCAATGACTGCCGATTGTCCATCCGACTGGGGACTGACTGTTGGACTTCGATCGCGACGATCGTGTATCCGCCGGTCGGGTAGAGGGGGAATCGGAATGATGGTCGCGCGTCCCCTGCGCGGAACCCTCCTCTACACCGACCGTACGCTCATCGTGTGCGTGAGCGGTTTGTCCCGTGGAATCGACACGCGGCCCCTCCGGGGTAGAGAGCGACTGCCGAAGAGTGGAGCGCCTCGAGCCGTTAGTGTCCTTCACCATGTTGGGCACTGGTGGTGGGGAACAAACACGGAACGCACGATCGCAAAGGGGAGACAAAGAGGTGGATCGAGGGATATAAAGAGCTCAACCAACCTCGGGAGAGACACTGAAATTGTAGTAAATGTAACGAGATCTCAGCAGACCTTCCAATACCTAATGGCTTGTCAGTATCTTTTGCAACTGTTCTCAGTATTTTCAAGCAGTTGCCAGTATTTTCATCGCATGCACGGCATAATCATGTTAGATATTTATTATATTATTTTAAATGAGAAAAAAACCCTATAAACATAACCCCTGCATATAGTATAATGTACATGTACACACAACATACACAGACATTATTAAAATTATAGCTAAAAATCATTATAAAAGAACCATGGTTCACTAGCAGTCATACAGACACACAGAAGAGATACACAGGGGGGAAAACATGATGTCGCACAAAAACACAAACATACAAGCAAAGGAGTAGGCCTACCTAATTGTAGATTAATGTTGTACAAGTAATCCATTCAGCTTCAGTTTCTGGTTTAGTCACAGGGAAGGTCAGTCTTTGTTGCACAAATAATCATTCAGTTTCAGTGTCACAATACTACTACTTCATAGGCATAGCTTTCGGCAATTTTATTGCCTGGAAACATAGCTCTGAACAAGGGCCCAGCATGGTCGGAAGCACTCAGTGGAATGTTGTGCTCCACGAGGAAGTGAGTGAACAGGATTTCAGCACGAATCACATCCTGCTCATCACATTTGTCTTTGGAAGAGACAGAGTCGAAAAAATTGGTAACTTTGGACGATTGCACCAGAGCTGCTCCTTTTTTCGTATGTCTTGCCGACTTCACGTGCCTGCCAACATCGTTGGCGCCACCGGCACTAATTACAAAGTCGAAATCGCACACGTGCATCTGGCAAAGTTGATCAACTTTGGATTCCACTATGCACGGGTACGTCTTAGTGTACGACTTCAGGAAGTGCTGATCTCGTTTCTGTTGCTTTTTTCTCCACTGCCTGATGCCGTTGACTCCTCGATTTTCCGCTTTTGCAAGTTTTCTCCATTTTTTCCCCCTCGATTAAACTTGGACAATCTCTGGATAGTAGAACTTTCAACCGGAAAGCAGAAGCAACTCAAAGTTTCGTTGATTGGACAAAAGTTGGAATAGCTTAACGCAACAGCTAACGCGATTGGTCGATGGTCGATGTTGAGGCAGGCAGAGGCTAAAAATAGCCATTCCATTGCCATGTTCGTCGCACACAAGCCAAGCCTTCCTTTCCCTTCTCTCTCTCTGTCTCTCTCAACCAGTGTCTGTGTAGTCGAAACACACGACTGAGCCATTCCATTGCGATGTTCGTCGCACACAAGCCAAGCCTTCCCTTCCCTTCTCTCTCTCTGTCTCTCTCGACCAGTGTCTGTGTAGTCGAAACACACGACTGGAACGGTTTTATTATGCCATTCTCGAGCTTATTTTTGGGAGATTTTATCTCCGTATTGATTTACAGTCGATCGTATTTTCCGTATTTTTCTTCTTCTCCGTACGAAAATACGGTGGGAACGGGACGGTTGGAAGGTCTGTCTCAGTGTTAGATCGAGGCAGGTCGATCGTAAGTGACGCGGTTTTGGCCGGTCGAAACAAAATGGCGGAACGACCGGCGAAGAAATGGAAAGCCGAGTGGACGACGTGCAAGTTAGGCGAATCGGGAGTCCAAATGGAAGGAGAAGGGACTGAGATTCGTTGAACAAGGGGCCGTAAAGGCCAAAACTGGGGAGAAAGGGTGAAAACGGCGATGGAGTTCGACTTTCGAAGATCGAAAAGAGCGGAAGGCGAGGTCGCGAGTGCCGAGACAAGGCACAAAGGCGAGGATGGCGTGGTTAAACAAATGAATAAAGCACACCAAACCAAAAGCCCCACCGGTTCAAGAATGAAAGGGTGAAGCGCGCAAGCCACAACAAATAAGCAAACACAAAGCTATCTTAACACAACGGCAAAGAGAAGGCGAGACAGAGCACAAGACTTATCTCGCTTGGACGGAGGCGAGAGAGAATGAGGTATGGGAGACTGACACTGGCTTCTTCCGACGGCGGAAGTGGGTTGGGCACCACGTGACTGTCTTATCACTGCATTAGCCACACAAAAACTTCGGCCTGGCAGAGCAGACTAACTGCCGTGAATGCTATTGTCTGACATGGTACAGTATATGACGCCAAACTGTACTTCTGAACATGTCCAAAAACAGACTCCAATCTTGCATTGGGGGAAAAAAAAAAGAACAGAAAAGAAAAGCAAGCCTGACCTGGCTCCGCACCAAAATGTCAAGGGATTCGTCCTTGGGTGATGTTCCATCCTCCACCAAATTTCCCAATAGCAGGTTCTGTAATGTTTGCATTATTTCACTGACAAACCAACACAAGACGCGCATGAAAACATACACTTCTCAGCGAAGCTTAAATATATGTACACCATGCTCTGTTCATGGATGTATACGTAAGCATATCTATGTACACTCAAGTATGTGCACTTAATCCTAAAGAAATTCTTTAGTATATGGTCAGTTTGAAGGCAACTGAATAAAGTTTTCTTCAAATGGATTTTTCATCAAATCTTGGTTCTTGACACCAATTCTATTAGACACAACATAAAAGCATTCATGCATATACCAAGACAGTATGCTGCTCCCATCAATGATTTTGTTCTTTATTGCAAAAATGGCCATCAGTCTGCAAATGAATTAAGACAATATGTGATGTTGGTAACTATCATCCTGGAAAAGAACCATACCATTCCATATTCCAGTATTTCCAGTCAGTACATCATTCTGCTACCATTCAAGTTTGCACTGTATCACATTTGGAAATTTCAACTGTTGTTTATTCAAATGAAAAACATGCATGCATATTCAAGTAAATGACATTCGCAAATGTATTTATTGCTGACAGAACATGAACATGTAAGATAGAGATTCAAAATTTAGAAACAGAGGGAGTTACTTACCGTGTCTTGTCCTGTACTCTGTCTGTGTCCTTGGCGGTAACTAACCCCCTCTCTTTCTAAATTTTGCTTCATTTTCCACCCTCAGTCACTCTGTTTTGAAAGATAAATATTAAAGTTCAACTGTACAATGAGCTTGTGGTAAGCTGACCGACACACAAAAATCCTTGAAATGTCTGTCAACTTTTCTATCTTCTCCAAAACAGAATAATCTCATGAAAGGAAACGGGCACGTTTCCTTTCCAATGTTCCTTGAACACAAATTTCATCTGTGTACAGTTGAACACAAATAAAATCTGATGACCAGTCAGACACACAAGTTACCATAAAACAGACAAGAACTTAAAATATAAGGCTATTCCAGCAAGCCCTCTATGGGGCTGCTGAAAAAAACAAACAACTTCCAGATAACCAGCCCTTGCCGAACATCCTATGTAGGCTGCACACAAAGGATGATCACTCAAAATTCATAAACATAACTTTGTGTTTTACTGTCCACATGTCTCACTCTATAAGTGTCAGGCAAAATACAAACTTGCACAGACATTAAGAAGTAATGTTAGAGGGGCCAGAAGAATCAAGGCCATCACTATAATAATTCACAGAAACTAGAGATGTTCCTCTGTTTTAAGATAGAAAGGAAAAGCTGAAAAGGGCTCAGTTATGCAATCAGGTTTTAGAACAGCAAGTCATACAGTGAACCAGACCACAAAAAAAGAGAGAAGATTTAAAGAGTTAACTAAAACATTGTTGGAAAATGCTGCAAACAAGACTAATGTTCAGGAACCTGCTGGCATGTTCGAGTTCATCAGCTCTCGTGGACACAGAACTTTGCAGATATAGTGTATTCTACATGGACTAGTCCGCATTCAGAGATAAAATTAAAAAAAATATGGGCTAAATTCTGACTGACCCTGTTGTTGTGGCTCACCACATTAGTTAAATGCTTTTAATGGTGTGTGTGTGTGTGTGTGTGCCTGTGCGCACATATATGTACTTGTGTTAATGTCATTTTAAAGGTCTACTTTAGAGATTTTTGATAATTTGTTAAAAACAGGTCTACATGTCATATAACTACAGTATGGTATTCATTTAAAAAGAAAAATCGCCGGAAGAATTTAATAGATAAAAAACGACTTTTGCACACCTGTTCAAACCCCACGCGGTAGACCGAAAACCGTGACGTCACTTGATGGAGTGGCCGTCAGCCGTGACCTACACAACATGGCAACGGCAAGTGAAATCAACATGAGTTGCGATCCCCCACAGCCTAAAAAGTCACGAGGGGGTGGCAGATATTGTGCTGTAGGTGAGTGCAGCAGCTCAGCAGGAGACGGATATTCTTTGCAGACATTTCCATCTGATCCAGATACTCGAAAGAAGTGGATTCGGTTCGTGCAACCATGCCGGACCGCTAAGTTCTTTTTACCACGTCAGTTCCAGCCGGACTGCAGAAACGAGCTATTCCAACAATTGCCGAGCCCGTTCGAGTGGATCAAAAACTTCATCTGCATTGTGCGCGTATACTTTGAAGGCAGAGTGGTAAGCTCGTACAGATGAGTACGATAGTCGCACGTTTATTCTGTTCTTATCTATGGACAGATCACACTTGTAAAATTGAATGAACGCGTTAAGGCTTGAGAAAGGAGAATCTCTGCTCGCCGTCCACGCGTGATCGCATCAAGAAGTCAGTCGGTAGCCTGCCTCGAGACTTCGGTAAAGTCCGTACGCCTTCGGAATGCTGTGTTCGGGCGTCCAGCTGGAACTGAACTGACGTGGTAAAAAGAACTTAGCGTTCAAACTGATAAGGTAAAGGCCTTGCAGAAACATCCCCAGTCACATTGGCTGTCGCAATCACAGTCACTGCTTTTACATGATAAATTAAATACCGAGCGAGATGTGCAAGAACCATCAGAATCGCTTTCTGTCGCCGTCGCTGACACTCATGTGACGTCACATCCAAGAGCAGTTAAGCCATGCCAAGATTTAGTTGATTACCTCCCGTTTTCTTGATTACTGGTGAAAATGCCCACTTTCGCGGATTGATTTCATGTGATCGGGAGCGAATCGGATGTTTATTTTACCAATTTATCAAACATTTCATATTTCTGCATAAGCTGACCAATTATTGAAAACCTCTAAAGTAGACCTTTAAGCTGTGGGTACATAACGGTATCCAAAACCTCTGTGACAGGATTTTCCAAGCTAACAGCAAATACTACACAAACCAATCAACCACAAATACTACATGAACAGATCAACAACAAACACTACACAAACCAATCAACCAGCATACATATCAATAAAAACAGACATTCTGTGCACATACATGCACGAACCCACACTCATGCAGAAGAACCTATACTACAGCAACACAACTGTACCTCTATCATAAACACATCCCTAAATGTCATAGTAAACACTGACAAGGAACATTTATTTTAACCAACAGTTAAGTATAAACCATTCAACAATGTTCAGTCCCACAAGTCTGAGATTTAACAGCTCTTTTCCCGCGTGAAGTGGAAAATGTTTTGTTTGCACACTAATGTCTTTGGGATTGTTCCTTTATTCACCGTGCTTCTTTCGTTTGGTTTCTGGAAAGCCAACAGGAAGCAAATGCATAACACATTACATCAGCACAAAGTTTGCAAGATAACGTCTCGAAGACTTGGGCCCGTAACCAATGATCATGGTGTTGGTTGAACAATCACTTGCTGATGAGCAAAAACTGTGTGAAAATTCTGATATCATCGAAAACCTGATCATGGTAGCTCAGAGAAGAATGTCCTCTCCAGCACACTTCATCCAGCACTCCAGCGCTAGATCCATTACAGAATTCCACTTCCCATCACACCCATGCAGTGTGCAGCCGATTGAGTTTGATCATGCCAAATCATGCTTACCACCAGTGCCGCACATAGATGTACGCAGAATTAAATTTATAAAGTTTTTTTTTTTCCTCACCAACCTAAAATACACATGATTGTCATTACGTGGGGCAAGCAAAGGTGGCAGGTTTCAAGAAACAGTTACAGACAAAACTTGACCGTAAATAAACAAACAGCAAAAGTTAACTATCAATAAACAAACCACAAACAGATGCTTAGAACAACTGAAAATGGTATGCGAGGGAAAGGTGGGCAAGAGGACAAGAATTTGATTTACTTGGGAGTGGAGCTGCCAGCAAGCCACAACACACTTTTTTGTTTTTTTTAAACTAGCACCAGAAGAGTGAAACACTGTAGCAGAGCAGTAAACCATCAGGAAGCACATTACGGTCGTCCTTACATGGCCAGGGTCCAGAAAAGGATAAGCCTTCCTCCTGACATTATGGCCGTGGTCATGAGTAAGAGCAACCCCTTTTCATCAAAGGGATACAACCTAAAGCACAGACACAAACGATACTGTGCTAAAATTGACACGTATGGAACAGCAAGAAACCTTTTCTTTCTTTAGTTTTCAGCCCCCTTTACTTTTTTCAAAGTTTATCAGAGAATGAAGAAAAAAAAACAAATTTCTCACTACAGCCTAATAGTAGTAAAAATGACTAAACTGCAATACTGACATCATCATGCCCAAGAATATATCCACCTGCAGAAAGAATTCCATGAAACTGATCAATCTTGAAGCCTGAAATCAGTGTAACTTTGTAAACTGTAATAATGACCGACATCTTCATTCCAAGAATAAATCTACCTGCAGAAAAAAAAAAGAATGCACCGCAAAACATATCGATCTTGCTTCCGGAGTCTCATATGATGCAGCAAGAATTGTCAGTTCATGTGTCCTGCTAGTTTCGGTAAGTACTCTAAACAGCTAAATGCAATAAATCAATAGTTACGACAGTCACACTCGATGACTAGACAGTTAAATACAGGTTTGAGCTCAATTCTTTAATTAAACAGATTTTTTTTTAAAGCTCTCCTCACACTGGGAGACTATCAAAACAAAACAAAACACAAAAAAAAAAGAGGAAAATCTGCTAGTTCTAATCCGTTTTTTTTTTTTTTTTTTTTTTTTCTTCCTTCTTTGTACGTGAATCCAGTAGGGGATTAACTTTGATGCATGTGTCCCACTGTGGTGCTGCTGCGTGCTACTGACCACTGTGACTGGTTGCCTACACTGTGATGACTAGCACACCAATGCTGTATCCCATCTGGGACCCCTCATTACAGTCATTCCACTTTCAATCCATTCCAGTCACATTTGCTGAGTATACACTATATACTTCTTGGTTGTCGCCGTTGATTCAGCTGCCCCTGAGCCGCTCAATCCTTTTTCTTTTTATCATGCTCAATGTCTTACTTTTCCTATCATCGTTAAGCAATGGTGGGCTGGCAGATTTGTGGTAAAAATAGGTACTACTTCAAATTTGGCTATTCCCTGTCATATTTTTACCAACTTACACCCCCCTTACAAATCTACAACTACTGAAAATGGTGAAAAAAAGTGAACACAAAAAACAGAAGCAAAACAAAACAAAAACCACCGACATTTAATGTAAACAAAGCCCCACAGATGTATGGCCTCGTTCTGATACACTGAAAAAAGGTTTTTCTCACAAGCACACTCCACTCGTCTATACACATTACAGTCACCCATTTTTTGTATAAGCAGATACATACTTTTCTTCAGACTCACTTTGACTTTCTCCTCCCATTTATTCATAAATAAAAGCAAACCAGATTCAAATAAGATGCGGGAAACGAAACTCTGGAAAAATGAATATAAAAACTGACCAGTATTCAATAAAATGCAAAATAAACAAGCCTGTACAGGAAGTACCTTTTATACAAGATGGCATTTCATGCACTATGTATATGGGAAATGATCGTTAGTCATCAGTTTGAGTAAAATTGGGAATAAGTGCGTAAAAGGCATACTGCTGAGCTGTACAGGAACCGCATTCACATGAATAAAATGGAACAGTTTTCACAATGAACACTCCCGGGAGGAGAATGAGAAAGAGAGAATGTGATTCTGAACTTCATGGAACAGAAATCACAACACAGGGAGCTTGGACTGGCGCCTGTGGCACCACCAGAGTGAGGCAGTTTGTGACTTGTCAGCCATGACCGGACCAGGTCAGACGTTGATGCTGATGTGACGGAGCACCTGAATCTCGGCCGGGTTGTGGTGCGCACTGAACAAACTGTAGCAGTTGTCGGTGGATAACGTCTGAAGGAACTCCGTCAAGTATGCCTGAAAATACATGTGATGAGCACTGATCAGAAACCACGAGATACCCCAGTAAAGACATCTTTCCAACATCAACTTTTTTTCGTGTCCGCACTAAACTAAAATAACCCGTCAAGAATTATAATTGTCAGAAGTTCTGTACCATCTACTGCTGATTTTTTTCCCTTAAAATAATTTTTTTAAAAATACAATTTCAGTTGCATTACTGTCTCTAAAGTCACACACACACATACACTTGAAGAACCTTCCTGTGCTGTTAGCTGCTGCTGACAATTAAATTTGTTCCATCAGAAAATTGGTCAACTTTTCCCCTGTTCATATAGCACGTAGGTCTTGGATGTTGGAAGGAACAGTCGTTCTGAGCAAGTTCCTGGTGGTGAGAGTTGTCACTGTCATATGATTAAGTCAATAATGTTTCTGTCGAGGCCACCTTTGCACCATCCATCGAACTTACATGTGAAAGTCATGATGCACCGTACATCATCAAGCACTCAGCTGATTTGACACCTTCAAAGAGCCTTTCTCTCCATTACTGCTGCTTTTTTTTTTTTTAATAGATTTTTTTTAATGTGGTAAAATGACTGGAAAGTTCAGTTTCTACTCAACAACTGGCGAACACATGTAACGCCTGTCAATCTGACCCAATTGTATTTAAAACCAGGTCAATGACACAGGTGTCCAAAACATAGCATTGTGAGCTGGTACGAGATGTTCTGACATAGTGAGGTGAAAATGATACTAAAAAAATTCTACTTCTGTTGTCTCTTTGAGAAATGCGTGGCCCTAAGGCATGCACGAAAGTCAGACATAAACCCTGAATAGTTGGCAACTCTGTGGTTACATGAAAATTTTCTGTTAAAACACACCTCACTCCCTCTTCCCATTTGGAAAAAAAAGGAGGACAGGAAATTTACCTTGTATCACCCAACCTACTCACGACTGCTGTCCAACTGACTGCTATCTAGCTGATATACTGGCTGCACCACTTGAAGAGTAATTTCTGATTGAAAGTAGTACTAAAACTAATGATTCAGTGATGAATGTCCAGGCAGATTACATACTGAGTTGCTTGGACATTTCTTCCTTTGTTCTGTGACCACTATGTCTGCATCAAAACCAGGACAATAAATGCTGTGAGCAACACAGTTTTGGAGATATGGGCATGTCGCACCGTCTACACAAGAATTGCATTCCTTGACAATGTTATTTGCCCCTATCACAATTCCCCCCACCAACAACCTGATTAGAATTAGTATACACTTTGAACAAATTTCAAATGCAGCATATACCAGCAAACATGCTAATCCACAGGAACCATGACGGCCCAGCCATACTGTGTTGCCTGCTGCTGGCCATGAGAAACGTACACCATTTTCTACCTTTATTTGGCATCATATACTGTACCATGTCAGACCATAGCATTCAACGGCAGTTAGCCAGCTCTGTCAGGCCGAATTTTATCCGTGGCCAATGCAGTCATAAGACAGTCACGTGACGTCACCCCACTTCCGCCTCCGGAAGAAGCCGGTGTCAACTTCTTCTACCTCATTCACCTTCGGCCTGCCGTCAAAGCAAGATAAGTCTTGTGCTCTGTCTCGCCTATACTTGCCTTTGTGTTAAGATTGCTGGTGTCTTTGTTTCTATACTTGATTCAGTTGTGCCTTGCGCTAAACCCTGAGTTTTCCGGGGTTAGGCTCTTGGGGGGAGGTTTTCAATTAATGGAAAATTTTTTCCCCTTTTACCCAAAACCACGCAATTTTGCGTTCACGATCCCTCGGTTCGTTCGTTTGTCGCTACCCCTTTTGCGTTTTTTTAAACTCGCCACGTGGTTCCCCTTTTTTTCCAAAAAGTTTTCCGATGCCCCTTCCCGTCTCGGGTTTTTTCCCGGGCGCTTTCCCACTGCCCCATTCCCCCTTCCCTTATGGGCCCACACGCTCCTGGGTTTTCTCGCGATTTCTCGCCCGGGCGTCCCTTGGGTTTTACTGGACCCTTTCCCCGCCGGGCCCTTTGGCGGGCCCTCTTTCTTTTTCTCGTGGGCGTGTTTCCCCCCCCATTTTTTTACCTCGGTTTGTCCCCATTTGACGCAGGGAAAAACCCCCATTTTTTTTTTGGGGCGCAAGAAAGACCCAAATTTTCCATCTCAATTAGAAAGGGGTTCGTAAGTGTGCGTGTTTTTTTGATCCGGTTTGGGGTGTAAGGGTCCCTTTTAGATTTTTGGGGCGATTTTTCTCCCCAGGTTCCCCCTTTGGGCCCCACCCCAAAGGACCCGAAAGGGGATTTTAATTACCCTTTTGATCGCCACCTTTTCCCCCTCTTTGCGCGTGTGTTTCCGGGGTTTTCTCTCCAAACCCGTGCCCAAAATGGGGGAAAAAGAGCTGCCCCAAACCCGCTCTTTTGGGGTTCCCGTCCAAATTTTTTACAATTTTTAAAAGTTGCAATTTTAATTTGCAGTAGCAACTTAATTTTTTCGAACGTTTTAAAAAGGAAAACCCGGCCCTTTTAAACCCGTTTTACGGAAACCCCATTAAAGGGTACAGTTTTCTCTTAGTATTTTAAAAATTTTTTATACAGAGATGAAGCAGAGGAAAAAGGGGCAAATTTTTAAAAAAAAAATCTACGTGCCCCACAGTAAAACCGGAAAAGGGAAAAAAAAGTTTCCACAGAAACCCATTTGAGACGTTTTTTTGGGGCTTTTCCCAAAAAAAAAGGGAAAATAAACTTCGAATTTTTTTTTTTCGCCGTAAACAATTTATTTATCGGGAGTAAACGTCGTAGCAAGCATTTCCTTTGGGGTAAACAAACTAAAAGGCGGGTTCCCGTAGCAGTTTTCCCGTAAGGGTTTAAGGGACACCGCCGGGGCGACCACCCATTGTCGGAAATTTTTCCCAAGTTTCCCCGGGGAACCGGGGGGTCCCATTCCCTCTCCGAGCCCAAAAAGTTCACTTTGGGTTTAAAAATACGGGTTTGGGTAAAAATTTGAGATGCCCGCTTCGCCCCCGGGGGGGATCGTGCCTTTTTCCCCTTCTTCCCGACCCACCCCGACCCGATCGCGGCGTTCCCCAGAAGCCCGGTTTGGGCAAGGCCACCAATTTCTAAAAAGGGCCCTTTTTTTTGACCGCCCCCGGAAAAAAAGGAAATATCCAAAAAAGTTTTAAGGGCCAAAGGGGCCCCCCCCAAAGGGCCCCCCCAGCTAAAAAAAAGCCCCGGAATTCCCCCCACCCCCCCCCCTCCCTCCCTCGGCCCGCTTGCCCTCTCCCCCCCCCGGCGCTTCGGAACCCTCTCTATTTATGCCGGGGCGCCCGAACCCCCCCCTTTCCCCGGGGAAAACCCTGCGAGCCCCCCGGGAAACCCGAAAGGGGGACGGGGTTTTTATGGAATCGCCAAACCGTCACTCCCCTTGGTGAGTCACAGTCATTTTTTCCCCCAAAAACGCACTTTTTAAATCACAGCGGGTCTGCCCCAACCGGAGACATGCCTACCCCAAAAAATTTTCTCATCAGGGAAAAAAAGTCTCAGAAAACAGGAAAACAGGGTTTTTGTCAGGAACAACAGTTAACCAAAGGCGCGGAAAAAATCCAAAACTTTCCCCACAGAGGGAAAATCCATTGGTTTTGGGCCCCCTTTTGTCCCCCTCCCTTTTTAAAAGGGCCACTTCCCCGGGAAAAAAACCCTTTTTTAAAGCTCCGCTTTTGTCCCTGGTTTTTTTTTTACAAACCCGTGGTTTGGGGTTTTCAGAAAAGATCTTCAGATGAACCACCCCTTTATCGCTTTCCCTCTTGCTGGCCCCTTTTTTAAATTGAATGCCCGACCTACTAGGGCCCGGCCTAGAAAAGCCAGCGGGGCTTGGGAAAGGGGGTTAAGTGAAAATGGGGAAAAAATCAGAAAACTTTGGGTTACAAAGCGTTTTCCCCTTTTCGCATGCCCGAAATACACTTGGTTTAAAGGGAACCCAAATTTTCCCCCCCCCCCCCCCCCCCCCGAAATTTTACTGGCGAAATTTTTTTTCTCCCGGAAACATAAATTTTGATAACCCTTTTTTTCCGGACAAGGGGGTTTTTTTACCTTTGATTTCCCGGGAAAAACGCTGCCCCAGGAAAAGGTAGGCAAATCGCACCGGGGGACAGTTGCAGCCCCAACCCCCTGAGCCCCGGGGGCCCCTTTTTGACCCGGCGCAGGGGTTAAAAATCCCCCCCGACGCACGACCCCCGGTTTTGGGGTCCAAATTCTGGGCGGGGCGGTCACATCGGCCATTTACGCGGTGTTTGGGGTTTTCACAAGGAAGGTCCCACCCACCCCGAAACGAAACCCTCACCTTCTCCCCTAGGGGTAAGGAAATTGGGGTAAAACCTTTTGGGGCCCCGTTTGGGCAACGTTTCCCCGGTCCCGGGCCCCCCTCCCGGGGGGAGGTTTAAACCCCCGGGAACCCCGGGGAAACCTTTTTCCCCCGGGGGGGGGGGGGGGCCAAAGGGGGGCCGCACCTGACCAATCCCCACGTTCCAAGGGTGGAAAGGGTCGGCTTTCCGCATCCCCCCTCCGTAGCAAAATTTGGCTTTTTCACAAAGGGCCCCCCCCAAGGAGTGCAAGGTGGAAATCACGGACCCGTTCGGGGCGCAGGCCAAAGCCTTCGGTTAACCCCCCCCCCCAAAAGGGGCTTTAGGTTAAACCCGGGGGCCCCCCAAAAAATTTTGCCCCACACCCAAAGGGCCCCCACAGCCCCTTTTTTCCCCCCCGGGGACCCCGGGGGTCTATTTCCCCCGAGAAAAGACCAGTGGCCAAAACCCCAAAAACCCAAACAGACCAACTGTATGGGCGCATGTGGCCAAACCCGGGAACCCCTTGCCGGGTCCCACCTTGGCCCCCCCCCGGGCGCTGTCCGATCGGCGGGTAGGGCCCGTCCGCCATCATAGGCCAAACCCGGGAGAAAAAAGCAAGTAAAACCCCCCCGCCCGGGCCTCCCGGGGCGGGGGTGCTCCCAACCCTGCCAGGACCTTTACCTCCCCCAGGCCGGGATGAGGGAGGACCTAGCCCCCACCCATTTTAAAGATTTCCCCCCAAGGTGGAAGGTGGCGCCCAACCCCCGTTTGGGGGGAGGGGCCCACCCCCCGAGAAGTCCCTCTCCTTCCCCCCTCTTTCCCCCGGGGGCCCCCCCCCCCCCGGCCCCCGGTTTCCAAACCCAAAATTTTTCGCCCCCCCTTTACTCACCTCAAATCTGGGGGGGCCGGCTACCGCGCCAAAGGGTGCGCGGCCGGGCCCCCCCCAGGACAAAGGGCCCCTTCCCCGCACCCAAAAGCCCGCCCCGGGACCCTCCTTGGGGGGAAAAGCAAAAACCCCTTTTGGTCCCCCCCTCCCCCGTTTTTACCGACAAAAACCCCCCCGGTTTTCCAGGAAATGGGGATTTCAAAGTCCGGGCCGCTGGTTTTTTATCCCCCACCCGCCCCCCCCAAAGTCGGGGACATCTCTTTTTAAAATTTAAAAGGGAAAAGGGACCGAAAAGCCCCGGGGGGCATCCTCCCCCAAAGGCGGGCTTTCCTTCTTTGGTTTTCTCCTACCGAACTGGAAGGGGTTTATGGGCCCGGGGGGACGACGGTGCCCGCCCCCCCGGGGAAGGACCTGGGGCTCCGGGCGAAAGGAGAAGTTTCCCCCGTTGTTTAGCACCCCCTTTAAAACGACACCTGGTCAACAGGGTTTCGCCATCTTTCGGGTGGGCCCGGGCAAAAGGGAGCAAAAAGCCACTTAAAATTTTTTTTTGGGGGGCCAAAATGGGGGGGGGGGCCGGTTTTGGAAAAGGGGCCCCCCTCTACCCCCGCCCCTTTAAAGGGAGGCCCGCGGTTTTGTCCCCCGGGCCCGGACCACTCGCTGGTTTTGGGGGGTAACTTAAAATGAAATTTATAAAAAAGCGCGGGAAAGCAAGCGGCGGGCCTCCTTTGCGCCCCCCCCCCCTGCCCCGGGCCCCCCCCTTGGGCCCCCCCTTCGGGCCACCCCCGGCCCCAAAACCCAACCCCCGGCAAAACGCCTTCCCCAAAACCGCCCGGGCCCGCTAAGCGTGCCCCAAACTTTCCCCCCCCGGGGCCCCAAAACCGAAACCCCGCCGCAAAAAATTTTCCCGGGTTTGGCCAACAAATCTTTGCCCCCGGGGTGAATTGGGGGCCCCAACCCGAGGGGGGAATCCCCCAGGGCAGCACCCCGAACGGGCCCCCCCACTTCCCCCGCCCACGTCCCCGCCCCCCCGGGGGCCAAACCCCTCCCCGGGCCCCCCACCGGTGGGGACTATTGGGGTTCAGCCCCTTTGGGGAGTTGGGGGGTGCCAAACGGGAGGGGGCCCTCTTCCCTTTTTTTTGGAAACCAAGAGCGACCCCCCCCCCATCCCCACTTCCCCCCCCTTGCCCCCAAACCCCCCCCCGCCAAGCAAAGGCGCTCCCCGGGAGGTCCCCAAGAGTCCCCAAAAAGGGCCAAACAAGAGGTGTCCCCCCCAACCCCCAACCCCGGCCCTTTTAATTCACCTATTCGTGTCCCAAAACCCTCAGGAGGAGGAGGCCCATCCTAGAAACCCATCCCCCCTCAACAAGTTCCCCAGGGCCCCTAAAAATTTAAGATTGAAACCCCCCCCCCGATTTCCCGGGGGGAAATTTTTCCTTATTCTTTGACCCGGGCCCCTTCCATGACCTGAAAGAAAGCGAAATTTCCAAGGGGCCGATTTTTCCCCCGGGCCCCCAGAAAAATTTTAACGGTTTTTTTCTGGCAGGGCCCAGTGTTCCCGTTCAGGGGCCCTTTCCCCTTCGGGCCTCTTTACTGGCACCTTCCTTGCACGAAAGGGGTTTTTCAAGGGGGATTTTTCCCCAGCCGCAGGAGGAAAATTTTCCCCCCCCTAGTCCCACCTTGGGCGACTGGCTCGCTTGGCCCCCTCCCGGGGCCCCCGTGCCAAGCCACCCCCCCCGCCTCCAGACTTTGCTCCCCCAAAATGGGGGTTTTTTCCCCCAACCCCAAAAAAAGTGCGAATCCCCTCCAGCCCGAGGTTCGCCTTCCCGGGGGATTTAAAATTTCGATACTAACTCCCTTGGTTTGTCTCCCCCACCCCCGGGGAGGTTTCCCCACCCCCAAACTGGACCTCATCTTCCCCCTATCAAAAGGGGGCCCCCCACCTCGGCCCGAAACCTGTCCTCCCCCCCATAAAATGAGGAGCCCCGGCTCCCCCCTTTTTCCCCCGGGGGCGGGGGTCCCAAATGCCAACTTCGAGGGAGTTTTTGTCGACGTTGGGCACAAAACCCCGAACCCCGGGAAACCTGGTCATTCCCCTCGGCATGGTTTATTTCAGCGATAAAAAGAGTTGGTTCCCAAACCGGGCACCCTCAAAATGGGGTCCCCATCTCCCTCCCCCCCAACCCCCGGAAATGTCACACAGACCCCCAAACCCCGGGCTGGGGGGCCCCCCTTGGAGGGCGGTCAAACCCCAGGGGGTTGGGGGCCACAGGGCTGCCCCCTTCACATCAAAATCTTTTGGGGTGGAACGGGCAGGGGTTTGCCCTTTTCCAAATTCCAGCCCCAATGCGCACACCACATGTTCTCCTTTTTCCCGGGCAAACGTCGGTAGCCTTTTTATGTCAAAAAAGGGGGGGGGGGGACCTCCATCAGCCCTCCCTCAAAAAGAGGCCCTCCTTCGTGGGGTTTTACGCGCCCGGGGGGTCCCCCCTCCGCGCGAGGGAAAATTTTTTAGGAACCCGCAACCCTCCCGGGAATTCACCCCAAACCCGGTTTGAAGTCTCTACTCCCCCAAAGGAAAAATGGGACCCTCCAAAAGGGCTAACCCTGTCTGTGGTGTGAACATTGGTTGTTTTCCCCTGATAGGGCCCGTTTCCCACCAGGTTCCCCAAACCCCCGCCTGCCCCCCGTAGTCCCCCCCCCCGTCCCCGGCCCTCAGGGGGAAAGCCGTTTGAAGCCTTCCCCCCCTGGAAGGGCCCACTGGGTTTGCCTTTCCAACTTTTCCCTTTCCCACCAAAGGGGAAACAGGGAAAAAGAGGTGGAGAAAAACCCCGGTGATCCCCAAAACCCCCTGGTGGCCCCACCCCCGTCCCCGGGTTTCCCCAAACCCCCAAATCCCTAATTTACGTTCCACCCCTCGGCTTTTGCCCTGGGGTGGGAAAATGGGTTGAACAACCCCCTTCGGGTCCTCCCCACCCAATTTCCCCAAAATTTCTTTTGCCGGGACGGTGGTTTCTATGCCACCCAACTGCAAAATTTTTTCTTTCCCCTTTCCCCCCGCGGACAGGCCCCCCCTCCCCCCAGACCAACCCACCGGGGGAGGGGCCCCCTCAGGGGTTTAGGGATTAGCCTCGGGAAACTCCGGGGAAACCGGAAAAAACCATTTTCCCTCTAAAATTACCGGGGGGGATAAAAAAGGGTAGCCGGGGCTCAGGTTAAAATCGGTTCCCCCGGCGCCCTCCAAATTCCGATAGGCAATTTTTCCCGCCCACCTATTTCCCCGGGTTTAAACTGTCCCGCTACTTTCCCTTTTCCCGGGGGGAACATAGGCTATTCCTTTTACCCCCATTCCCCCAACCCCCGGGGCCCGTCTTTTTTCAATGACCTTTTCCCTTTTCAGAGAGGTCTCAAGAGGATTTTCTCACGGGAACCCCGTCCCCCCGGGCGCACCCCTTTGGGAAACCCTTTATCGTCCTCGAACGCCTCAGAAAGCCCCCCCTTTAAACCCCCTTTCATCGAACCCCCCTTTGACCTTTTTCTTTTAAGGGCCCCCTTTCTCCTTTCCCCTGGCCTCTGCCCGAAGACGAAAGTGGTTCCACGCCCCCAAACCCTTTAACCCCCGAGATATCCCTTCCACGGGACGGGTCTGTTTTCCCCAAATTCCTTTGAGTTCTTAGCTTTTAAAAAAAAAGGGAAACCCGGGGGCCCCCCCCCTCCCCTTCATCCGCCCTTTACGGAAAAATTTGGGAAAGGGGGGAAAAAAATTGGACACATTTTTAAACCTTTTCCCTTTCTAGGGGTCTCAATTCTCCCGGGACGCACTCGCCCGGGCACCTTTCCCCGAGGCGAAAACCCCTTTTCTCTCTCAACCCCAAAAAAATACTAAGACATCTCCCGGGGGGATCTATCTCCAGGGGGGTTTTCCAAGCGTGGAAAAACTTCCCAAAGCTCCCGGCGCCAAGGATCTCCCCGCCCCAAACAACCCCCTGGGGGTGAGGTCCCGAGCACTGGCCACTTCCCGGGGCCCCCCAGTACTTTTGCCCCGTGCGCCAAACTCCTGGAGGCCCCCCTTCGGCCTTTTGGAAAATTTCCCCTTCCAAAAAAACTTCTACTTGAGGGATTTCCGCTGAAACCCGACCGACGGGTTTTAAAGGGAACTCCTTTGTGGCGGCCCCAAAGGGAGCCCAAAAAAGGCCAACCCCGAGAAAAAGTCGCCCCCCCTCCCAATTTCCTTTTAAATTTCCCCGCTATGGTCTGACAAAGGGAAGTATATGACCCAAAAAGGGGGGTTTTGTTTTTATAATCCCTTTTTCCAATAATTTCCATGTCAGACTCTAAAAACCCTCCCTACCTTCCCCCTGGCAAAGGTTTCCGGGGGTTTCCTTGCCCCACAGGCCAGCTGAATGGGGGTAGGGAAAAAGTTGACAAAAGGCTTCTTTTCCCGGGGGCGGGGAAAATGGGGGTTTACGTCACGTGACGTCTTATGACTGCATTTGGCCCCGGAAAAAAAATTCCCGGGCCCGACAGAAATGGCAAAAAAATTTCCCTTTTAAAGCTTTGGTCTGACTTTGGGAAATTTTAGCCAAAAAGGGAGTATAAACAAACCCCCCCATTTTCCCCCCCAACTTGATTGATGTTTAAAAATACCCAGATAAAAAAAACCCCCCCCCAATTTTTTAAAAAGGGTTTTCAAAAATACTTGTAAATCCCCCCTTTGGTTTTTATTTGGGTTGTTTGGCTGGTCAGGAACCCGTCAAACCTCAACTTTTTTCAAATCCCCAAACTACAAAAGACCAAAGTTTTACTCTGATGAAGCGGAAGGGCCCAAAAAAGGGAAAAAAGCAATTTGGGAAACCCCCATTTAACTCCCAATTTCCCTTCAAAAATTTTTCCCCCCTTATGGGCCACCTTTTTCTTGTAAAAATTTGTACTCCAAATTAGGAAATACCTTAAAAAAAAACCCCCTTTCAAAAAAAACTTTCAGGGTTTCAAAAAATCGCCCTTTTTCTGACAACGCAAGTTTTGCATATCGCATCAACCCCGCATAAGAAAGTATCCTTTTCTGCCTGTAATAATTCTGATGTTTAAAAAACAATGGATTATACTTTTAAAAGGGAAAAAAACCCCCTTTTTTTTTAAAAAGAAACTTTTAAAAAGCAAAAAAAAGGCTGGAAAAAAGGGCCCCACCCTCAACACACTTCAGTGTAAAGACCAAGGGGACACACAAGTGGAAAAAAAACCACACAAACACTGCCGTAACTGTTTTCTGCACTACATGCTATCTGGGGTGGGGGGAAAAGGCTCAAAAGTTGGGGGGCTGCTGTGGTACACCCCCTAAAAAAACCCCTGCCCCTAAAACCCCAGGGAGTTAATTTTTCCCGAAACCCATGTGGCTAAACGATGAATATTAAATGTGGGGGATAGGGCTGTCAACCTTTTTTTAGAAAGGGGCTTTGAAAAGCCTTTCTTCCCTTTTCCCAAATTTCCCCACCCCCACACCTTTAAATAGTTCTTCACTGATACTTTTAAATGTGTTTACCCCATTTTTCTTTCCCCCAAAATCAACAGCTCTTTTCTTAACCCCCTGATGCCCGTTCCAAGGGCCCCGCCTTTTTGCGTTGAAACTGAATTCCGTCTTGAAAAACTGGGTCCCCCGACCCCGCATCTTTGGAAATTACTGTTCAAATGACACAGCAACTGTTTCTTTCCCCCTTTTATGAAAAATATATTCAAACTTGGTTTTCCAAAAAAACCAAATTTGGGTTTTTGGGGGAAAAAATTTCCAAAAAAACTTCTTCTCTAAGCATTTAGGGGGGGCTTTCTAAATAAAAATTTTAAAATAACAAAGAAGAAACTAACCCCTAAAAAAATACTTCCTAAAGGTTTCTTAAAGATCTCACATTCCCAAGCTTTATGAGCCCGAACTGTGTAAATTTAAAATTATTAATTTAAAACAAACCAAATTTTAGGGCCGATCCAAAAAAACTAAAAAAACAATCCCCTTTTTGCACAATAAAAAAACCTTAACAAATTTTTATGTGTAACAAACAAAACCAAAAACTTTCAACCCCTTTACTTATTTTCATTGTAAACATGCAGACTACACGTTCCATTTGCTTGTAAAAAAATGCATACCATCATAGCTGCTGCCAAACTCGTGCTAAAAGACTCGCCAACGTCTGACCAGCAGCCTCTTCAGTTTCAAAGTCATCTGCCTCAATGCCATTCTGAAAAAGGAACAGCTTTAATGCTTGATTTTACAATACAGGACAACCCACCTCATTCGACATCACCTTTCTCTCCAGAAATATGTGCCCAACAAAATGCAATCCACAACAAAACCTCAGCATTTATGGATATTAAAGACAAAAATCACGGGAACATTAATAATCATGGAGAAAATACTTGAGCACTACTACACTTTCTTTCTCGTCTCTTCCACAAGTTTCCTCCTTTCTCTCCATCCCCTCAAACCCAAAGACTCTTTGCCAACACTTTATCTTCCCTATTCAAAAATAACACCCTGAAGTCCACTCTTTCTTCAATCAGAAATTCTGGAATTTTCTTTAAATCTACGACTTTAGGAACAATTTGGGGAAATTGGGCAGGGTTGGCCATGCATTCGGATGATTTTATGGTGAAAGACAGACGGACAGGGACAGATCATGGTGGTGTAAAATGGCTGGCTGTTAAAGAGCCCTGATCAGTGCTCCTTGCTGCATGTTCTGCTGCTTGCTATAAAGGCCGAGTAAGATGTAAAGGAGCTGACAGCATTGACTAGACAGAGTTGAATAATTCAATATTGATGAAGCAAATACGGAAAATCAGCAGCAGCCAGCCCCTATCCTGTCTTGGGAAAACACAATTTCTCTTGGGCATCTTGCCCTTACAGAAGTTTCTTTCTGTATTCCATGAGATAATACAGAAGTTGAAAAGACAAGGAAAGATCACAGCAAGACTAAGCCAAAGTCCCTAGGGGGTGTTTGAGGACTGGCTATATGAAGAAGAAATAGCCAACAGACCCTAGCAGCTTAGAACAGCCATGACCTTAACAGCCACGCATGCTGTGCCCCTGTTTCACCTGCTCACAGCATCCACTGCACCCAACTAGCCGGGCAGAACCAACACAATGGTCATGGCACGAAAGACTTTGACTGTTGTGTATAGCAACAAACTGACATTCCTCCTCTAAGAAAGTAAACCAGCCCTGCTAATGCTGCTTGCTATCAACTCATGTGTATGTTTACAAATGACAATAATCTCCTGGCTGAAGGTTTAAAGACAGCAAAACACTAAAAATCTACGAAGAACATGATCTGCAGCTTCACAAGAATGTGTGAATACATTCCTATTAACACAAATCTTATCAAGATAAAAAAAACAATGATCACTGTGCACATTTTTCTCACAGCAGGATACAGATTTGAACAGATGCATGCTTTGAAACATGGCTTGTCTATAAATCCCCCACCCCCCCCACCCCAACAGACCATGCATACAAGTATTCTGAGCTGGCTTAGTACACACATGTTGCAGCCACTCAGGAATTGTATCACACCAGGAAGACCATCAAGCAAAAAATGTATGTGTACCAATTTGATGCATTTAAACCTACTTCTTCATCATCATCGTCGTCATCTTCTTCATCTTCACCATCAGCTTCCTGCTTGGCCAGGGAGGTTTTTGATCTGATGGGACAGCTCATTGATGAGCAGCTTGTACATCTTCACCAGGGCAGGGATCTCTGTCCACTGCTCAGGAGCTGCAGGCACAGTCACATCAGTACGACTCATTACTTTTTGGAACCAAGCTCTTGATCTTCTTGTTCATCAATACGGCCTCACTGCAGACTAGACCGTATGTGCTATACTGTATCTGTTGACCATCAAATTGAAGTGTTTGCAGGATAACAAACTAATTAATTACAATAATATGATCAAAAGCAAAGTTCATAAATGGGGAGGCCACAGATACCAATGGACTGGTAAACATACAACCAACACAATGGTCAAGTCTTGGATGGCTTCCACAGTCTGTATTAGATCAAACTGTGCATCTGCTTGTGAACATATCTGTATGTATATACGTGTGCATGCACAATGTATGTCAGTATTTTTCACACGCAAAATCCTTCACTTTACAGAGTCTGTTAAACAATCGTATGCATTTCTTCCCTTGTTATTCAAAACTTCCCACATCAGTCGAGACATGAACTCACACTCCTTGGCCTTGGATCGGGTTCGAATGCCTGTCGATGCTGAAGGTACGGGTTCTCCTTGTACAATGATGTTGTGAAAACGTGGGTCGTTGGTCATGATAGCGTGACGAAGAAGCTTGGCAAGGGCCAGGGAACTGATGGGAAACAAAAGTTTGAAAAGTTCATTAATACTTTTGTTTTTGGTTGTTGTTATTTAACGACAAAAATGTATGATACCAATCAAGGATAGTGACAGCAAAGACGTTTCTGGCCCAGCTTCCCCACAATTTGCCCTTGTTGGAGTACTGTTCCCTCATGCCAGCCACTCATACCTTCCGGGCACCACAATCTCTAAGAACAAATGAGGGAATTGTTCACATGAATGCCGGCTTCTTGTTTGCTGTTCAATGAGGCCAGCCAAATGCCAGAACTTCACCTCTGCCAGCACATGAATTGCCGCAGGAGGGCTTCAAACTTGGAAAGCTTGACACTTTCAGCAACAGAGTGTGAGAAACAGCCAGCCAAAATGCCAGAACTTCACCTTTGCCAGCACACGAATTGCCGCAGGAGGGCTTCAAACTTGGAAAGCTTGACACTATCGGCAACAGAGTGTGAGAAACCAGCCAGCCAAATGCCAGAACTTCACCTTTGCCAGCACACGAATTGCCGCAGGAGGCTTCAAACTTGGAAAGCTTGACACTATCAGCAACAGAGTGTGAGAAACAGCCAGCCAAATGCCAGAACTTCACCTTTGCCAGCACACGAATTGCCGCAGGAGGGCTTCAAACTTGGAAAGCTTGACACTATCAGCAACAGAGTGTGGAGAAACACCAGCCAACTCATGAACGGGGGGCAGACACAGTACATCTGACCAACAGGAAGTGACGAATGCCTTCAACAAGCACAAGGGAACTCATCGCATGAAAGGCGAAGATACTCGTCATTCACCTCCCCCCACCTCTAACCCTGTCTGGTCAGAAACACAGACAAATTAACTGGACATGGTAAAAGGTCACAGACAGAGATAATGCAAGGTACACATTTTGATCATTTTTCACAACTGTTCTTTAACGTATCAAAAATAACATGCTAGAAAAAAAGTAGTAAAATTAAAATATGTCCTTACAATGTCTAAAGACATCTAAACAAAATGGAACACAGTACCTGTTATAAAAAAACAAAATAGACAAATTATGCAGAGCTCTAAGGGGGCACGCATGCACGCGCGTGCGCACACACACACACACTGAAATGTAGACCTCAGCAGTACAAAAATCAATTTTTCATGGACAGCGACTTTTTTCAGTTCTAAGCTTAAAACAATCTGTCAGATACTGTGCGATCATTAATGGAGTCAAACTTTGAAGGAAGCGTGAAATCGTATTAAGGCCATTTCTCTGTATCAGTAATGAACGTGGAAATATTGCTTCACGTAAATGTGAATATGCATGACACACATAAATCAAATGAATTTCATTTTCCTCGCTTGCTCCACATAGTGGACAAGCTTGTAAAATTGTTTGTTACTATATACCTATAACGATTACAGTTTAATTCATTCATCCCAAGTCTAAATCTTATACTGCATCTCTATACCGTCGTACGTAAAGGGACGATAAGTAAGCTTCGTAACATAGGCCAACTTTAAAACTTCTATATTCTTTGAATCATTCGCTGAAGATATTTGTCATGCCATTCTTGTTTAAAACAATCTTGCAGACGTTCTTTCAGGGCTTTTAAAAAGCCAGCTTTGCTTCCTACTTGTTGTTCTATCCACACGTAACCAAAGCCGTACCGAAATAATTGCATCTTAAGGTGGCGCATGGCGTGCAAAATCGTTTATTTTTGTTTCTCAGCTTTGATGCAAGGTACACTTATAAAATTTGGCACACAACTGCAGTATCTAGGCAGTAGTCTGCCTATTTTTTTTTGAGTCAATCTGACAAAAAAGACAGGAGTTATTGGATGGTCTAGTTTTTTCTATACTAACGTTTTTGGGACAGCTACTGGTACAATACCAAGGCTCCACTTCCTTAGTTATTTATATAAAAGTAGACAAACATGGTCAAAGAACACAATAAAACCCATTTCAGTTTTCTGAAAAATCTATTACTATTTTTCATCAGGGGTTGAAAAGTTGTTATTTTTTCTTTCATCATGAACCTTTACACATTCACACTTAGCAATTTAAACCACCATAGTTAGAGTCTTCTAATATGCCTTATTGTGTTCAGCAGCCATTTTTAAATGCACACACCCAAGTTTCATGAGAAAATCTGCATTAAAACTGAAGATATAGTGTTCCTCAACAAGCACGTGGCAGTGAAAATCAGTATTTGAGAAATCGGGCAGGAAAGTATATATCAATTATGTGCAAAAATTATTTTTCATATAATGCTGTCCCAATATTTTTCCTGCTTACTTTATCCATCAGTTATCCATGTCTTCATTCCTCTCTCGTCTAGCTGCTTCAGATGAACATACATAGCTTTAGGGATTCTACTACTCTCCATTTCTAATAGCTTTAACCAATATTTAACAGCCTTCATGATTGCATTGATGAAAAGAGGATGCCTGCCTAATTCCCCATAGATCATAGAGTTGGGCGTCTTTTGGCCGACTGCTAAAAACTTCTTACATGCATACATTTGAACACGCTCTATTTCTTTTACCTCTTTAATCCCCCATATTTCTGCTGCATACAAGAGGGCTGGTTGAATTTGGCGGTCAAATAAACGTAAAAACACTTTAACGTCAGCACATTCTATTTTCCATAATGCCCAAGATATGCCAATTGTCTTTTTCCTAGCTTTCCTTACTATCTGTTCCATGGCTTTCTCTAAAGACAGTTTTGTTGTTAAGGTAAAGCCAAGATAAACATATGAATTGACTATTTCAAGGACTTCTCCATTTAAGTACCATTTCTCTCTTGCTGCCAGATGGCCTCCTTTTCTGAATACCATAATTTTAGTTTTTGTTAAATTTACTGTTAATCCTATTCTATTAGATGGGCTAGTACCAACACCACAAAAGGGAGAATCAGGACTCCAAAAGCACCCGCAACATTCTTCACGGCAGGAGGCAGCAAATCATGGCCAAGAACAACAGTGCCACTCGAAACATGCAGGCAGAGTCTGCTGGATGGGGCAGATGACTGGGAGTGCACTGCAGACCTCCCAGAATGGAAGAGTCACCCAGAGATCATCAGCAAGAGTGGCATGAGACCAGACATAGTAGTCCACTCTAAGTCAACCAAGCAGCTGATCATGATCGAGCTCACGGTGCCATATGAGAACAGAATGGAGGCAGCTCAAATCTACAAGACTGAAAAGTATGCTGATCTGGCAAACAGCCTGAGGAGAGAAGGCTATCAGGTCAAAGTCCTCACTGCAGAAATTGGAGCTAGGGGATTTGTAGGAACGTCTGCATACAGCCTCATGAAACAGCTCTCAGTTGCAGGGAAGGAAAAAAACCAGAGCCCTGAAAGCAATGGCAGAAGCGGCAGAGAGGTGTTCAAGCTGGATCTGGTCAAGGAGGAACAAAAGTGAACTTCATAAGGCTTAATTTTCCTACAAATATCAGGTGTCCCTGTGGCTCAGTGGTTAAAGCTCGAGTCATTAAGTAGAAAATGAGCACGTCCAGAGGGTCATGGGTTCGAATCCCAGCCATGGCTCGTCCCAAGATGGGGGGAAAAAAAAGGGGCAGCAGAGGGACATCCGGAGTCAAGAACCGGGTGTGGCCCAACCCCCCTAGAGTGTCAGGAGATAAGGGCCGAAACACTTGCTTGAAGGGGGCTTCTCTTCTGAGGACTCTCTGCTGCCACGCTCTCCACGAGTTTCTTTCTACTGCTTTAGCCAATACATTCAATTGGTTTTGTAATCCTACTACAGTGTGCGATACTAAAGCTATGTCATCTGCAAACAATAGAGTAAATATTTCTTCTATCAGGTTGGACAGTACTATACCATGTCTTCCATCTCTCCTTAAGTCATCTGCTATTTCGTTTATAAATAAACAGAAAATTTTGGGTGAAAGTAAGCAGCCTTGTTTAACACCCACTGGTGACTCAAAGAACTCTGTGTAATCGAAACCGACTCGCACACAACAAAGAACATTTTCATACATGCTTTTGAGTAATTTCAGCATTTTTCTTGACAATCCTTTTCTCGCCAGACAAGCCCATAGGTTATCACGATTTACAGAATCAAATGCTTTCTGGTAGTCTATGAAGGCTACATAAACTTTTCCTTTTCTCTGAGCCAAGCTTTTCTGTATTATACTGAACAGAGTGAATATATGGTCTACCGTAGAATAGCCCGCTCGGAAGCCTGCTTGCTGCTCTGTAATTTGTTTAGTTTCCTCTATCCATGTGCTCAATCTCTTATTCAAAATATATATAAAGATCTTGCTGACTATGCTTATAAGCGATACACCTCTGTAGTTACCAGGGTCGTCAGGATTACCTTTCTTGTAAATAGGCACTATAATGGACTTCGACCAGAATTCAGGAAAGTGTCCTGACTCAAGGAGGGCATTTAGGTACTTTAACAAAAACGGTATTGTATCAACGCTTTTTAATATTTCTGCTGGGATACCATCCCACCCACTAGCTTTATTTCTTTTTAAGTGTCGTATGGCCTCACCTATATCGTCTGTTGATATTAGTTCGTCAGTAATAGGACAATATTCAGTGGGCTCAGACACCAACTGCTGGCATGACACTTGGTCTTTAGTTGTATTCAAAAGTGTCTCAAAATGCTCATGCCATCGTTCTTTTGAAATGTTTGGTTTGGGAACACTATTTCGGAGGACAGAACGAACAGTGGTCCAGAATTTTGAGCTGTCCGAACATGTGTCGGTTAGGGATTTTACCTGTTCCTTTTTAAACTGTTCTCGTTTTTCTCTTTGCATGTCTTTATATTCCTTCCTCTCTTGGCAGTATGCCATTCTCTTTTCTATTCTAGTTTTATTGTCCTTCGCATTTCTATACTGGCTTAATGCTCTTCTTGTGACAAGTTTCTTCGCCTTACAATCCTGATCAAACCAAGTAGGCGAGAGAGAGAGAGAGAGAGAGAGAGAGAGAGAGAGAGAGAAACAAAACAAACATAAAGAACTAATTCCATATGATTTTCCTAAGCTTAAACAACATCCAACTTTACAAGCATACAGCTTTTCTGTTCATGAAGAATGCTATGACAATCTCATCCACCTCCACCCCCATCCCAGCACCACCACCCCTACCCTACATAAAACAAAATTTTTAATCCGAAGGCCAAGATTTTCTGAACATCAAGAAAACCTTGACAAATTATCTCATCCCCCCCCCGCCGCCGCCCCGCCCCCGGGGCCCTTAAATCCCCAAAGGGGACAGTCCAAGGGGACCCACCTACTTTGCTTCAAGCTACCAAAGAACGGTGCTGCCGGAGCCCATCCACCACACAAACTCCAGGGGGGTTTTCCCTGGGCCCCGGGCCCCTGGCAAACCCACACCGCCTCCAGCTGGAGGTTATCAGGGGGGCAAACCCCTCACAAACTCTCCCCCACACAGGCCAGCTGATTGGTCCCCCTTTTTTCATATGCATGACACCGAGAGGGGTCGAGACAAGGCCAAAAGTGTCTGGGCAGTGAAAAGAGGTGGGCAAGACTACAAAAACTGGAAATAAATGTTTGGTGGGGGAGTGGACCATTTCTGTACAGTACATGACTTTTAAAGACTGCTACAACCAGGCTACTATGGTGTGTGTGTGTGTGTGTGTGTGTGTGGTGTGTGTGTGGTGTGTGAGTGACACATAAGTCTTTAACGCATTGATTTTTTAAAAAAATACTGGCATGATCACTGGTCTTTTCCGATATCATCATATCATATACTGTCAAGAACTGTTACCCCATGAAGCATGATTCAACATGATGCAGTATCAAGCAATTAATATGCTTGTAACCATAACCGTTCTTTTCTTTCTGGGACAAAGGAAGCTGAAAGTGAACACCCAAAGTTCTCTCTGAAGTTCAAGGAAGATGCAGAAAAAAAAGTACCTGCATCACAGACAGGGTCTCTGCCTGCTGCATCTTGCTCAAGACACTGCGCAGAATGAGGTCCACACTGTCGCCCAGCGAAGGCCCACAGCGCCCTATCACCACAGCAACCAGCCGACCCACAAATGTGCTGTGTACTCTGAGGTTTTGGGATCCAGCATCTTGTTGATCACTTGGACAAGGTAGTGGACCCCATTGTTGCCTAGAAGAAGAACAGCCAACTATTGGGTGACAAGTCAAATCTAAAGCTGCCAATGAATCTGAGAGCAAGACAAAGAAACCATCACCACACAAAAACAACCAATCTTTCCATGTAACCGGTAGCTATTAAAAATTCACTTATGACTATACAAACAATTCTAAAGTTACACAGACATAAAATCACGCCACCTCTCTACATAAATCAATAAAGATCATCTCATTAGAAAATATTTCCTATCATTCAAGAAACAGTGGATCTTATACCATGCTGAACAGATCTGTCCACTGCTGATGAATCCAGTTTTGTTACATCCATGACACACCTCTGATTCAAGAGATGCTTCATCTTTAGATTTCATACTGTGCACACTTCTTATTCTACCAGATTCAATGTCAAGAAGTGGCCTGTCATACCAATACAAATAATCAATCAAAAAAAATAACAAGACTCTGGGGAACAGGAAATAAAAATCGCAAGTAGCAGGTCAACTCTGTTGCTATACAAACATATAACAAACACACTCCATTGTGTAACTGAATACCCCAGAATTATGCAGAGTTCACCAGAACCCAACCGCCCGCCTTCCCCCACCCCCTCAAAATACTCTTAACCAAAGTCATCCCTGAAGGCAATCAACTGCTCGCTGGCTACAGAAGCAAAGGCCCGTAAACATTCACCTCCGTTCTGTTAACAAAGCAGCACACCCACTTCGTCATCCCTCCCTTTCCAGTGTCCTGCAGCCTACACTTGACAGACACTGGACATATTTTGGTGCAGGACTTAAAACTGAATGCAGGTTTCTATCAGAGTATAAAGAAGGAAATGACAAAAATCGGTAAAAAAATTGGTGCACACACATCTCTGAAATAGAGAAAACACCAGTAATCTTCTAAAGCAAAATTAACCATCATGGAGCTCATTTTCAAACAATGAAAGAAGAGATCTGCGATAAGTTTGAAGATTCTGAATTTCTGTTTTCCACTTCTTTTCCAACCACCTTTTCTTTACTATTTTACCTTCATTAAACAGATACAAAGGTGACAGAAAAGACAACAGAGGAGCTGCCTTTTCTGCCACCTTGTGTCTTTTTAACATAGGCAAAAATAGTCAAGAAAAGGAACAAAAAGAACTTGAAAAAGAAAAAGGTCTCAAACGGCAAGGGAGGTGACCTGCATTGTTCCACTGTCATCAGTCTTCATCATGCAGTGCACGGTGGGCAGGAAGGTGGACATAATGGCGTCGGACAGCGGCACAGGACTGGCCCTCACCACTGTGGCCAGCAGGTCCAGAGCCACCTGAAATGGACAGTTACACCAACAGTCACAGTATATGCTTATGTTTAGTTCGGAAAAAAAATGTTGGCAAAAAAGTCATCTACTCTTGTGGGCAAAGGAAAACTACAAATAACCATGGCACTGTTAACAATAATTCGGTGGTGGTGTTTTTAATCCATTTACCTCCGGCTGTATGTAAACTAAACATTATCTGTATTTTAGCAACAGCTTAGAATTTCATTGAAAACAAAACTAATGTATGCTATCGCACCACAAGTCAATAAACATTTAAAAACCAAACCAAACCAAACAACAACAAAAATAGTTGATCAAATTATATCCCCGAACTTTTGTTTCGTAAGAATCCACTAACTGTTCCTTAAACTTGAAATTCGGCTTGTCTGAGACAAATTTTTTGGTCGCTTCAATTCTGAGATGTATTCCCCGATAAATGAAGACTGTATTATACATGCCGAGTTCCTTACGAGAGCAAGAGTTACCCTACTTGTTTTTTGTTGTTGTTTTGTTTTTACTTTTTTTTTTAAAAATTTCATTTCAAACATTTACATGAACATAGGACATACATAAGCAGTAAGAATTTTGGAAGAAAAAAAAAAGGGAAAAAAAAAAAGAGAATTCAGCAATCCCACAAGCAAGAAAAAAAATTTCAACATTTTTCATTTGAAAAAAAAATAAACACAGAAAAAAGAAAAGAAAAGTAGGTTTTGCAGAAGAAGTGGAGGGAGGGTAGAGAAAAAGAGAGATGAGAAAGAGCAATAGAGAGAGAGAAAGAGAGGGGGGGGGGGGGGGGAGACAGACAGAGAGAGACAGAAGAGAGGGACACGTTGGATGGATTACATTCAATCAATATGTTGACACAAGTTACTTTCACAATGTAAATCACACTGGCCAGAAAACAAAAACATAACCATCAATAAAAGAGATAATAATGATGTCAGAACAGACATATGTACAGACTCATCTGCAACATTAGGTAGTCTGTGTGTACAGAGATCAAAGCATAACAGGTTACTAAAAGTTGACGAAGTGTTTAAGTCTGTGAATGTGGGTCATAGGCTACAGATCGAGTGATGTTTAAATAGTTAATCATTCACAAATAATGGTTTGTACACTGACCATTTCACAGTGAAATCTGCATGGTTTAATTTTAAGTATGCGATGTGTTCTTCAATTTTATACCGATTCTTTAGTTTCCTTATAAATGCAATTATTTGTGGTAAACTGTTTTGTACTTTACAAGTGTATAGTATTTTGCGAAAAGAATTATGAAATAAAAGATTACATCACTAGAAATTGCTGCATCATTACCAAATAGTATCAGTGACTCTGTTAGTCGCACATTTTGTGCATTCATACATCTTTCTTTCATTAAATCAGTGAGATTATTCCAGAATAATTGTACATAATGACACTTCCAGAACACTTGATCAATGTTACCCTACTTGTTTGTTTACTGTTCCCTGACTCATTTCATGTTCAATTTTGCCAAATTAGTTAAAAACATACACTGTAATAACAACTATAGACCTGTCAATTATGGGAAGAACGATCCTTCCCCAAATTCCTTTACTGTCAATGTGCATGACCGATATTTCAGAACTTGTCGAAGTCATTGTTTCTTGCTAAAAGGTGCTAATATAGCACCCCCCCCCCCCCCCCCCCCCCCCCCCAAAGAAGATATATAATAAACTAAGGTGTTGGTAGTGATTCTTCACCAGATTTCAATTGCTTTGAGAAAGGGCATCTGTTCAAGAGAGGGACAAGGAATGCAAACATATAAGAGCTGATCACATCTCTTAGGATTCTGGGCAGCTCTTCAAGTTCTGTTGACTGGCTGTGACACTGCCAAACTCCACCTCACCTTCACCGGCATTTTTCACACTGCCGATTACACAGCACATCGAATGCAGCATCTGCAACAGTGCATCTTCTTTTTGTCCTGGAGTAAACTCTTATCCCTTGTACAGATTCTAAATCCACTGAAAGCTGGTTGAGATTTATATTTTGGGATGAACTAGGGTGATATGAGAAGGCTCTGTTGACTTGTAATGCTCCACAAGAGAGAGAAGAACCAATTCCCATGTCAGCACTCTCACAACAGGCATGCTACAGTTTGAAATGTGACTCCATTTTCTGTTTTGTGCGAAAATAAGACATCAAGTAGGCAATCTGAAGCTCTGGAACCATGTTTCTGTTTACTTCATTAGACCTGAATATGACTTGGCCTGAACATTGACCTGGCCTTCGGGAACTTCAACAGATATAATCCAACATACCGGAATATCAATGCACAAAAGCCCATGACTTCTGCTAACCAATCAATCTGTTCCCATCTGTACCTACATGCATGCTGCACAGTCCTTACCGCGGTCAGCCCAGGGGAGACTTTCTCAGCGGGCGCAGTGAGAATGCTGGACAGAGTGGGCAGTATCCTGCCCTGGATGGTGGCGGAGCATGTGGGATTGGCCACCAGTTCCTTGACCACATCCTGCACCAGCGACACCAGGAAGGGATCTGACACACACATCAACAGGCATCTCAACTTCTGTTATATATGAAAGGGGGAAGGTGTTCAAATAACAGGACCATACGATAATCATGAAACAAAACTAAAGAAGAAAAAGCTATGCATAAAAAGTCTATGCGCACATATACACCGAGAAACAAAAGCTGATAATAATTCCATCATGAAATTACACTGGCTACTTATTTATAAAAGAGAGAATATTAAACAAGACTAGAAGCTTAGCAGATGGTGTCTTGCCCATGTTGGATCAGAATAAGCACTAATTTCAACAGTACTGCTGTCTCCCCTCTGATGAGCTGCCCCCTAATTATCTGATACTGAACGCACCCTGTGAACTAGTGTTGGGGCAGCCACAGGACTAACACAGGGAGGCTGGCTCTGTATAGAGGAACAAGAATAAGTGGTTGGGAACTAAAGGAACATGAAAAATAAGACAAAATGTTGTCCCCCAACCCACCCATCCTTGTACATACTTAAAAACTCAAAGCAGCTAATATTCACGTTCTAGTTTTTCCCCCCCCGAATAACTGACATATTCATAAATGATGTGCAGTTACCTTTTTGAGTCATGTGGCTGGTTTGTTTGTGCTCATACCATGTTGCTTCTAGGACTCCAGAAGTGGGGATTTGGGAGGCGGGGGGAGTTGGGGGTGTACCTCAGTCCTATGAAGTCAGTGTAAAACTACTTTGCTCCCCCCCCCCCCCCCCAAAATTTTTTCATTAATTTCAATCAGTTCCTAATCAATACTAGTCTGGTCAGCAATAACAACAACAAAAAACTAATCAATAAATTACAAACGATAATAAATGAAGAAAAAGCAATAGACCATCACACATTCCATACATAAAAAAAGATGATTAAATCAACATATATCCTTATGTTCTGTCATCTATAAAAGTGTAATTGCATTTTAGATCAGTCATTAATTGATGCCAGGTAGACCAGCTACTGTAAACCCTCAAATCATGTTTTTCTGTCTTTCTTTTTTTAAAGTAAAGGCCACTTTGTGAACCATAAAACCCACTGTATCCTCTAGTGAGTTTCAAAGCAGGGTGAAATTGAAACAAGAGCAAAGTGAGAATTACTGCTCTGCTATTTGGCAGTGCAGTAATTATGTGTCTGCTCTTACATCCTCTAGTGAATCAGTTACTTCAGAATACCATCTTCACTGTGAGGATCCTGAGGCTGAACATTTCCAGCAGCACACTCCTCATCTCAATCATCTACAACACTTTCTTCAGTCTTTCTTTTCATCTTGCTCTACTTCATCCTTTAGCCTTAGCAAATACGTTGCTGGAACTCTTGCAATCTGCAAATCAGAATCGAGACTCTGCATGTGTTCATGTGTCTGTGCATAAAACGTGTATAAAACCTTCTATGCATGTTCCTCCTGTAAACATACTTTTAATTCATCCATTTAGTGAAGTAATGCTATTACCTCCAGCATGACGGAGAAATATTGCCACAGACAATGGACCAATTTTATTTTCGTGCGCTGCCGTGAACTGTGCATCTACCTGTAAAAGAATGAAAGATAATGTATCCTCACATTATTGCAAAAGACTGCAGCCCAAATCAGACACACAAATTCAACCATTTATTCCTATAAAGTTCCCTTAAACTAGTCATGTACAATTCTTTATCATACATTTTCACAAGATTTATAAACTTGAAAATATTTGGCTGGAACTGAAATTCTGAATGAAGCAAAACTCAGTTCCATGAGCCATCAAGTAATTCACTGGACCTCGAAGGGTTTTATCACTGCTTCCTTCCCCTCCATCATCATACCTAAGAAGCAGTCAAGAGTTAAACATAACCAGAAACTGGCACTGAAAGAAAAGAACACGTAGCATCATTACACATCAACCTACGTGTATAATCGGACCAGAACCCCCCACCCTCCAATCCTCTACTGGCAATGGACCCAATCTACTCATGCCTCTCACCGTGACCACCAAGGACAGGGTTTCCAGACACAGTCCCAAGACTTCAGAGGAGAACTGTGTTGCCACGGTGACCAGTCCTTCCAGGATGTTGTCCAGGAAGGGCGCCATGGTGTGGATGTTGCCTGTGGCCTTCAGGTGCTTACAGAAGCCAAACACAGCACGCACTGCCCCGATACGCACACAGGCTGGCTGGGTCGGGTGGAGGCCCCCCACTGTGGCCTGCAGAAATCTGGTAAAACAGGGTGAAATATTCCTGCATAAAGCTGGAAAGACTTGTCATTAATGATGCTAATTCAGAGTTAAAGATGCTAATTTTGCAACAATAATCTAAATTTTCCAGATGCGCCTTCCCTCCCATCTTGAATAGACATCAACCAGTCTGATACCTCCGTGGCTGAAACCAGACACTCCATATGGACTTTATAAATGAAAGAGAAGTCAGAATTAAACACACCTGTAAATGATATCATAGGCTAATCTTTCACTTTCATATGCCAAAGAGCTCTTCCCATCTCGTAGTCTGAAAACTTGTACAACTCTGTCTGAATTGGAAGAAAAACTTCTGCTTCTTTTCAGATGATCCAATTCAAAATACCTGTTCTAAAACATGCAACTGTAAGATTCATATCATGTGTGTTTTAACCTTGTTGATTCCTTTAAAATGTACTTCATTCAACACTGTGCCCAACCAATGCTCTATTGACAGATCTGAAGTAGTTTAAACCCAAACAAATATTACTCCAAAACTATGCAAGTTTTAAGTTTTCAAATGTGACACAGCTGGAAATAAAAAGCTTTCTCTGCAACAATTCAAAGTCTGGAAGTCTTTGGACCAGAACTGAATCTACCTTTTACATTCAAACATGGGGCTATGTAAAAAGTAAAATGTTTTTGTTTACAAATGTTTTTGTTTACTAAAGTATCATAGGCACAAAACACATATTACAAGAGATTTTTTACTATCTTGCTACACAATCGTTTGGTAGTAACTATGCCAGTTCTCTTTTTTTTCTCCTGGCAAAACATTTTTTGAGATAACAGAGTTTTAGTAAAGAATTCCTTATATTTAAGCAACAGTCTAAACTGACCAGGCAGGACAGGCTACCCAGGCTGCAAATCTAAAGGTTAAAGGGTTTAAAAAAAAAAAAAAAGACAAAAGGGGTGGGGAAGTGGGGGTGTTTGTGTGCGACTCCTACCTGCCATCAGAGCTAATGTTTGGGACATGCATCTCTCACCTGGTGATCAGGTCCGTGTCCATGGCTTCTGTGTAGCAACTGGCTGTCCACAAACAACGTCCCACTAGGAATGGGGACACTGCACACAAACCCCGTTCCCTTTACACGTGAGTATGGGTCAACATACTGTCACACTGCTTTCAAGTTTCAAGATGCATGCTTGTGTAGTTTCACTACAATTGATGGAAAAGTGCTGATCTTGTTGATGCAACAAAACAACTCTCATGGAGCAACTTCACAATGTGTTAACTATCAACCTCACCGGTCACAACTTCTGCTTGTATGACAAATTCAGTTCACTTGTCAACTTCACAATGCATTTACCATCAACCTTACTGGTCACTACTTCTGCCTGTTCGACAAATTCAGCACCTTTCTGTTTCATTAAGCTAACTTATACTGTCTTGCACTTCACAATGAAGAGCTGAATTTCACATCACAGCTTACACTTCGCAATGAAGAGCTGAATTTCACCTCAGACTAAAATAATAATTTAAAAAGAAATCCTTATCCCCCCCCCCCCCCCGATCTAATTTAATTCTCTTGGTCCCGACTCCATCCCTGGTCTTGCTTACCTGACAGGTTCATATCCTCCAAGACCACAGTCTGCAGGAATCCATGCAGGTGGAACTGTATTTTGCCTTGCTGCAGGGCTTCCACTATCATCTGCTGGACCGATCCCATTGCCAGCATGCACGACTCGTGGACTTTCCACCTGCAAAAGGAAAATAACCCAAATGCTCATTTTACAGGCTCCAGGGGTTGCAAGGGAAACCTGACTCAATCAAAAGCAGATTTTCTGACCGAGTACTTGAAGGCTCCAGAACTGTGTCTTCCACTACAAGTAGTTCTGTCATGCACATATCATCACTTCAGATTTGGTCAGCAACCTATGCACTTTCCTTACAGAAAACCTGCTAATCTATCTGGATTAAAAATAAAATTTTATTCACGAGATTTGATCAAAGTTATGAATCTGGGGAAAGCATTTTAGAAAATTTCTGAAAGAAAAAGGTACAGTTTGCAATGATATCCAAGGATGAACAGACATTAATAGCCTCGTGAATACATGAAATACAAGGAATTCATTCCTGGAAAGTGACTCTACATGAGAAAAGGCACCAAGTACTATCACTCAAGAAACAAAAATTAACAAAGAGTTTGACTTTTACTGCAGCCTCATGTCCTATGCAGCATACCCGTAAATTTCATAATATATCCAGAGCTGTTTAATTGTCTTCCACGCAAAAATCAGCTGTTTCCTTTAAATACATTTGTAATTTGACAGAAAATGCTTTTGTCACATTAACACTGATCTGCAAATCAAGAAGTTTCATCATTTACTGCCAGGTATATGTCTTATATAAAGTTATAAATCCCAACATCTTTGCATTTGACGATTACCAGATTCCTTGTCATCCATTTATAAAATCATGACTCCTAATATAGCCCATGACCTTTGCTTTTCACAACGCTTCCAGGGTTGACTGCCAGAACCCAGTATCTCATATACATATACATAAGAGAGATACTGGGTTCTGGCAGTCAGCCCTCAATTATGTTCCGATTCATTCTAAATTTATCCATCCCACCATCTTTACATCATAACGCTAAAAAGAATACCTATTAATGTTACTCTTCATTTATGAAATGCCACTATCTTCGCTAGGTTGCAAAAGAAATTCCAACAATGCCCTTTGCACTGCAGTCCTATGAAAGGTCATGATGAAAAGCCTGACATCTGTATTTCTGGATATCTCAAAAGGCTACCTTGAATTCCCATGTATACAGAGGGAACCGTTTTACTATACAAAACACTGACCAAAATTCGCTGCCTGCTGATTTGGCAGCGCTGGACTCCTGCAGATGGCGAGTCACCGACTGGCACACAGTGGGGCACACTCCTTCTGGAACTCGCTGCACAAAGCCTGGGCACACACACAGCAGAACACAATCTGGATCTAGTACACAGATGGATTGTTCCATATGCTCGAAGAGCTTTCACAGTGGACAACCAAAGGATATTCACCACACATTTCTAATAAGTGTACAGAAGAGAGAGAGAGAGAGAGAGAGATGGAGAGAGAGAGAGAGAGAGAGAGAGAGATATGCCCATGTCAACAGCCAGTGTAGTGTAGAAAGAGCGCAAGGGGAGAGAGAGACAGCTAGAGAGAGAGCAAGAGCAAGCGAGAGAGCACAGGTCAGTAGCCACTGTAGAATGGAGAGGGAAGGTGGGGTGGGGGGGGGGGGGGGGGGGAGACAGAGATGCACAAGTCAACAGCCAGTGTACAGTGCAGAGAGTGGGGAAGGAGAGAGAGAGAGAGAGAGAGAGAGAGAGCAAGGGAAGAGATATAGCAGTGTACAATGGGGCGGGACGGAGGGGCAGAGAGAAAGAGAGATGTACAGGCAATAGCCCATGTACATTGGAGAGAGAGAGAGAGAGGGAGGAGAGAGAGAGAGAGAGAGAGAGAGAGAGAGAGAGAGAGAATTTCACTATACTCTATAGACAACCAGATACTGCAAAGGTCACCAGTCAGTATAAAGCGGAGAAAGACAGACAGACAGGGTAGTCAATATAAGTGTAGGGGGGAAGGGAGACAGAGAGAAAGGGGGGAGGGGAGGGGAGGGGAGTGGTAACGTGAAAAAGAGAATCGGACAGCAAGAAGAAGTGAAAGGGAGATGGCGGAGCGAGAGAATAAAAAACTGTCCTATCCTCATCAATCTTTGGGACGAGAGAATTACCACTGTCCTTTTCTCACCAATTTGTGAAATAACTTTTATCATAATTTTTTGTTTAATGTCACTACAACCCAAAATTAACCTGACAATAAACGGATTCCAATCAACCTGATATAGGACAACCCTACATGTGTCATACTGCAAACAAAGCAGTTGCTGTTAATTTGAATAATTTGGCATTGATTGGTGTCCCTGAAAAGAACACACATCACATTCAGGAGGGAACTGCTACAACACATGAATTCATCACAGACTTGAATGGAAGCATGAAACTGAACACAAATTCGTAATATGATGAAACAAGGAGCCAAAAAAATCTTGCCTCTTAATTTTGTTTTGTATTTCTGGACAAGTTAGGAACTTCAAGAGGGGGGGGGGGGGGGGGGGGGGGGGGTTCTTTCTGATCACAAATATCAAACCAGAAATCCTTTTTGTTCTGAACACACAAAACAATCTTTTTATTCCTTTTCATTTTTTTTAATATGACTGCACTCCGCACATCCAATCAAACCTGGCAAACCATACAAACAAGATTTAAATGCCCCGAAAACCTTTAACAGCCTCTGAATTTGCTTCTGATTTAAGTCAAATAAAATCTGACTGTGAACTGCCCACAATTCAAAAAGTAAAAAGTCTTCTTGTAATACCCCAAGTAATATATACAAATGCAGACCTTCCCAAAAAAACTTTCTGTAAAATCTTTTTTATTTGCTTGTCATGAACTGCAAATGTTAATTTTCAGGCACAGATTTTCATCACAAGACATGAAATTCCAGCCTGAAAACAGTTTCCATTCATCATATTGTTTACAGTCAAACTGACCACAAAGGGCCGTATCAGGGCCACAATAAATGAGACAGACTAACAGACAGACAGATAGAGCAATAATGTGTGCATGTGTGTAAGACAGGGAAAAAGCAGGCAGGCAAAGGGAGAGAAAAATTAAAACCATCACTGACCAGCAGCAGATCTTGAGCCGAGATACGGACGGAATAAGAGAAACTGTCTTCGTCTTCATCTTCTACAAACTGGTCAGGATTGTTTGACCACAACCGTATCTGTAAAATAAAGAGATATCAATCAGTAAATAAACAACAAAAAACAGATAAAACCATGATACAGTATGATCAGGCACCTATTTTTAATGCTCAAACAGCACCCTTATCACATATTATAACAATATATATTACATATAGGAAATTTTTATTCTAAAATTACGTTTAATCTAACATACTTACCGTGGCTCACTAATGCAATAAGCGGCAGCAATTTGCTATCCCTGCCTCGTATACAATAAAGTCCGTACGGACAACAAAACCCTGAAAGGGCCTCGTGCCTTGCGCATGCTCAGACCTATCCTCTTTTCGAGGTATATTAAACCCTGACTGAGAACTCCTGATGGAACCAGGAAGGCGGGGAGGTAGGGAGGGTCTCTGTGTGAGCCACGGTAAGTATGTTAGATTAAACGTAATTTTAGAATAAAAATTTCCTTTTAATTACACATACTATACCGTGGCTCACTAATGCAGAGTCGCACTACTGGAAGGAGGGCTCACCTGGTTACCGCCTGGAGGAGCGAGAAGAGCCGGAGCGTGTGGCGGAGATGGTGTGTTGCGCCACCACAGCTGATGCGATGCCCTAGACCCATCATCGCGCAGACGGGAAACGTCGCGCAGGTAGAATTGGATGAAGGTGCCAGGGGACCGCCAATATGCGGCATCTAACACACTCTGAATGCTGGCATTATGAGCTACTGCCAGCGAAGACGCCCATGCCCTAATCTCATGAGGTCTTGGTGAGGAAAACAGCCAAATCCCTTCAGGTCTCGCGTACGCAGCTTTAATGACTTCTCTCAGCCATCGAGAGACTGAAGAGCGCCTGATGTCCTCCTTATAACTTTCGTTGTAAGAGAGAACAGGTGGCGCTGCTTGGAGCGAGAAGATTTCGTGCGTTTCCTATACTCCCGCAGAGCGCGCACCGGACAGAGAGTGCGGTCTTCGTCGTCCGGGGCAAGAATAGAAGTGAGAGGAAGAATGGAGATAGTCGGGGAAGAAGAACCTGGCAATTGGTTTTTCGCTAAAAATTCCGGGAGGAGGCGAAGAGATATCGAGCCATCGGTTCGGAGGCTACGTCCCCAGGTAGGCCCCTAGTTAAGATAAGATAAGATAATGTTGCTTATAGCCAGCCAAAAAAAAAAAAAAAAAAAAAATTTTAAAAAAAAATTTTTTAAAAAAAAACCTTCCCCAAAAAAAAAAATTTTTCCCCCCAAAAAAAAAAAAACCCAAAAAAAAAAAAAGGGGGGGGGCCCCCCCCTTTTTTTTTTTTTTTTAAAAAAACCCAATTTAAAAAAAGGGGAAATTTTTTGGGGGGGGGCCCTTTTTAAAAAAAAAATTTTTTTTAAAAAAATTTTTTAAAAAAAAAACCCGGGGGCCCCCAAAAACCCTTTCCCCCCCCCCCGGGGGGAAGGGGGGGGGTTGGGGGGGTTTTTGGTGTTTGGGGGGCCCCCCCCCCCTGGCCCCCCCCTTTTTTTTCCCAAAAAAAAAAAAAAAAATTTTTTTTTTTTAAAAAAAAAATTTTTTTTTCCCCCGGGAACCCCGGGCCCCCAAAAATTTTAAAAAAACCCCCCAAAAAATTCCCTAAAAAAAAAAAAAAAAAGGGGGGGAAATTTTCCCCCGGGCCCCCCCAAAAAAAAAGGGCCCCGGGGGGGGGAAAAATTTTTGGGTTTTCCCCCCAAAAAAAAAAAAAAGGGGGGGTTTTTTTTTAAAAAAAAAGGGAGGGGGGGGGGGAAAAAAAAACCCCCAAAAAAATTGGGAAAAAAAAAAAAACCCCGGGGGGGCCCCCGAAGGCCCCCAAAAAAAAAAAAAAGGGGTTTTTTGGGGGGGAAAAACCCCAATTTAAAAAAAACCCAAAAAAAAAAAAAAAAAAATTAAAAAAAAAAATTTAAAACCCCCAAACCCCCCAAAAAAAAAAATTTTTTAAAAAAACCCCCCCAAAAAAAAAAAAAAAAATTTTTTTTAAAAAAAACTCAAAATTTTTAAAAAAAAAAAAAAAAACCCCCCCTTTTTTTTCCCCCAAAAACCCCCCAAAAATTTTTTTTAAAAATTTTTTGGGGGGCCCCGGGAAAAAAAATTTTTTTCCCCAAAAAAGGGGTTGGGTTTTTTCCCCCCCCCCCCCAAAAAAACCCTTTTTTTTGGGCCCCCTTAAAAAAAAAAAAAAAACCCCTTTTTTTTTTGGGGGGTTTCCCCCCCGGGGGGAAAAAAGGAAAAGGGGTTTTAAAAAAAGGGGGGAAAAGGGGAAAAAATTTTTTTTTTTTCCCCAAAGGGAAAATTTTTTTTGGGGGGTTTTAAAAAAATTTTTTCTTTTGGGTTTCCCCCCCCGGGGGCCCCCCCTTTAAAAAAAAAAAAAATTTTTTTTTAAAAAAAAAAAAAAAAAAAAAAAAAAAAACCCCAAAAAATTTTTCCCCCCTTTCCAAAAAAAAAATTTTTTAAAAAAATTTTTCCCCCCGAAATTTTTAAAAAAAAAAAAAATTTAATTTTTCAAAAAAGGTTTGGGGGCCCCAACCCAAATTTTCCCCCGGGAAAAAATTTTTAAAAGGGGGGAACCCCCCAAAAACCAAAAAAATTTTTTAAAAGGATTGGGGGGAAATTAAGGAATTTTTTTAAAAAAAAAAAAACCCCCCCCCCCTTTTCCCCCAAAAACCGTTTTTAAAAATTTTTTTAAAGGGGAAAAAAAAACCCCAAAAAGGGATTTTTCCTTAAAATTTTTTTCCTTGGGCCCCCCCTTTTTTTTTAAAAAAAGGGGGGGTTAAAAAGGGAAAAAGGGCCCTTTTTTTTTTTTTGGGGCCCTTTTTTTTAAAAAAAAACCCTTTTTAAAAAAAAAATTTTTGGTTAAAAAAAATTTCAAAAAATTTTGGGTTTGGGGAAAGGGGAAAAAAATTTTCCCCCAAAAAGGGCCCCCCCCAAAAAAAACCCCCCTTTTGGGGGGTTTTTAAAAAAGGGGGCAAAACCTTAAAAAAAAAAGGGGCCCTTTTTTTTTTTAAAAAATTTGGGGAAAGGGGGGGGAAAACCCCAACCTTTTTTTTAAAAAAAATTTTAAAAAAAAGGGAATTTAAAAGGGGGCAAAAAAAAAGGGGTTTTTCCCAAACCCCTTTAAAAAAAAAAAAAAAAAAAAAAATTTCCCAAAACTTGAAAAAAAATTTTCCCCCCCAAAAAAAATTTTCCGAAAAAAAAAAAAAAATTTTAAAATTTTTTAAAAAGGCCCCCCGGGGGGGAAAAAAACCCCCTTAAACCCCCCAAAAAAATTTTTTTTTAAAAAAAAAAAAAAAAAATTAAAATTTTTTAAAAGGGGCCCCCAAAAAAAATTTTTCCCCTTTTTTAAAAAAAGGGGAAAAAGGGGGGCCCCCCCCCAAAAAAAACCCCCCCCCCGGGGGGAAAGGGTTTTTTTTTTGGGGGAAAAGGGCCCCCCCCCAAAAAAATTTTTTTGGGGGGTTTAAAAATTTTTTTTTTTTTTTAAAAAAAAAGGGGAAATTTTTTGGGGCCCCCAAAAGCCCCTTTTTTTTTTGCCTCCCCCTTAAGGGAAAAAAGGGGGAAAATTTGGGTTTTTTTTTCCTTTTTTAAAAAAAAAAAATTTTTTTTTAAATTTTTTTGGGGAAACCCAAAAAAACCCGGGGGAAAAAAAAATTTTTTTCCCCTCGGGTTTGGGGTTTAAAAAACCTTTTTCTTCCCCAAAAACAAAAACCCCAAGAAAAGGGTTTTTTCCCCCCCTTTTTTTAAAAAGGGCCCAAAAAAAAAAAAAATCCTAATTTCCCCCAACCCCCCCCCGGGGGGGGGAAAAAAACCCCCCCGGAAAAAAAAGGGAAAAAAAAAAAAAGGGGGAAAATGAAAAAACCAATTTTTTTTTGGGGGGGGGGAAAAAGGGAAAAAAAAACCCCCCCCTTTTCCCCCAAAAATTTTTAAAAAAAAAGGGGGGGGGAAAAAAAATTTTTTTAAAAAATTTTGGAAAAAAACCCAAAAACCTTGGGGTTTTTAAAAAAGGGGGGTTAAAAAAAAAAAAGGGGGCCCATTCCCCGGGGGGAAGGGGGCCTTTTTGGGGGGAAAAGGGGGGGGGGAAAAACCCCCCCAAAAGGGGGGGGGGTTTTTTTGGGGGGGTTTTTGGGGGGGAAATTTAATTAAACCGGGGGGGGGGGGGGAAAAAAAAAAAAAGGGGCCGGGTTTTGGGGGAAAAGGGTTGGTTTTCCCCCCAAAAAATTTCGGGGGGGGGGGGGGGGGTTTTTTTTTTAAAAACCCCCGGAAATGGGTTTTTTTTAAAAAAAAGGGGGGCCCCGGGGGTTTTAAAGCCCCAAAAAATTTTAAAAAAAATTTTGGAAATTTTTTAAAAGGGGTTTTTAAAAAAAAATTTTTAAAAAGGGGAAAAAAAAGGGGGGGGGAAAGGGGAAAAATGGGTTTAAAAGGGGGGAAAACCCCCAAAAAGGGGGGAAAAAAAAATTTTAAAAAGGGGAAAAAACCCGGGGAAAAAAAATTTTTTTGGGGAAAAAAACCCCCCAAAAAAAAATTTTTTTTTAAAAAAAAAATTTTTTTTTTCCCAAAAAAAAAAAAAAGGGGGGGGAAAAAAAAGGGGGAAAAATTTTTTTTTTTGGGTTTTAATGGGGGTTTTTGGGTTTAAGTTTAAAAAAAATTTTTTTTTTGGGGTTTTTAAAAAAAATTTTTAAAAAATTTTAAAAATTTAAATTGGAAAAAAAAAAGGGGTTTTTGGGGGGGGTTTTTTTTTGGGGGGAAAAAAAAAAATTTTTTTAAAGGAAAAAATTAAAAAAAAAAAATTTTTTTTTTTTTGGGGGGGTTTTTTAAAAAAAGGGTTTTTTTGGGAAAAAAAAAATTTTTTTAAAAAAGGGGGGGAAAAAAAGGGGTTTTTTTTTTTTGGGTTTTTTTTAAAAAAAATTTGTTTTTTTTTTTTAAAAAAAAAGGGGGTTTTTTCAAAATTTAAAAAAATTTTTTTTGGGAAAAAGGGTTTTTTTGGGGGGGGGGAAAAGGGGGAAAGGGGATTTTTTTCCCCTTTTTTTTTAAAAAAAAAAAGGGGGGTTTTTTTTTTTTTTAAAAGTTTTTTTTTTGGGTTTTTTAAAAAAGGGGGGTTTTTTAAAGGGGGTTTTTTTTTGGGGGTTTTTTTTTTTTAAATTTTTTTTTTTTTTTTTTTGGGGGAAAGGGTTTAAGGGGGGTTTTAAAAATTTTTTAAAAGGGGGGGGTTTTTTTTTTTTGGGGGGGTAAAGGGGGGGAAAATTTTTTTTGGGTTTTAAAAAAAAAGGGGGGGTTTTTTTTTTTTGGGGAAAGGGGGGGGAAATGGGGGGGGTTTTTTTTAATTTTGGGGGAAAAGGGAATGGGGGGTTTTTTTTTTGGTTTAAATTTTTTTCCCCGGGGGGAAAAAATTTTCCCGGGAAAAAAAAAAAGGGGAAAAACCCTTTTTTTAAAAAATTTTTAAAAACCCCGGGGGAAAACCCTTTTTTAAAAATTTTTTAAAAATTTTGGGAAAATTAAAACCAAAAACCCCCCCAAAAAACCCCCCAAAACCAACCAAAACCCCCCGGGGGAAAAGGGTTTTTTTGGGGGGAAAAAAATTTAAAAAAGGTCCCCCCAAAAAAAACCCCCCAAAAAAAACCTTCCCCCCAAAAGGGGGGCCCCCAAAAAACCCCCCAAAAGGGGGGCCCAAAACCCCCAAAAAAAAAGGTTGGGTTAAAAAAGGGGGAAAAGGGGGGGAAAAAGGAAAAGGGGTAAAAAAAAAGGGGGGGGAAATCTTGGGGAATTTTTTTGGGGGGGGGGGAAAAAATTTAAAAAAATTTTGGGGGGGGAAAGGGAACCCGCCCCCCCCAAAGGGGGGGGGTTTTAAAAAATTTTTAAAAGCCAGAAAGAGTAAAGGTCTTCTGGCCTTTTAATTTGGTTTCCCGGGGAAAACCACGCCGGGGGGTTTTTAGACCCGGGCACAGAAGCTGCAGCTCCTCAAAAGGGGGGTTTGGAAATTTAATTCCCCGGATTTTCCCAATGTTTAAAATTTTTTACGGGTTTCCCTGGTTTAAAGGGCGGGAAAAAGGGGAAGATCAGGCATTTTCCCCATTCCCACATTTTGCCCCCCAAAAGGAGTGAATTTATTTGTAATTTTATGGACTGTTTTGGGTCTTTGTCCCGCTGGCAGACTTGCCCGCAGGTGACAAAGGCCTGGATTTTTTAAAGGTGGAGGGTCTGGGTTTGGGAGATGTGGGGGAGGGTTTTTTTTTATCCCAACCCTCTCCACAAAGGGTTTGGGAAATCCCTTTCCCCCACGGGCACGGGGCGAGGATTCGAGGGGGGGAATTTCGGGGTTTTTTAATCTGCCCAGCACAGGGTGTTTTTAACTGCGGGGGATTAGGGGTGGCGGAAAATTTTTTTTCCCCACCAGGGGGGAAACTTTTTGGTTGAGAGGGGGTGGAAACCCCTTTTCCCCCAGATTGAAAAGTTCGTACTTGCGTGCTTTGAAAAAGTTAAAAATCTTTGGCCCGACAGCAGACGATCGAGTGGAAACTGTGGGAACTTTCCTTTCCCCCGAAGCATAGGAAAAGGTGTCGGGGTCTGACATGCCCCCAAAACCCCTTGCGGGCCTCAAAAAAAAAAAATTTTCTTTTCAGTTCCCTTTTTCCCTTTTTAATTTCGGATTTTCCCGAAAACCAAAAAGGACATTTTCCCTTTAAGAGGAGGGAATTTTGGGCGCCACCGCGTTTTTCCAATGTCCGGGTCTTGCAAGGCCCCCTCATGGGTTTTTTTGCAAACAAAACCCCCCATACCTCTTTCCCGAACAGCGGTCCCCAACATGGCCCCAAAATTTCTGGCACCTGAACACCTCTTGGGGACGGCCATAGAGCAAACATGAACATTTAGGGAAACCAACCCTTTATGACCGGGGGCAGCCCCAAAGGGGTTTCAAAGGTCAGAAAAAAAGGGTGGCCACTCTCTAGAACCCTTTTTTTACCGTTTTACCCTGCGCAAACCCCCGTCACACCCCGGGGCCCCAGGGTCCGTTTTTAAATTTTCCCCCTTGAAAAACCCGCCAGACTCTGCATCTTAAACCACCTTTTTGGATGAATTTAATTTCTTTTTTGGGGATACCCTGACCCCTTTTCCCCAAGCTTTTTGCCCTTTTGGGAGCTTTTTCGGGTTGCCTTCTGTATCGACATTGAAGAAACCAACCATTTCCCCAAACCCCCTTTTTGGACCCAGGTTCACCTTTTCTTTACATGAAAGCCTTTGGGACAGCCAAAAGGGGGTAAAAGGGTGAAAGGGGCTTTTTGTCTGTCCCCTTTCCCCCAGAGCCAGGGAAACCCCAAAAAAACCCGTTCCCCGTCTTACCTCACGTCAGAATCCCCTGTCCCGTTTTTTAATTCCCCGGGAAAAAGGGGAAAACTGCCCTTTTCCCCTTTCCCTTTTTGGGGGGGTAGTTTTTTAATGAATCCCAAAATTTTTTTATTTTTTTATTCCCTCTCTCCCCTTTTCCCCCCCCACCTTGGAGTCCCCAAATAAAGGGCCAGGGCCAAGAAACCAAAAGTCTTTACCCCTTCCAGGGTTCGGGGAGTCTACGACAAGCAGAAGCAACCAAACCCCATCCCCCCTGAACTGCTCAACCCCGGGAACAGAGGCTGGGGCCCCTGCGGGTTTTTCTTGGCCCCTGGGGGGAAATGCCCGTCTTTACCCCAAACCCCAAAAAGGGGGGCCGATTAGTAAAACCCGGCCAAAGTTTTACTCCCCGGTTTGGAGAGGTCCCACCCAAAGGGGTTGTTTAAGCGCTGGGCCCCCTCAATCACCAGGATTCCCCATTCCCCTCCGACCAGGTCGCACCGCACGGCAAACCCCGGGGGATCTTAAGGAGACCCCAGAGAGAAAAGGGGTGTGGAAAAGAAAACTTGGGGGGAGACGAAATAGAAAACCAAATAAGGGGGGAGAAAAAGGAAAAGGAGAAAAAGGGGGGTTATCTTAGTCGGGTCCTCCCCCCTTAGCCTATCGACATGGGGAAACCCACCAGGGGGCAATTCCCAAATTTCCTTTCCACGTTACGCTTTAGGCCAAACAGCACTTTCACCTCTCCCGGCCTAGAAGCAGTGTGAAAAAAAAAAAGCCCATTCCAAGTATGATGCCCCCCCCCACAAAGCCCAAGGGATCATGGACCACGCAAACCCTCCGGGCCCCCGGGCCCCAAGGGGGGCAACCCCCCCGGAGGGCGATGCCAACAGACCCGGGAAACCCCAAAACAAGAGTAATGTTTTTTTAAAACCCCCCGCCTCCCCAAATTGCTAAAAAAATTCCCAAAAAAAATTTAAAAAATTCTGGGGTGCTGAAGGTTTTCGGGGGGGCCAGCAAAGGCCTCCAAAGCTGACAGCCCCCTCCGGGCAGAACCAGAAAATCCCTCTTCGAAGAATGTGAAATTTTTCTTTAAAAACCATAAACCAAACTAAGGTTTCAGAAATTGACAGAAGCATGGAATGGATTTTTCCAAAAATATCTGGGGACCCCAGGGGAGAGGGTTTCACCCGGCCACTCCCCTCTTTTTAGACTTGGGGAAACCCCAGTGAAAAAAATTTTTGGGCAGGGTGGGAAATTTGGAACAGAGCTCAGCAACCAAAACCCTTTTATGCCAAGGGGGCTTTGGGAGACTTTTCGAAAAGCGGGGAGGCAAAAAAATCTCTTTTTGTGAAAAAAAAGGGCCACGGAGGTTGATCCGGGGAAAAAATTGGGGAAAAAACGGAAAAATACACCCAGGTCTAGACCCGCAATTTCCCCCCGGAGGCCGGATTCAAGACCAAAAGGGGGAATACATTTTGGGGGTTTTTTGTCAAACTTACTTGGAACGGCGGGTCCAAAAACACAGTCGGCAATTCTGCGGTTTTGAAACAGTCGGTTAAAAGCCTTTTTTAAACCCCTTTGAGACCCAAAAATTTTAGTCAGAAGACCAAAATGTGTTTGTCGCCATGGGCAAATTTTTGTAGTCTACTTTTTCCACAAATAAGATAAAAAAAGGGTTTCTTATAGCCCCGCCGACCGCAAGGGGGCCCCCTCAGGGCTGTCACCCGTTAAAATCAACTCACCAGTCTTAAAAAAAAAAAAAAAAAAAAAAAACTTTCACACATCTCTTTAAAAATGACATCGTCTACAAACGAACCAGAAACTTTGTTAAAAATCCTTCTTCCGTAAAATCTCAAATCAGATGAAAAATGTTAATTTCTCTCAAAAAACCAAGGGAATCACGTCAGGCGGACATCCCTGAACAGGATCTTCATGGACTCCGCTGTAAAATTTTGTGTCTCACATCGTGCAAGTCCCAACACTCTAAAGAACATGTTTCATTGTGAGTGCGCATAAACATGGAATGCACCACGGAGCCTCTTCACTCTTTAAAAGGTAAGAATGGGTAAAATACGAATGGCCGGTGTGCAGCCGGCACAGAACCGTTTCCTCTTTACGACCACCCGACGTAGATGGGAGGAAGTCTTTAAAGGTTTGGACGGATCTGAAAGAGTTTGTTATTCGTCTGTGTGTTCCAATCCTCCTGCCAGAGGTCTCTCACATAATCGTTAATTTTGGGTTTCACATCTGAGCAGGGGATAAAGTGTTGGACAGTTTCTCTCTTGTGGCGTTCTTGGCTAAACGATCAACCATTTCGTTCCCGCCGATGCCAACATGGCCAGGAACCCAAGCAAGAGTAATGTTGTAACCGTCCGCCTTCAACTTGCTAAAAAGTTCCAAAAAAAAAAAAAGTTCTGGATGCTGAAGGTTGCGGCCAGCTATGGCCTCCAAAGCTGACAGCGAATCCGACAGAACCAGAAAGTCCCTCCTCGAAGAAGGGGAGATTATCTTCAAAGCCAGTACTAAGCAGCAAGTTCAGCAGAATAGACAGAAGCATCTGAATGTATATGTTCCAACAATATCTGAGAAGGAGCCCCAGGGCAGTAGGCTGCACAGGCCACTCCATCCTCAGACTTGGAACCGTCAGTGAAAACTTTTGATAGATGGGAATTTGGAACAGAGCTCGCATACAAAGCCTTGTACGCCAGAGAGCTGGTAGACTCCTTACGGAAAGCTGCGAGATCAAAACGAATCTCTGGTGTGAAAAAGGCCCATGGAGGTTGATCCGGAAACTTGGAAAATCGGAAACTACTACTCCAGGTCTATACCTGCATTCCGCACGTGAGGCTGCATACGAAGCCCAAACGGCGGAATACATTTCGGGTTATTTTCAAACTTACTTTGGAACGGAGGGTCAAAAACACAGTCATAGGCAGGATTCTGTGGTTCTGAGAACAGTCGGATATAATAATTCAAAGACAGTTTCAGCCTGCGATTGGACAGTGAAGGTTCACCTGCCTCTGCGTACAGGCTGTACACAGGGGTGGTGCGGAACGTTCCAAGACAGAGACGAAGCCCTTGATGGTGGATAGGGTCCAAGAGTTTGAGGTAAGATGATCTTGCGGAGCCGTACACAGCACAACCGTAGTCCAGTTTAGAACGGACCAGGGCTCTGTAGAGGTGCAACAAGTTTTCTTATCAGCGCCCCAGTCGGTGTGTGCTACGACCCGCAGAATATTCAGTGCCTTTTGGCAAGCAGTTTTGAGGTTTTTAATATGGCTGAGAAAGTTAAGTTTTGGTCAAAAATGACCCCCCAGAAATTTGGCCTCTTTAACAGCTGGAATGGGAGTTTTCCCTACTTGAAGTTCCGGATCTGGAAAAAACTGACGGAAGTTATGGAAGTGAATACATTGGGTTTTTGTAGCAGAAAAGGTGAAACCGTTTTCATCCGCCCATCGATGGATTTTATCTACGCAAAGCTGGAGCCTGCGCTGGACACTCGGGTACAGGCTTCCAGTTGCGTAGACAGCAAAATCATCCACAAACAATGAGCAGTCTGAACCCTGCTGAACTGATTTCACAATGTTGTTGATTTTAATACTAAAGAGGGCAGGAGACAGTATGCTCCCCTGGGGAACACCCAACTCCTGCTCGTGACATCAGAGAGAGTGGTGCCAACCCGGACCTGAAACTGTCGTTCTGCCAAAAAATTTTGAATAAAAAGAGGAAGATGACCTCGAAAACCCCAGATCGTGGAGATCATGAAGTATCCCCGACTTCCAGGTGGTATCGTAGGCCTTCTCCAAGTCAAAGAAAATTGCCACTGCATGCTGTCTGTTTAAAAAAGCGTTCCTAAGTGTAGATTCCAGACGAATCAAATGGTCAACTGTACTACGATGTTTGCGGAAACCACACTGTTCTTTCGCCAAAAGGCCATCGTTTCGAGTTTCCACATGAGCCTAGCATTGACCATTTTCTCCATCAGTTTACGACACAGCTGGTCAAAGCTATTGGACGGTAGTTAGATGGATTAGAAAGATCTTTTCCAGGTTTGGGATGGAATAATGAGAGCTGTCCGCCAAGAGGGTGGAAAGCAACCTGTAGTCCACACGTGGTTGTATACCTGTAACAGGATGTTCAGACCTTCTTGCGGAAGATGTTTCAATAGTTGATAATGTATGTCATCTATACCTGGAGAGGAATCGCTGCAAGAGAGTAAGGCAGATTTCAGCTCGTTTAATGTAAAAGGAAGATTGTAGTCTTCCATGTTGTCGGATGAAAAGTTGCAGGGAGATTTTTCTTTTAGGGTTTTTGTGTTTGACAAAAGTGACTGATTTATTAGAAGAGGAGGAATTCTTTTCAATGGTTGAAGCAAGCAGATTAGCAACTGCTTTCTTCTCTGTTATTAAAGAATCCGAAAACTTGAGATGGTTCACAGTGGGACAGGTGTTCTTCCCTTTGATTTTCTTAATGATGTTCCACACTTTTTTCTTAGAAGTTTTTGATGTCAGCCTGGAGCAGAAGCATCTCCAGGACCGACGTTTACTGATTTTAAAAGTGTGTCTGATTTAGCACGGAGTTTCTGAGGGGCTCGAGCGTTGGGACCCGAAGGTCGTTGGTATACCTGACGCTGAGCCCATTTTCTAACTTTGGAAATTTGTTGGCATTCTGAATCGAACCAGGGTGTTTTGGGCATTTGAAGTTTATCGAAGACACTGGAATACAGGCTTTAGCACATTTGATCATAGTGTTAGTCAGAGATTCTGCTGGGTCTGGACTCTGAAAAAAATCAGTGTCCTGGAATTCTTTTGAAATAGTGGCTGCAAATAGATCCGTTTGCTTTTTTATAATTGAGATGTTGAGAGACAGAGACGTTTTCCCGTTATTACAGGTTGTAGAAGGACAGGGAAATGGTCACTTCCGTGCAGATCGTCATGGACAGACCACTCATAGTCCAGGACCAGCGAGGGGTCACAAACCGACAAATCTAAACACGAAAGTGAACCTGTGGAAGAGTGGAGGTAAGTTGCAGATCCGTCGTTCAGACAACACAAATCCAAATCCGAAAGGACATCCTCAATTAGCAGACTCTGGATGACGTACAGACACTACCCCAAAGAGGATTGTGACCGTTAAAGTCACCCAACAGCAAAAAAGGTCGAGGAAGTTCTTCTATCAGACTGACAAGGTCCTGACGACAAACCGGGACAGAAGGAGGTAAAATAAGAGAACAGATTGTCACAGTCTTGTGGAGAGTGACTCTCGCAGCAACAGCTTGAAGGGAGGTAGACAGAGCGACAGGACTATACAACAAAGTTTTATGTATGAGAAGGCAACACCGCCCGACAGTCCCAACGTGGATGGTTGTGCAGGTTTTGAAAGAATATTAAAGCCAGAAAGAGTAAAGGTCTTCGGGCTATGAATTTGAGTTTCTTGAAGAGCCACGACGGAAGGTTTTATAGACTGACACAGAAGCTGCAGCTCCTCAAAGTTGGAATTTAATCCACGAATATTCCAATGGAGTATGGTACTATCCATGGTGCAGAGGCGAAAAGGAGAGAGATCAGGTCATCTCCTCCTCAACGTCTGCGTCCAATGGAGAGAATTTATTATTTATTTTAACTGGACTGTGTTGTCTTTGGACCTGCTGGGAGACTTGCCCGCAGGTGACAAAGGCCTGGAGTTTGGAGATGGTGGAGGTCTGGATTTGGGAGATGGTGGAGGGTTTTTCCTTATCTCCACCATCTCCACACTGGGTGGAATTCCCTTGCCCGCACGGGCACTGGACAGAGGAGTTCAAGGTAGGGTGCTGGTTTTTTAATCTGCCCCGCAGCAGATGTTGTAGACTGCTGGGCAGTCTGAGGGTGGCGGATTTTTTTTCCTCCACCAGGGGCAGTCAATTTGGTTGGTAAGGTGGTGGACTTGCTACCACCAGAACTGACAGATCTGACTTGCAATGTTTTCGAAAACGTAAAGTTATCAGTCTGACAGCAGACTGGGCCGAGTTGAAACTGTAGGAACTTTCTTTACGGCCGAAGCATACGAAGAAGCTGTCGGCGACTGACTGCCCACAACCTGCTTGCGGGCTTCAAAAAAGGAAATTTTTTTTTCAGTCTTTAGTCTTTGAATTGCGGATTCCTGAATCCAAAGAGGACAGTTTCTTGAAGAGGAGGGATGGTCGCCACCGCAGTTAGCACAATGTGCCGATCTTGACACGGCCCATCATGGGTTGCCTTGCAGCAAAAACCGCCTACCTCTTGCCTGAACAGCGGTCCCTGACATGGCCAAACTTCTGGCACCTGAAGCACCTCAATGGGGACGGCACATATAGCTGAACATGAAAAATTTAGGTAACCAACCTTGATGACCGCAGGCGCACAGGGTTGCAGAAGGTCAGAAAGAGGGTGTTGGTGGCCACTCTCTCTGAACCCTTCTTTATCGTCACCCTGCGCACCTCCGTCCACACCCTGGGGCGCCAGCTCCGTTTTTATTTCCCCTCTGAAACACCTGCAGATCTCTCATCTAATCACACCTTTGGATGAATTTAATTGCTTATGGGGAGTCACCCTGATCTCCCTATCCACAAGCTTTTTGCCTTCTGCAGCTGTTCGGATTGCTTCTGTGATCGACATTGAAGAAGAAACGAACCATTCCTCAACCGTTTTATGGACCTAGGTTCACCCGCTATACCATGAAAGCCCTTTTGGACAGCAAAAGGGCTCAGAGCTGAAAGGGGTCTTTCCTGCTCTGTCCTTCCACCACGAGCCAGGAAGCCCAGAAACCTGTCCTCTGTCTTACCTCACTGTCAGAATCACTGTCTGTTTCTAATTCCCCTGAAATAGGGGATACTGCCTTCCTCTTCCTTTTGGGGGGGTAGTTTTTTAATGAAGTCATATTTAGTTTATTGTGATTCATCTCTCCCTTACCCACCCACCTTGGAGTCCAACTAAGGGCCAGGGCCAAGAAACCAATGTCCTTGACCCCTTCCAGGCTTCGGGAGAGACATACGACAAGCAGAACAACCAACCCTATCCCCCCTGATCATGCTCAACTCCCGGAACAGAGAGCTGAGCACTGCAGGGGTTTACTTGGCCAGCTGGGGAACTGCCCGTCTTGACCCAACCCCAAGAAGGGGAGCCGATTAGTACACCCGGGCCAAAGTGTACTCCCTGTCTAGGAGAGGTCCGAGCCAAGTGATGTGTTGAGAGCGCTGGCTCTCTCAATCACCAGGATCTCATTCCCCTCCCACACAGGTCGCACCGCACGGCAAACGCGGCGGATCTTAAGGAGACCACAGAGAGAAAAGGAGTGTGGAAAAGAAGACTTGAAGGGGAGACGAAGATAGAAAAGGGCCAAATAAGGGAGGCAGAAAACAAGAAAAGGAGAAAGGCGGGTTACTGTTAGTCAGGACTCCTCACCCTTAGCCTATCTGACATGGGAAGCCCTACCAGGGCATCAACTCCTTACCACGTTACGCTTAGGCCAAAACAGCATCTGCACCTCTCAGGCCTAGAAGCAGTGTGAAAAAAACAGCCTATCTCCAAGTATTGATGCCCCCGCCAGCAAAGCCTAAGGGATCACTGGACCACGCAAACCCTCCGACCACGACAAGGTCGCAACCCCCCGGAGGGTCGCACAAGATAGTATTACTATTAAAAAAATATTAACATGCACATTAATCTAAATAAAAATGCTAATAAGTGTGTGTGGTGTGTGTGTGTGTGTGTGTGTGTGTGTGTGTGTGTGTGTATTGCGTGTATGCATGTGTGTGTGTGTGTGTGTGTGTGTGTGTGTGTGTTTGTGACGCCGTTGGGTCAAAAAGAAATAAAATAAGCTCACCTGTTAGCTGTTGATATCCAAGCATTGAGTTGAATATCTTCTGATTCATGTAACACTACCAGTTCATGTCCTCTCTATACATATTGTCACTTATTTCCCCGTTTGGATTAATTGTCAAGAACCACAATATATAAAACTATTTACACATTTCACATGGTATTTACTGGGTTTAGTTTCTTGCTGTAGGCACTCTTCAGTGCGCAAGATCCTCTGTAGTCATGCTCCTCACAGCATCTTGAGGCTCCTGGGGCACTGACTTGAGGACCAGCAGGCTCTCCATGGTGCTGTCTGCCAAGCTGGCTCTCTGGTCTGTGCGGTTCTTCCTCACACAGGAGAAGAAGCGCTCACAGGGCACTGCTATGAGGGATGGGGACAATGCCCCTCATCACCAGAGACAGCTCCTTGAACTGCCCATATTCCACTTCCCCAATGGCCTTCCAAGTTTCATCGATTCTGTCCTTGCGACAGCTGCTGACATCGGTAGCTTGGTAAAGCGAGAACTGTTCTGTGACAGTGCTTTTCAGAAGAAAAGTGACCTACTTTTGGCGATAGGCGAGTTCGGACAAATGGCCTTCACCGCCCGAACGATCTTGTCAGCAGCAGACAGCGGCAAGTTGTTCTGTACCACGAGATGGCACACGATGGCTTCTCCTCTATTACAATCTTATTGTGACTAGATTCACTGCTCGATAAATATAAGGTGAAGCATTGCAAAAAAACTAAGCCAGAGATGACTGCTTTCCCTGCTTTACTCCCAAAGTCTTGTGTGTATGCGTTCTGTTATGCCGTTTGCAGTCAAACATGCCGGCATGTTTGACGAGAAATCTTTTCCTGCACATATGTGCAATGAGCTTTAATGCTCCGCTCTTCTGAATGAAACAAGGCACGGGTTAGCGTGGATGGCATGATGACAGAAAAGTTTGCTCAGGCAAATTTCTCTTCGTTTTGCTGGGGAGAATGATAAAGTCGGAAGAATCAGCTTGGCGCTTCGAAGGAATTATTGTCTGCCATCTTGTTCGAAATGAAGACCGACCGCTAACGCGTTCACGCGAGCCGTTCTAACTGCCCCTAAAGTTTGGGCAGTAAGGCGAAATAAGTTAACTAACAGAGGGGGCGGCAGTCCAGTGAAAGCTGAGCAGCGTGTCAGGCTGCTTGTATGGCGCGTCAAGTTTGTCTAAAAGACCGGCAACACGCAAAATAGCTTCAGTTTCGAAAATGGTTCCGGCGAAATTCTGAAATGGCGTAGCGAGGTTCCTAATTGCGGATTTGGGGTCAAAATGGTTATTATTCTACGACCTAATGTGTAGACTAAACAGGTCTCGGATTTTAATAATTCAAAGACTCCGTTTTCTGACTGCGGTTGGGACAGTGAAGGTTCACCCGCCTCTGCGTACAGGCTGTACACAGGGGTGGTGCGGAACGCTCCAAGACAGAGACGAAGCCCTTGATGGTGGATTGGGTCAAGAGTTTGAGGTATGATGATCTTGCGGTGCCGTAAACAGCACACACCGTAGTTCCAGTTTGGGAACGGACCAGGGCTCTGTAGAGGTGCAACAAAGTTTTTCTTATCAGCGCCCCAGTCGGTGTGTGCTACGACCTGCAGAAATTATTGCGTTCTGGCAAGCAGTTTGAGGTTGTTTATATGGACTGAGAAAGTTAAGTTTTTGGGTCAAAAAGACTCCAGAAATTTTCGGCTCTTGTTAACAGCTGATTGGAGATTTCCCTACTGAGGTCAGGAATCTGGAAAAAACTGACGGAAATGAAATTGAAGTGAATACAACTGCGTCTTTGTCGGAGAAAAGGTTGTGAAATCCGTTTTTCATTTGCCACGATGGATTTTATCTACGCTAAGCTGGAGCCTGCGCGGTCATCGGGTACAGGCTTCCATTTGCGTAGACAGCCAAAATCATCCACACTCAATGAGCAGTTGAACCCTGTGAACTGATTTCACATTGTTGTTGATTTTATACTAAAGAGGGCAGGATGACTGTATGCTCCCCTGTGGAACACCCAACTCCTGTCGTGGGACATCAGAGAGAGTGGGCCATCCCGGACCTGTAACCTGTCACGTTCCGCCATAAATTTTTGAATGGAAAAGCGGAAGATGAGCCGCGAAAAACAGATCGTGGGTGATCAGAAGTAATCCCACGACTTCCAGGGGTGGTATTCGTCAGGCCTTCTCCAAGGTTCCAAGGGAAAATTGCCACACTGCATGCTGCCTGTTCATAAAAAGCGTTCCGAAGTGTAGAGTTCCTGACGAATTCAAATGGTCAACGGTTGTAGTTCTCGATGTTTGCGGGAACCACACTTGTTCTTTCGCTAAAGGGCCATCGGTTTCAGTTTACACATGAGCTAGCATTGACATTTTCTCATCAATTTACAAGACACAGCTGGTCAAAGCTATGGGACGGTAGTTTGATGGTTTAGATAGTTCTTTTCCAGGTTTGGGGATTGGACATAATGAGGGCTTTTCGCCAAGAGGGTGGAAAGCAACCTGTAGTCCAGCACATGGTTGTATATTGTAACCAGGTGTTCTGACCTATTTGCGGAGGATGTTTCAACAGTTGATATGGATTTCATCTATAACCTGGAGAAGATCGTTGCAGGACAGTAAGCAGATTTCAGCTTCTCAGTTAAAGTGAAAGGTAAGGATTGTTGTCTTCCTTTTTATCTGACGAAAAGTTGCAGGCGTGATTATTTCTTTAAGGGTTTTTTTATTTTTGACAAAAAGTGGTTGATTTGTTAGAAGAGGAGGAATTCTTTTTCTATGGTTGAAGCCTGCTGATTAAGCATACTGCTGTTCTGTCTGTTATTAAAGGAGGCAGCGAAACTTGAGGATGGTTCTACAGTGGACAGGTGTTCTTCCTTGATGTTCTTTATGTTGTTCCACACTTTTTCTTGGAAGTTTCGTTGTCTGCCTGAGCAGAACTTCTCCAGGACCGACGTGTACTGATTTTAAAAGTGTTGTCGCGATTTGGCACGGAGTTTATGATGGGCTCGAGCGTTGGGACCCGAAGGTCGATGGTACACCAGACGCTGAAGCCGTTTTGAACTTGGAAATTTGTTGGCAGCTGAATCAAAACCAGGGTGTTTTTGCATTTGAAGTTTATCGGAGTAGACACTGGAATGCAAACTTTAGCACACTTGATCACAGGGTTAGCAGTGATTCTGTGGGTCCGGACTTGAAGAAAATCAGGCGTCCTGGAATGCATTAGAATAGTGGCTGCAAATTGATCCCAGTTTGCTTTCTTATATTGGATGTTGAGAGACAGAGACGTGTTCTAGTTATTACAGGTTGGAGAAGGACATGGGTAAATGGTAGTCAACTTCCGTTGGCGATCGTCATGATCAGACACTCATAAGTTCCAGGACCAGCGAGGGTCACTAACCGACCTAATCTAAAACACGAAGTGAACATGTTGGAAGAGTGGAGGGTAAGTTGCGGAGCCGTGATTCGACAACACAATCCAAATCCGAAAGGACTTCCTCAATTAGCAGACTCTGGATGACGAACTGACACTACCCCTAGAGGATTGTGACCGTTTAAGTCACCCCAACAGCAAAAATGGTCGTGGACGTTCCACCTATCTGATGACAAGGTCCTGACGACAAACCGGGTCAGAAGGAGTAAGATAAGAGAATCATAGATTGTCACAGTCTTGTGGAGAGTGACTCTCGCAGCTACAGATGAAGGGAGAGGATAGTCAGATCAATACAGTCTATACAGCCAAGGTTTTGTGTATGAGAACGGGCACACCGCCGACAGTCCCAACGTGGATGGGTTGTGCAGGTTTTGAAAGAATTTTAAAGCCAGAAAGAGTAAAGTTCTTCTGGCTTTGAATTTGAGTTTCTTGAAGAAGCCACATCGGAAGGTTTTAGAGAATGACTCACGAGCTGCTGCCCTCGAAGTTGGATTTAGACCACGGATATTCCAATGGAATATTGTATTATTCCATGGTGCACGAGGGAAAGGATGGAATTCAGGTCATCTCTCCTCAAGTCTGCGTCCAATGGGAGAGATTTATTATTTTGTTTCACTGGACTGTGTTGGTCTTTGGACCTGCTGGCCGAATTGCACGCTAGGTGTCAAAGGCTGGAGTTTGGAGATGGTGGAGGTCTGGATTGGGAGATGGTGGAGGTTTCTTCCTTCTCTCCACCATCTCCAAGCTGGTGGAATACTCCCTTGCCCCGCAAGTTTTGTACTGGATAGGTGAGTTTGAGGCGGAATTGCGGTTTTTTAATCTGCCCAGCAGCAGTTGTAGACTGCTGGGCAGTGGTCTGACGGGGTGGCGGGGGTTAATTTTGGGTATTTTTTGCCTCTCGAGGGGGCCAGTCATTTTGGGTTGGAAGGTGGTGGGACCTGCTTCCCACCGAGCTGTACAATTTCTACCTTGCAATGTCTTGGAATACGTAAAGTTATCAGTATGGCAGGCAGACTGACCGAGTGTGAATGTTGGAACTGTCCTTTCGGCCGAAGCATTATGAAGCGGTGTGTCTACTGCCCACAACCAGATTGCAGCTCTAAAAAGGAGATCTTCCTTTCCGTGTTATTCGTTGTATGGGGATTCCTGAATCCAAAGAGGACTTTTCATTGACAGGAGGAGGGATGAATCGCCACAGGCCAGTTAGCACATATGTTGCCGGGATTCTTTGCACGGCCCATCAGGGTATTGCCTTGCAGCAAAACACCGCCACACCTCCTGCACCAGAAACAGCGGTCTTCTGACATGTCCAAACCTCTGGCACCTGAAGCATCTCAACGGGGGGACGGGACAACAGCTGAACACGGACGTTCAGGTAGCCAAACTGTGTTGACCGGGGCAGCACTGGGTGCCAGATGGGCAGAATGAGGGTGTTGGTGGCACTCTCTCTGCACTTTCTTGGTCTGTCACCTGCGCACCTCGTCACACCCTGGGACCCTGTTCACGTTATTATTCTGCCTCTGAGACTCCCGTTAGATCTCTTGCATGAGTACTTCTCACCTGTCGATGAATTTAGCTGTTTATGGGGAGTCACCCCCTTGATCTCCCTATCCCTCTAATTTTGTTGCCCTTCAACAGTTGTTCAGATTTTTTTACCTTGATATCGACATGAAACTTGAAACGATCCATTCCTCTAACCTTTTGACGGATGTAGGGGTCACTGCTAAGCCTGAATGCCCTTTTGAAATAGCAAAAGGGCTCAGAGCTGAAAGGGGTCTTTCCTTGCGACGTCCCTTCCACACGAGCCAGGATGCCCAGAAACCTGTGCTCTGTCGTACCTCCGTGTCCAGATCGCTGTCAGAATACGAATTCCCCTGAAATAGGGGATGCTGCCTTCTCTTCCTTTTGGGGGGAATATTTTTTGATAAAGCATGTTTAGTTTAGTATGTTTATCTCTCCTCTTACCCACCACCTTGGAGTCCAAACTAAGGGGCCAGGGCAAGAAACCAATGTCGTGACCCTTCCAGGCTTCGGGAGAGATATACGATCAAACAGAAACTACCAACCTATCCCCCTGATCGTGCTCATCTCCCTGGGGACAGAGAGCTGAGCTCTGCAGGGGTTCACTTGGCCAGTAGGGGAAACTGTCTGTCTTGACCCCAGCCCCAAGAAGGGGAGACGTTAGTACACCAGGGCCAAAGTGTACTCCTGTCTAGGGAGAGGTCCGAGCCATAGTGATGTGTTGAGAGCGCTGGCCATATCAATCACAGGATCTCATTCCCTCCGACCACAGGTCGCACCGCACGGCAAACACGGCGGCCGGCGGATCTGAAGGAGACCACAGAGAGAAAGAGTGTGAAAAGAAGACTGAAGGCGAGACGAAGATAGAATTGGGCCAAATAAAGGCAGAAAACATGAAAGGAGAAAGGCGGGTTACTCTTAGTCAGGATCCTCACCCTTAGCCTATCTGACTCGGGAAGGATGCCCTACCCAGGTCATCAACTCCTTACCACGTTACGCTCTAGGCCAGACGGATCTTCACCTCCTCAGGCCTAGAAAGCAGGTTGAAAAAACCAAGCCTATAGCCAAGTATTGATTTGCCCGCAAGCTAAGCCTAAGGGATCACTGGATCCGCTGCAAGCCCTCCGGACCACGGACAAGGTCGCAACCCCCGGAGGGAGGTAGGCCACACGCCCCAAGAGCGTGGACTTCACCTGCAGCGCCCCCTGAGGCCACAGTGGCCGGAATCCGTGATCCCTAGGCTGTTTTGAAGGCAACTGAATTTCAATTACTCTCCAGACACCCGGAGTTGGGCTCGTAAGGGGGGAGGCCTGAAGGGAGGAGAGGACTAAGGAAAAGATCCCACGCGGGTTACGGCGTGCGGCACACGGGCCTCCTGTTAGGCCGCTCCTCTGACCAGATCCCGCAGAAGAGGGTTGTCCCCCCCAGGTCACCCCCCCGGGCCCCCTCCCCCTAACTGGCGGTTAGTAGTGGAAATCGCCGCTCCCTGTGAACTCTAACAGAGGACGGCTGAAAGTTTATACACCCCCCCCTCCCCCCCCCACCCCCCCCCCCCCCCCCCTCCCCCCCCGCCCCCCCCCCCCCATGCCCCCCCCCCCCCCCCCCCCCCCCCCCCCCCCCCCCCAAGCAAGGTAGGTAGATCGCCATTGGCATTGCCAGAAGGAGAAAGATTGAGGTGATCTTTGGGCCTGGGCACAAGAGTGCCAGCCATTTCCAGTGGACACTATAGACGCTTTGGGGTGGCCTGGTCCTGTGGGCATGCTCACATAGGCCGATTTACTGTGGGGGTGGCCCTCGTGCGACAGCGAAGTCCCGGCAAGTAGCCAGGCGTGAAGAAGCAGCACGTTTGGAGTGCCGTGTGGAATTGCTGACGCGCTGAAGCAGGGGACTTTGCCTTTAAGGCGAGCGGGATCTATCGGACGGCACGTGAGAAGATGTAACAGCTCCGTGAAAAACTCGTTGGGGCCCGGCCAGTGCGTTCTGGAGCCACAAGAATCAGCGTGGGGGCTCTTCCCTTGCCTTGCGGAGAAGAGAACTTTTCCCAGAATGGGGTAGGGGGAAAGGAATTAGCACGTCAGTCCGGACCAAGGGATGGACAGGGCGTACAAAGCCCACGCGCCGGATCCGGAACCTGGGGAGACATACAGCTGGGAGACGGTGTTGAAACCGGTTGGCGAACAGGTCTTACCTGTGGTTTTGAACCATTACCGTCCAGTGAGGTTCCAGGATCGAAGGGACGAGAGTCCATTCTGAGGGAATGAACCATGTGCGACCTGATGAGGGAGTCCGCAAGATTGTTGATCTTCCCCGGAAACATGTTTGCCGAGATCCGGATGTTTGTGTCTAGGCACCAAAGGAGATGCTGTTCCGCCCTCTGGGGTCAGGGAGGTGCGGGCGCGACCCCCTTGCTTGTTGATATAACACGCCACGTCGTGTTGTCGGTGTTGAGGAGAACGTGTTTTCCTTTTTTGAAGGACAGAGATTCCTCGGGGGCTTGGCATCACGGCTTCCAGCTCTAGCCGTTTGATATGCCAGGACCCCATCTCCGGGGTCCATTGCCGGAGGCGTCAGAGGAGCTGGTGGTGGGCACCCCACCCTGGACTGGGACGCGTCCGTAAAAGGGCCTCCTGTGGAGGAGGGGGAGAGTTGGGACTCCTAAAAAAGCTAACCTGGACTGGGGTGCCATGGTCATCCGATGACTCGGAACACTGTCCGAGTGGGATCGGAGTTTTCTAGCATCTAGACTTCGGGCCACCGAGAACGGGAGGGGACGGTGTAATTCGACGCGGAGGTATAGTTTGTGAATGAAGAGGGAGGGGAAGGGGGTTTTTAAGGAGGGTAGGGGGAATGGAGGCAATATAATCCTACTATTTTTACAACGTGGGGGATGGGGTAATTGGGGGCAAAAGGACTACCAAACATCCTATACTAATCCCCTACCCCCCCACCCCACCCCCCCCCCCCCCCCCCGCACCCGTCCTAGCCCACCTGGCTGCGGACTGATCCAAGAAAAGGACGGTGGCCAGAGGTCAAGAGGGTCTGGCGGCGAACCAGGCCGCTGGACGCTTAATTCAACCGAGACCCCCCTCCCCCTACCCCCCATTTTGTTCCATTCCCCCACCCCCCCCCGGCCCCACCCAAATAGCTCCATGCCCCCTAAACCCCAGCACCCACACCCCCCCCCCCACCCCCCCCCCTATTCCTCTTCCGCACTCATGTACATTACGTTCTCCTCGTTGGTGTACAATTTCCCAGCTGCTGACAGAGGCCTAAAACCTCCGCAGTCTTCTGCTCTGCGAGCTTGCTGGCAAGCACAGAGTGCTGATGAGTCCAGAAGAAGCAGTCGTCTAAGGATAGGCCTTTCCTACGACGCAATTACACTTCTCTCCCGAAACTTGTTGACTTAGAGCAAAGTTACCTGTGCTAAAGACAACACACTTCGCTTGAAACCTCAGTGGCAGCCGGGGCAATGATCCAAGGGAGATGCCTGTACCTGAAAACGCTTGCTTCTCTCAACACGGACGCGGAGACCCGTTCACCCCCCCCCCCCCCCCCATTGGTACTATCCTTAGTCCTTGGTGGCTCAGGACAGATGGAAGTACCCGATATGATGATTGAAGCCTTCTCCCCACCACCCCCCCCCCCCCCCGTTGATGGATACCCGCCCAGTCGCACGGGATGCCATGGGCATTCCTCCAGGATCGACATTGGGGTTTCATCGAAAACGATATCGAGGTCCGATTAAGGAAACCTGCTTCGAAGCGTCACGAGAGATCTAGAACCTGCTCTCCACTCTCAGTCAAGCTTTGGGTGAAGTATCACAAAATATGCAGGCCATAAAAACAACGAGAGGAAATGGTACAGGATTTTCTCTTGTGGTACCTTGGTACAGCGACAAGGACTCTGGTCTAAGGCCTGCAGATGGCCGCCCACGATTCCCTGAGTATTGAGCGAAAAGGGTGGGGGGGGGGTGGGTTGGGTGCGTAGTGGGGCGGAGAAAGGAGGTGAGATGGGCCTTTTCACCGCACCCCATGGAAGCGACGAAACCCCGACTGATCACCCTGCAGAGCCCAGGGGCTTGGGGAAGCCGCCTCCCAGGCATGATGGTGCCTGGACAGACTGCCACAAGGACCGCCTGTGTCGGTGGAAGTACCTCACGGTTCGGGGGCAAACTGCATTCATGTCGGAGGTGAGGCCTGTCTCGGAGGCGTTGGGAAGGCTTTCTCTCGGACCGTTCGGCCGAGCCGTTCACCTTTGAGGCCGACCCTGCTGGGCTGCCTGCCTCTTGTCCCCCGGACGGTCAATTTGACCGTCGTTCCCTTAGGTATGAGTAGGAGACCCCGTGGATGTGATGCTGATAAGGCGAAGGGAGACATTTGCGTTTTGAACCCGTGGTGCGGGGTGTGGAGGGATTGACGCCTGATTGAAGGCTGTGAGCGGTCACGCCTTAATTTTCGGTCCTGCTCTTTAACTGGTAGACCCTGTACGCTGATTCCCGAACAGGCGACCCTGACCTGTGACTCCGACAAACTGGCAGAGAGACGACACGGGTACAGCACAGATGCCAAAGGACCGCATTCTCTCCTAGCTAGAAACTGAAGTCAGATGGAGCCTAGCCGAACGCCCAGTCCGTACAAATACTATAAGCGCCCCTTCAGCATTGATCTGATATACGCTTGACTACCAACACGCAGCTGGGTTCTGAGTCTAGTAATTGGAAGACTCTTCTGGTTAAGGAACTTTCCCACACAACAGCGCGAAGTTAAAAAGGGAAATCAGGACCGATCCAGACATGGGGTCCCTGCGTCCTTCCGTGCCCCTGACTCCGTAATTGGGCCCTCCTCATGCAGATAGGTCCACCCATAAACTGACTGCTCTTTTGAAGAGTAGGAGGGCCCTAGCCCGCACCGCAATACCATGGGCGAAGCATCCCAGGGCGAGTTCCGAACATGTCCGAAGGGAAGAGGGCCCTGACTCTCTGAGAAGGATGACACGCTTCCAGCGCACTCAAGGATGAAGTCAGTGAACGAGCCACCGCGAGTCTTGAAGAATAAGAACCGGAGTGAACTGGTCTCTTCTCCTGACTCGAGGTCGCCAAGGTCGATTCACTGACGATGGGGTGGCGCCTTGCGAAGCGATTTAGGTGCGCGGCGAAGAGCCCAGAGTCGGCCTGGGATGGCTGATTCCCCTGACATATCGGGGGAGTTGCGAGGATGGGACCTGTCAGGTCCCTGGAAGGGACTGTAAGGGGACCTGGATGGGACGATGCCTGCACTGGTGGTAGGGGCTGGGGCTTTAAAACCGGCACCAGGGTGGATAACCCTGAGCCAGGGGGCTGTGAGAAAAGCCCGATGGTCGTGGGTGATATGGCCATTGGGCATGGCGCCAGCGCAAGCCGAGCCCTGTCAACCCATGAGGCCTGAGAAGAATGGTGGCTGCTGGCCCCCCAACCTGAAATTAATCTGGGCGGGGCCGTCCGGAATGCGTCTACGGTCCCTGAGGGATCCAGTGCTCGGGAACGGATTAGAAGAAGGGCGTCAAACTCCCTGGTGTCGGCCAAAGCATGAGCAGGAACACATGGAGGCCTACGTATGGAAAGGGGAAACAACGAGGGGTATCCGCCCGCTGAACATAGTTTTCGAGCCTGAGCAGTGAGTTGAACTTCCTCTTGTATCGACCTTACCGGGCGACGGGACGTACTCGATGGGTGTCACGAAATAGTCCCCTCATTGCCGCGCGCCTCGTTAGGAGGCCCCGTGCACCTTTCGATTACTGCCATTGCGGATCGAACTGTGCAGCCAGTAGATACCGCAGCTGAAATGAACAACAGGCGTGTGCACTCACTAACGGAAGGCGACAGAACCGCAGCTGAGTCGTCTCGCCGGTACAGGGGCCGAAAAGGGGCGTGGAACTCAGCCTTCACAGAACGAAGATCTGAGCTGATCTACCGCCACAAGATAGTATAACTGTTGCTTATACTGCCCAGCGAACGCAAGGGAGCCATTATCACGGGCTGTCACCATGTAAACAACTCACCACGTCATAAAAAAAAAAATAAACAAATCTCTTTCAACATCTTGTTAAATGTACATCGTCTACAACGCCACCATGAAACTTTGTTTACGTAATCAGCGAAAGCCAACACAACAGCCTGCCATTCCTGCCGCCGCCACACCAGATGCCAGCTGTCGCCATTTCCTGTGTCGCACGATTTGGCCACTTTCTATTTATTTTTTACATGCGTCTTAGTATGCTACTACACACAATGGACAGTACGTGTGATTAGGTGTCACAGAAAGAACATACACTCAAACTCCCATCTATCACCTGGAATCCTCTTTGTAATAACGAATTTCAAGACTGTATGAGCGAGAAAATCCTACCACCCCTTCGCCCTGACGAGTTTTCTTCTCACTCAGGAAAACTCGTTGACGCGCCGCGCCGTTGGGCGATGACCGGCGCCGGTTTTTTGCCAGTTCTTGTTTCAAACATTGCTGAGGTCAGCCAAGTTCATTAATAGGCACAGAAAGTAACTTGCGTCGACAACATCGTTCCAAATCCAAGACTAGTTACTTGTGCCCTTATTTCCTTCGACCGTTCATGAAAGTGTAGGAATTTTTTATGTCCCGTCGTCGGTGGTTCTCAGGCGTGTCGGTTACACGAAGTGCTACATGCCTGTCTGTCCGTACCCGGGACTTGGGCGACTTCGCTCGTCAGGGAGAGGAAATCCTGTCTCACACATTTTGAACGACTCGCTCGGAAAAGTTTAAAAATCTTCTGCTCGTAAAATCTCTAAATCAGATAAAAAATTGTTAATCTCTCTCAAAAACTCAAGTGATTCTCGTCAGGGGGACATCCCTGGAACAGGATCTTGCATGCGACCTCCGCCGTTAAAATGTTTTGGTGTCTCACATCGTGCACAAGTCCCAACACTCTAAAAGAACATGTTCAATTGTGAAGTAGAGCGCACTATATGGACATGGAAACTGCACCTACGGAGACTTCTTCACTCTAGTAAAAGGTAAGTGAATGGTATGTGTTAAATACGAGCAAAATGGCGGTGTTGCGCAAGCGGCACAGATACCAAGTTTCCTCGTTTACGACCTCCACAGACGGGGTATGGGAGGAAGTCCATTTAGTTTGGACGCATTCTGAAAGTAGTTGTTAGTCTGTAGTTCTGCTCTCTGTTGTGTTCCAATCCTCTGCCAGGGTTCGCTCCATAATCTGTTAATTTTGGGTTTCACGTCTGAGCAGGCGGTTATATAAATGTGGACGGTTCTCTCTTGTGCGTTCTTGGCTAAACGATCATACCATTTCGTTCCTCGCAGTTGCTCCAACATGGACCAGCGTAACCCAAGCAGACAGTATTGTTGTAACAGTAACCGCCTTCAAGTGCTAAAATGTTTAAAAAAGGATTAATAGTCTGGATTGCTTGAGGACCTTCAGCCGACGCCAGCTAAAGCCTCAAGCTGCACAGCGATATCCGACAGAACCAGAAACGCTCCCTCTTCGAGATTGTGATATTTATCTTCAGCCCAAAACAGTGCAGTAGTCAGCAGATATAATACAGAAGCATCTGACAGAATTTGTTTCAACAGTCATCTGAGATGGAGCCCACTAGGCAGTAGGCTGCACAGGACCACTCCCTCTGCAGACTTGTGAACACGTCGTGAAACTTTGTGATAGGGATGGATAATTTGACAGAGCACTCAGTCATACAAAGCCTTGTACGCCAGGAGAGCTGTTAGACTCTTTGCCGAAAAGCCCATGCAGCATCGTAACGAAATCTCTGCGTGAAAGAAGTCCTACGGAAGGTTGATCGGAAACTGCAAAATCGACACAACTTCTAGCGTCTAGACCTGCTCATTCCGCACGTGAGGCTGCATACGTAAGACCAACGGCGGCTATACATTTGTGGTTGGTTTCAACTTACTCTTGTGAACGGAATGTCCTCAAGGACATAGCCACATCATAGGCGGGCTTATTCGCGGGTCTCTAGAGGAACAGTCGTAATATAATAAATCAGGTCTGTTTCAGACTGCGGTGGACAATGAAGGTTCACCCGCTCTCTGCGTACAGCTGTACACCAGGGGCTGAGTTGATCGGACGACTCCAGTCAGCAGACGTATTGCCTTTTTGGTTGTGATATGGGTCAAGAGTTTGCGTGTTAGTGGGTCTGGCATGAAGCCCGTACACTTTGGCACAACCGTAGTCTAGTTTGGTACACGTGACCAAGGCTCGCTGTAGGAGGTTGCAGACAAAGACTTTTCTTAATCAGCGCCTCAGTCGCGTGTGTGACTATGACCACGAAGAAAGTCTAGCCAGCTTTACTAGGCATAGTAAGTTTTGAGGTTTTTGATGGAGGACTGAGCAATGAGTGTGTTTTGTGGCAAAAAATTAACTCCCCAGGAATTTGGCCTCTATTTTACTACTGGGATTTGAGTGGATTGTCTAGGACGAATTCAGAGATCATCAAAGATATCGAACGAAAAATTGTGAAATGAATTGACTGAGTTTTGGTACGGGGAGAAGGTTAAAACCCGTTTTTCCTCGGCCCACTGTTGGATTCCTTTGTTGTACGCTAAGTTGGAGTCGACGCTGTACACTGTGGTAGAAGCTCCAACTGCATACAGCGCAGAGTCATCATCAAAACAGAGAGACTCGTGTGCCCAGTCTACCGATGGACAATGTCATTTTTATTTTAATGCTGAAAAGCCGGCGGGTAGAAAGGATGCTCCCCATGAGGAACACCCAACTCCTGAGCCCATGTGATGTCCAGAGAGTAATGTGTGCCCAACACGCACCTGAATTGCTCCACCCCCGATCGTGCTAAAAAGTTTTTGAATGAAACAGAGTGCAGGTGACCAGAAACCCAAAGTCTGTGGACAGCGTCCATCGATGGACTCAGCTCCCTTCCACGTGCGTTGTCGTTACGCCTTTTTCGAAGGGTCAGAAAAAAGATAGCCGACTCACGCCCCCCTCCCCCAGAACTGCTTTGTTAACAAAGTGCATGCGGATGTGTTTCCAGATGGTATTAAGATATGGTCAACCGCTCGAGTGTGTACTTCCGGAAAACCGCACTGTTCATGGCAACGCCTCATCGGTTTCCAGCTTCACATCAGACGAGGTATGATTGACCATCTATTTTCCATCAGCTTTACAGATTGCAGACTGGTCAGAGCGAATTTTTGGGCGAATAGTTGGGATGGGTGGTAAGTCCATTTCAGGCTTTAGGATATGTCGGGAAATACATGATCAAGGCTTTCCGCCAGCGATAGAGGCGGGCAGAAGGACTGTTGGTCCAGTCATTGGTTATAGACTTGTTGAGAAGAGTCTGAGACAGCTTTCACGGAAAATGTTTTCACAACCTGATAAGGAATGTCATCCAGTCCAGAGGGCAGATATCAGAGCAGGTTTGTAAAGGCAGAATTTTGAGTTCACGATTGCAAAAAGGATACAAAGATTATAGGTTTCAGTGTTGTCTGATGTGACAACTTGTATGAGGATTTCTCTTCTAACCTCTTTGTTTCTTAAATAAGCACTGCTAGATTTCTATTTGTAAGAAAGAGAGTTCTGTTGGTTGGTGGAGGCCATACAGATTGCTACAGTCTTGTTTGTCAGTGATCATGAGAATCAGCAAGTTTCAAGATGATGAAAGGGAAGGGGCTTGGTTTCTTCCTTTGAATTTTTCTATATGAATGTTCCAAACTTTTTTCTTGAAGTTTTAGATGTCACCTGGAGCAGAAGTTTCTCTTAGGACGACGTTTACTGATTTTGAAAGTGTGTCTCGTGAATTACTCGCACGCGAGTTTCTGATAGGGCCTTCTAGTCGTTGGGATTGAGGTGTTGGTATAACCGACGCTGAGCCTGCTTTGGCGACTTTGAAATTTGTGGCAGTTGAATTGAACCAGGGTGTTTTAGCGCATTTGAGCTTATGTCGGAAAGACACTGGAATATCAAGCTTTGTACGCACACTTGATTCACTAGGTGTTAGCCATTTGCCTGAGTCTCGCTGGGTCTGGACTCTGAATAAAATCTATGTGTCTGAATCTTTTGAAATAGTGTGTGCAAATATATCTCAGTTTGACCTTTCTTTAATGAGATGTAGGAGAAAGGAGGCTGGTTATCAGTTAAATATGCCGGACTGTTAATAGTACAGGAGAAAATGTGTGTCATCTTTTTTACGTTGCAGATCTGTCATGGACAGACATCTAGTCCAGCACCAGCGCTAGCAGGGTCAAAACCGACAATATCTAAGCACTGAAAGTGAAGCTGGTGATAGAGTGGAGATAAGTTGGCAGATCAGTCGTTCAGACAACACAAATCCAAATTCTGATGATTAGGACATACCTCGAATTAGCACCTGGCATGACCGTACTGGCACTACCAAGAGATTGTGACCCTAGTTAAAGTTACACCCTAAACAGCAAAAAACGTCGCAGGCAATAGTTCTTCATATCAGACTGACAAGTCCTGACGACAAACGGACATGAAGGGAGAGAATAAATGGAACAGATTGTCACAGTTCTTGTGGTGAGAGCAAAGTGACTCTCGCTAGCGATACAGCCTGAAGGGAGAGGTAAGACAGAGTGACAGGACTACTACACATGTTTTGTGTAGGATAAGAATAGTGAGGCAACACGCCGACAGTCCAAATGTGGATGTTGTGCCAGGTTTCTTGAGATATTAAGCCAGAAATGAATGTGAATGTCTTCTGGCTTTGAAATGAAGTTTCTTGAAGAGCCACACGACGGAAGGTTTTAGAGATTGAACAGAAGCTGCAGGCTATCTCAAAGTTCGGAATTTAATCACTGGGATATCAATTGGTAATTATTGTACTTATCCATGGTGTCAGATACGCTCTGTAAAACAAAGGCAAGAGAAATCTAAGAGTCATCTCCCTCTTCTTAACGTCCGACTTCTAATGGAAGCGAATTTATATGTTAGTTTTTTCTGGACTGTGGTGGTCTTGGACCTCCGCTGGCAGACTTGCCCGCAAGTGACAAAGGCCTGGAGTTTGGAGATGGTGGAGGTCTGGATTTGGGAGATGGTGGAGGTTTCTTCCTCATCTCCACCATCTCCACACTGGGTTGAACTCCCTTGCCCGCACGGGCACTGGACAGAGGAGTTCGAGGTGCGGGTGCTGGTTTTTTAATCTGCCCAGCAGCAGATGCTGTAGACTGCTGGGCAGTCTGAGGGGTGGCAGATTTTTTGCCTCCACCAGGGGCATTCACTGTGGGTCGGGAGGTGGGATCACCGCCACAAAATGAGGGTTGCGAGAAAATGACTCGCTGTCACGACAACAGAACCGAAGCTGAGTTGAGGTGAACCCTTGGGAGAAAGTGACGCTGAAGGGAGAGGAGGTTTAGGCGGGGCTAGAGACAAAGAGCCTGCCGGCGAGACGTGGGAATCGAAAGACGAAACCTTCTTAATTCTCGCCTTACACCCAATCGCTTCACGTACGTTTCTCCCTTAAGTGAAAACATAAGCAAGGACACCAACGAACAGCAACAACAATCGATCGATTGCGAGAAAAGTCAAAAATACTTAGCTGCTCGTGTACACGCGGCTTAACGGGAAAATGGCTGCCGAGAAAAGAGGATAGGTCTGAGCATGCGCAAGGCACGAGGCCCTTTCAGGGGTTTTGTTGTCCGTACGGACTTTATTGTATACGAGGCAGGGATAGCAAATTGCTGCCGCTTATTGCATTAGTGAGCCACGGTATAGTATGTGTAATTAAAATATTTGTTTCTGCTCGTTTTACTCTGCACAGGGCTGCCTACCCCCTTCCGCCTCTTTCAGGGACATACTTTTTCAAAACCAGGGACACTGACTGATTTCCAGGGACACATGCAGCGGTAGCACATATCACAACCACATCAACATTAAAGTGAAAGCTTACCTTTATTTACACTGTGTACAACTTCTACAATGCTACTTTGCTTCTAGCGCACTGAAACTTCTTTGCGATGTCCGAGTCAGGAAACATCAATTTAACGCATCTGTTTAGCTTGTCCAGCGCAGCCATCGGCAAATTCAGTTCAGCTGCAAGGTCAACCATCATCGTTTCAGCTCTTATGACGTCAAAAGTTTCCTGACTGGTTGACGTCTGAGCGCGCTGAAAGAATCCGCTAATGTTACAAGATTTCTCGCTCTCACGGATTTTTGTGTTCTTCTTGTGCTTTTCTGTGGCGACATGACGGGTTATTTCGTCCCTACCTCCAGATCCGATGGAGAACTCACACACACAAATTTCACAAGACGCGTAAAGTCTCGATCTTGCCACGCTTGATGAACGGCCAGGTTTCCGTATATTTTGACAGGAATGTCTGCCGACGTTTCTTCTTCTTGAGAGAAGCCCCATAGTCGAGATCGCCGTCGGCATTTTTACGCTTTCCGTGTTTCGCGTCCATTTTTTCTCACTTTCAAAACTCGGGAAGACGGTGTATGCGCATGCGCACTGGTCAGTTCGGCAATGTTCGGGTCTTTCCGACGGATTTGGTCAGGATGGCCACGACCCAAGTCGGTCAGTCGGTGATCAGCTGACGAACTCGACTTCGTTTTTTTGTTGTTGTTGTTTTTCTCCCGAATTTTTTTTTTCGCGGGACATAGAATAAAAAAGTGGATTCCAGGGACAGGCTGCATGATTTCATTATTTCGGGGGACAAATACGGATACTCCGGGACGGTAGGCAGCCATGTCTGCATATAATCTCCTTCTACTTGTCTATTCCTAACAGTACCAGAGGAATAAATTGTATGTTACTTCTATATTAATTTTTCTTGTAAAATCATTCCACAGCTTGTTTAGTTACTAAATTTAATCAAAAATTCAATCTGGTTTAGGAGTCCAACACTCGAACAGAACTTAAAGGAAAAGAGGAAATAATCACTCTGCCAAATGGTGCACATGTTACTGAATTTCTCTTAAATAGTAAAACCAGTTCTTTTTCCTTACATGTTGTATACAGTCCAACCAACAGCATAGCGCCCTATCAGCACCACTTCCATATCAAAATCAACTCTACAGATGTATGTCAAAAACACACAACACAACTTGTTCATTCCAAACACACTTAAAAAAAGAACAGAAGAAAAAACACACACCTGTATTGACTTTCTGGGGGAGGGGGGGGGGGGGGGAAGAGTAAAAATAAAATAAATATAGAACAAGACAGAGTGAAGCCAAAAGAGCATAAACAGAACTTGAAGAACATGTACCTGGTCTTCTGTCATCTGCATGTACAGTATAAACATAGTAGATGATCTGGTCAATGGTTCCTTTAATGGTGCGTCGGAACGCACAATGTCGATGAGAGCATGCACAAACTCAAACACACTGTACACGAGGTTCTCAAAGCCGATCACTTCACCTGCAATCAAGACAAGCACAAGTTCATTTTAGTGTTGATTCACTTAAATTGTGACTATGGTAAACTGACAGCATGGTAAACTGACAGCAGGTTCATCACATCCACCCTGTAATTATAGCAAATGTTTAAGCAGATCAAGCCGTACTCTGACCACTGCAGAGTCAGCAAGCTGCAACAGAATTAGAATCAGTGTTTAACTTGTATCATCTAGTATTTCCACTTATCTAGTCATCATATGCTCACAGTTTTTTTTAATTATAAAACATTTTGCATTTGGAAAGGGGTGGGGGAAAAGGGAAGAGCTGAATTAAAGCAACATTTTCCTTTGCCTTACAGGAATTCAGGCCAGTGCATCACAAAAACATACAAAAAATTTACCGTGATGCACTGATTTTCTCCTTGTACGCATCACAACTCTGAGCAATGCATCATGCAAAAGTGCTTTCATCGTAGTTAAAAAAGTAAATTTCATGACGTTTTAGAATGTTCTGAATCGATGAACAATTCTGCTTGAGAATTCTTCTATACTGAAAAACAACCAAGAGTCATCAAAATAGACTACCCAGTCTATGACTGGACCACAAGATCACATGATTCAGATAAGTGTGAAAGCAAAGAAAACTGTAGGAATTTCGGCTTCTCAGAATCAAAATCCGACAGTTCAGCTGTGGCTCGTGGGTGATAATCCAGCGAATGGAAGAAAAGTTGAACTATCTATGCAACATGACCAGTTCCGATAATTTAAATGGCTCCGTTCCGGACATATGAATATGTTGCTCACTGAGCAAGAGTGGCCAGTCTATAGTTACATCGTGGGTTCGATGAATTGTCATCACTTTGTCACCAGGCTTCCAATGATCGTTGCATGGTGATTGGAATTTGGTCATGCAATACAATATTTCAATGTTGAAGGAAATGGCTTGCTTTAGTGGAAATTCTGTGATGATACTCGAAGAGGACACCCCACAATCAAGTCTCACTGTTAAAATCCTGATAGTGTAGGTGCTCATATTTATTCATTTTAGTTGACAGCACTTTAAAAACATAGGAACACGAATATGAATAAATAATATTTAGCACATTCTGCAATGTTTTATTAACTTTATTTAATATTATAAGCACCTCTTTTCTTACTTATTTCTGTTTCTTTCTCTGTGCTTTTATGTGTGTGAGCCAGTGACAGCACATACATGTGTGTGTATGTATGTATGTGTGTGTGTGTGTGTGTGTGTGTGTGGTGTGTGTGTGTGTGTGTGTGTGTGCATGTGTGTTCACTACATTTTCTAGCAGTTATATAAATGGTGATCCCCTTAAATATTTTTGTCACCCCCTGAAAATTTGGAAGCCAGGTTTTCGTCCCAAGTCTGACCCCCTAATTTTTAGGAAATAATGATCACTACCTTATATGTGAAAAGCAATAAAAAAAAAAAAAAAACAACCACCAAAAAGTATAAACTTTTTCACACCTCTCAAAGCAAAGAGTTACTGTCAAGCGAACTCATCAAAGCAGTTAGATGCAGCTTTCATACATAAGCCTTTTTTCTTTTATCAAAATGTAGGGGAGTGGAGGGTCAGGTTTTCAACAGAAGAGACTTACCATCGGAGTCCACAGGATCATCTGCATCTTCCACATTGTTGACCACTGTACGTTTTGCGGGCCCGGGAAAAGGAAACCTTCTACTGTCTACTTTTGAAGCTGACTTCGTGTGCTGTAGACCTTTTTTTTTTTTTCAAATGGGATTTTTTTGGTGCTCGGGAAGATCAAGGGAAATTGTTCAGACTTTAATCAATGTGTTACAAAACAGGCTGATGGTGGAAAAAAATAAACGGATTTGGTGGATTTTTTTTTAAAGGTCACTGTCATAAGTCCCTTGAGAATTTGTAAACTTCACCCATCATGATTTATGACATTTTCTGGGGCTGGAAACTAGATGGAAAAAAAGGCATTACGGGAAATTATTTGACCTACCACCCCCCTAATTATCATTCCCTATTGCTCCCGGAAGGGAAATAACGTTGAGTTTGGGCGCACAGCATTGAGGCAATTGGACGGGCGTTTGCAGGCAACGGATGTGTGAGCAGTGTAGGTACCCATCTGAATGAAGGAAACGCAAGTCAGTGTGAAAAGTACACGAACTTAAAGGGTGAGTGGCAACCCTTTTTTCATTCACGATAGATTTGGGAGCGTAAAAAGTGTGTACGTTTTTAAAATTTGGGATTGAATTAATTGGGTATAAAATTCTCTGAGAAAAGCACACGCCTGTGTTGCATCATTATGACCATACAGTTTGGAGTATGTTCATAACTTTGCTGTTGCGGCTTTCCCTTTAAATTTCGCCTGTGTGCGATATACAGTTATCCTGTTCCCCTGTGTGCGATATAAAACTCCCCTTTTCCCCTGTGTGCGATTTGGCAGTACCTTCCCCTTTGGTGCGGTCTGCTCAAGATAAAACCCCTAGAAGCAGGGCCGTCTTCTGGGGCCAGGAGCAAGGGTCGCACCTTGATAAGGAAATAAAGTCGAGGGCTTGATCCCCGCATCAGTAAAAAAGGAGACAGTTTTCAAGACTGGAAGGGGTTTTCACAAGCTGTTGACCGCCAAAATTCGGACAAACCCCCCGGTCACGTTCAGGCACCGCGTGGCACAAAGAGCGGCGCAATTCTCTTTGATGAGGAGGGAGAAAAAACTGGGTCAGGGGTCCGACCGTGGCGAGTACAGGCGCACGAAAGGTAAACCCCGGGTTTAAGAAAACGCTAATCCACTCTGAGCAATGGGGATTTGAGTCATCGTCAGATGGAGAAATCTTTGAGATGCTTGGATACTATTTCCCCTTGTTGTCAAATGATGACTTTTAAAAGGAGAAGAACAAGATTTGGGAAAATTAAGGAAAACACTGACAAAGTGGCTGACTAATTTGGGGAATCAAAATAAAAGTTTGGGGGCTTTCTGAAAAAAAAATTTAAAAGAAAGGCTGATAAATCCAACCCCCCGACAATGCCCCAACTTCAGGTCCCAAAAATGAATACAGAAATTCTGGAAGGTTTGCCACCCGCTGTAAAACGGCTGATGTTAAAAGGCTTCAGTGCAGAGAGCCATTGTAAAAGCCACGCAGCACGGGCCAGACCCTCAGGCTATACTCAAAGTTAGCAAAAAAAAAGGGATGATCCCAACTAAAAGCCTTTTAAACTGTCAAACGCTGATGCTTGGCCTTTTGGGTTGCATGTCACGAGCTGTCATAAAACGCGACGGGGTTGCCCCCCCATCTCCCCAGACAGCGACGGGTTTTGTGCAGTAGAGTTTTCCCCTTTGGTCCTCTTTGGAGAAATCTGATGTTCCACAAGGAGACCAAAGAGCTGGACAACTGTCACGGGGTGCGGCCCAAGTCGTTATCACCCCCATTAACAACAAAAACGTAAAGCCAGGGCGAAAGCCAAAACAAAGAAAAAGTCTGTTTTTAGCCAGAGACAGAAAACTGGCCATAAAAGAATTTTCCGGGGGAACAGAAACGAAAGGGACGTTCTACCAAAGAAACCTAGAGTCTGGGCCCTCTTGGAGGCCGGTGGAAACACTATCCCCCTCTTTGGGATGAAATGGCAAGGGTTTTTATTTTTAAAGGGTGGCAGTTAAACCAATATGTTGATAAGGGGAAAAATTTGACAAAGACCCTAAAATTTTGAAAAGTACAAGGCGGGAGCCCTTCAATTTGATTGTGATATTGGCCAAATCAGAAGGTTCCCTTTTCCAGCCTGAGTTAAATGCTCAGAAAAGAAAGTTATTGAAAAAGAAAACAAAAAACTTTGCCAAAAAGGTGTGTTTTTCAAAGTGTCAGGCTGAACAGAGCAGTTTGTGTCCCCAGTTTTTGTTTTCCGAAAAAGATGGAATTTATGAATGATTTAAAACAAAGGAAACTAAACGAAAAATATGTTTATTATCACTTAAAAATGGAAACCTTGATACTCCCTTTTAAACTAGGGGGACCCCAAAACTGCTTCAGGGGTTTAAATTTGACTTAAAGGGAACCCCAAACTACCAGCAAAGAGGAACCCCAGAAATTTTCAATTTGGTGGGATGGCCAGCTTTGGCGTTTAACTTCTCCCCAATGGGCTGGCCTTGCCCCAGAAAATCACCAAAGTGTTAAAACCTGGTTTGCCCCTTTGAGGGGGAGGTCTTTTTCCCTCAGTATTTTTGGATGATTCCTTTGTTTGGAGGAAAATGTCATGTCCCTCTAATGTTTTAACACGGGAAAAATTTCTAAGGTCTCTGGGTTTTATATCTATTCCCCAAAAATCGTACGGGAAACCCCCATCGTCGCATTCAGATTGGGAGCTCATTGACTCCGAGCCCCTGACAGTAATTTTAAAACCCCTGAGAGAGTACGACATGGTTTCGATTTGCCTGTGTGTAAAGAAAGATACAGAGTATCAGGGATGTGGCGAGAGTGATTGGAAAGATAGGGGCTTCCTTTTCCCCGCGGTGATGTAGGGGCCATTATTATGACAGTGGAGAAAGAGAAAAAGACGCATTGTTGCGTATGCGGGGAATTTTTGACGAACCCTGCTTTGTCGCCTTTCCCAAAAGAGAACTAATTTGGTGGCCCCAAAAAACATTGAGACTGTTTTAAATTTTTCACCAAACAGAGCCTATGCACCCTGCCCTCGGGCATCAAAAACGGATGGGGTTTGTGCATTGAACAGTCAAAATCGGGGGGAAAAAGTGGCTGCCAGAAGAAAAAGTTTTTCTTTTTTTGTTTTAAAATTTTTTCCAAAAATCAGGTTTATGGGCGACATGTCCGTTCATAAAGACAACACAACTGTGTTGCATGTTCATCATATGGAACAATCTTTCCCGATTCATGTATTGATGACACAGATGTAGGAACTGGTGCATTGACAATCACATTTGGTGAGTTGCTTTACCCAGGAAGGAAAAACAAAGCAGCCGATGAGGAGTCAAGGAAAAAAACCTGGATGCAGAGGGAAAGCTGAACAGAGAAGGTTTCCCAAAAAGCATTTGATAAAATTTGCATATGAACCCGACTTTGTTTCCCCTTTGCCTAAAGGTTTTGAAAAAACCAAATGCAGCGTATTTTTTACAGACCTGACCCAAGCCCTATGCATAGATGCATTTTTTCCCTTGGAAAACCTTCAATTTTTTTCCCCTTCCCCCCTTCTAGCCGTTCACGGCAGTGTTGGGGAAGGTGAAGAGAGACGAGCGATGGGGGGTAGTGGGGTGCCCCCGGGGCCCAAACTCGGTCTGGTGGCCTTGCTGACCCAGCTGCTGCAAAAGACCCAGTACGTACCAACACGGACACCTCCCTCCCCACGCTAAAGGGGAACCCCCCCCCTTTTTCCCCCCCGCCTTAAATGATGGATCAATTCAGGGAGGGGTCCGGGGAAAGGCTGTTCCAAACCCGGCAGCAGCGCTAATCGTCGTTCTTGGCGCCCCCCCACGCGCAGTGACAACCCCTACTTTCCCAAGGGAGAAAGTACGCAGCAAAGATGTATCCACATTGTGGGGCATTTGCAGGCAGCAAACTTTTTCCCAAATTTTTTAGTGTGGAGAAGCCACATGTATAAATCGGCGCGCTGCGCTTTTTCCCGCTTATCTGCCATTAGTGAAGGGATTTTCAGGGGGCGTCCCCATTTTATTTGCAAAACTTGTGAAAGGGCATTTGAACATGGGCCCTTCCCTTCCCCAAATAAAGGACTTGGGAGTAAAACGTATTTAGTTATTTAGATTGCTTATCTCCCTAAATCATTGATTTTTAAAAAGAACTTTTTAAAAAACTTGCTGTTTTTAGCTTTAGTTACGGGAAAAGGGTCTGTTTTTTAACTCTTTAAAAAAAGTGATGTAAAGATGTTTGTTTTTGTTGTTGTTGTTGTCGTACCCGGGCAAAAAGACTCCAGGGATCATCCAAAAAAACAGCCGAAGTATTTGAACCCTATGGTACAAATGCATCAGCTGGGGATGAGAACATTACGTGTGTGACCTTTTTTTGTTTACCCCCCCAATGGGCACCCACACTCCGATTCGGGGGATTTTAGAGACTGATAATGTTATGCTGGAGCTGTCAAAACTGAAGACATCCCCCCATAACTATGCGACTAAAACTTTTTGATGTACCCTTTGGGTTCTAGCCTTGTCAATTAGCCTGACAAGCCTTAACCCAAGGGCTTTAAAGAGTTTGATTGAAAATCGTTTAAAAAATTTTCATGTGTATTGAAACAACAAACCCAGGGAAATACAGAACCAGCAGAGTTAGGGCTTTTGCAAAAATTTGAAAATCTGTGTCCGTGAAACACTTGAAGCAGTATATTGACACAATAAGGATCTCAGGACGTCACAACGCGTTATTAATAGCACCCCAAAAACCTCACGCACCTGTGGGTAAGCGGGAATTCGCGCGATGGGTGAAAGAGGTGCTAGCGCGCTCTGGCTTGACACAAACCCCATTCACAGCACCCCCACCAGGCAGCAAGCTGCAGTGCGCCGCCCAGGGGATTTCATTAAAAACAAATTAAAACAGGGGGCCCCTGGACAATGAAAAACATTCTGAAATACTATAAGGACAGAACCTGCCAGTTTCAGCCAAAAGGTACTTGATGGCTTGTGAACGTAAATAAAAATGATAAAGGATCATTGTGAATAAATTGTGTGGCATTACATGTCTGGCCTTGGGTTTTTTTGGCACTATCCTTACTGTCTCTAAAGTTCAACGAGTTTCCCCTTCCGGGAGCAATAGGTGAGTGAAAATTTAGAAAATTAAATAGACCTACGTGAGGTGCATTTTTAATGAAAATTATTACGGCCTATTGTGGAGGAAGAAAAGTTCGTCCCTCCCATTAGTGTTCGTAGAATTTAATAAATTTTTACGTCCCTCCCAAAAGGGTAATTTCTAGTGACCATACGCCTAAAATTTGCCTGCAACGCTGTGCGCGCCAATACCAACGTAATTTCTCCTTCCCCCCAAAATTGGGCCCGTTAATTTAAATTTAAAACTGCAACCCCCAGGTAGGTTATTTTAATTTTTCTAAAAAAATCTGCAACAATTTTATCTAAAAATTTTTTGGGAATTTTCGACGATCGAATATTTACATTGCAAGTAATTTTATGGCCCCTGATTTCCAAACGTAGAGCTAATAATTTGTGCAAACTTGCCAGTAAATTTTTAAACGCTCTGCTAGGTAAAAAACAAATCCCTTCTGTTTTGTTGAATTTTATTCATTTGATTGGGATCAACTGAAAAGAACCCCTTTCCCAAAAGTTGTTTCAAAAATTTGTTTAGTTTCCTTTTCTTTTTAGTGCTCTCTCTAAGTTGAAAAATTTTCTTTGGGTCGAAAAATGTCAGAAAAAAAAATTCGAACATGTGACGATTTTCTAACTGAGTCCAAAAGTTAAGTAAACCGTTTAATTAAAAAAAAAAATTGTTTTAAAGAGTACACCACTTTTGGGAATTTTGCGCCCCCCTGCCCGGCAGACCGCATTGGAAATCATTCAAGAAACAAGAGCACGGGTTTCTGTAACTGCCATTTGAGCTCATGTGCAAACATCAGATTTTGGCTTGGCCCCAGCCAGAACCAAAAGGTACAATTCAGCACTCTGATAAAGATTTTCCCCGATAAGGCGGGTTTGCGGCAAAAACTGGACATTGGTTTCGGAACCCTTTTCAAAAATTTCGTCAACCCTGTAAACAGTAACTGCTTTTTCCCCCTTTCTCTCCACTGCATTCATGAAAAACAGAAGTGTTTTCGGTCAGTTCAGAGTATACTTGATTCCATGGTCATTTATGTAAGTGATTTTAAACAAACACATGTAGGCTGGGCATGCTGGTAAGAAGTCTGAGGTCGTTTCCAATCTTTTTGGCAGAGGGTATAGGAAAAGGCCTCAGACCTGCCTCCGGTGAAGTGTCTAGAGAAAAATTTTTTTAAAAAAACATCCGACTTCACCCCTTTTAAAGAAAATGGTTATCATACAAAACCCAAAATACCAACAACAGGGGGATACAAACATTTGGGTTACAATAAAAGAGAAACAATTGATTGGTTAAACAATAAGAAAACGTCCTGTCCGCAAAAAAAAATAAGAAAAACATCTTTTTTGTTTTTTCAACCTAACTTTGATTGTGCTTGGGGCATTCTTCAACACAGCTTCCCAATACCTTCCCTTTCCCCTAATCCTTTTCCCTGCTAAATAACAGGCTCATCCAGTATTTTGTTACACTCCCAGTGCCGTTAGCCCCAAAAAAAAAAACTTTAACTCAGGCTGCGAATTTTTCACCCACCACAGGAAAAATCTCAATTTCTCTCATTTTTTAAATTTCAGTTTTTACGTGTAGCTTTGACTGAAATAGATACTTTGAGGTTATATCCATTGCATCCCTTTTTTTCTCGTTGCTCCCCCTGGAAATCTTCTCATGCCCAGTATTTGAAATGCATGGAACAAAGCTGGATGGCACCCCAAAATACAAAAATTATTCCCTCCCAAGCAAAAACACCTAGGAAAAAGTGGAGGGGGAACCTGAAACAGCTGTCCTGTGAGAAAAGGGCAGACAAAAACAAATAAATAGAACACAAAAAAAAGCTGTTGAAACAATTACCGAGACGATTTCACGCTTCAGGCCACTGTCGATGTAGGTCCATCGGGTCTTCAAACCCGTGAAAGGCTTCCACAAACGTGGAGGAGAGGAAAAAGCAGTTCTTTCCCCGAGGTCTGGGCCCTTTTGCTTTATTGGTCTTTGACTCTTTCAATACAGGCAAGACAACTTTGCACGCACCAGCCTTCTAAATCTTTTGACTGAAAAATACAAAAAAACAAAAAGGTGGGCCAAAAAAAAAAAAAGAAAAAAAAAGGAAAAAAAAAAGAAAAGTAATGAGAGACAGAAAAAAAAGACATGAATTTTCTTGGATAAATTTCTTAAAGGAGTTTTGATGAGAAGAGGAAAAAGAACCAGTGTATTCAATTCTGATCTATACCCATGTCACAAAAAACAAATACTTTATTCCTCAATCTATAAAAATGATTAATTAAAACCATTTCAGGCTTTTAAAAACCCCTCGCATAATAAACCAAAACTTCATAGCTCTACAGTCGTCTTACAGCGATCACCGAATCGAGCAGTTTTATTACTTGAATAAAAAAGGAAATGATGTATTTTTTCGAAAAGCAATGGAAAAAATTTCCTTTTTATTCATCCCGGGAGCTTTCATCCCCCGCAAAAACGTTGAAAAGTACAGCTCGGAACGAGTTCTCACACTAAAACCTGAAATGTTGAAGTCACTCATTTGTTGATAAACGGAAGCAAAATACCAGTTCTCAAACACAATGGGCCCCATCAGACAGAAAAAAAAAACAACAAAACTCAAATGTGACAACTACTCTTGGATTTCTTTTGAACCCCCCTGTATTTTAAGGGGCTCAGTTTCAGTTTGACAGGAAATGGGTATTTTTAAGATTTTCCATTGCATTGCTTTTTCAAGTGGGGACTGTTTGGACGGCTAGGCCGCAGTGACAACTTGTTGCCCCAAAATTTTTAGTTTATGCTTCAAAAACAAGTCCTCAGACAATTTTATATCACCCCGCCTCAGCCCCTTTGTCAACCAAAAAAGAATATAAAATTTCTGCATGAAAATAGTGAAAGAAGACAGACCCAGTAGATAATACCTCAGCTCCCAAGTAAATGATTTGTAAGTAGGGAAGGCTTTTGGGGCAACCTGGGGCCCTTTGTGTGTCAGTGATGTCTTGGGAAAATTCTGAAAAAAAAAAACTTTTCATGTTTTTTTCTGTCTTTTCAATCATGAAATACTGACCAGGAATGTGAAAGCCAAAGCATAATTAGCATTTCCCGTGAATTCACAAAACCAATTCCCAAGTTAAAAAATTTTAAAGGATTTTTTATAAAAGTATATGACAAAGAATGGAAGATTTTGGGTACTTTCAACCCATAGTGCTGGGGGTTCACTCAACAATCAAGTGAAAGCCTTACTTTTTTATCTGTTTGCAAACAAATGAGAAAAAACCCCGAAGCTTGAACAACTTCAATGGGTAAACCTGCAAAAATTGTAAATTCAGATGGAATCCATTTGTTACAGAAATTAGTTTAAAACCCCGCATGTGTCAAACCCTGAAAAAGTCCGACCCGCTTGAACAATGTCTGAAAGTTCCACCATTTTTTTTTTTCCAAAAATCCCACCGTAATCTTTAAAAAAAATCAGGGCCATAACTTTCGCGCCATTGCTATTGGATGCCTTGCTTTTTCGTTTTTTTTTTTTTTTTTGACAAAACCCAAATCGTTTTGGGAAATTCCCCCCTGACGCGGAACGTTTTAAGCCCTGCAAGACCAAAAAGTGCCCTACCTGACGTACCGCATGCACCATGCACGCATCGGGCTCCCCACTGGTCAGGCCCCGCATCAACAGGGAAACAAATGGGCCCGTGCCCGGCCATTCCAAAGGGCAATGGCCCCACACAGGTAGGCCACGCGGACCTGACCTTGCTGATGGACTTTACAGCCCCACGGGGAAGCTGGCGGATTTTGGGGTTTGGCCTGGAAAGCAGCAGACAACATTTCAGCAATGAAAACTCACAAAAACGCCCCGAGAAAGCAGAACCCTTCCTTAGCTTAAAATTTTTAAAATGCAAACAGAAAACCAAAAATTTCAGAAATTTTTTTTACTTAAAGGGTTTGGGTTTACATGTTGCCAGTTAACATCACGAGATAGACAGGATATATCCAAAAAATTAAAACATTGGAAATAGTAAACAAAAGCTAGCAGACACTTCCCGATTAAGTTAACCCATTTTGTGAAATGTTCTAGGGCAAAAATCATGCTCAAAGGTGTGCTTAATGTGCACAGAGAGAGAGAGGGGGAGAGAGAGAGAGAGAGAGAGAGAGAGAGAGAGAGAGAGGAAAAAAGAGAGACACACACCAGAGAAAAAACAAAAATGAGAGCATTTGTGTGTGCCTGTTATAGTATGGGTGCACTTTTTGTGGTGAATGAGCGTATGAATGTTCATGAAAGAAAACTGTGTGTGGTTATACATGTGTGTGTTGTTTTTGTTAAAGGGGTGTTTGTGCATGAAATGTATTCCCTGCTAAACCTTTTGTTGTTTTTGGAACGCGGAATTTACAGATGATCGACCAATGGAAGGACATACTTTTAGAAAACAGATGCAAATGCCTGATGGCAAGGGCCCATTTTGGGGTCCACTGGTCCGCCCGGAACACTCCAACTCTGAAACAGGTACAACTGGGGCCAATTCTTAAATATCCTTGCCTTTAAAAAACAATGTTGCGGAAGGACAGAACACATTCGACTAGTTGAAATTTTTTAAAAATCTTTCGAAACCCTTCTCAAGAGAAAATGCTATTTAAAAACCCCTCATCACCAACTCTTTTGATTTTTTTGTTCTGACTGATCCAAGAAAGGATAACATTTTTTAATCGGTGCTTGAGATTCTGAACTCAAACCGAAAACAAGGTGACTTTTACAAAGTTAAATTAAATCACACTGATACCAAATAATAAATTTTAAATTTTCACTAAGGCAATGCTCAAAACATTATGGTGGTAAAGTCCAGGTGCATGACAGGTCCTCACCCCACCTACGATTGTTTTCCCCAAAAAACCAACTCCTGACAACGTAACTGCAAGCTGCATGGTGTTAAAGATAAATGTGTCAAAACTTCAACTTGCAAGTTTCAGTCTAGTTTTATTTTATCAATGGATGCCCGTGTGTGGATTTTGTCCCAAATACACTGCATTGCCAAGTCAAGACCAGTGTCCAGGATTACGGAAGGATTAACAGATTTGAACTATGACAAAAGGATTTTAAAAAGGGGTCTAGAGATATTACTTAAGATACCCTCCTGACACATGCCCAACCGTGTCAGATCTTTGGTACTTCATCACTGTCCGAGCTAGATATTGGGATTTAAAACTCAGTGTTTGTGGTCTGTGTAAGTTTTATGCGTTTGTGTGTGCATGCCCATGCGGTGTACACGTTTATGTTCTTCAGGGTTCCATTTATTGCAAAAATTTTTGCGTAATTTATTGTTTTTTTTGCCTTTCCCACGCATTTTTTTCGCGGCCCCTGCGTTTAGCGACGCAATTTTCCCCGGACCCGTTCTAAACCGCAAGCCTATGTCGAGGGGCAAAACACGCACAGACCAAAAGCAGACTGCTTGCACCGCCAATTTGGATTAGGCGTGCCATTTTATCTGGGCACTCGCTGACTTTTTGCTAGATCAAGAATGTTCCAAAAACGCCTCACCTTTCTCCCCCCAAAAAATGGAAAATCTTTCCCCCGTTGCTGGTCCCCTCTTCCAATCGGGAAACGTTTTGACTTCCCACCCACACGTCATCCCACGTGATTCTGGATGCCAGGGGGAACCCCCCTTTATGGGGGAACTTTACCGTGGTCACAGCGTGAGCAAAGGTCCATGCGAACGTGGTTAGCCTCCAAAAACCGGGTCAAGCATGTCAGCGGTCGCGGCTGGTGACGTAAAAGTGGAAAACCGTGTTTTCCCTGGGAAGGCCCAGACTGTTTTGGCAAGAAAAAAAACTTTCCTGCAGGGCTGCTCTGCACTTCAGCGGTGTTAAGGCGCGGATTCAGAGCTGTTTTTTACGGGGTGAGTACAGTTTACTTTGTTTCGCATTTTTTCAGCCGACGCAATTTTTTGCGGAGGGTGGTTTCTTGACGCAAAAACTAAAAAGCAGTGGAACCCCCGATTCTTTATCGAAGATTTCAAAGTTACATTATCTTTTTACAGCCTGTTGTAGCAGCTTACCATGCACCCCGCAAAAAGTGCAAATTTTACTCTGTTCTCAAGAGCAAAACAGCACCAAACAGTCCAAAACTTTAAAGCAAAAAAAGAGGAATGTTTAACTTTTAAAATTTTCTCTTGTTTTTCTCTTGTGGGAGTGAATTAAAAAAAACGCCGGTACAATAAAGAGGGTTTCGTGTGCTTGGTCCCAGTTGCTTTCCAGCCGAATCCGAAAAGAGTTCATCAATCGAAAGCTCGAGAAATTTTTTTACACAACCTCACTTTAGAAATAGATCAGTGGGAAAACTGGGTCTTGCTTTTGCAGTAATATCGCCCAAGATATGGATAAACGCAAAATTTTTCCCGTATGTAAAAGTTTTAAAGGCTGTTAGGAAAAATCAAACCCTGAAACTTCAAAAAGGGATGTGCAACTGGTATTTGGCATCATCTTTCATTGCCTATGACCGAAACGTTTCAATATTTGTTCTGTTTTCCTTTTTTAAAAACTTGAGATCCTCAAAGACATATTTTTATTCATTATTACTTTAGATCTGCGGTCAAAAAATTTTTTATCACTCTTTCTGTTACCCCTTTTTAGAACTGATCTGAGGTAAACGAGTTGCTGAAACCTAACAATTTGTTTGTACCCCCACCCCCCAAACCAAATAAAAATTTTTTAAAGAGAGAGAGAAGTTTAATCATCACATTCTTTTGATGCCTGCATATTTCAAAATTTAACAAAAATGCAATCATTATATATGTTTTCAAAATTTATTTTGGGTCTATCAAATGGTGTAAGAGATACTGGGTTTTTTTCAACCATGGCAGGATTTATGTTGAACCGCTTTTACTAAAATTAATTTTTTAAAACTTCTTAAACATGAAAAATTTTGGAACAATGAGAAAAAAAATAAAATGGGATACAAAAAATTCAGTGTTAAAAACAAGTTTCGACTGATTGGCATTTTTTGTAATGGTGAGTATGGATACATAGTCATCAAGTGTAGTAAAAATGTTTACTCGAAGTTTCAGTAAAAAAAAAAATACAATTTAAATTTCAATTCCCTAATTGCACGTATACTTTATTAAGTAAGAAAGCAATGACCCCCCCTCCCTTTCCCTGTGACAAAAATTTCACTGAAATCTGTGAACGGTTCAAAGGTTATGATGTTTTTTCCCCCTTTTTGGTGATATACATGTCATGACCCCACCCCCACTGACAATTGGCATTTCTGAATTCTGAAAGGGTGTTTTTTACCATGAATATAATTATAAAATTTGGGTCTTGAGAAAAAAAAAATTAGTGCAGAAAAAACAACATACATGAGTATATTTGCAATCGACACTCTTCAAAGGACTGTTCTGAAATTTTACGTCCTCAATAAGCTCCTGGTCCAATTTCCCCCTTTTAAAATTTTTTTTCTTTCTTTCAAACTTGAGTAGTTTGAAAATCATCTTTTACCAAAAAAAGGAAAAAAATTTTGCTTTAAATTTGGAACATAGCTTTTCCAGTATTGGATAAGCTTGTCCCTATTAAGACGGATTTGTTTGTGAAAGCAAAGTTTTTATTTGGAAATGGAAAAAAAATGGCCATAATAAATTCACGTTGGTTCTTTTCGCCACCGTTTCTCTGATGGGCCATAAATTCGGACCTAACGAAGAAATTTTCGTTACTTTTGGGTTTTTTTTTGCTGTAAAAGAAAATTAAAGAAATAATGTAAAAAAATTTTAGTGCCGCACCCTTTTTTTATCAAGATAAAAAATCTAAACTTCCCCCAAAAACAAAGTTACGCAGCATTTTTCTTTATGTTTGGGATTGCTTTTACCCCTAAGAAAATTTTAACGTTTCTGGTGGTTTCTAGAAATGTTATTGAAAGAGTGGTGAAATTTTGGTTTTTTTTTGGTTGTTTTTTTTAAATGATGGGAGTTGATTTTAAAGTGGTGACAGCCCCGATGTGGCCCTTTGCGGGCAGCTGGGCTTAAGCAACATTATTTATCTTATCTTATCTACGTAAAAAGGAAAGCTATTGTTTTTTTACTATTGTTGTAACCCCCGGGGTGTATTTTTATGATGAATGTCCCATCTGTAGCTTTTTGTGTTTTTTCCCCTGATTTGGTTCGCCATCCATGCTCCAGAGTGGAACGCACGTAAAGTTTAAAGATGATAACTTAAAATGAAAATGAAATGTCTTATTTGATGATTGTTTATTCTCTATGTGTCTTTCAGATGCCTAGAAAAACTGTGTTGTATCTTGCAGGTCCACTATAGCATATTCCGGAGTTATGTGCATATGTGAAACATGTGCTTACGACATGTGCCCTAGTTCTAAGGTGGTTTAGGAGGTTTAACGGATGCATCTTCAACTCACAAAACAAAATATGTTTAATCTACTAAGTAATTAACCCCAATCACACTGATGTCTTAGCGCTCGTGCGGGAACTTGAAGACAAACTTGCTGATTTCCCTGATAACAATCTGCCAAGACACCTTCAACTCGCTGCTACAAGAATCAAGTACCAACAAGTTCTTCTACCATGAGAAGACTTTCTCTGCAGCACTTGCGTGTTGAAAATGGAGAACTGTTTGCATTCTGGATGACCTACGTTGACCTGGTTCAAGATCTCCTACTTGTTTTTTTGCGAGCAACCCGTGAAGGAAACTGGAGTTTGCATCTCCATGCCATCTGTCACTGATACCCTGGTGCTTTGCTTATGACAAGTTGAATCATGCCAGGTACCTTCCAGCATATTATGGAGAGATGACAAACCTGCCCCAGGAACACCCTGAGATTTTCAGGAATTCAGAGATGGCAAGTTCGCTGTTCAGCTTTCAGAGGAAAATCCCTTCGGGCGGACCCAGTTGACCAGACTATAGAGGTCACCGTGCACAAAGACACTCAAACAGTGGGGGGACCACAAGGTTCAGCCTGCAGCCAAGGCAGTCAGTAGGTACTATCTTACTTCTGAGTACCGAAGTGGATTCTTGGCAAGACTTCGGGAACTGGTCAGTTCAAACGGACAAGGATTCAATCATCCAGACCTGCAGCAGTCAAGGATCAAGGTGGACAAGCAAGCTGTATCTGCTGTGGATGAGACACTGTCGAGCTGGATCAACCCATTTGAAGAGAACTCTGATCTTGTCAGCGTTTCACCTGGCGCCACTGCGCAGCAGACGTGCATGACATCAAAGAGCCCTGAAAGAGGAGAAAAAGCC